>BRKX01000014.1:30766193-31481193 GCA_026008535.1 Perilla frutescens | reverse complement strand
AGAGCATTGTTTAACTTTGTGCAGAGAAACTTTGTTTTTGGTTTTCGCATGTCTCATACATAGTGCGAATGAGGTCGTTCATTCCTTAGCTAGACGTGCTTCTTTTCTTTTTATTTAATTTTGAGTTGGTCATCTGACTTTCCTAATTGGCTTGACATTGATCATATCTTGCCAAATTAGAGTCTTGATTGGTTATGTGATTCAATATTTCTTCAAAAAAAAAATTATAATATATTTTCAACAAAACAAGGATTAATTTCGGTTTTTAATTAATCCAACGTTTCAAATGATTCACAAAAATGTCATGACCTTTCATAAATAACAATTTAATACTTGATCTTTTGAATTTACCATGAATCTAGCATGAGATTAATTTTCAAATTAAACTTTGAATATCTAAGTGTATTTTTTGGTCAAAAGATTTAAATGAAATGGAAAAGCACTTGTGCGTCATGTCATATTCGAATGATGTCATTTTTTGACAAAATAAAATTAAAATAAACTAATTTCACATTAACTATTCAAAGTCTTAAAATTGAATACGTGCTAAATTTTTGATAAGTTCAAAAGGTTGGGTATTAAATTATTATTTATGAAACATCATGACATTTTTGTGAATCACATAGAAGGTCGAGCTAAAAACTAATATTAACCCACAAAACAATAACATAATTATATTCAAATTCTAATATTAGAATTTGCAAATTTGAAAATGGGTATGGTTGCATGTAAAATGTTAGTGAAATTAACAAGAAAGAAACTAATGCACATGTGATAAGAAATAAAGTGAAATAATAGTTAATGTTTTGAAGCTACATGTAGGGTTGGAATTACCAAACACACTTATTAAAATTGTAAATGGTCCACATCCGGGACCAAATCTGAGTTTGGATTTCCAGTACTTTTTTTGGTTTTCTAAACCTAATAAAATCTTACCTTATATAGGACTACTTAATTATTGCAATATATAATACCCTCTCTATGGTTCAACTCATATTTCATTTTAAAATTATAATTTTTCTTGTATTTTTTTTATAATTTTATTTTTTGTGATTTAATTTAATAATTTTACAATAGTTTAGTAAGGTTCACTCCGCCCAATTAGGATTTATAGTAATTTTTTAATATTTAATTTTTAATTTTTGATTAACAATTCATTATTATGGTTGAATATATCATAATTAAATTCTATAATATTTTAATTTATTTTTTTATTGATAAATGTTGACTATGATTACTTATGTTATAATTAATTTTTAATTTATAGTAAATAATATTAAAAGTATAAATTTGATAATGAAACACGAAAAAAAATGCAACAAGAAATTTGAACAATTACAGTACACGTGCTTAGGTATTTTTTATAATCAATAATCCTAGTTTTCATTCCCTAAAAAATATAAAAAATGAAATCCTAATTTCCATTGTAACTGTAAATATGTATCGCTCTTTAATTAGAAATAAAAAACCTAATTAGCTGTGTGTCATTATAGTAACTATATTATTACAATTGCATAAAATGAAAACTAAACGAATACATCCGGCTTCCCAAAATTGCAGTCTCCTTCTAACTCTTACACATATTAATATAATTTATTAAATATATTTGAAAATATAATTTTGTCCTACTATATATGTCCTTACTTATTGGTTCAAAGTAAAAGAATTGTTAATTTCTAAAAATAATAAATAAGATCATATTAAGAAAAATAAAAAATTCAATATACATCTAATAAAGAGAGTGGGCTATGCTTTTGAGGGTGAAAAGGGAATAACAGACTAGCAATTTCGGATATGTCTGATTTAAATTAGTATTTTTTAAGTGTAAAAATGCATTTTTTAACAACGGTGAATTTTTTTAAGAAACGAGTGAACGACGGTGAAGACTAAAAAGTTATGTATTTCGATTAGTTTTTGTTTTTAATCATTTGTTATTGGATCTCATATAAATTGTGTAAATTAATCTATTCATATTTAAAAATGAATAAATAATGAAAATACAGTATTTATAGTATTAAATTGGTAGTTTCAGATTTTCAGTCACTGCAGAGATGAATATATTTCATCTTTCAAAAGTCAGATTGATAGATGACTTTAAGTTTGGGCCCTAAAATGATAAAACTCTCCAAAAATGAACACTATTGTAACTAAGTAAGAACCTTAATCTAGCTCTGTCCCTTTTCTAAGTTGCATGTGGGATCAAATTTCAATTATTATTTGCGTAAAGAATGAGATATGTTACTATATTATACTATTTTGTTCTGTAATATATTTTGATTTTGCATTTTTTTATGAGGGTAACCTACAAACTATAATTTGAGGATGTGTAATAGATAAAACCCCGTTCTTATATAATAACTTGCAAATTGCGAATGAGTTGAGAAATAAAAATTACGGTTACTTCAAAAATTATGATTGATATGTTCGATCTGAAGGGATTGGTGTATGTAGGTCACCCTGAAGGCTAAAACATCGTAGTTGTTAATGCATTTTTATGTATAGTTATGTGTGCAAAACATACTTTACGTAGGCGTGATACATATTTTGAGGAAAAATTAAATGAGATTATAGATAATAGATATATATTTAAGTAAAGTGAAAAATGAAGGATGGCACGTGTCCATTCAGTATTCACTATTCAGTATAGGCTTAGTGAACTTACAAAAATTGTCAATAGAAAAGGGTTGTTTGTTTTTAATGAAAAAACTGACTAATGAAATTGGGCAAACACTTGTACGACTCTTGGATAAGTCCCTTAGTGGAAATATATAAAATTAGCTGGTCAAAAATTTTAAAAAATTTAATTTAATCACTAATTTTTAAATATTTTATCCCTGCGTGTTGCACGCATTGCTAGCACGCAACCTTTGCGCGCAGTGTCCAGCGCACAACCCTTGCGCGCATAGGGGTATTTTCGTCCAAAGTGGCTAAAATAAGTATGTTTAAAAGTTATTGGCTAAAATAAGTATGTTTTAAAGCTAAAGTGGCTAAAATAGTTTTTGCCTCTAAGTCCTTATATCATACGAGAATTTGTAATATTTTCATTGTTACAAGTTATACTTTCATTATTTGAACTAATACATTTTCAATAAAAAAATCATAGCAATAATTACAAAATCAACACAGCCTTTTAAAAAAAATAATTGTAGTATTTTTCAATAAAATAAATATAGTATTTTTTAGGATTAAAAATTATACTTTTTAATATTAAAAGTGATATTTTTTCTATCTGATATAAATTCGTTTATACAACTTGTACATAAGATCAGCCCAGATTATTTCCAGCAGAAAATCAGTTAATTATTAGAATTTTTATTTACTTTTCTTTGCGTTTCTTTTTCGACCAATAATCATTAATTTTATCACGATTCGCCATGTGTTCTTTGATTGTTTGTTTTACATAACCATGCATACAGTGGCGGAACCAGGATTTTTTTTCTAGGGGGGCTATTATACTTATTGTATATATTTTTTTCACACGGTCAAATAATTATATACTTAATTACAAAGCATTATGACATGAAAAAACACAATTTTAATATCAATACAAATGTTTAAATATTTCATAAGTCATAATAATTAACTGCCCAATTTCAACTACTCCAAGATCCTAATTCAAACCCAAATCTTAAACCCTAATTTCATTCCAAGTTAAAAATAAATACATATAAATTGAATTCAACTAAATACCCACTGACCCACACCACAATTGATTTAATAATCTACAAATATAACTATATAAACATGAAACTTAACAATTTTAAACGACTAACCTCAAATAATACCAAAGAAAAAGACTAAAAATCATGAAACATAATTTCAAAAATAACAAAATATTTAGTATTTAAAAGTAAATTTTAAAAAAATTACCTCTGTTATATGCGAGACTGCTACTGAAAAGAAAAATGAGAGAAAGAAAACAGCTTCCTCGCCTCTCGGCTCTCGGTCATTCTCTCAATTTTTTTTAAGTAATTGGTTTAGGTTTGAGAACTTGGCTCTTTAATTCAATTAAATTGTGCTTTCGTTTTTTTTAAAGTGTGTTTTTGAAACAACACTTTTATTAAATTTGGTTGAGTGTTTGACACTTTAATTTGACAATAGATATTATTTCCATCATAAATTTATAGGTTCCTAGACCACCAGACATCTAGACCCTATCTATCTATCTATTATTAATATATTAACTATTAACTAATGACTCCCATCCCATGACCCACCATCGTTCATCTTCTTCTTCTTTGATGCTACAAGCCTGCAACTGCAACTGCAACTCCACACAGCCACATCCCATCTCCATCTCCTTCTTCTTCTTCCTCTTAGCCCCCTCGCCTTTTTCTCCAACAACTGCTAAGGGGGCTATCATTGAAAAAAATAAAACTAGTAGTTAAAAAAAAAAAAAAAAAATAGTTGGGGGGGGCTACAGCCCCCCCTAGCCCCCATGTAGTTCCGCCCCTGCATGCATACACAAATAAGACGGAAGTCGGATTACCCTCGATATAAAAAAAAAAAGACGAAAGTCTCTCTCTTTTCTGGTAAAACACAGACACAACTTAAAAATATCTCAATACAAATGCAATTGGAATAATCGATTATAGTTTTTTTAGAAGAGATTATAGTTAACTCTTTTTATGGTAAATTAATCACGACATCATCCTTCTAGTTTTCGTTAATTAAACATCCCCCCCATATGTATTCTCCTTTCAAAAAATATAAATGAGCAAACACTGTTTTTTTTTCTTTCTTTTATTTTTTTTTCTTTGAAAAAGAAAACCTTGAAATGACACTATTAGACCCTAAAATTGAACCGTCGGCGAATTATGCACTATTCTCAATGATTAATTTTTTTTTAATTAAATTTAAATCATAATATAGGTTGATAAATCCTAATTGAGATGAAATAAATAGTGTATGGAAAAATAATTAAAAAAAATAAAAACAGAAAAATCGAAAAAAGAAAAAAAATTAACGCATAGAGTTTTTGGTTGGTTTGGCCCGTCTAATGAATTGTGACCCGTTAGACCTTATAATATATTAAGACAAGTCTTTGTCTTTCTTTATAAATTATAAATACTATATTTGATTTTTTAAATAACATTAATACGAAGCACTTAGCATTAATATATTTTGATTTTTCTTTTATTAAAATATCGATCAACTTAATGTTTGATATCGAAAAGGCATTCAATATCATTATTTACGTACTTTTTTAGCACCTCAACCCACATTAAAGTAGAACGAAATAATGTATGAATTAAAGTGAAATCTATTATCGTACATATTTATTTGGTATGAAGAGTGTACTATTAATTAATTAATTAAAATTGCAGGTGGGGTTAGCAACAACGTAGCTCCATTGTAGAGTGGTCCATCATCATTCTAAAAATTACAACTAACACACCAAATTATCGGCCCACATATTTTATGAAAGTGGGGCCTTTTCAAATGGATCGGATTCAACTTTTAAATGAAATACTATTTATTATTGAGTAAGTGGTTCATGAAAAAATTTACATATTATTAGAAGGATAATTCTAAACATCCACAATTTAAAATTAATTAAAATATTATTTTAACATACCATTTTACCCTTGGCATTGTGACAATCTCCACAACTGATAAGTGATAAATGATAACCATTATTTATCAACAAATTCACGTTATAGCCTCCGACCAAACAATATTGACAAAAACTTGTATGAGACCGTCTAACGGATCTCTTGCGTTAGACGGGTCAAATAATACCCAATTCGCCTCAAAATCAGTCCAAATCCACCCAGTTTTTTTTTTTGTTGCTTGTTGGGCCTGCCCACTCCTCCAGCCCACTCCTCATTTTTCTCTTTTCTTCTTTTTTCTTCTTTTTTCCTTCTTCTTCTTCTTCTTCTTCTTCTTCTTCTTCTTCTTCGTTTCTTTCATCTCTTTTCGCTTTCTTCTTCTTTTTTTTCTTATTTCTTCTTTCCTTTTTCTTTCTTGGTCTCATTTTTTTTGTTTCTTTTTTTTTCTTTTTTTTAATAATTATAATATAGTCTTCTCAGGGTATACATTTATTTTTAAAAAATATATTTTTTTTCCTGTCGGTTGACTAATTATTGAGCCAAAAAAAGAAGTATCATTAATTAATCAAAGTATCATTATTTATGAGGTGAAGTATTATTAACTTACATATGAGTATCATTATTTTATGGGGTGAAGTGAAGTCTCATTACTATGAAAAAAGTATCACTAATTGCAGAAGAAAGTATCATTATTTTCACTTTCTTTCTTCCTTTTTTTAAAAATTAATTCAATTCAATTTTAGTGCTCACTAATTCTATTTTATGGTATACATTTATTTTTTTTAAAAAAATATATTTATGTGGTGAAATTTTATTGAAAAAAATAAATTAAATTCAATTCAATTTTATGGTTCACTAATTTCAATTTAGTTTCAAAAAAATATATATATTGAAGTATCCTTAAAATAATTATAGTATCATTAATGTAATTAGAAAGAAAAGTATCACTAATCATAGAAGAAAGTATCACTAATTAGAAGAAAAATATCATTAATCGCAGAAGAAAGTATCACTAATTGCAGAAGAAAGTATCACTAATTACAAACAAAAAGTATCACTAATTAGAAGAAAAGTATCACTAATTGCAAATAAAGTATCAATAATTGAAGAAAAGTATCACTAATGGCAGAAAAAAGTATCACTAATTAGAAGAAAAGTATCACTAATTGCAGAAAAAAGTATCACTAATTAGAAAGAAAAGTATCACTAATCATAGAAGAAAGTATCACTAATTAGAAGAAAAAAATATCACTAATCGCAGAAGAAAGTATCACTAATTAGAAAGAAAAGTATCACTAATTGTAGAAGAAAGTACCACTAATTAGAAGAAAAATATCACTAATTGCAGAAGAAAGTACGTATCACTAATTAGAAGAAAATTATCACTAATTGTAGAAGAAAGTATTACTAATTAGAAAGAAAAGTATCAGTTCAAACATATTGCAATTCAAAAATTGAATCATTAGCTACATAAAAGAAAAAATGTTACAATTCAAAAATTGAACATGATAGTGAGTAGTAACTACTCATTATATTAGTGATGATTTTTTTATTAATAGTGTATATACTTCATAATTAATCATACTTCTATGTTGTTAATTCGATAATTAATGTTTAATTATCGGTAATTTTCATTTTAATGAAATATAACTTTTCTTCTAAATTTTATTTTAATGAAAATATAATGTTTGTGCTAAAGAAAGAAAGGAAAAAAAAGGAAGAGCACAAACGTGCTCAAGAAAAAGAAGGAAAAAAAAAGAAAAGAAAAAGCACTTTGTGCTAAAGAGAAAAGAAAAAGAAAAAGGAAAAAAAAAAGAAAACACGTTTGTGCTTAAAAAAAAGAAAAAAAAAGAGGAAACAAAGAGAGAGCCGCAAGTGCCAAAAAAAAAAATTTAAAAATTGAATATCAAAGAAAAAAGGGGAAGGGGGGACCATTAAAAAAAATCAAAAAAAAAAAAAGAAAAAAGGAGGGGGGACCACTTTGTTGGGTCAAATAGTATCCGTCTAATGCAAGGGGATCCGTTAGACGGTCTAATAGGAGTGTGCCCCAACAAAATTTAAAAGGGGAAATATGCCAAAACGTTCAATTTTTGTGATTGTCTTTCGAACTTCAACAATCCGAACTCATTGTTCACGTACACAAAAATTAGTGTGAGACCATTTTATGAGTCAATATTTCTAAAATGGATCAATATTCGGATTAAAATTCAAAAATTTAGACTAAAATTCATATTCAATTACACATTTATAATTTTATTAGTATTTAGATTCAGAACTAACCTTATTAGAATTGATTGGAGGAATATTATTTTACTATGCAATATAAATAATTAAAGATGGCCTCTTAAAGTCTCTTGATACAACTCTAGTTTGGGATCATAACGGATGGGCTATTCTTCGAGCGACTACAAATTCTAATTTCGTCTTTCGAACAAGCATGCTCCAAATTCACTTTTGAGCTTGAAGCACTCCAATGAAAAGCTTTGATACCAAAATACATAAATCATAAGACAATTTATAAGCTAAAAACCCTAATAATCTAAATAAGAATAACAATCCTAACAATGCAAACTACCCAAATTAAATAAATATTATAATACTATTAAATATTATAACTAGCATGTGTATCATTCCAAACTCCTTAATTAAGACCACCTTGTTCTCAAGATGGAGATGGCAAACTTGATAATGGACCCCCAAAATATCTCATTATACGCGTAGAACTTCAAAATCATCCCCCCATCTACCCAAAAATTATCGATGCAGAATTTCGTTGCCAACAATGTTTTTGGTAAATATCCATGCAACTTCATTATGCTCCTCACTTAAACATGGTGTCATCATTGTTATAATCAACATACTTGATACACAATTAGGACCATTTGTTATGCCACCCCAAGTTGTCACTACTTGTACACCTTCAGTCTTTTCCTCGAGAGCACGTATAACTTCAATTCCCAATTTGATAATCGAATCTCTCTGGATCTTCATCAAAGATATTCAACTGGGACTTCGATGGATCTCATTGTTCAAGAATATAGTGAATTATAGCTTCAACAACCATTTCTAGCATAGAACTTGACATCCGAATCGATTCGTCTATCAATTCTACTTCTTCTAACACAGGGGTGATGATCTTCTCCAGTGATGATGAATCATCAAAGCTATCTTCGTGTTGATAAGTTTCAAAATGAAGCAAAACTTTCTCCACAAAATCAGCTCAAGTAGTTAAAAATATTTTGCTTCATCCTTTGATACCATACAGACCCCTCTCCACCATGTTAATGCTACTAGCCGCACTCGTTGCTCATCATAAGTACAATGAAAATCAAAGTACTCTTCAGCTTGATTGATCTAATTAAGTGAATTAATGTCATCGAAGTGAGGGAACTCTATCGTCTTCCTAGTAAATTTCGACAAGCATCTATTCAAGAGCTTGTCTACCCTATTGAGACTCCTCTGAAATTGATAGCAGTAATCCATCATTTGCATATTAAACTACCAACTATTTTGATCAACAAACCTCTACACCCTCTATCTCTCTTTCTTTTTTCTATTTTCTCTTAAATCTCACGAAAACTATAAGAATCTCACGAACCTTTGGTTAACAACATATAGATCTTGGCCAAACAACATGCACTTAAGTCTCTTTTTCCTCTTTGTTATCTCTTTTTGATATACCGTTGCGAACTGTTAGGAAGTGTGAGGGAACAGTGAAATTGTAGCTTGTTCCACATTGACTACCACAAAGAAAATCATCTCACCCTTTTCTATAAATAAGCCCATTAACCCATTTGACTTTTCATATAAAAAATTAAGAGTTTTTCTCTCTTTCTTTTTCCTTCTTGACTTTTCTCTTCTTTTGAGTTTGAGGTCAAGTTGGTTTTAGTTCTAAATATTTTCTAGTTCAAATTCAGGCATATCTCAGTTCGCCGGAAGTTGCTCCGGTTGGTCCGTTGTATCCTAGAAATCAATCGCTCATACCAGGCGAATTTGGTTTACGGAAACTGTGATCTCCAAAAGCCTCGGGTTTCTTCTAAATTTATTCTTGTCATTTAATTAATTCTAATTATTTAAATTGTCTTAGTTATTTAAATTGTTCTAGTTATTTAAATTGTTTAGTTATTTAAATTGTTCTTATTATTTAGCTTTTTTATTTTATTTGTAATTTTACTGCATTATTATATAGTTAGTGTTAATTTTATCAGTGCAATATTTTGTATTACATTGTGTAATTTTAGCATTATATTTCTGCTCGACTTATTATTATAATAAGCTATTGTTGCATCATTTTATTATTATTTCGAGTGAACAAAATAACCAACACTCTTAAACCAAATTCGTACTAAAAAACTCTTGTTTTCAAAGATGTCACTAAACAAATAAACAATGTTGTTGCTGCTACCACCATGAAAATCAGTGTTTTTAATGTTCTAGTAAATCATGCTAATAAATCGGAGAAATTTAATAGTCTGAATTTCAAACGGTGGTAACAAAAGATGTTGTTTTATCTGACAACATTGAACCTTGTGAGGTTTCTGGGAGAAGATGCTCTGACGTTGGGGACAAATGATGATGCTCAAACTATCACTGCACTTGATGCTTGAAATCACTTCAATTTTCTGTGCAGGAATTAAGTGATGAACTGCTTGGTGGATACATTATATAATGTGTATTCCTCAATCAAGACTGCTAAGGAACTGTTGGGATCCTTAGAGAAAAAATAGAAGACTGAAGATGTTGGAGCTAAGAAGTTTGTTGTAGGTCGTTTTCTCGACTAAAAGATTGTTGATTCAAGAGCTGTAATCAGTCAAGTGCAAGAGCTCCAAATCATTTTGCATGACATTCATTCAGAATTAATGATTGTTAATGAAACTTTTCAAGTGGCTGCTATCATTGTGAAGCTACCACCGAGCTGAAAAGATTTCAAGAATTACCCGACTCACAAGAAGAAGGAGATAAATGTTGAAGAGCTCGTTGTTAGGCTTTGAATCGAGGAAGACATCAAGAGCTACGATAAAAGGCAGTTCAACCCTCTATTGGCTAAAGTGAATGTGGTTGAGCATGGCGAGAGCTCAAGGTAGAACTCCAACAAGAAGCCTAATTCTGCAGAGAAGAAGGCGTAGGACCGAAGAATGAGAACTTCAAGAAGAAATTCAATGAAAAATGCTTCAAATGTGACAAAAATGGTTATAGAGCCTTTGATTGCACTAATCAAAGCCAAGAGACACACATGGTGGAAAATCTCACCATGGATGTTGATGAGATGCACTTTGTTACTGTGATCTCTGAGGTGAACCTTGTTGGTTCAAACCCACGTAAGTGGTGGGTTAATACGGGTGCTACTCGTTATATGTGTTCAAATAAGGAACTGTTTAGTGTCATTGATGAACAAGTGGATGGAGATAAACTCTTTATGGGGAACTTTGCTACATCCAATGTGAAAGGCCTTAGAAAGGTGGTTCTGAAGATGACTTCAGGGAATGAGCTGACTCTCAACAATGTGTTGTATGTGCCAGAGATTCGTAAGAATCTTGTGTCTGGTTCACTGTTAAGCAAGTTTGGCTTTCGTATTGTCTTTGAGTTGGATAAGGTCATGTTAACCTAGAATAGAGTATTTATCAGAAAGGTTATGAGTGCAATGGACTCTTTAAACTCAACGTAATGACTATTAACTCAATTATTAATGAGAAAGTGAACTCTTCCATTTATATGCTTGAGTCTTCCATTATGTGGCATGGTCGACTAGGACATGTTAACTTTAAAAACCCTACGCAGGTTAATGAGTTTGAAAAGCATTCTTATGCCCCACATTGACTCAACACTTAAGTGTGAAACTTGTGTTGAAGCCAAATTAGCTCGGTTGTCCTTCCAAACTATTGAGAGAGATAGTGAACCACTTGACTTGATTCACACAGATGTGTGTGATTTAAAGGCTGAGCCCACATGAGGTGGCAATAAGTACTTCATTACTTTTATAGATGATAGCATTAAGTTTTGTCATGTGTATCTTCTTAAAAGTAAAGATGAAGTAATAGAGAAATTTATTCTCTATAAAACTGAAGTTGAGAATCAATTTTGTAGAAAGATTAAGGTGTTGAGAAGTGATAGATGAGGTGAGTATGAGTCATCTTTTGCTAGTTTCTATACTGAAAATGGAATAAGGCACGAGACCACTACACCTTATTTGCCGCAACAGAACGACACTACAAAATGAAAAAATAGAACATTGAAAAAAATGATGAATGCGTTGCTATTAAGTTTTGGGCTATCTTCTGGAATGTGGGGGTAAGCTATTCTGACAGCAAACTACCTTTTAAATAAGGTGCCCCGCAAGAAGTTAAACAAAAGTCCATATGAATTGTGGCATAGAAGACCGTCATCCTAGCTATAAATACTTGCAAGTATAGGGATGTCTTGCTAAGGTAGCGGTAGCTACACTAAAGAAGGTGAAAATTGGATAAAAAAATTATTAATTGTATATTTATTGGTTATGCACATAACAGTAGTGCTTATTGATTTCTTGTGTATGAGTCTAAAATTGAAAACATACACAAAAACTCGATCATTGAATTGAAGAATGTTTCATTCTTTAAACACGTGTTTCCACGAAAGTCAAAAATAGAATCTGGTTCCATTAAACGAACTCTAGAAATAATGGAAGAAGAACAACATGAAGATTCAGTAGTGGAACCACGAAGAAGCAAGAGAGGTAGGATTGAAAAATCATATGGTCCAGACTTTTTAACTTATATGGTTGAAAGTGAGCCTAAAAGCTTTTCCGAAGCAGTGAAGTCTTCGACTGGTCCTCAATGGAAAGAGTGATTCAATGTGAAATTGAATCTATTTTGCAAAATCACACTTGGGAGCTAGTGGATTTTCCTGAGGGAAGTAAGCCATTTGGGTATAAGTGGATTTTCAAAAGGAAAATGAAAACTGATGGAACAGTTGATAAGTATAAGGCAAAACTTGTAATTAAAGGTTATAGACAAAAAGAAGGTCTTGACTACTTTGATACTTATTCCCCAGTGACGAGAATAACATCTATTAGGATGGTTATTACTTTTAAAGCTTTGAGAAGTCTTGAAATACATCAAATGGATGTAAAGACTGCCTTTCTAAATGTTGATTTAGAAGAAGAAATCTATATATGATCAACCTGAAGGATTCTCTGCTCCTGGGCAAGAGAATAAGGTTTGCAAATTGGTGAAGTCTATGTATGGCTTGAAACAAGCACCAAAGTAATGGCATGAAAAATTTGATAATGCCATGATGGGATGTGGAATCAAAATTAATCAATGTGATAAATGCGTCTACGTTAAATAAACGGAAAATTAATTTGTAATCCTATGTCTTTACGTAGATGATATGGTTATTGTTGGGAGCAATGATAAGATGATTAATTCCACAAAGTGATGTTAAATTCAAGATTTAACATGAAAGACATGAGTCTAGCTGATGTGATACTTGGAATTAAAATTCTTTGTACATCACTTGGGATTATGTTGAGTCAGTCACATTATGTTAACAAAATTCTTGAGATATTTAGCAAGAATGACTCTAATGTTGCTAGAACCCCGATAGACACGAGTCAACATTTATTAAAAAATAAAGGTGAAAACATTTCTCAAGTGGAATACTCGAGAGTCATAGGAAGTCTGATGTACTTAATGAGTTATACACGACCAGCCATTGCTTATGCAGTGAGTAAGCTAAGTAGATATACTAGTAATCCAGTTGATGCACACTGGAAAAGTATAGTGAGACTACTTAGATACTTGAGATATTTACGTGATTATGGACTGCACTACGGAGCATATCCAACAGTTGTTGAAAGCTATTGCGATGCCAACTAGATATCTGATATGAAGGACTCTAAGTCCACAAGTGGATATGTATTCACTTTGGGAGGTGTAACCATATCATGGAAATCTTCTAAGCAGACAGTTATAGCCAGATCCACCATGGAGTCTGAGTTTATAGTGTTGGACAAGGGTGGTGAAGAAGCTGATTGGCTACTTCATTTCTTAGAAGATATTCCGAGTTAGCCGAGGCCAGTGCCTGCAATTTGCAATTGGCAAGGCACAGAGCAATATGTATAATGGTAAGTCTAGATATATACGTTGAAGACACAATACCATTAGACAACTACTCTCAACTAATGTCATCTCTATTGACTATGTGAAGTCAAAAGATAACTTAGCGGATCTGTTAACCAAGTGGTTAAACGGAGAGTTGGTTGCAAAATCGACAAGATGAATAAGATTAAAGCCTCTGGAAAATAGTTGATACAATGGAAACCCAACCTAGTTGATTGGAGATCCCAAGATCTAGGTTCAATGGGACAACCTAATTGTAAAAAGACTCGTATGATCACTGTGGGGGTCGTTATCCCTTTGTTAAAGTGATACCCGAATGGAGAAGGATGAACATATAGCTTTTAATGATTCTTATGTGTTGATGAGTCGAGCAAAATAATACGAACTATTTGAAAAGAACCACCTATATAAGAGAGAAGTGGGGTTGCTTCGAAAAGAACTGTGTAAAGATCATCAATTCTTAGACTCTCTTATAGAACCAGACGGATGTTTAGGGCCATGAATAAACATAACAATGAGAATTGAGATATGTTAAGAAGAATCACGTGTAAAGTATATCACCATTTACACAAACGGCAGACTAGTTTAAGCACATCGTGTCTACTGAGAGCCAGTAAAGTCGATATATTTTATAAGGGAAGGTTCAAAGGGTTACACTTACCTATCCTATGCACGGTTCAACAATTGAACTTGATCGAGAATTTTCCTCATGTGGGGGATTATTGGAAGTGTGAGAGAACATTGAAATTGTGGCTTGTCCCACATCGGTTGCCACAAAGAAAAGCCTCTCACCATTTTCTATAAATAAGGCAATTAATCTATTTGACTTTTCACACAAAAAATTAAGAGTTTTTCTCTCTTTCTTTTTCCTTCTTGACTTTGCTCTTCTTTTGAGTTTGAGGTTGAGTTGATTTTAGTTCTAAATATTTTCTAGTTCAAATTCGGGCATATCTGAGTTCGCCGGAAGTTGCTCTGGTTGGTCCGTTGTATCTTGAGAATCAATCGCTCATACGGGGCGAATTTGATTTAAGGAAACCGTGATCTCCACAGACCTCGGGTTTATTCTAAACTTATTATTGTTGTTTAATTTATCCTAATTATTTAAATTGTCTTAGTTATTTAAATTATTCTAGTTATTTAAATTGTTCTTATTATTTAGCTTTATTATTTTATCTGTAGTTTTACTGCATTATTATATAGTTAGTGTTAATTTTATCAGTGCAATATTTTGTATTACATTGTGTAATTTCAGCATTGTATTTCTGTTCGACTTATTATTATATATAATAAGCTATTGCTGCATCCTTTTATTATTGTTCCGAGTGAACAAGACAACCAACACGGAACACCCACACAACAATTCTTTTTTTTCTTTTGTTTTTTATAACTTGAATTTTCTCAATGACAACACCAACTGATGTGGCCCTAATTTGGGATCATATCGGATAGGGTATTCTTCTATTGAATACATATTCTAATTTCGCTTTCGATTCTCCAAATTCACTTTCGAGCATGAAGAACTACAATGAAAAGAACAATATTATTTCTTGGATATCAAAGTAAATAAATCCTAAAATAATTTATAAGATAAAAACCAAAATAATCTAAACAAGAAAAGCAATCATAACTATGTAAACCGCCTAAAGTAAATAAATCTAACCATAAATAAATATTATCAGATATTATCAAATATTATAATTCTATTAAATATAATGAGTTTATATTTATAATTTCTTTTGCACATATATATATATATATATTAGTTTATTCTACTTTATTATTCATTTATTTGAGAGTACGGTCAAAATATATCTTATTTTAACTTGATATTTAAAGTTATTTTAATAAAAGTTTCATAGCCTTTAAAAATAATTAAACAGATTCTTATTTTTTTAGTTACGATGTGTAACTACGCTTGGGGCGCACCAAATAAGGTTATTCAAGAGATTTTATGATATGTTTACCATTACATTGATAGATTATTGTTATTGAAGGAAAACCCTAAATACAATATCACTACAAAACTATTTCATTAAACTATCCTCACTAAAATTTGGGCCGTGGCCCCGAGTTGGATTACACATCCACAATACTTTTTAGACTCTACAACTCAACATATTTTTGGAATAAAATGACGTACAAAATGACTCGGTCCACATCAATATAAAATAGCATGGTTTGGGCATCTAAAAATTAAATGAAAATAATAATTTCGCCCATTTCACGTACCCAAAATTTACTAGCTAGGATGTAAGATTTGTAATTTTTTAAAGAGCAAGACATTTTTGTCTTTCACCTCAAAGGTTAGGACTTAGGACAGGACATGTTTTGTTAATCAACAAATATTTATAAGAGCAAATACATGCCCAATGCAAGAACTAGGTATCCTATCTACACATTGATTGGAAGAGTTGAAAATCTGATGCAAAATAAGATTATTTTTGCCAATCTACAAATATATTACAGTCTAAAGTCCATTATATAACTATCTGAATAAAAAAAAAAAAGCACTTTCAATGAATGGACTCATAGTCCAAAACACTCCATGGGCCCAAAATCCTTAGACTTTGTACATTTCTCAAGCTATCTTATTCACACACACACAAAAAAAAAAAACATATAGAAAAAAGATTCAAAAATTATAAATGAAATAAATACTCCCTCCGTTTCTATATAAATGTCATTCTAACCATTTAATTTTGTTTCAAAAAAAATGTCATTCTACAAATTCGAGACATAAAATTCATATTTTTCTCACATTTACCCTCATTTAATGCATTCAAATATTTATATTTTGCTCATTTAATGTATTCACACAAGGGTATATTAGGTAATTTAATTAATTTATTAATTTGTGTGCATTCATCCAAAACGACAATTAAATAGAAACGGAGGGAGTAATATAAAAGTCATTCTCTATATGTCACACTCAAACAATACATAAGTCCCAATAGATTATACACATACATAATTCGCAAAAAATAAATAAATATCAATATCATCTAAGAAAAAGGAAAAAAAGAGTTATGTCACACAATCCTTTTCAATGTAGTCCAATCACTTAAATAATCCAAACATGATCTAACTTTAATTATTTTGGGTCGAATGCATGCGTTACTAACATTTCCATCCCAGCTCTTTCAATGCAATCTTACCTTTGTTGTCACTTACTTTATCCCATTTTTTATCCTCAATTCTTGAATTGACACTGAAATGATCGGATCCAGATCTAAGACTCTGCATCCAATCAAACTTGGCTCTACGAGTCGAGGGAGGTATATTCTTCCCTCGACCGCTATGAGCTTGTTTGGGAGTAGGGTTGGGGATAAAACGACACCTCCCGCCATCCTCTTTCTTGCTTTCGTTTATCTCGATCGTGGTCTGACCTTCCATTTTGATGTTAATGTTAACCTCGGAGAATACTCTTATTTTTTTTCTTGATTTTCTTTTTTTATGTCCCTCTCTTTGGTGAAGATACAAGTTGTGCAATTTCATGGCTAAACCATATATCCCATCTTTTATTTCTTTTTCCAAATCATTTTCTACTTTCTCCTCTATCTCTTCACGAATCTTCCACTCCTCCAATTGCAACGACATTTTCATTCAAATGAAAACTGCGTAGTCCTGAGAATATATATAAAAAAAATTTGTTTATTTAGGAACTAATAGAGTTAGAAATTTTAATTAGAGACGAGATTAATTTGATTTTTTTTTTTCTTTAAGGCAGTCAAATAATTTTAAATTTAAATTAACTCATAGTTGTTATTCGAGAGAGTGTTGTGTGTAAATTTCATTCATGTGTATTACACTAATAATTCGTAGACCACACAAGAAAATAAATTGTACTAGCTAAGAAAACCATGCGACTGACTCTATTTATAAGACATTGATAAAATTTGAATTTGAGACAGTTTTGCAACAAAAACCCTCACTCACTTGTTGTCTACTAGTACTAGCTAGTTTAGCAGTGTCCAAGAAAATAAGAAAGTATATGATGCAGGCGAGCTAAAATACGAAATAAAATACAATTTCCAATCTAAAAATCTAACTGCATCTACGGACACATAACAGAAGAAAAAATAACAACACATCTCCAAAAACATAGCAGAGAAATGCAATAAACTCACGAAATATTTAAGGCAGTCAAATAATTTTAAATTTAAATTAACTCATAGTTGTTATTCGAGAGAGTGTTGTGTGTAAATTTCATTCATGTGTATTACACTAATAATTCGTAGACCACACAAGAAAATAAATTGTACTAGCTAAGAAAACCATGCGACTGACTCTATTTATAAGACATTGATAAAATTTGAATTTGAGACAGTTTTGCAACAAAAACCCTCACTCACTTGTTGTCTACTAGTACTAGCTAGTTTAGCAGTGTCCAAGAAAATAAGAAAGTATATGATGCAGGCGAGCTAAAATACGAAATAAAATACAATTTCCAATCTAAAAATCTAACTGCATCTACGGACACATAACAGAAGAAAAAATAACAACACATCTCCAAAAACATAGCAGAGAAATGCAATAAACTCACGAAATATATCACGGTGTGTTGATCCTGCTGCACGAGTCGAGTTCGAGTAGTAGAATCACCTTTGCAGGAAACACACAGAGTTTTACGTACAACACCAATAACTCTTTCAAGTTATGCTTTTTCCCTTCATGCGACAAGAGTTTATATATATATATATATATTGAATCCAGGCAATTATATGATGACAAGGACTGGTGGGATTTGCGACCAATAGGCTGTGGGCGTAGTTGTAATGACGAGGACGTAAAACATAGGAATTTAAGGACGTTGAAGACAGTTAATGTCGTTATTACAGTTATCTGATTCAGATTTGGACGTCAAATATCTCAGCCGGAAATGAGAATTAATTAGTGCAGAGAGATATATGATTTGATTTGGGGTTGTTGATTAATTAATATTTAGGAAAATGTGCATTGTGTTTTATGTTATCTCTGAATCATGTGCTTTACTTCCAAGGGATTTATAATTCTTGGGGTTGTCTTAAAGCACAATCATAACTGTACAACATAAATATTTGCACGTTAAAATGTGGATATATATGTTATAAACTTATTTTCTGTGGGTGAAGAAACAAATCTGATGTTGAATTTATATGTATTCTATTTGGCAGAGCACTGTACGTAAATGAGTTTAACTATTCTTGAGCTATTTGAAATTTGCATTTTGATATAACTCATTTGGGGATCTTCATCTTGATCTACTGTGCAAGGGGATATGATATATATAGAACATAACACTAAACCCTTCTCTATGAATTTTTTCACTTTAAAATTGTGGCGTTTGACAGTCAAGTTTTTATACGACATGATATCACGATATGAACACATATATACCGACATATATATGAAATTAATGGGTTAGTGTTTAGTTTTATCGTGTACATGTTCTTATAGTATTGGCACCATAAGGACATGAAAATTGTGTTGGATTTTATGCATGCCACACACTTGGACCACGCACGGCATGTGGCACGTACGCTCCCGTATTTTTTTTTTTTTCTATTTTTCTTTTAGAAATATATATCCTAAAATTAAAATAAATTAATTTAATTTTTGTGATCCGATGTCTGGCGCAATGCAATTGTCTGACGCTAACGTGTGAGATCGTGTATTGTGCTCGATAATTATTATTTTTTTCGAAATAAATATATACGTTAAAATGAAATTAGTAAAATCTAAAATTAAAGTAAATTAATTTAAATTTTGATCTAGCTACTTTTGTAGTGCACTCACCTGATGTTAACGTGTGGACTTGCGCTCGATAATTAATTTTTTTTAATTAAATGTAAACCCTAATTGTTATTATTAAACCCTAATTGAGAATAATATATCATAATTTAGATATATTAAACCCTAATTAGGAGGTAATAAACTCAGAAGCGAAATAGCAGAGATAATTTTCAGGTTTCGAGTGATATATATGTTTTAATATTATGAATATTATTTTTCTGTCGTTTTCTATTTTTCAAAGAGTGGGGTGGGGAGAGTCTACCCAACCCGTGGTAGGGATCCACAGTGATGTGATGGGAGTGTTTGTCAATTTGTAAATATTATATTTTCTTCCTTTTTTTAATAACACATTACTTATGATTTTAATCCTAAAAAATATTATAATTATATTTTCGATCACATTAACCTCGTGAAAAATTAATTTTAAGTTTCTTTTCTGATTATGTACTAAGAAATCAAATCTAGCGTTTTTCATAAAAAAATGATTGATATGTATTAAATACACATACTTTTGATTTTTCGAACTAAAATACAATTAAAGTAACTAAAATGACCCGCCGTGTGATACAATATGCATAATAATTATTATCATTATGTTAAAAATTACATATATGAAAGAAATACAATAAAAATAATTAATTTAAAAAATACATAACTGTTGGTCCCGGTACGAGTCTATGTTAGTTTAGAGGGGGGGGTGAATAAACTGACTTCAAAAACTTAAACTGATTGCAGAATGTTAAGGGCCCTGACTCGCTTTCGATATACTATCTGTGCACTATTCAGATGAGAGGGAGAGGTTGACTGAGAGCTTAGCTGATGAGCTGATTAGTTAGAACTGGTAGCTTGAGAAGATAGCTTAGCTTGTCAGTGCAGCTTGTGTGCTAAGGTGTGCGGTTGAAGAACACGCAAAGCTTAAGGCAATAAGTACAGCACACACAAGATTTATAGAAGTTCGAAGCTTCCTGCTTCTACGTCCTCTCTTCCTTCAGCAGAAGGGCAATCCACTATGCAAGAGTAAATTTTCTTTATTACAATTACACAGTGAAGAAATTCTATTGGACCTGAAAACGGCACCCTTCAAACCGAGCGCGGCCTCCTTTCCAAATGTTGCTGTCCCGGAAGAACGGACCCGTCGGTACACGCTCCTCCTCAGCCGGTTTCTAGGTCGACAGCTCACACTTACCAGTCCTAACTGCTCGCTGAGACTTTAGGTGCTATTGCCCGTCTTTTCACGATTTTAGAACTCGCTCGATCTTCAAGAGTACAGTCTTGAAACTGGTATCAACTGAAATGCTCATTTGTGCGTCTGCGTCTGAGCTGGGTAGTTGATCTTTGAAGGACTGAACTGAGAAGCTTTGCTCTGGCTGGAATTCTTTGTCAGCTAGTTGCTTGCTTGAGACTTGAAGCACGCCTTCTCAGTTGGGACTTTTCACACTTAAGAGGTTTAAGCTTTGAGCTGTGGGGAGGGAAAAAGAAGAGCTTAATATCTGCAAAATAGCAAAAGTTAGATTGGCGAAAGTCTTGATCAAAATTGTGTTAACTCTATTTTTATAGATGAGTGACATTTTGACCGTTGTGATTGGTGAATCTATTGAATCCACTGGCGGCAGTTTAATGCCTGTAGCCATTTGAAGCTTTAAATGAACTAGCCGTTTGACTTTAATGACTTCTGCTTAAAGATCATCAGGATCTTTTCAAGATTTTCTGTCAAGATCTTTATTGACTGCTTGTCAGAGAGAGCAGGTATTTCGGCTATCGGTTTTGGACATTCAGCTGATGGGCTTTCAGCTATCTCGGCTTTCAGCTCTGAGATTGTCCAGTTGGCAGTTCCTCAGCTGCCTTAAGCTTCAGTTCTGGATCAGTCCAGTAAAGCTGCCTTGGCAACTTAGCTTCAAAAGCTTTCAATTTTGGACTGCCAGTCGGCTGATCGTTTGAGCTTCTCTTTCACTGAACTGAGCATCAGTCAATTCAGTATTGGATCAAAGTTTCTTTGAGCTTTCTCCCAATCAAACTGATCTTTGATCAGTTTTAGGATTGTCTGACTGATTCTTGATCAGTTCAGCTTCTGCTTTTCGACTTTGTCTGAAGTCTTACTTGATCATTACCCCTGATTTCCAACTTTAAATAACCTGCAGTTTTTCATAAGATCATCAAATATGTTTTGACATTTCATCAAAACTATCAGTTGGATCTTTCCAACAATTTTCCCAACAATAACAACTTTCAAAATAATGGAAATCTTAAAGATAAGTTTTTATTAGTTCATGAGGACACTCAAATATAAAAATGAGACTCTTGAGTGGAAACCTCAAGGACCTTAAGCGGTAGAGACCTAGACCTATGCGTTAAAGGGAGGCGTCTCGGGTGGAGACCGGAGACATCTCAAATGAAGATGCATCTGTTAACGAAGACGTCTTATATTCAAAACTCACTGCTCTCCCCTTTCTCCCATGTTAAAAACAAAAGTTTTTTTATTGTATTTTTAATATTTTTAAACTTTAGAAAAAATATATAGATATATTAACCATTAAGTTCTTTTGGTAACAAAAAAATATGAAATTTTCATTGTGGAAGTCACCCAACCAAATTTACAATTAATTAGTAGATTATTTTAATTTATAAATTAATAGTTATTTTTAATAACATATAGGAGAAAATATTGTAGCATATTACAAATGTACATTAGTTAGATGTAGAAAAAAATTTAAACCTAAACTTAACAACGTAAATTTGATCATATATCATTAATTTTCAAAAATTATATATTCGGGTACTCGTGAATCAATAAAAAATATTAATTTTACTATACATATAGGACAATAATACAAATATAAATAATAATGCAATCCTTTTCTTTGCTTAAATTTTCGTGTACCACAAATTCCTTTAACAAACTATACTAACAATACTTGTAAGTTTTCGATGTGTGATAAATTAAGTAATATAAGATTTAATTGTTTAAGGTTTAGTTTTCATATGTTTGAAATTCTAAACTTATATACATTTAAAATTTTAAAATTAAATATATTTATTTGAATTTTTTTTAATATATTTATATTTTTGAATTAAAAATTAAAGTTTAAATATATATTTTATATGAAACTGATAGATATTTAAATTCAAATATTTATTTTAATATTAAACTAATAAGATCAAACACATTATTTGATCTCAACTTAAAAAATCAAGAATTGTGTGGGAATTTCATTATTTACCATTGGAATTTATAGTATGCTCAAATAGAACTATTATTCTTATACTCTTTTTTGGAGTTATGAAAATAATTAATTGCTTATGTATTATTTACGGATATTATGGTAAATTTTATTAGAAATTATTTTTCTAATTATTTGATCTAAATTTTATTAAATATTTCTATATTCGTAAATATAATTTATGCGGAAAAAATTGTTGTTCCTTTTTATAATCATTATCCTGCTTTTAGATATAGTATAGATTAAGTATAAATATAGATTAATCATCACTAAAATTATCATTTTCAATTCAAAACTTACATGGCATTCCATTTTCAAATAGTGTTTATTGGCGAAAAATGTCATTAAAAATGAGAAAAATGTTCCCTATTTTCAATTAACGTGCCGTATATATAGTTTTTGAGTAAATGTAATATTATAAAAAAAAATGAAATTAAAGAGAAGAATTAAACATGGTCATGATAATGGATTATTGGGTGATAAAAATATTACTATTAGTTTTGTTGAAGTAACATAAAAGGATAAAATTATAAAATAGCTCATGCTTATAATATATATTAATAAATAATAATATGATTTTAATTGCCTTTAGTACTCTAGTTCATACGTTAATTGCCGGGATAAAAGATGTGTAACTAATTTATGATTATATATTTATATTTATACATTTTAAATAATTCGCTTAAAGCTACAACGAAATAGTATCATAAGCAAATAAAAAATTCAAAATTCAAAAAGATATTTCAATATCTAATTAATGAAAGCTAATGATCGATTATATATAGTCTTGACGAAAAATATATTGCAATGAAAATTACATTTGCAATACAAATACATGAATAGTTAATAAAAAAAATTACAAAGAACAATACATTTATATTTACAAAATCATAACTTAAAATAATAAAAAAAATTGGCCATCTTCGAAAAGAATAATTTGATTATCCATGTTTCTCCATGTCTCGAAATCAATGCAATTTATATACGTGTATTCAATACATATATAATGTGAGAATAATTTTTATAATGAAATCCTATTAATATGATGATTAACGTACCTAAATTTGGTTCTTATAAGTAATGTAATAATCGTAAAGCAGTCTGATTAGTATAATTATTTAATATCCTTACAAAGTAATTAATTTATATCAAGCAATCAAATAAATGGAATTAAGTGTTAAAAATAAACTCAAGGCATGACCATATATTATCTAAACTTATGAAAAATGTGACCTTATTTATTAAAATATGTAGAAATCTAAAAAAAATATAGTCTAAAAGGGACAAATATTTTAACTTAATATGAAAACATTTTATAGTCTAAAAGGGACAAATGTACTAAAAATTATAAAAATTAATAACTAACTCTACCAATTACTATCGATATTATCATAGCAATCATAAACTTTTAAATTAACTCTATATCAATTAATATTACCATAACACTCGTAAAATATCATTTTGAAGCATAATGTACATGTAAGAATTTTATTATTTGAAAGTGTATAGTTAAATTAAATAAGAATAATGTAGTCTATCAATAAAATTCTTCATTCTATCGTAGAAATACAAATAAATATAACGGTAATATAAAGCCTAATATAATCTATAATATTAAAAATTACATTTGGGTTGGAATATTCCTTTTGAAGTGATTCATTCTTCCTTTTTTTTTGCCGGGTGATTTCCATTGTGTTCATCTAAATCTTTATCATCCACGTTCTGCGAATTTCATCTTCAATCTTTATTCAACCTTTATTCAACATTAGGATTTAGGATACATTTTCCATTTCATAAAATATACGTGCTCTACCAATTCAATCACCACCAATTTTCTGCAAATTCAAAAACACATAATAATTTTTCCAACATAATTAAATATGTAAATTGATTCATTGGGTAAACTTGCATATGTGAACAAATATACAATTTTACATGACGCGAGGATGAAAAAGATACAAAATTTAAATTAAAAAAATAATTGAAGCATCGCCATTAAAAATTTTACATTTTTCTCAAACATTTGATTTGTGATTGTTGCATGCTAAAAAGATTGGATCTTGTGAAGAAAAAAAAATTAATATCATCAACAATAATATATTATAAATGTATTGCACAAAAAATATACTCTTAGAAAGTTGTAAGAGAAGAATGCAATCTCAAATTGACAATAATATTCATATTTATAGAGGCAATGACCCTTTCTTAAACACACACACACACATAAAGATCTCAATACACATGATTTTGAATCTCATTACAAATCAAATTAATTAAAATTATTACCAAAAATAATAATTATAAAATAAGGAAGATTATTTAAACCTAATTAAATGGTATCCCCGATGGGGGTTCTTTTCACCCTTCCCTCACGGTACTACTTCGCTATCGGTCACCCAGGAGTATTTAGCCTTATAATTGTCATAATTAAATGTAATTAGGTGATTCATTAACTAATTAGCTATATATGTGTGTGTATATATACACATATGAGTGGTGATTTTTACGTCCAGATTGTGGCTATTCAGGATTTTTTTTATAATTAATAAAGCACCGATTATTGAATAAGTTTACATTGATGCCCTCCATAAGAATTATGGCTAATCCTCTCTAATTAATTTCCCGCTTGTGATCAATAATTGGCGAAAATATTTCCCAAAATATCAGCAACATTAATTGGGGCGATATTTCCCAAATTAAAAACATATCTCTAAGGTTAACATTAAAAAAATTCAAACCACATTCTTCTACATTTTAGAAACACATCTCTAACGTTCTTCTACCCGCAATACTCTACTACACAGCTAAAAAAATATGATATGGAAAACGTTTTAGAAGAACAGTTCGTGTCTATATTCGGACCCGATCACAACAATGATGATATTTCAGCTGATGTATCAAATGCACATGCAGATGAATATGAAAAGAATATTGATATAGAGGAAGGAATTGGAGAAGCATCAGAATATGATGATGAAACTATTCAACAAGAACCTCAAACTAACAAGGAGTCTGAGAGTAGAGAAAGTTTGTTCGCATCGTACCAAGCTTATGCAAAGAGTAAATGATTTAGTGTCGTTTATAGAACGACTTGAAAATGTAATGGGAGTGATGAACCCAAGTATCTTGGGATTTGTTGCGACAAAGCCCGAAAGATAGAAGTAAAGAAATCTACCAAAAAAATTAATTGTCCTGCTCGTGTGAATGCTATTAAATAAGATAATGGCTTTTGGAGGGTGTCAACTGTCCACTCAATCCATAATCATGAGCTTGAACCTTCGATGTCAATTTTCATGCCGGCTTATCAGAGTTTGTCAATCAACATGAAGAGACAACTTGAAGGAAACGATATTGCAGGTTTAAGGATGTGTAAGAATGTAAGGTTATTAGAAGTTCAAGCCGGCTGCCCACAAAATGTTGGATGTAGTGCTTGATATTGTAGGAATTTCATTAACAAGAGAAGAAGATTGTGACTTAGAGAAGGAGACGCAAAAGCTATTCGTACGTTTTTTATGAGGATGCAGTAAAAGGATATGAGTTTTTTTCATTTAATGGATATAGACGATGAATGTAGACTGCGAAATGTGATGTGGATTCATCCTAGGAGCAAAGTTACATATGAAGATTTTCACGATGTTATAAGTTTTGATACAACTTATCTTGTTAATCAGTATCGGATGCCTTTTATAATAATGGTAGGAGTTAGTCACCATAATCAGTCAATACTATTAGGTTGCTCTTTGCTCTCACACGAAGATGCAGAATCTTTCAAGTGGTTATTTATCAATTGGTTAGAAGTCATGGGAGGTATTCAGCCTAGGGCAATGCTAATAGATCGGGCTGAGAGCATAAAGATTGCTTTAAGGGAAGTTATGCCTGACACAATCCACTGATTCTGTTTGTGACATATTATGTCAAAAACTGCACAAAAGTTTAAAGGGGCAACTAATTTTTCCAAGGCAGTTAAAGAGTTCAATTCCATAATTTATGGAAGCTTCACCATAGATGAATTTGAGGGTAGGTGGGATAAATTCTTGGTTGAAAATGAACTCCAAAATAACAAGTGGTTGAAAGACTTGTATGTGGAAAGACAAAGTTGGGTGCATGTTTACCTAAATCATACATTTTGGGCAAGCATGGTGTCAACACAGATGAGTGAATCAATGCATGATTTCTTCGACGGGTATATCATATCAAGAAGTACGCTGAAAAATTCATGGAACAATACGAAATTGTGATCAGGGATAAGATTCATAGAGAAATGCAGGCTGACTATGAGTCAAAGACCAAGATCAAAAAAATACATTTCATCTTTCAAGTGGGAGAAGCAATTTAGAAAAGCTTACACGGCTAATATATTTGAGATATTGCAGAAAGAGATCATGTTAATGTTGCATTGCAATGTTAAGCAAGAAGTCTCTAATGTGTTAGGAATTGATGTGTATGCAGTGTTTGAAAAGGGTGCTGAGCATAATCGGCAATGCACCTACACAGTGGAGTATAGACCGAATGTAGAGTATATCCAATGCAACTGCCAAAAATTTGAGTGTAAGAGAATTCTTTGTTGTCATATTTTGAAGGTTCTAGCTGTGAAAGATATTCATTTCATAAATGAGAGATATGTATTAAGAAGATGGCGAAAGGATGTCTATAGACGTCATTCTAGTATATTTTACGCTGGTGGATATCCACATAGGACCGAAGAGTATAAGAGGTTTCAGGAGATGGAACGAGCTTTTGTTGAATGCATTGATTTGGCTTTTGAATGTCCAGATAAAATGAAGTTCATCGAACAGAGGTGCAAAGATATGAAAGAAGAGTCAATGAATTGGACTCCAACTACAACGAAATATGTCTCTTCAATACATAACTTTTAAATGGGACTCTTCCTACAATCTCACACACGTTTCGATTCTTGTGCAATTAATAAATTTCTTTTTAGCTCCAATTAATTGTACTCTTTTTTTTCGGTGATTAATTATAATAATATTAATGATTTTAACATTCTACTATTATAAATTTAGAATTTGTAATCATAGTTGCACCGTGGATCATAAACTCGAGATTATAATTAGAATTTGTAATATTGAGGCACTATTGATCATAAATTATATAACATTCTACTATTATAAAGTTAGGATTTGTAATTGTAGTTGCACTGTGGATCATAAAATCGAGATTATAATTAGAATTTGTAATATTGATGCACTATCGATCATAAATTATAAAATTCTACTAATATAAAGTTAGAATTTGTAATCGTAGTTGTACAAATGATCATAAACTCGAGATTATAATTAGAATTTGTAATATTGAAGCACTATTGATCATAATTTATATAACATTTTACTATTATAAAGTTAGAATATAAACTGTAATCATAGTTGCTAGTGCGTCGTTTTACACCAAAAATAAATTTCCCGATAGTAGTCGGTATGCCCTTACTGCACGTGTACAGTGATAAGCAAGATCGTCTCCCAAGGGACCGGCGAGAACTACTCTATACTTCCAATCTGTAGGACTAAACTTTCAAAGGGGTTTTGTGATTATAAACGAAATTAAAATAATAACTAAAAAATAAATGCACGAGTGAATATAGCGAACGGTTTTAAAATATGAAAAGAAATATTCCGGATTCCAATTAACTCCACCCTAGCTTACCTAAACCGATCCTCGATGCAAAGATTAATTCAATTAACACATGCAAATCAGTTATAGCCACCGAAGACACTTACTGACGCAGCCTAATTTCTCCTTAGTTTCTCGATAATCAGGAAGACACTTAACTAATTATTTTCCTAATTGACTGACAACCGTAAGAGACACTCTATAGATTTAATGAGCCGACAGACTTAAGTTCTAGAGAAACCCGATTCATAATTAACAGACTCTGACACAGGATTGTTGAATTAAGATTGTTATTCCCCTGGTTCTGAAGAACCGTTTCGCCACTAATTAAACTTAAACCACAATTACGGATGGCCGGTTTAATTGACTACTAATTAATTCCGATCTACTAAATATGTGCACCTATCTAGCAACATTGAAATAATTAACGACTCGAAATACAGAAAATAACAAATGCATGTAATTAATTAAACGAGATAGAACAATTAGATCTCACAGTTTAGCTAGGCCAGGGCTTCGTTAGTTGTTTCCGGAATAAGAAGAATTTAGCTTGAACACATATTAAAATTGAATAGTAAAAATATTAAAGAAACGAGCACCATGAAATATCGAAGAAGATGAATATTCTGCTCTAGAGAAAACGTCTCCTTGTTCTCCGTTCTTGCGTGAAATCGAGAATGGATGATAATAAAGATAAGTCCTAATCTATATATAATATCCTTAATTAAGATAGTATCCACATGGAAATTAACATCCTATTCTATTCCAAACTAGTTAAGTAGCAAAAAGAGGATTCTTGAGGCGGTGGAACTCTGAATCCCGCATCCAGACCTTGGGCTTTAGTAAATCCTTTGCTCCAGCCCAAATATACGCGCACAGGCTCAGCTTCTAGATTCTCGGCCCATGTTATCCGACCGTATACCCATACAGCATGGCTTTCCAACCTTCTAATGTCAGCTTCCTATGTACAGCTTGTTTTCCTTCCAAAAGCATGCCAAATTCCCTAACTTCATGTATATCACCTGCAAAATCCTCAAGGTACCACATTCTTCCAAAATGATATCTTTACATGGCAATTAACGCAATAAAAGCACATCAAAACGGCCCAAAATATTAAGTAAAAATGGCCTGATCAAATCCCCCCATACTTAGACAATGCTCATCCTCGAGCATATCTAAACACACAAAAAGAAACACAAACATCCAAAGGAAAACACAGAATGCATTAGTTGCCTTGAACTAAAGGGTACTCGGAGTAGGAATCATGACTCATCCAACTACAACCACTAGCCTGTTCTATTTTAATGCATAGACCAAAACTTTTCATTCAAGTCCAAAAAGTGCACATTGATCCAGCCTCACTATGATTCACTCTAGATCTCTCAAAGAGTAGGGATATATGGGGATTCACACGAGTCGTGATTCGTTACTCTCAACATAGCTTTGCCTATATGTCACTGAAAACACCAACAAACAAGATCAATCATGAATCAAAAGGTCTTTCTTCCATGGTTATAATGGGGCGTAGGTTTATAGGTAAGATTCTTTTGGATTTAGTAGCTCAAAAGAAAAATATGCAAGCATTCCAACATAAAAATTTCACACCCAGCTGCACACATTTATAATTCAACGCTGGAGTTCCTCAATTCATATAAACACAAGGATGTTTTTATTTACTTTCTTTCTTTCATCCCTCCTTGCTGTTCCATTCTTTTTTCTCTTTTTCTTTTTTTCCCTGAAGCTTTGCTTCTCTTTCTGCTTTCTCTTTTTTTTATAACAAGAGCATAAAATATGCCCTCCTCACTTTCCAGCATCCTTTACCATTATCGCAGCTCAATTATTTAGGGAAGAACTTGCATATTCTCACGGTCAAAAGAAGGCTAAACAAGGCTTATGGCTTCATGTATAGTGGCTGTAATCAAGAAGCATGAGGATTATAAGGCTCAACAGGCTCACTAATGGGCAATTGCAAGGCAGAGAATTTTCTTTTAGGCCAAGGCTTGGTGAATTCCTAAGTGCCTTTATCATTTTCATGTTTGATACTCAAAAGTAATGAAATAGTGGCAATAAGGCAAAGCAAGCATTGAGCAAACATAATCCGACACTCTCACAACAGAAAAATAGAGCTTCCAATAGAATATTCATGCTCACAGGCCCAAAACTCACTTTGATAAGCTGAAATAACATGATCAAGAGCACAATTCATCATACAAGAATTCATCAAAGATTGATATACCATTATCACAGAACAACAACCATCACTCCATTCAAACCCAATCACAATCCCTCCTCCTCATACGAATCAGCTCAAGGCAACCAATACTTAACCAGAAAACAACCAAAACACTAAAAAGAGGCAGAAACACTATGTTTTGTGGTTTTTATTTTATTTTATTTTTTTGTTTTTTTTATGACTCTAAAAACTAACAATCTCCCCCCCACACTTAAACACCACAGTGTCCTCACTGTGTGGAGGAAGGAGAACCCAACAACAAAAATTAACAACACACACACGAAACTAACGAAAATGAAAGCAGGAATTAACAAAAAGGAAAAGGGGGAAAATAGGGTAAACTGCTTAATCCGAGATATGTCGTAGGGCCTGCTTGAGAGTAGTGAGACGCTCTTCAATCTCATCTAAGCGATGGCCAAGGTAATCCTCCAGGCCTCGGAAGGCCTCAGTGAGTAACGCTTCAATCTCCGGAAGGAGAGAGGCTGGGGTAGCAGACGCAGCAGAGGAAGAAGAGGGACCTGCATGAGGAAGATGACTCGGGCCTTGGATGCCCATTCGGGTGAGCTAGTATTGCCCTTGGGCATCAACACAAATAAGCCGCATGGCCGCAAAATGAACAATAGTAAAGAAAGTAGCAGGCATAGGGTCAGGAGCATTAAGGGGAATAAATAAATGCTGTGCAAGCATAGTCACAAAATAGCCTAAGGGGGCTCGACACAGAAAATGATTGGCACTGTATTGCCACTGCCGTGCTAACCATAACGTAAAATTAAGTTTGTCATCCGAAAGCATGCAATCAAGAATAAACAACTCCTGTAAAGTGACCACATTCATCATATCGACACGACCAAATAGGTTGGCTACCAAAAATCTATGACAAAGACAGAGAGCGTCATCATGAATATGGACACCCCAAGAAGAGCGGGCAACAAACTCAGAATCAATTGATAATAAAGCCCAATGCTCAGATGCACGAGAAGAATACAACTCAGGGATATCACAAAAAGCAGAATCATATAATGCATCACCAAGAGACTCATCAGTCTCAAAACCTAATACCACATTCAAAGCATTGACAGACATATGAAAATTTCTACCCCTTAAAGAAAACAAGACAACATGTCGATCATCAAGAGTGCGCGAAGAATAAAAAACATATATTGATAAAAATTCAAGATATAGCTCTCTATGGACATGTGCTGAGACTTCTAAAAATGGAGACCAACCAACACGATTAAAATGGGCACGAATATGGTCATTGACACCTAAAATTGAAATATTATCCCAGTAAAAAACACGAGCACCAAGCAGAGCGCGATTGACGTTCCTCTCGGCACGGGTGCGTACCTTATCAGGCTGCCGAAAAGGCGGCCGTGGAAGAGGGTTACGACAGCGTGATGAAGAAGTAGGGGCTGGAGCTTCTGGAGATGGCTGCGGGGCAGAAGGGCCGGGTGCGGTGGATTTTGACCGAATTCGGTGTCGGAGCGTCGGTGCTGTGATGGCGGCAGAGGGAATAGGTACCGGAGATGGAGGGGGAGTGGGGTCTCACGGCGGTGAAGAGCCTGTGGGAGTGAGAACCTTCACCACCGAAGGTGCGGTGGAAGAAGACCTATAGTGATTTGACGGGGAGTCTAGAGCGGCGGAAACAGGGGCCGGAGGACAACTCGCCAGGTCAGAGGTAGCGGGTTCGCCGGCGGCGAGATCGACGAAGAGTGGCAGCCTGGTTCGGTGTTGCTTACTGATGGAAGGGGCTACGGTGTCCTGTCTCTCAGAAGTGCGCCGGGAACGGTGCAGAAACGGCGGCGGTTGATTCAGTTCAGGGATAGCGGCAGGTGTGGACAGTGGCGGCGAGGGCTCTGTCATAGGGGAGGGGGCTTCCGGGGCATGAATGGCAAAATTCACCGTTGAATGTGGAGAAATAGCCACCGGTGAGTTTTGCGGCGGTGAAGAGGCTGCTGGTGGCGTGGAGTGGCTGGCGGAAGTGGAGGCGGCCTTGGCGGCTGTCTTCTTAGCACTGCGTTTCTTTCCCATGGTCGTGTCTCTAGTTGTGGCGGTGATCGGAGCGGAAGACGATAGCGCGGGAAGCTGGAACGGCAGTGAAAAATCTGAAAAGTCACCAAGGTAGAGTAAGAGAGAGCGGTGAAAATAAAATTTTGACTAAGGCAAGAGTTTAAATTGGGGAAGGAAATTAGGGCTTCATGCAAGGAAAATCCCCAAATTGAAAAAGGGAAATTGGTATGTTAGTCCCCGGAAGGCTCAATAATTGCGACTCCACCCCCCCCACACTTAGAATTGGAGTCTAGCTCACGTTCTCCCCTTCTTTTTTTTTGTTTTTTTTTATTATTTTTTTTCTTTGTTGTTGGCTATAACGAAAGAAGGCAAACATATATATATATATATATAAACGAAAGTAAAAAGACAGAAAAAAATAAAATAAAATAAGAGAAAGAAATCAGGTTGCCTCCCGAGAAGCGCCCTTATTTAACGTCGGAGGCTCGACGAAACCAGCAGGATTAAGTGAGGAGAGCTGGGGTTGCCAAATCGACCCCATCAAAACCAGACAATTCCATCTCGGCACAATACGACTTGAGCAATTGGCCATTCACTTGTAACAGTTTCTGAGTAGTGAGATTGCGAATTTCCATAGCTCCGTATGGACTGACATGTACAACCTCATAGGGCCCCGTCCAGTGGGATTTCAATTTTCCCGGCATGAGTCGAAGACGGGCATTGAAAAGTAAAACTTTCTGTCCAACCTCAAAAGTTTTCCGCCGGATGTATTTGTCGTGCAAAAACTTCATGCGGTCTTTGTAAGCATTCACACTATCATAAGCCTCCAACCGAATTTCCTCAAGCTCTTGCAATTGATACTGTCTCTCATTCCCGGCTAGCTGAGGGTCCAAATTGCATTGCTTCACAGCCCAAAAGGCTCGATGCTCCAGCTCGACCGGCAAGTGGCATTTCTTCCCAAAGATCAACCAAAAAGGGGACATCCCGATGGGTGTTTTAAATGTTGTGCGGTATACCCATACGGTGTCGTCCAGGCGCAGACTCTAGTCCTTGCGGTTTGGGCATACGGTCTTCTCTAGAATATTCTTGATCTCCCGATTTGAGACCTCAGTCTGTCCATTGGACTGTGGGTGATAGGCAGTGGCAATGCGATGGTGAACACCATATTTCTTGAACAAGGTCTCCAACGTGTGATTGCAAAAGTGTGTGCCTTGATCGCTAATCACAGCTCGAGGGACACCAAATTGCTGGAAAATCTTAGACTTGAGAAACCTACCAACCACCTTGGAATCATTGGTCGGCGTGGCCTTAACCTCGACCCACTTGGAAATGTAGTCGACTGCTAATAAGATGTAGGAATTTCCGAATGAGCTCGAAAAGGGGCCCATGAAGTCCATTCCCCACACATCAAAAATTTCGCACACCAGAATAGGTACCTAAGGCATCTCATTCCGTGAAGAAATGTTACCAAGTTGTTGGCAGCGATTACAATTCTTGCAAAAGTAGTAGGCATCCTTGAATATCGTTTCCCAATTGAAACCGCAATCGAGGACCTTCCGGGCAGTTATCCTCGGCCCAAAATGGCCTCCACACGCATGAGCATGGCAAAAAATTAGAATGGATGGAATCTCATCATCGGGAATACAGTGTCGAATAACTTGATCTGCACAAGTTTTCCACAAGTAAGGATCATCCCATATGAAGTATCTGGCTTGGCTCCGTAACTTGTTCTTCTTGGTAGTTTCGGTACCTTTTGGGAACATTCCAGTGGTGAGAAAGTTTACCAAATCTGCATATCAAGGGGCTGTACCCGTAGCTGCGAGTAGAAGTTCATCTGGAAAATCGTCCAGTATGGGCATACCGTCAGACTCCGTCAATAGCCGGCTCAAGTGATCAGCAACGTTGTTCTCGGCTCCCTTTTTGTCTTTAATCTCCAAGTCGAACTCTTGCAGTAGCAAAACCCAGCGGATGAGGCGAGGCTTGGATTCCTTCTTGGAGAGTAAGTATTTCAGAGTAGCGTGGTCTGTGTATACCACCACTTTCGATCCAACAAGATAGGATCTAAACTTTTCACAAGCAAAAACCACGACCAGAAGCTCTTTTTCTGTTGTTGTGTAGTTACATTGAGCTAGGTTGAGAGTCTTGGAAGCATAATAGATAACATGGCTCTGCTTTCCACTATTTTGTCCAAGTACCACTCCAACCGCAAAATCACTGGCGTCGCACATCAGCTCGAATGGGAGGCCCCATCGTGGCGGCTGAATAATGGGCGCAGAAGTGAGTTTTTTCCTTCAAAATATCGAATACCTCCTTACACTTATCATCAAAATTGAAAGGAGCATCCTTTTGCAGCAACTTGGTCATTGGTTGAGCTATCTTGGAGAAGTCTTGAATGAAGCGTCGGTAGAAGCCGGCGTGCCCTAAGAAAGCTCGAATTTCCTTATCAGTTGAAGGGTAAGGAAACTTCACGATCAAATCCACTTTTGCTCTATCAACTTCGATTCCCTTCGCAGAGATGACATGCCCGAGTACAATGCCTTGTTGCACCATAAAGTAACACTTCTCAAAATTCAACACCAGGTCGGTTTCAACACATCGTTGAAGGACCTTATCCAAATGCTCCATACATTGCTCAAACGAGTCCCCATGCACTGTAAAATCATCTATAAAAATCTCGATGCAGCTCTCAATCAAGTCGGAGAAGATACTCATCATACACCGTTGGAAGGTGCCAGGGGCGTTACACAACCCAAACGGAATTTTTTGGCAGATAAATGTTCCAAACGGGCATGTAAAAGTTGTCTTTTCTTGGTCTTCCTGGGCTACATAAATCTGAAAGTAGCCTGAGTATCCGTCGAGAAAGCAGAAGAAAGATTTTCCCACCAATCGTTCAAGCATCTCGTCAATGAATGGCAAAAGAAAGTGGTCTTTGCGTGTGGCATCATTAAGCTTCCAGAAATCAATGCACATGCGCCAACCTGTCTGCAACCGCATCGAAATCAACTCGTTGTTCTCATTCTTAACAAGCTGAAAGCCAGATTTCTTAGGGACAACGTGCACTAGGTTGACCCATTCACTGTTGGAGATTGGGTAAATGATCCCTAGCTGGAGTAGCTTGAGGATTTCTTTGAGAACCACTTCTTTCATCACCGGGTTCAATTTTCTTTGTGGGTCTCGAGATGGTTTGCTATCTGGCTCAAGGAAGATTTGGTGCATGCATATATCTGGGCTGATTCCCTTGATATCGGCTAAGGTCCAACCGATAGCTCCCTTGTGTTTCTTCAAAACCTCAATCAATCGGCTTTCCTGGTCCGATGAGAGATCTTTGCTAATGAAGACAGACAGCATATCGTGTTCCCCCAGATAAGCATACTTCAGATGCTCAGAGAGGACCTTCAACTCCAAAATGGGAGCCTTTACATAAGATGGTAGAATCGGTGCTGTGTCCGTCGGTAAGGGCATACGGCCCGTTAAATTCTGAGTTGGAAACTCACTGGTGGCATATAGCTGCTATATAATCTCCCTTATGGCGGTTTCTTCCTCTGAATTTATGGCTAATTCAGTCATGCCACCGAAAAGGACTTGTTCTAATGGATCATCCCTGAAATTATGCTCAACAAACTCGTCAACTAGAGTATCAACAATATCAATCATGTAAAGAGCCTCAGGATCCTCAACGTGCTTCATAGCTTCAAATATATTAAATGTAACAATGTCACCATCAAATTCAAAACTAAGCAAGCCTTTTATCAACATCAATCTTGGTTCTTACGGTTTTCATGAATGGATGTCCTAACAGAATCAATGATCTATGTGCAGAAAAAGAATCATCCATGTCAACAATCTAAAAATCAACAGAAAAAATTAATTCATTAAACTTGACAAAAACATCTTCGACCACACCACGAGGATATGCATTAGACCTATCAGCTAACTGAATGATGACTCGAGTCTCTTTCATAGGACTTAATTGCAAATCGTTGTACATAGATAAAGGCATGACATTTATGGATGCGCCTAAATCTAACATGACTTTCTTAACCTTCTTACTCCTAATGATGCAAGGGATAGTGAACATACCTGGGTCCCTGCATTTTTGTGGCAACTTCCGCTGAATTACCGCGGAGACATTCTCACCAACCTTAATTCTGGCATCCTTCCCATATCTGATCTTTTTGGTACACAACTCATTCAAGAATTTCGCATATCTGGGCACTTGCTTGATGGCATCAATTAGAGGTAAGTTGATTTCAACCTTCTTGAACAACTCAAAGATTTCCTTCTCGTCATCTTCTTTCTTGTTTCGAATTAACCTAGAAGGGAAAGGAGCTGCAACAACAGAGTTAGAAATTTTGGAATCAACTTGTACCTCAGTAGGAGAAGACTGGGCTGACGCAGAGGACTGTTCTTCTTTTGGACTGGATTTGTCTGCAGTATGCCCATACGACATATTCTTCTCTGCATTTGCCTCCACTGCAACCAATTTCTTCTCACTTCTAAGAGTAACAACACTAACATTCCCCCTGGGATTTTGCTTAGCTTGAGAGGGTAGCTTCCCAGTATGCCCTTGTATCTTGTTCATTTGAGTAGCAAGCTAGGTGATCTGTGTGCCCATACTGCCGAGGGCAGCTTGTGTCTCTTGCTGGAATGCCTTTTGATTTTGTGCCAGACTGTTCATCAGAGCATTTCTTTACTCCAAACACTTCATGATCTCACTCATGCTTGGTACAGGTTTGTCTGTATGGGCATATGGCCCATCTTATAGTGGCCTATGAGGTAAATCTCCAGGTGGTCTCTCATCTCCCGGCTGTTTCCAACGGAAATTTGGATGGTTCCTCCAACCTGGATTGTAATTGTTGGAATAAGGATCATAATTCCTCTTCCTTCAGAAAGCATCTCCTTGTGAGGCATCGTAGTGTATTCCTCTTTGGGCATCCTGCTGTGTATCGCCCGAGCCATAACAAGCTTGCTCGGTGGAAGGGTCTTGCAAGGTTGGGTACTCATCGGTAAAGTGTCCACTCTCTGCACATACTCCACATCGGGAATGCTTTGTCTGTGCCACCGCTAGGCCCCTAACTAAAGAGGTCAGCGCATCAATCTTATCATTCACCCCAGAGTTCTCAGCTCGATCCATTCTTTTCACCGGTCTGTCACGATCAACATCCTCATCTTCATATTGCTGTCCTCCAGAGACCATGTCGATTATGAGCTGTTTGGCTTCATCCAAGGTCTTATTAATGAGATATCCTCCACTGGCCACGTCTACAATTTTCCTGTCAAAAGACGACATGCCCCGGTAAAAATAATTAGTGAACAACTGATAATCGGGGAAACCGTGGTCCGAGCATTTACGGCACAATTGCTGGAATCTCGCCCAGTAGTCGGCCAAGCTTTCATTTTGCTTTTGCTTGATACTGCTTATGGCCATCCTCAGATTCGCAGCTCCAGATTCCGGAAAGAATTTGTGCAAGAATTGCTCTTCTAGCTCTTCCCTTGAGGTGATCGAGCCAGAAGGTAAATCAAAGAGCCACTATCTGGCTCTGCCTTGCAGCGTGTGTGAAAACATCAGGAGTCGCAAGTTGTTAGCCGAAAATCCTTGAGGGCGTAATGTGGAATAGACTAGATCGAATTCCGCCAGATGTGTGTGTGCACTCTCTCCAGGCGAATCACTGAACTTTGGCAAAACCTGTATGAACCCGGGCCGTATCTCTGCATTATTTGCAATTGTAGGTAACACGATGCAGATAGACCGATTGTTCCGGTGACGACCCAGCTCTTGAATCAAAGGAGCAAGTTCAGCAGGGTTGACAAAGGCTTGATTCTCGTTATTGTTGTTGTTAGCCACGCCCTCGTTGAACAATTGATGAAGATCAAAAGTTCTTATTTCAGATGTGGAACTTTCCTTAGCTTCCTTAGCAGCCCTCCTCAACTGATATAAAGTTCTTTCTGGCTCTAGGTCGAACAACAACTCTTCCTTTTGCGAGGAACGGGTCATATACTAGAAAGAAAAAACCAAAAATAAGAAAAATAACAAACTGAAAGTATGAGAGTAATTACTGCTTTAGAACCGATCCCCGACAACGGCGCCAAAATTTGATGCGTCATTTTACACCAAAAATAAATTTCCCGACAGTAGTCGGTATGCCCTTACAGTATGTGTACAGTGATAAGCAAGATCGTCTCCCAAGGGACCGGCGAGAACTACTCTATACTTCCAATCTGTAGGACTAAACTTTCAAATGGGTTTTGTGATTATAAACAAAATTAAAATAATAACTAGAAAACAAATGCATGAGTCAATATAGCGAACGGTTTTAAAATATGAAAAGAAATATTCCGGATTCCAATTAACTCCACCCTAGCTTACCTAAACCAATCCTCGATGCAAAGATTAATTCAATTAACACATGCAAATCAGTTATAGCCACCGAAGACACCTACTGACGCAGCCTAATTTCTCCTTAGTTTCTCGATAATCAAGAAGATACTTAACTAATTATTTCCCTAATCGACTGACAACCGTAAGAGACACTCTATAGATTTAATGAGCCGACAACCTTAAGTTCTAGAGAAACCCGATTCATGATTAACAGACTCTGACACAGGACTGTTGAATTAAGATTGTTATTTCCCTGGCTCTGAAGAACTGTTTCGCCACTAATTAAACTTAAACCACAATTACGGATCACCGATTTAATTGACTACTAATTAATTCCGATCTACTAAATATGTGCACCTATCTAGCAACATCGAAATAATTAACGACTCGAAATATAGAGAATAACAAATGTATGTAATTAATTAAATGAGACAAAATAATTAGATCTCACAGTTTAGCTAGGCCATGGCTTCGTTAGTTGTTTCCGGAATAAGAAGAATTTAGCTTGAACACATATTAAAATCAAATAGTAAAAATATTAAAGAAACAAGCACCATGAAATATCGAAGAAGATAAATATTCTGCTCCAGAGAAAACGTCTCCCTATTCTCCGTTCTTGCGTGAAATCGAGAATGGATGATAATAGAGATAAGTCCTAATCTATATATAATATCCTTAATTAAGATAGTATCCACATGGAAATTAACATCCTATTCTATTCCAAACTAGGTAAGTAGCAAAAAGAGGATTCTTGAGGCGGTGGAACTCTGAATCCCGCGTCCAGACCTTGGGCTTTAGTAAATCCCTTGCTCCAGCCCAAATCCACGCGCACAGGCTCAGCTTCCAGATTCTCGGCCCATGTTATTCGGCCGTATGCCCATACGGCATGGCTTTCCAACCTTCTAATGTCAACTTCCTATGTACAACTTGTTTTCCTTCCAAAAAGCACGCCAAATTCCCTAACTTCATGTATATCACCTGTAAAATCCTCAAGGTACCACATTCTTCCAAAACGATATCTTTACATGGCAATTAACGCAATAAAAGCACATCAAAACGGCCCAAAATATTAAGTAGAAATGGCCCGATCAGTTGCATTGTGGATCATAAACTCGAGATTATAATTAGATTTTGTAATATTAATACACTATCGATCATAAATTACAAAATTCTACTAATATAAAATTAGAATTTGTAATCGTAGTTGCAATGTGGATCATAAAATCGAGATTATAATTAGAATTTATAATATTGATGTACTATCGATTGTAAATTAAAATTCTACTATTACAAAGTTAGAATTTGCAATCTTAGCTGCACTGTGGATCATAAACTCGAGATTATAGTTAGAATTTGTAATATTAGAGCACTATTGATCATAAATTATATAACATTCTACTATTGTAATTAAAATTTGTAATTTTAATTTGTAACATTTAAATTTCCGGTAAACTAATTTCTAATTAAATTAGAAATTAGTCTATAAGTATGATTATCTATTCATTTATTTATTTATTCGACTGCATAATCTTTATAAAATCTAGAGATTTACATTAATATACCTTAAAATATCTTCTAAAAGCTTATTCATATTTTTTTCCAATTACTTGTTTGTGAAAATATTTTTTCCATATACCCTAAACGCCAATTGACCTTTCATCTTTATAAATAGATGACGATAAAATAAGTCCTTCAACCCTAGCCATAGCAGAGAGAACTCCTCCCAGAAAAAAATTTACAGCCAAAAAATTTACACCAACCAAGCTTCTTCAGTCCTTGGAATGGACGGTTCCTCCATCTCCCCGGAGTCTCGAAATACTTTACCGGAATCTCCGTGATGAACACAACACAATGAAAACGGAGATTACTCACTTATTTCGTTGTCTTTTGTTTACCTTGGACGATGAATATTCGATGGATCTGCTTCTGAAAAATTTCCCTCTCACCAAGCTATATGAATCATATCTTTAGATCAAAAAGTCAACTAGCAGTGATGAGGGAACTTTCAAGCCAAATGCTCTCATAATCATCCCTGACTCATCTTTAACCGATGTTTAAATTTTCAGGAATTCTGTGGTTTTCAGCTCTATTTTTCATGAATGTTTAATTTATGTGTTTTAATTTCATTTTTTGTATTTTTTGTTTTCTATGTAGACCATGGTGATCCTTTTTTATGAAATCTATCGTATCTTCTTTATCTTATTATCTTTGTGTCTATTGTTATTAATTCAAATATAACTTCCCTTCAATTATCTACAGACTTCAATTGTATGAAATCAATAAATATGTTCTTTGATTAATTAAAAAATAATAATGAATTGATGGGCTCCATAAGAATGTTGCATAATTAATGTTATACATTAAATTTCACAAACTCTATTGTAATACAAAGATGAGCCACTTAAGTTCTTTGGAGCACCAAATATAAAATTACAAAATAAGAAAATTTCATCTATTTACTCATCCACACATTACATTTTAACCATTAATATTGAAAATGACATTCCAATCACATAACCAGACATAAACGACTTAAAATCATGACATTTAAACATCATATTATTTCCTTGAATGGTCCGACTCCTTTAAAGTTCCAGATTCATTCTTCTTTCCTTCTTTGCTGCAACTAATCTCACACTTGTTTGGTTCAGTGAATTGGTCGACTCAATGACCGATACTAAAACTATCATCTTCATAGTTGTTGGATTGAAAAAACATATCATAAGCCTCAATTGCTTCCTATTCTGTTTGAAAAGATTTATAAAAGGCAATTTGCAAACAGAACAAGCCAAAAATAAAGTGTATGCACATCTTTCTTCAATGTTAACGAAACAAACAAGAAACAGATACAAATCATCTGACTTCCGGCTAAGGAAAAACTACCGTGATTTTGAAAAATGAATCCATTAAATAATGCTACATACACGCTATAGATTCAAACATCAAAAGAGACCTAACAAACCCAAACTTCTGAAAAACTTTGATGTTGGTCTTCTTTGAGTTATCTCCCCAAATTGTAACGCCAAAATCAGAAATCTGAAGCTATTAACAAGAATAAGTTAACGATTTTATAAACTTTCATTATGTGAGTATATAATTAATCTAATTAACACAAATATTCAAATACTTTAACAATAAAAAACTAAATACATACATATATATATATATCATCTAAAGAAACATGTACCTTTCGTGTAGCGTGTTTGCTAGATGCAACTGATTGCAATAATGAATGTTGTTGTTTTTGTTGTTGTTGTTGTTGTTGTTGTTGTTGTTATTATTATTATTATTATTATTATTATTATTATTATTATTATTATTATTATTATTATTATTCAACTTCTCCAAATATCAACTTCGCATTAGCACCAACAACTACTTGTGAGGCTCTATAATAGCAAACCAAAAATGAATAAAATGACTAGTTAGAAAAATGGACTTTCTCATTCGTTCAAGCCAAATCTCACACATCGATGCAACCCAATATGCTACTACAATTCTCTGAATAGACAAAAAAATGATAGCTCATGCACCTCAAAAGGCACAATATGTGACTTATGTAAAGAACAAAGAAGTTATCCTCATATCATGATGCTAACAACAAATTATGCATTTTAATAACTTGGAGCTAAGTTCACGTGTGCATATCTTCAATAAGATCATCTAACTGATTCTATTACAAGTCCACTCCATCTGTCAGATTATTAAGGCCATGGAGATAGTCTTCTAATATATGAGAAATTAAAGAATATATATAGCAATGAGTACAAATAAATGAATAACAGTAGAATTTCTAGCAATTCTTTCACAGTCAAGATAAATGAGTAAAAATGCATCTCTATCGTATTAATAGAAAACAAATTAGATGGTGAGAAGTACATCCATACTTTTCCAGATATTCAGGCTTCAAATTGCCCCATGGATTTCTACCACGTCCATGATTATTCAACTCTTCATGGAATCTACACGTAAATAATCCAATATACCATAAAGTGTCATACCAAATTAAGAGCAAGTTTATATTCTTGATGCATGCATGTACATAAAAACAGGATGGGATTGCAACCCAATGAAGTTTCATGGAGGATGGGATAAACCAGAGTGAGTTTACCCCTTTTCAATTATGAAAAGGCCACCATCTTACAATATCAATTTCCAGAGATATTCATCGATAAGGAAAACTGAAACAAAAGCATCTAAATAGTAGATAACATTTTAGAAAAATAAGATAAGCTAACATATAAACAAATTATCAAACTAAAGTAAACAGAAACCAACATATGGATAGTCAAACAACAAACAATAAAAAGTAAAAGTGGAAAAAGCAAAGAAGCATGAGATGTCTCACCTTCCTATCACATTCTCTTCTAGATAGAACCTTTAGAGCTATATAAGTAGGAGTTCCAACAGTTGATAATTTGGGCTTTGAATGAAGGAGATATGAGTACATGGTCTAAGATCTTGTACTGAATAACCATTATCCTCTCTGAAAGAGTATTGTACATTAGAACATGTAGAATGATAAAGCAGTAGACATATAGAGAAAAGTAATATTTGTATATATTCACAAGAGGACAACTCTCATATATATAGAGAGAGAAAGTAGGGTTACAAAGAAGTAAGTAAAACCTAGGCCTAATATAGTGGGCCTAATATAAATACAACTATACACTAATAAACACATGTATTCTATAATACTCTCCCTCAAGCTGGAGCATATATATCAACCATGTCCAACTTGGCATAAAGATCTGAAAAATATTTGCCACTCAAAGGTTTAGTGAAGATATCAGCAATCTAATTGGACGAAGGAGTGAATTGAGTAGCAATCAGTCCACTCATGACATAATCATGGATAAAGTGGCAATCAACTTTAATATGTTTAGTCCTCTCATGAAACACATGATTACTGGCAATATAGATGACTTCTTGATTATCACAATGCATAAATAAAGGTTTATTGTAAGCGAACCTCAATTCCTCAAGAAGATTCTTTACTCCAATCATCCCAGTAGTAGTTTGAGCCATAGCTCTATACTCAGACTCGACAGAAGATCTAGCAACAACGTGTTGTTTCTTACTTCTCCATATAATTAGATTTCCTCCCAGATAAGTGCAGTAGCCAGAAGTGGATCTTCTGTCGATTTTAGATCTCGCATAATCAACATCAGAATATTCTTCAATCTTAAGATGATCATTCTTTTTAAATAACAATCCTTTCACTGGAGACTTTTTAATGTATTGGGCAATCTGAATAGCAGCATCCCAATGGACTTACTTAGGTTTATCCATAAAATGACTAACCAAACTAACTGCAAAGGAGATGTCTGGCCTTATTATAGTCAAGTAGATGAGTTTCCTAACAAGTCGTATGTACCTAGCTTTGTCCTCAAATGATTCTCCATCGTCATCCCACACACTTGGATTAATATCCATAGGAGTGTCAACTGCCTTCGTGCCTAACAATCCTGTTTCTTTAAGCAGGTCAGTAGCATACTTTTATTGACAAAGAGAAATGCCATATTTGCTATGAGCAATTTTAATTCCTAAGAAATACTTTGGACGCCCCATATCCTTCATAACAAAATGTTGTTGCAAGTACTTCTTACTCTCTTCAATCTCTTGTAGATCACTACCAGATACTAATATATCATCAATATACACAACAATAATAACAGTCCCATTTGTGTGATGTTGTACAAACACAAAGTGATTAGCCTTACATTCCTTAAATCTAATAACACCGAGAACATTACTGAATTTATCAAACCAAGCTTTAGGACTCTGTTTAAGACCATAAATAGTCTTCTTAAGAAAACAAACTTTAGTAGCATCCGCCACCTGAGCAACATACCCCGGAGGTTGCTCCATAGATACAAGCTGATCCAAATCACCATAGAGAAAAACATTCTTCACATCCAGCAGCCAAGAAAGATTGACAGCCAAAGAGAATAAAATCCGAATAGAGTTCAACCAAGCAGTATGAGAGAAAGTCTCAAAATAGTCAACACCAAAAGTATGATTGTACCCTTTAGTCACAAGACAAGCTTTGTATCGATCAATGGTACCATCAGCATGATACTTCAAAGAGAATAAAATCTGAATAGCGTTCAACCGAGCAGTAGGAGAGAAAGTCTCAAAATAGTCAACACCAAAAGTATTAGTGTACCTTTTAGCCACAAGACGATCTTTGTATCGATCAATGGTACCATCAACATGATACTTCAAAGTAAATACCCATCGATAAGAAACAACGTCTGCCAATGGAAGAGTAGTCACAAGTTCCCAAGTACCACGAGATACAAGAGCCAACATTTCCTCATCCATAGCTGCCTACCAAGCAGGTAATTTATATGCCTCAGAATAAGTATTAAGGATGGACACAGAAGCAAGAGAAGCAGCAAAAGAGCAAAAAAAGGCTCAAATTATCAAAAGAGACATGATTAGACAAAGGGTGTTTAGTGGTGCATGTGCGTATACCTTTGTGATGAGCAACAGACAGATTATGATCAGGAGGCAGTTCAGCAGGAGCTGCTGGCATGAGACCAGGTGAAAGACAGGATGCAGGCTCTAGTGAGGACGTGGACGTCAAGTATACACCTGCAAGGGCGAAGGAGTATGATAGAGAGGTGGAGATATTGGGACAAGTAAAAGAACATAGTCAGAGAGCTGACCTATAGTGGGGGGAAATTACGATTGAGACTCAAAGAACGTAACATCAACATAAGTGTAATGACGACGAGTAAGAGGATCTAAGCAACGGTATCCCTTTTGAGTGTGAGAATAGCCAAGAAAAACATATTTTACAGAACAAGGGGACAACTTATCCAAACCAGGGGTAAAATCATGCACAAAATATACACATCTAAATATACGAGGAGGAACATGATAAATGGGTTTATCAGGTCGAAGATAAGAAAAATAAATATCTCTATGCAAGACACTAGACATCATCCTATTAATAAGAAAGCAAGCAGTAAGAACATCATCATACCAATAATATTTAAGAACATCTATGTGAGATATAAGAGTATGAGCAACATCTAAAATATGAAGATGCTTGTGTTCAGCCACCCCCATTTTGTTGAGAAGTACGAGAATAAAAAGTTTGATGAAGAATCCCACGAGAAGCACAAAATGTAGAAACGGACATTTGTGTAAACTCAAGTGCATTATCAGTGCGGAGAATATGTAAATTAGCAATATATTGAGTTTTTATTTCATGATAAAAGGATTTGAGTACATTATGGACTTCAGTAGGTTGCTTAAGTAAGTACAACCACGTCATGCGAGAGTAATCATCAACAAAAATCAGAAAATACTTAATACCTCCTTTAGACTCAACTCGACTAGGACCCCATACATCACAATGAACCAACTCAAAAGCAGAAGAACTACGTTTATCGACTCTAGAAGGAAAAGATGTGCGATGGTGCTTGCCCAACTCATAAGACTCGCATTGAAAATCAGTAGATGTAATATGAACTAAACTTTTAAGGCTACTGGGTGAAGGATAACCAAGATGACAATGCCATTGAAACGGAGACACGATAGCAGAAAGAGCTCGAGAAGAGGTAGGTGCAACTAAATCCAAGTAGTAATTTCCAGCTCGCTCATGTCCTCCACCAATCGTCCTTTGCGTTTGCAGGTCCTTAAGAACAACATGAGAAGGAAAAAAAAATGAACAGAACATTGGTGATATTTGGTAAGACAATTAACAGATAACAGATTAATAGAAAAGTGAGGAGCAAAGATAGCATTATCAAGAGTGAGATTGTTAGTAGGTATCACAACATCTGATTCAGTGATCGGAGAGTATGCACCATTGGCGACACGAACATGATGTAGAGAAAAAGAATGAAAAAAAGTGAAAAGAGATTTGATACCAGTCATGTGGGTAGTGGCACCAGAATCCAACATCCAAGACTTACCCTGAGATACGGCAAACGCACTAATGCTGGAAGAGACAGAAGTGGAAGAGGAAACAATAGAGAAAGTATCGGCAGCAGAGGAACTTGCGTAAACAGAGGTATTGTTGGCCCAATCAGGTTTACCAAACTTGTCCCAACACTTCTTAGAAACATGGTTGGAACGATTACAATGAATGCAGTGATGATCGTTAGGACCACGACTACGGCCTCGACCACGTCCATCATCACACCCATTATGAAAACCATGACCTTGAGCAGCCATGGCAGAGTTATCAGTGTGGCCAAAATTAGTGCAGTCAGTATAAACACAGAGAACACGAGAGAGAACATTAGATAAGATGGGAACGTTTTCGTTAGACAATAAGCTATCATGAGTCTGTCAAAGATCAGCACCAAAACGAATAAAAATTTGGGCACTATGAATTCCTCCCATTACTTTGCCCGGGTAGTAGCATCACAAGATAAATGATGATAAACCAAAAGTTCATCAGCAAAACCTTTAAGAGTAGAGTAGTTGCAAAGAAAAAAAGAAATATATATATATATATATATATATATATAAAGAGGCCACGAAAGATCCAAAGTGAGAGTTTTACTTTGATGGTTTTCCTAAAGTTTTTTGGATCTTTTTACTTACTGAGCTTAAGTCAATCTTTAAATTTTCAAAGACTAAATTAATTGACAAAGCTAAAAAAATTCTTATACATATATCAATCTCTAGTTGAGTACCAACTAACTTTGAGTTCAGCCCTAAGCCTATGTGGGCTGTGGCATAAGGTTTAAGAATTATTTAAGCAAAGACATAGAAAACAAAGAAATGTCTGAAACAGAGGCTACTAAACAGAGGCCACTTACAGATAGAGAATATGAGGGAGTATATACTTTAGTACAAGTTTTGATAATTTGTGGTCACATACTCCATGCCCTCTTCACCGACAACCCAAGGTAAATAAAAAATAAAGAATAAACAATCACATATTAGAAGCAGATAACTTAGAACATATGAAATGGAATAAGAATCCCAAGAAAACTGAATAACAACGGTACTAACTAAGTTGCTGAACGAAGTACATTGCCTTCTGTACAAGAAAACGTAAAGCCCTAACCACATTTAATTCAGATATTTTAACAAACATTTGTTGATCATAAAAAAAGAATAGACATTTGAGTGAATCCAAACATCTACGCATTTCATATATTGTAATAAAAAGTCGATAATGGATTGTGAAATCTGGACTGAGTACTCACCAATACGAACAATTAATCCATTCAATTTAATTGATTCACCGCTAATGTTCCAATTCAGCCCTCTGAACTTATCCTCAGAAAACTCGATATGCGCTTCAATTCAGGGATTCGAACAATGGAAGCTCCAATTCAGATCTCCATTTGATTTCTGCTCTAATTTTCACTCTTTGAAGATTAATGTCTAGATTTTAAATGAGGTTAAAAAATTGATCGAAGGAACAAAAATCAAATTAAAAATTAAGATAACAAGGAGAAAAATGTGAAGAAGTAGATTAAAATTTGATAAGAAGAAATCAAAACGGGAAAACAAGACAAAGAAGTGAAGAGAAGAAGATAAAGTTGTTCTGCTAATTTTTATAGCTATTTTTTCTGTTTCTTGTAGTGATTTAGGTAATTAAATACAATCACTAATTATTGATGAGAGGACAATATAGTAAAAACATAGCATTTACTAATTAACCTAATTAACTTATTAATAAATATAGTTTTATTAATTATTAAAAAATTGAATTCTTGCTAGCCAGAATCTGGCTGACTAGCATTATTGTATATACATATATGTCATTTAAATTATATATATTTGGCAAGTACAATATATTACCTAATTGATCTACATATATGTGATTCATATATAATTGCGTGATTGATTAGTTAGCATAATGAAATGAACAACTTCGAACATTCTTTTGTCCCAGATTTACTTATTGAATGAGATTGATCTGGGAAAATAACGTCTCTACCTACCTGTTTGAAGCATTGTCAAGATTTATTCATAAAATAAGCAGGGAAACGGTTTGATAGAATTGGGATGAGATCAACAAATTAAGGAATGAGAGAGTCAGAATCCTTAATACTTGCTTCAGAAAAGATGGAGTTGAAGGCTCAAATTTCTTAATAATGAAATTGAGAGGCTACTTGACATAGAAGAGAGCCATTGGAAGCAACGTTCAAGGACTAACTAGATCATGAAGATAGAAATTCACCTTCTTTCCATGCATATGCCTCGACACGAAAAATGAGGAATCAAATTAGTGAATTGTGCTCGGGTGACAGGAGATAAAGAAGTTGCGGGGGTGATTTATGGATTCTTTGATCAACTTTTTATATCTTCACAGCCGAGATGCTAAGATTTTGATCTTGTGCTGGCTATGTCCGCACTTCACTAAGTGATTAAAGTCGAGAACTACTTGAGACCTTTTTCAAAAGAAGAGGTGAAGAGAGCTTTGACCGATATTCATCCTTCAAAATCTCCCAGGTCGGATGGTTTATCTAGAAGCTATTATCATAAATTTTAGCCAATTATTGGACTTACAACTACTGAAAGTTGTTTTAGGAGTGCTTAATAAAGGGGGAGAGCTAGATGAATGGAATAAAACACTGGTGGATTTAGTCCCTAAAGTGGAAACACCCACTTCAGTGAAGGATTTTCTCCATATTAGTCTATGCAACATATTTTATAAAATTATTTTCAGGATTCTTGGTAATCGGTTGCGACAGGTGTTGCATGAGATTATTGATGAGAACCAAAGCGCGTTTATTTCGGAGAGACAAATATCTAATAATATTATTATTGGCTTTGAGTGTATGCACCGGCTTTAGAGCCAAGGACAGAGGGAGGGATTTGCTGCCCTCAAATTAGATATGAGTAAGGCATACGATCTGGTTGAATGGGGTTTTATTGCAGCTATGCTAGAGAAATTAAAATTTCCATCTAGTTTTGTCCAGCTGGCTATGAAATGTATGTCTATAGTTTCCTACTCATTTGTGGTTAATGGTAGCGTTTATGGTGAGATTAAGCCATCTCACGGGCTTCGACAGGGTGATCCTCTTTCTCCTCTTCTCTTTGTCATTTGTACCCAAGGTTTTTTCTCTATCTTGCATGGGCTATGTTGGTCTAGAAATTTGACTCCTATTCAGTTTGATGCTCATGGACCTCAAGTGGCGTGTTTGTTATTTGCAGATGACAGTTTAATATTCTTTAAAGTAGAAAAGAGGGCGTGTCATGTGTTAAAAAAATGGTCTTTTAGATATGAGAAGGCTTCCGGGCAGTTTGTTAATTTTGAGAAATCCTCAATCACTTCTAGTGCTGCAACAGAGAGATCTACTATTGATCGTGCCAAGGAGATACTGGGTATTAAATTAGGGAAGGGACACTTTTTTTATCTGGGATTGCCATCGGTTTCCATGAGAAATAAATGTGTTTAACTTGGATATATCAGAGATAGAGTGGCTCGCAAGGTGATGAATTGACAGAATAAATTACTATCAGTAGAAGGCAAAGAGGTTTTGATTAAATCAGTTGTTTAGGCCATACCTACTTATGCAATGATGTGCTTCTGAATTCCTCAATCTATTTGTTAGGATATTGATTATTTTTGTTCTCAGTTTTGGTGGGAAGGCACAACAAAGAAGAATCAAATGCAATGGACCCAATTGAAGGAGATATGTAAGCCTAAAAATAGGGGAGGAATTAGTTTCAGACAGCTGGAGAATTTTTAATAAATCTCTTTTGGCGAAACAAGTTTGGAGGCTACTTAAGAAACCAGATTGGTTGGTGGCTTAAGTGTTACGGTCGAGATACTATCGACAGGGCTCTATCTTGGATGCTAAGCTGGGAATGAATGCATCCTTTATTTGGCGATCAATTTGCTAGAGTCTGTCACTTATTGGTAAGAGGCTACGATGGAAGATTGGATCAGGAAAAGAAGTGTGAACCTTCTATTATGGTTTTGTTAGGGACGTTCCAAGTGGGATTCCAACGCCTCGAGAGGCCCTTTCTCAATCCCACAAGAACATGAAGGTGGTTGTTGAATATTTGAATTTTAATCTGCAAATTAATTAGCTATTTATTTTTTAGATAAGATTTGTTAAGAGTTTGCTATTTTAAGGAATCTTCTAGATATTATTTAGTATTCAATTATGTTTTTTCCTATATAATAAATATTAATAAAGAATATATTTAACATCGCACAATATTTTACACCGATATATTTTTCCTTCTTCTATATCAGTTCTAAAAACCAACAAATTCGTATCACGAGCCTTCTTCTTAAGGGATCTGTGACGTACACATAAACACGCACATCAAGAAATGGAATCTGCTATTGCAATACCAATTTTTGATGGTGATAACTATCAAGCATGAGATGTGTGAATGAAAGTCTATCTCGAAGCTTTGGATCTATGAGAAGCCGTAGAGAAAGACTATCTTGTGCCACAATTGCCAAATAATCCCTTGGTGGCTCAAATGAAGGCCCACACAAAAAAGAAGATTGTTAGGTTAAGGAACACATTTCCCGAACCGACCCGCAATAGGATAGGATAGATTTAGGGATGTGAGCCAACCCAAGTCGTATTCTCAAGAAAATCTAAGTAGGGCAATTATTCTTTTCGCGTTACGCACATGAATTAAATACAATCCTAAACATTCTAAATCATTAGTTTGAATGGTTAAATTAAGAATTACTTAATTAAAACAAGACAATAATAAGCATGTAAGAGCAAAGTAAATAAGTACGATAGTAAAATGGGTATTAGGGTAAAGATTCTCTCCTCGATTTCTCACCAAGCTCGATTCAAGTTAACTTCATTAATTTAATCACACAATCAACTCGACCAAAAGGGATAACTTGACTAGCTTTCATTTCAATCGGCTAAACCTTTAAGGTTAAATTATGTTATCAAGATTAGTATTTAGACATGCATTTCTGGTCAATCTAATGTTTATAGAACTCTAGTCGAGTAGTAGAATTTGATGCGATCATCCCAGAAGTATCAGGTTACAATTGTAGAATTAGATGGAGATCCCAAACCCTAGCCTCACAATGACTCGAATCCCGATGATAAACACGATGAAACCCACAGACAATTGGAAACACGAACCTGAAATTTATGGTGATGCCACAAACAGATACGGATGGTTGTTTGATAAGCCGATAGAAGTCTCATAGTGTGTGTGTGCGTGAAACAGAGTGAATTCTTCAGAGAGAAATAGCTCACAAAATAATTTCAATAATAATAATGATCTGTTTTAGAACACAATAAGACAGGCCTTATATACATATGCCAACTGATCGGGTATGGAGAGTTATGAAAAAAATCCTCAAATTTTCTTTTTATAGATCGTGAAATTCGAGACATAGAATTGCTTGCCCAGTGACTGCTGGGACACAATACCGGCTAGAGATCTTTGCAGAGTGCTAACCCAGCGCCGGCTGGCATGCTTCTCAGTTGGGTAACCCAATGCTAGTTGGCTTCGTTTCGCCAACAGTGCGGTTCAATGGTGGTGGGACTGCAACATCTGCTAGCTGGGTATCAACTGGAGTCCAACACCCGTTGGTAGCCAGCAATGGCTGGGTCTTAACTCTTTTAACCATTTTGTCCAAAAAACCACCTTTTGGGTCGAAAATGTGGAATCCTTCACCAAATACATACCATACCAAGAAGAGCAAATGTATAGCCAAATACGAGCAATAAAGATAAAAATAGAGAAAACACACGCACAAACATGATGAAATAAACACATGAAAATGACACACAAAATGACTAAATAGAGATTAAGAAGTCCAAATCAAAAGTGTGCATGTTCTCTAGAGTTTCAAGTGCAATATTCACAAGAATCATGAACTTGGATGTTAGGCAAAACAATCAAGAAAAATCCTGATGAAGTTTGGATGAAATGTCAAAACGCTCTAGATAAAATGTCAAAATGCATAAGGTGAAACTGAGTTCAAGTCTACCTTGAAACTGATCCAAAGATGATGAGAATTCAAGAAGATTCAAGTTGAACTGAGCGCCAAGCCTATCCTGGAAGTTAAACAGATGTCAAAGTTTCTATCAAGATGATGAAATTAAGCTCAGTTTAGAAGTTTAATTTGAGGAGGGACATCAATCGAATTCAGCTTAAAGTTTAACTGAATTAAGTAAGAGAAGTTCGCAACAAATCTGAAGAGAAGCAGTCAAAGGAATTTGCGAATTGAAAAGAAGCAGTCAAGAAAGTTTACAAACTGAAGAGAATCGCAAACTGAAGGATGAGATGACCAAACTGAATCATCTCAAACCGAAGACTGAACCAACATGCAACTGAATGACACAAAGAAGCCAATTGAAAAGTCAAACTAACAGAATGGCTCTAAAGTCAGAACGGACTTCTACTACAGCTGAATTAAAGATTGCTAGTTACAAGATCAAATGAAGCTGATGTAATTTCAAAAGTCAACTAAGGTGTCAATCGCCAAACGGTTCCAAATTCAGAACAGCTTTCTACATCAACAAAATTGATGGACTTTAATTAAAGTCTAAAAATGGCCAATGGTCATTTTACACTTTTCTATATAAGACGAGTGAAACAGAATTTGAAAAGAGACTTTTGCCAATATTCTGAAAGAGCACTATCAAATTTCTCTCTTCCGAGCAAGAAATAATATCTTATTTGCAAACTTTCAAAATACTACATACTGATCAAGCTTCTTCAGTTTGAACATCAGCAAGAAGATCAAGTTTTATATCAGCTTGACGAAGCATTACAATCATCTGCAAAAGTCCACTTGAAAAGAAAAGAGCTACGTAATCACAAGCACATCTAGTCTTCAACTAAAGCCTTGTTGAAACTCTTCTCAACAAAGATCTAGAAAGGTATCAACATCAGCTCAGATCAAGGAGCTCAATCAGTTGATAACCCCAGTTCAAGATCAACCATCATGAAGACCAAAAGAGATCTAAAATCTTGTAAAGATGACAATAGCACCTAACTCTGCAACTAAGTGTGAGCCACCGCTAAAGAAACTGTCACCGCAATAGCTACCCATTGGAGACTTCAAGTGTGAGCCGTCGACCCAACTGAGGCAACTTTGTAAAGAAACTCATTATTACCAGGTTCAGCTAACTCTTCATTTATTATATAATTTGTAAAGTGAACTCATGTTATATAGTGAATTCATCCTTTCTGCGGAAGGAAGAGAAGACATAGAAGTTTTAAGGCTTCGAACCTCTATAAAACTGATTAGGTATTGTATTACTTTTACCTTCTTATCATGCTCATGTTTAAAGGTTGCATACAAGCTTTCACACAACTTATGTCATTTTGAATCAAACTGGAAATAGACAAGCTAACCAAGTTAAACGAGTTAAGGGCCCCTAAAGTTTTCCGCATTTATTTTCAAGTTTTGAAATTCAGTTTATTCACCCCCTCTAAACTGAATATAACTCATCCGGGACCAACAAGTGGTATCAGAGCAGTTGATTCTAAGGATCAGCTATGTCTATAGATCAACTGAATTAGATCTATCTATTTGTACTAACATCTTAAGCTATGGAAAACTATAAGCTACCTCTTTTATTTTCAGTTGAAAACTATGATAATTGGAGCAGAAGAATGAAGGCTCATTTGTGCTCAATATATGAGAACATGTAGGAAGTCATAGAAGATGGTCCAATCATAATAATGATGGATAATGTTGCCCACATCGTTGACGTCAATCAACCAACACGAATTCCAAAGCTAACTCATCTTCTCACCAGTGAAGAAAATAAATTAAAAAATCTAAAGTTTGTTGCTCAAACAGCACTCTTCTAAACTTTAGATGAAGATCGAATGAAGGACACCAAGAACTGCAAAATCGCTAAGGAAATTTGGGATTTCCTGGCAGATCTATGTCAAGAATCAGAAGCCATCAAAGGAAACAAACTTCAACTTGCGGTTAGTAAGTATGAATCCTTCATAATACAGCCATAAGAATCTATCACAAGCCTTGAAGCAAGATTCTTGGGCATAATCAGTGAAATGACCAATCTGGGAAGAAGTTATCCCAACTGCGAGATGAATTCCAAAATCTTGGATAATCCACAGAAGAATGGGACATGAATATCTCTAATAGAGCTATTTGGTTCTCTCAAAGCTCATGAATACAATCTCAACCAAAAGAAAGAAGTTGCAATGTCTGTTAGGAAAAACTATCAAGGAACACCTAGATCAGGTTTTGATGAGATGTCAAAAATATTTGTGAAAAACTGACCAAAGCTCAAGCTGCAGATCGAAGCTAACTAGCCCAAGAGGGCATCATCAAAGAAGAACTCTAGAAGAGTTAATGTCAACCGATCTGAAGGATGACCCAAATTGAAAGACACGTCATCCAGTTTAAAGTTCAACTTGGCTGAGGAATCATACCAGTCAAAGCAAGCTGACAACCGAGTCAGCTGAACTGAGGGAGAAAGGAGTTGACCAAAGACTGAAGAAACTGATAGAATGTCAGTTTATGCCAGAGACTGGCAGTATCCAACTGAAGCAATGGCCAATCTCAGCTGACAAGCCCAAAACTGCCAACTGGAGCAATGGCCAATCTCAGCTGACAAGCCCAGAACTGCCAACTGGAGCAATGGCCAATCTCAGCTGACAAGCCCAGAACTGCCATATGGAGTAATGGCCAACCTCAGCCGACAAGCCTAGAACTGCCAACTGGAGCGATGGCCAATCTCAGCTGACAAGCTCAGAACTGCGAGTTGGGACGATAATGTTACTGAGCTGAGAAATCCAAAACTACCAGCTGAAATTCCAAACTCCCAAGAGAGCTGAAGCCAGAAGACTCCTGGAGTATATTGCTTAAATCAGCGTATCTTGGAATAAATGCTCCTTCAATGATCCTGGAATTTAATGAAGATCGATTGGCAGAGTAACGGCTACTTCAACCAAATGATCCAAGTGATCATTTAATGACCACCTGCCATTGATGAGCCAACAGAGCCTCTGATCAAATGGACAATGGAGCTCAACGGTCATAAAATCACTCATCTATAAAAGACGGGTGAATCAGAGTTCTAAACACTTTTCGCATACTCTTCGCAACAATAACACCTTGCAAACCTTCGCACAAGCTAAGAGCTTTTCTTTCTCCCTCCCATTCAAGCTCAAGTGCAACGTTTGATAGAAACTGCGAAAGTCAAACTGAGAAGAAGAATTTACTGAATCAATACATCCAGCCAGCTATTGACGATCCAGCCAGGGCAACCTTCTCAGTTCCAGCTATTCAACGATCAACTACTCAGCTCAATCAAAGGAGCACATCAGTTGATACCCCCTTGTTCAAGACTAACCTCTTGAAGATCGAAAGAGATCTAAAACCTTGTAAAGACGACAATAGCACCTACCTTCCTAGCGAGCAGTTAGGGACTTCAAGTGTGAGCCGTCGACCAGCTGAGGTAGCGAGCAGTTACTAGGTTCAGCCAACTGTCCTTTATTGTATAATTTGTAAAGAAACTCAAGTTATATAGTGAAGTTGCCCTTCTGTGGAAGGAAGAGAGGACGTAGAAGTTTGAGACTTCGAACCTCTATAAATCTCTTGTGTGTTGTACTATATTGTTCATTGCATATCTCTAACTTCACACAACATCACACAAGCTGCACTTAAACTGTCTCAACTGACTATTAAATTTGTGCATAAATAAGTTTCATTAAGCGAGTCATAGGGCCCTGTTTTCCGCATCTAAAGTAAAAGTTTTTGAATCAGTTTATTCACCCCCCCTCTAAACTGATATCGACTCACTCAGGACCAACAAGTGGTATCAGAGCGGTTGATTCTAAGGATCAACCATTTCTGCAGATCAACTGAATCAGATCTACTTATCTGTGCTAACATTCCAGCTATGGAAAACCATAAGCTACCTATATTTTCAGTTGAGAACTATGATAATTGGAGCAGGAGAATGAAGGCGTATCTCTGCTCAATTCATGAGAATATGTGGGAAGTCATTGAAGAAGGCCCAATCATCATCATGATGGACAATGAAGCTCACATAGTTGATATTAATCAACCGGCAAGGATCCCGAAGCCAACTAATCTTCTCACCAGTGAAGAGAAAAATTTGAAGAATCTAGAGTTCGTTACTCAAGCTGTAACGCCCCGGTCCCGGGAGAAGGGCAGGGGACCGGTGCGCTACTTGGGGAAAGGGGGAAAGGGGTTGTTGAACAGAAGCAATCAAAGAAATAGGGTTAGTGCCCTAAAAATATGGGCAGCATAACCTCTATAAATGGATCAATCCACGCTTTTAAAGCGTATGAAATGACTCAAACCAGATACCATGACTCTTAGGATGAACCCAAGAAAGAATAACAAAGGCAAACTTCAATGTAAATAATAACAGTTCAAAGGTTAACTGTTAATAGGTTAGGCATAAAAAAGGCCAGACTGATGTCTGTCCAAATACTTAAAGTAAAGAGATGCCAGGCTCCCGCCTGTCGTGAAAGCAATATAAAGCCAGGCTTTTGCCTTGACATGAAAAACAATGTAAAGCCAGGCTTGCGCCTGTCTGAGTAAGGAAAGTAAATAAATGCCAGGCTTTCGCCTGTCAGGAACAGAAAGTAAACGGGATTCGGAGAACCGAACACTCCGTAACAATAAAGAAAATGGGATTCGGAAAACCGAACACTCCATAACAGTAAATAAAATGGGATTCGGAGAACCGAACACTCCATAACAGTAAAGAAAATGGGATTCGGAGAACCGAACACTCCATAACCGTAAATAAAATGGGATTCGGAGAACCGAACACTCCATAACAGTAAATAAAATGGGATTCGGAGAACCGAACACTCCATAACAATAATCAGAGTAAGCGGACAAAAACGCAGTGCATTTATTCAGACACAAAAGGTAACCATGTTCTCAGTTGGACTCCACACATAAAAGAAACATATACATCAAAAGATAGCCCTTCAGCCTTAGCACAGCCGTCCACCATCCCGCAGCTCATCCTGAAAATATTTGAAAAGATTTGGGCGTGAGTACTAATGCACTCAGTGGGTACTTTTGAGAAAAACCTTCAGAATCATTTTATAAAATAGAATATCCAATCATATTGAGAGCATATCATGGAAAGCTTTCAAAACAGAAAATTTGTGAATTCCATGTATACAAAATCATTTTCGTTCCATCATTGCGCGCAACTCTCCCCTAGAACGCTTACGGTGAGTCGGTTCGTGTACACAACCCGGCTGCTTAAGGTTGGACACTGCCCTGTTTGCTTGGGGCTCGATATCGTGAACCATTGTAGTTTCGTCACCAAAAACAGTAGTAAGACTTACATGAGTCAGGAGAGCACATCAAATACAGTCATGAGTTGGATATTCAATCATATTCATTTTATAAATATCAGGGCTTAATAACCCGAAACATATTTTTATATAATAAAAACCCACCTGGTAATCTGAGCTAGATCTAGATTCTGATTCTGATCTCAACTAGAAGTCTTCTTCTTCTGTGCCTACAAGATTATCCGGCAACTTAGTTTCGATGAATGACTACCATTAGGTCAAAATCTAACCTTTCTTAGTTATGAAGTAAATATTATAATATCTACTATCTTAATACGCAGCACCCGGATCATCAAAATATTTTGACTCTTAAGGGAACTTTACTCAGGGCATTTTTATAAAGAAAAACCGTTTAGGAAGTTTTGGCATACGGGGTGGTCAAACCCGTATCCTAAAATTAATTCGGTACAAATAAATTCATACCGCAAGATCTGCCCATTGGAAAAATATGAAACTTTAAATAAAAATACTATATTTTGACACGGAACAACTTTTGAGTTTAAAAATACGATAGGGCTATCCACGAAGGATAGATCTGAAAAAGACTACAATTTAATAATCGGATACCCAAAATATACCCGAAATTAAAAAGTGACAACATGGAAAATGTATATAAATATACATAGAACATAAAACCCTAAAGACACTTTTTGATTCGATGACCCGAAAGAGTTACCGATTTGAAAGGTGGTGGCGACTTTTGGCGGCGGTCACGATGATTTTCCATCGTGATCGTCCGTCGTGTCATCATTTCAATCACGTATTCGTGATCTATGCGTTGACACCTTCAAAATGACTATTTCGGAAATGAAATAGAAAACTAGAGACGTACCTTCTCTAGAAGCTGCTCGGCGTTTCGATTTTGAAAATGAATGAAAAATGAAACCTTAACCTCCTATTTATAGAAGAAAAATAAATAGGATAATATTTCGAAAAAGAAATTGGATAATGACGGATGTGCCTTAGTTATCCAAATCTATTACCTTTCACCCTAAAATTGTGCCAAGTGTTCATTTGAACTCGAAATTGGAAAATTCAAAGTTTGGCACGATGCTTGAAAATTTTTCTATCAACCCAAGAAAAATATCAGAACATATTTTTAAAGCAATTTTTGACCAAAATAAATTTTAATAGATTTCCCTGGCTGCGATTTTCCTTTATTTGAGTCCTTTAAGGACCCAACTTCTTACCTAAATTACCCTCAGGTAACATAAGTTGAGTAAAACCCTCTAAAATATTTCGGGGTATTACATTCTACCCTCCTTAATAAAAATTTCGTCCCGAAATTTGCGTACCTCTATAGGGTAAATCAGGGTACAACTCCTTGATTCTGCTTTCAAGCTCCCAGGTAGCTTCCTCTCTCCCATGGTTATTCCATAGGACTTTCACCAGTGATATCTGTTTGTTCCGTAATTTTTGGACCTTTTGGTCAAGAATAGCCTCTGGTTTTTCTTCATATGATAAATCCTGATTCAGGACTATCTCTTCATTCTTTATAACGTGTGTAGTATCAAACACGTACTTTCTCAACATTGAGACATGAAAAACATTATGAACCTCAGCTAGACTTGGCGGTAAGGCTAGTCTATAAGCTACCTCTCCAACTCGTTCAAGAATTTCAAATGGTCCAATATACCGTGGTTTCAATTTTCCTCTTTTGCCAAAACGTATAATTCCTTTAGTAGGAGATATTTTGAGAAAGACCTTATCTCCAACATTAAAATACAGATCCTTTCGACGTTTATCTGCATAGGCTTTTTGTCTATCTTGGGCCTCCTTCATTCTCATTCTTATCTTATCAATTATTTCGATTGTTGTCTGAACAATCTCAGGGCCTAATATCTTTCTTTCACCCACTTCATCCCAATAAAGTGGTGATCTACATCTTCGGCCATACAATGCTTCATATGGTGTCATTCCGATGGTTGCCTGATAACTGTTGTTATAGGCAAACTCTACTAAGGGTAAAACATTTTCCCAGCTTCCACCTCTATCAGTTAAAACTCCTCTGAGCATATCTTCTAGTATTTGTATTGTCCTTTCTGATTGTCCATCAGTTTGAGGATGGAAAGCTGTACTGAAATTTAGTTGTGTTCCCATGGCATCTTGGAGACTTATCCAGAATCTAGAAGTAAATCTGGTATCTCGGTCAGAGGTGATCGAGACAGGTACTCCGTGTAATCGCACAATCTCCTTCACATAGAGTTGAGCTAACTTATCTAGTCCAAGTGTCATCTTGATTGGCAAAAAGTGCGCGGATTTGGTCAATCGATCAACAACGACCCATATCGCAGTGTTTCCTCGCACTGACTTTGGTAATCCTACTATAAAATCCATGTTGATATGTTCCCATTTCCATTCTGGGATTTCAAGTGGTTGTAATAATCCTGATGGTCGTTGATGTACCGCCTTTACTTGCTGACAAGTTAAGCATCGTTCAACAAATGAGGCCACTTCTCTCTTCATATTTCGCCACCAGAAGTTTCTCTTCAAATCTCTATACATCTTTGTACTTCCAGGGTGAGCGGTATATGGAGTATCATGAGCTTCCATCATGATTTCATTCTTTAACTCTTCATTGTGGGGCACACATATTCTTCTTTCGTACATGAGAGCATTATCATTTGCTTCAGCAAATCCTTTTGAATCCTCAGATCTTACTTTCAATCGCATCTTCTCCAAAAATTGATCCCCTCTTTGTGCCTCCACAATTCGTTTCCTTAAATCGGGTTTAGCTATTAAAGTAGCTATAAGTCCTTTAGTAGAGTCTGGTGGTTGAACCAACTGTAACTCTAGTCTTTGAAATTCTTCAATTAACCTTTCTTCTTGTGTTAGGAAACAACCTAACTCTGCTTTGGTTTTTCGGCTAAGGGCGTCTGCTACAACATTTGCTTTACCGGGGTGGTAGAGAATGGTACAATCATAATCCTTAACTAATTCCAGCCACCTTCTCTGCCTCATGTTTAAATCCTTCTGTTCAAAGAAGTACTTAAGACTCTTATGATCAGTGTAGATTTCACATCTGACACCGTATAAATAATGCCTCCAAATTTTCAAGGCATGTACCACAGCTGCAAGCTCTAGGTCATGGGTGGGATAATTTAACTCATGTGGCCTGAGCTGGCGAGATGCATAAGCAACGACTCTCTTGTCTTGCATTAGCACACACCCTAGCCCTAGCTTAGACGCATCTGTAAAGATAACAAATCCTTCATTTCCTTCTGGTATAACCAATACTGGAGCTATGGTCAGTCTTTTCTTAAGTTCTTGGAAATTCTTCTCACATTCCTCAGTCCAAATAAACTTAGTCTTCTTTTTCAACAATTGTGTCATTGGCCTTGCCAATTTAGAAAATCCTTCAATAAATCTTCTATAGTAGCCTGCCAACCCTAGGAAACTTCTTATCTCATGTGCACTGGAAGGTGATTTCCAGTTACTTACTGCTTCAACCTTAGCAGGATCTACTTTGATTCCTTCTGATGACACAATATGGCCAAGGAACATTACCTCACTGAGCCAAAATTCACACTTGCTAAATTTGGCATATAATTTCTCCCTCCTCAATGTTTCCAAAATTATATGTAGATGTTCTTGGTGTTGTTCCTCACTTTTGGAATAGATAAGAATATCATCTATAAACACAAGAACAAAGTTATCCAGATATTGATGAAAGACTCTGTTCATCATATCCATGAACACAGCAGGTGCATTAGTCAACCCAAATGGCATCACTAAGAATTCATAGTGGCCGTAACGTGTTCGAAATGCTGTCTTAGGCACATCTTCTTTTCTTATCTTCAATTGGTGATAACCTGAACGTAAATCAATCTTTGAAAATACGTTAGCTCCTCTTAGTTGGTCAAACAAGTCATCTATCCTTGGCAAGGGATACTTATTCTTAACTGTCACCTTATTCAACTCCCTATAGTCTATGCACATTCGCAATGTACCATCCTTCTTTTTAACAAAGAGAATAGGCGCTCCCCAAGGTGAGACACTGGGTTGTATGAAACCTAAGTCCAACAGCTCTTGTAGTTGTACCTTCAGTTCTTGCAACTCATTAGGGGCCATTCTATATGGTGCCTTAGATATTGGAGCTGCTCCTGGTTCCAAGTCAATGGTAAATTCAGTTTGCCTATCGGGCGGTAGCCCTGGTAGGTCCTGTGGAAAAACATCCTTGTATTCCCGAACGATAGGGACTTGATCTATCGTTACTCCCTCTTTCTCTTTTCCTACTAGGTTAACCAGAAAAGCATGGCAACCTTCTTTTCTCATTAGCTTTATAGCTTTCAGGGCTGAAACAACTGGTATCTTCAAACCCATTCTTGCTCCAAAGAAAATTACCTTTGGTTCTCCTGGTTTCTGGAATATAACTTCTCTCTCATGACAACGTATAGTTGCATACGTTGCAGTTAGCCAATTCATTCCCAAGATTATATCAAAATCCTTCATGTCGATTACATATAAATCCGTGATGAAAATCTTTTTGTTAATCTCGAGTTCCAAATTCAGGCATATTCTATTGGCTATCACAGTTTTTCCAGAAGGGATGCTAACTTCTAAGGCATTAGTAGCATCTACTTGTCTAAGTTTTAATCTTTGACTAGCCTTTTCTGAAATAAAAGAGTGTGTAGCTCCAGTATCAAATAAAGCGAGCACAGGTATATTAACCATGTTAATCATACCTGCCAAATTTTCTGGAGCTCGCTCTGCCTGCTGTTGCTGAAGTGCATAAGTCCTGGCTGGCTGTGGGGCACGTTGTCCTTGGTCTGGCTTAAAATTTCCTCTCTGATTTTGCCTTAAGTTTCCACCCTGATTAGGCCTAGAATTGTTTCCTTGATTAGGCCTCTGATTTATATTCCCATCTTGTGCTGGTCTAGGAGGAAAACCTGTATTTCCTTTACTCCTAGGACAATCTCGAGCAAAATGTCCCGGTTGATGACAGAAGAAACATCCATCTGTATTCCTCATACACTTTCCTGAATGAAACTTCCGGCAGATAGGGCAGGGAGCCCTATTTCCTTGTTGATTCTGTTGCCCATAATTGGTATTTCCCTTGGCCCACTGTTGCTTATTTCCCACTGCATTTCTATCTTCCCATTTCCGCTTTCCCTTCAGATCTTGGGAAGATTGTTGTGGCTGGATTTTCTCAGCTGGCATAACAGATTCTATGTTCAAAGCCCGACGCAGTGTTTGCGCATACGACATCTCATCATGCCCCATAAGAGTCATGCTGATTTCTGGTTTAAGGCCCTTCCTAAACTTCTTAGCCTTCTTGCAGTCCGAGTCCACGAGATGTGGAGCATAACGAGAGAGTTGATTAAAGGCACGGTCATACTCAGTAACAGTAGAGCTTCCCTGTCGGAGGTTCCAGAATTCTGACTCTTTCTTTTCTCGATAGCAATCAGGAATGTATTTCTGATAAACTTCTTCCTTGAAGTCTTCCCAAGTAAATTCCTGCCATTGCTCATAAGTCATAGTTCTTTTTACAGACTCCCACCAATAGTCTGCATCGTCAATCAATTGAAACTGAGCACATGTAAGCTTTTCCTCATTCATGCAAGACATGTAATCAAATATTCGGTCCAGAGATCGAATCCATTTTTCTGCATCTATTGGGTCACCTAGCCCGTTGAAAGTAGGTGGGTGATGTTTACGAAAAGCTTCTTCTGCTCTTGATGTCGGTATGGGAATTGGAATTGGTGCAGGTTGTCCATGGTTTTCTTGGTTCTGTGTTCTTTTCTTAGGCGGCATTCTGAAAAATTTTAGGCTTCAAAAATAACTATCACAAAATCCACTTCGTGCTGAATTAATACGATTGTGAGATATCTCCTAAACTAAATACTCAACAACATTTCTCATGCAATTCTAATCAGTCTACTTATTTGTAAAGGAAAGCACTTAGTCAGTCTACGTTCCACATGAATCTTAAGAGAGGCACTTAAAATCCAATCTATGTGTATAAGTCACAATTGGCTATGTTCATCTACATTCTCAATCAAATCATTCTATGTTCATATTTCATCTTCATAAGCATTCTCGGTTTCCCATCAATTTAACATCATCACATTTCCAATTACTTTAACATTCTCACATTTCCAATCACTTACACATTATCACATTTCTAATCATAGGGCATTAATTACTATCACCACACATTCCTTCAAATAATATCATGGACATATAGTCCCATTAAAAAAAATAATAATTCAATACCATCTGGGCACAATGTCCCACAATTTTTTTACCATCATGGACAATAAGTCCCTTTTATTCATAACCATCATCATATGGACACATAGTCCAAAATGATACCATTATCCTTTCGAAACCATCATTGGCGCGACTTTTCATAAATATCATCAATGTGGAGAATGGTCCTTATCCACATTTCTTTTTTTAAAATCAGTAAACATAATTGAATCTAAAAAAAACATTTTAACTCACGTACCTTTTTTAAGCAAGATGAGAGCGGTATAGGCGACGTGCTAGGGCTATCAGACAATTAATTAAGAGAATACACTGAGAACTAGACTTAATCAATAATATGACAGGCCTGCAGAGTTGCAGCCTGCTCTGATACCACTCTGTAACGCCCCGGTCCCGGGAGAAGGGCAGGGGACCGGTGCGCTACTTGGGGAAAGGGGGAAAGGGGTTGTTGAACAGAAGCAATCAAAGAAATAGGGTTAGTGCCCTAAAAATATGGGCAGCATAACCTCTATAAATGGATCAATCCACGCTTTTAAAGCGTATGAAATGACTCAAACCAGATACCATGACTCTTAGGATGAACCCAAGAAAGAATAACAAAGGCAAACTTCAATGTAAATAATAACAGTTCAAAGGTTAACTGTTAATAGGTTAGGCATAAAAAAGGCCAGACTGATGTCTGTCCAAATACTTAAAGTAAAGAGATGCCAGGCTCCCGCCTGTCGTGAAAGCAATATAAAGCCAGGCTTTTGCCTTGACATGAAAAACAATGTAAAGCCAGGCTTGCGCCTGTCTGAGTAAGGAAAGTAAATAAATGCCAGGCTTTCGCCTGTCAGGAACAGAAAGTAAACGGGATTCGGAGAACCGAACACTCCGTAACAATAAAGAAAATGGGATTCGGAAAACCGAACACTCCATAACAGTAAATAAAATGGGATTCGGAGAACCGAACACTCCATAACAGTAAAGAAAATGGGATTCGGAGAACCGAACACTCCATAACCGTAAATAAAATGGGATTCGGAGAACCGAACACTCCATAACAGTAAATAAAATGGGATTCGGAGAACCGAACACTCCATAACAATAATCAGAGTAAGCGGACAAAAACGCAGTGCATTTATTCAGACACAAAAGGTAACCATGTTCTCAGTTGGACTCCACACATAAAAGAAACATATACATCAAAAGATAGCCCTTCAGCCTTAGCACAGCCGTCCACCATCCCGCAGCTCATCCTGAAAATATTTGAAAAGATTTGGGCGTGAGTACTAATGCACTCAGTGGGTACTTTTGAGAAAAACCTTCAGAATCATTTTATAAAATAGAATATCCAATCATATTGAGAGCATATCATGGAAAGCTTTCAAAACAGAAAATTTGTGAATTCCATGTATACAAAATCATTTTCGTTCCATCATTGCGCGCAACTCTCCCCTAGAACGCTTACGGTGAGTCGGTTCGTGTACACAACCCGGCTGCTTAAGGTTGGACACTGCCCTGTTTGCTTGGGGCTCGATATCGTGAACCATTGTAGTTTCGTCACCAAAAACAGTAGTAAGACTTACATGAGTCAGGAGAGCACATCAAATACAGTCATGAGTTGGATATTCAATCATATTCATTTTATAAATATCAGGGCTTAATAACCCGAAACATATTTTTATATAATAAAAACCCACCTGGTAATCTGAGCTAGATCTAGATTCTGATTCTGATCTCAACTAGAAGTCTTCTTCTTCTGTGCCTACAAGATTATCCGGCAACTTAGTTTCGATGAATGACTACCATTAGGTCAAAATCTAACCTTTCTTAGTTATGAAGTAAATATTATAATATCTACTATCTTAATACGCAGCACCCGGATCATCAAAATATTTTGACTCTTAAGGGAACTTTACTCAGGGCATTTTTATAAAGAAAAACCGTTTAGGAAGTTTTGGCATACGGGGTGGTCAAACCCGTATCCTAAAATTAATTCGGTACAAATAAATTCATACCGCAAGATCTGCCCATTGGAAAAATATGAAACTTTAAATAAAAATACTATATTTTGACACGGAACAACTTTTGAGTTTAAAAATACGATAGGGCTATCCACGAAGGATAGATCTGAAAAAGACTACAATTTAATAATCGGATACCCAAAATATACCCGAAATTAAAAAGTGACAACATGGAAAATGTATATAAATATACATAGAACATAAAACCCTAAAGACACTTTTTGATTCGATGACCCGAAAGAGTTACCGATTTGAAAGGTGGTGGCGACTTTTGGCGGCGGTCACGATGATTTTCCATCGTGATCGTCCGTCGTGTCATCATTTCAATCACGTATTCGTGATCTATGCGTTGACACCTTCAAAATGACTATTTCGGAAATGAAATAGAAAACTAGAGACGTACCTTCTCTAGAAGCTGCTCGGCGTTTCGATTTTGAAAATGAATGAAAAATGAAACCTTAACCTCCTATTTATAGAAGAAAAATAAATAGGATAATATTTCGAAAAAGAAATTGGATAATGACGGATGTGCCTTAGTTATCCAAATCTATTACCTTTCACCCTAAAATTGTGCCAAGTGTTCATTTGAACTCGAAATTGGAAAATTCAAAGTTTGGCACGATGCTTGAAAATTTTTCTATCAACCCAAGAAAAATATCAGAACATATTTTTAAAGCAATTTTTGACCAAAATAAATTTTAATAGATTTCCCTGGCTGCGATTTTCCTTTATTTGAGTCCTTTAAGGACCCAACTTCTTACCTAAATTACCCTCAGGTAACATAAGTTGAGTAAAACCCTCTAAAATATTTCGGGGTATTACACAAGCTACATTATTCCAAACTCTAGATGAAGATCGTATGAAGGATACCAAGAATTATACAACTGCCAAAGAGATATGGGACCTACTAGCAGATCTTTGCAGAGAGTCCGAAGCCATAAAAGTAAACAAGCTCCAATTGGCAGTTGACAGGTATGAATCCTTCAAAATGCAGGCAGAAGAGTCCATCTCAAGCCTTAAAACTAGATTTCTAGGCATCATCAGTGAGATGAACAATCTCGGAAGAAGTTATCCCAATTCAGAGATGAATTCCAAAATACTGGATAATCTCACTGACGAATGGGATATGAAAATGATCACTACTAAGGAGTCAAGAAACCTAAACAGCATCACTCCAAGGGAATTATTTGGTTCTCTTAAAGCTCATGAGTACAGTCTAAATCGAAAAAGAGAAGCGTCCACATCGTCAGCTCAAGATGCGGCTTTCTATGGTGAAAGGACCAGGTTTAGAGACACTTGAGGAAGAAACAACTTTCGACCTAGGAGCTCACTAACCAAAGAAAACCAAGGCGGATCTTCAACTGAACGAAAAAGGGAGGCAACTGAAAAGAAGGAGAATCTAACTGATGACATCAATGATCAGATCTAATCAGTTACCAAGTTGTTAGAAAAGTTGAAGAGAGCTCGGGATAAACAATCAGTTTCACCTCAAAATGATGAAGTCCCAAAAGTTGAAAAAACCTACCAACCAGCTGAACGGCCAGCTGAACCATTCAGGAGTGGCAACCGCAATCTTGGAGAGTGTTTTCATTGTTATAAACAAGGACATTACAGGTTTGAATGTCCAAAACTTCCTGAAGATAAGAAAGCCAAGGTGAGGAGAAGCTTCTTCAAAAGAAAAGCAATGGTTGCAAATCTTAAGAATGTCGTGCTGGACAATTCAGACTACCCATCCGGAATTGATTCTGACGGCTACAGCTCAGATGATGAAGCACTATTCTGCCTCATGGCCGACAATGATGAAGAGGTTAGTACAGCTGATTCTGAAACCTCCTTTTATCATATAAATGAAGCAACTGTCTCTAGTAATGAACTTGATATGAAACTTATGATGCTAGAAGACCAATTAGCTTCAATCTCCTGTTTACATGTTGAACTGAAAGATGAAAATGATGAACTGAGGAACAAAGTCAGGAAACTGAGCATTGATCATGAAAGATTAAATTATCTTGAATCTCAGTTTAAAGAATTTGAGAAATTGAAACTGAGAACTACTGATCTAGAGGAAGAAAATCAAAAACTCAAGCAAGAGATCCTTGAAAAAGAAAAGGTAAACCTAAAGTTCAAAAATGGATCTCAAACTCTAGATGAAATACTCAGTCATCAAAGAACTTGAACTGGCAGCTCAGGGCTAGGATATAGCAAGTTCACTGCCCTAGAAAAGGGAAAAGCAGTTGTTGAACCTAGTGACAAGGGTATCCTAAAAGGGTTCACGAGATCTCAGGATCAGCCAACTGAGTCAAACAAAGGAAAGGGAATATTGAAAAATATCCAGACCCAGCCTAAAAAGTTTGGTCAGTTCTACCAATCTAAAACACCCGGTCAGCTAAAGCCTAGTTCCCAGTCAAGACCTTCAGTTCACTCAAGTCAATCCACTAGTCCAAAGCCTCCAGTTCAACAAAGGCCACCAGTTCAGTATAAAATGCTCTCAAGGCAAACTGGCAGATCAGTTCACTATGAAAAGAAAGACTAGTTTAGATCTCAAGCCTACCCTACTAAGAATTCTAATCAAAGAACTTATAGGAGAGATCAAGTAAACCAGTTTGAGCCTTATCATCATTATAATGATTATCTAGATTCCAAAAATGAGCCAAAGAGGTTCATTCCAATAAACTGGAAACACACAAGGCACTGGCCTGATAGAAGAGCCCAAAAATCTCAAAACAATTGTGTGCTAGTTGAATTGTCTTATCCCACTAACTTTCAACGCAAGTACCATTCAACCGACTCAAGGAGAGTTGAAAGAAAGTCGAAACTGATGAAACGATCTAAATCAGTTGACTCCTTGAATGATAAGAAGCCAAAAGTTTGGCAAGTCTGGATTCCAAAAGACTTAATGTATCAAAAAGGACCCGATATGAAACGGGTCCCTAAATGCTAATCCTTTTCTCTGCAGGACAAGAGCATCCTATCTATGAAGAAAACCAAAGACATTTAGTATCTAGATAGCGGGTGCTCCAAGCACATGACCGGAGATAGAGAAGATCTCGACAGTTATGAAGAAATCAAAGGTCCACTCATCACATTTGGAGACAATTCCAAAAGTCGAACCATTGGAAAAGGGTTCATTGTCAAAGGAAAAGTAGTAGTGAATGGAGTCTCCCACATGGATGGATTGAAGCACAAATTACTCAGCATCAGCCAGTTGTACGACAATGGCTACTCAGTTGACTTTACCAAAAACTCCTGCAACATAAGAGACAAGTCAACTGGAGTAATCTTGCTAACCGGTATCAGGAGAGGCAACATGTACATTGTTGACTGGTCAACCGGTTACTCAGAAGCTTACATTCTCTCAAAAGAATCAACTGAAGCAAGCTGGCTATGGCATCGACAACTGAACCACCTCAACTTTAAAATAATCAACTACCTAGCAAAGAAAGACCTATTTGAGGGGCTTCCCAGGGAGATATACAAGAAAACAGGTGTATGCGGACCATGTCAAAAAGGGAAGCAAGTGAAGTCATCCTTCAAGAATAAGAATCATCCACCAGGAACAACTGACTGTCTTCAACTACTGCACATGGATTTGTTTGGTCCAGTCAGACCTCAAACTCCAAAAGGCAAAAGATTCACTCTTGTAGTAGTTGATGATTACTCAAGATATACATGGGTGGAATTTTTGAGGAGCAAAGATGAAACATATGACAAGATCACGGTGCTGATCAGAAGACTACAAACTGAAAAGGAAAGATCAGTTCAAAGGATTCGTTTCGACAATGGAACTGAATTTGTGAATCAACATATGATTAGCTTCCTCAACCAGCTTGGGATTACTCATGAACATTCAGCTGCAAGAACTCCACAACAAAATGGTGTAGCTGAAAGGCGCAACCGAACACTAAAGGAAGCAGCTCGAGCGATGATAGCTAATGCCAATATAGCTGAAGGATACTGGGCTGAAGCAGTCAACACAGCTTGCCATACTTAAAATCGAAGTGCCATTGTAGCAGCCCATGACAAGACACCTTATGCACTATACAAGGGTCGCAAGCCTTCTATCTCATATTTCAAAATATTTTGGCTGTAAATGTTATATTCACAATAATGGCAAGACTTAATTGAAAGCTTTTAGTGCTAAAGCTGATGAGGGTATATTTCTTGGGTATAACTCTCCTCATGCACAGGCTTATAGAGTGTTCAATAAACGAACTCTTGTTGTGAAAATAACATGTCATGTGGTATTTGATGAATTTGCTAATGAGTACAGGAACAAAAAAACTATAGACACATCAGTTCAAGTACTACCTAGTGAAACTGAAAATTCGCAGGACTATGTAGATCACATTATTCCAGAACGATTTGAAGTTTCATTAGAAAAAGACAATGAAACTGGTACCAAGCCAGTTGAGAACAACTTGGTCAATGAAGACACAAATCATGCTGAGACCGTAAACCCCACAAATGAAGCAGGGGGAAGAAATGATGAGAATGCCGAACCTACTGATGAACAAGCAACTGACGACGTCATCATAGAAGAGCCAGCTGAAGCCATGCTACCCAAGTGGCTCCGAAGCCATCCAACTGACAAGATAGTTGGTGATCCAAGAAATCGAGTTAAAACTAGAGGATCAACCGAGCATGCCTTATTCACATGCTTCATCTCTCAAACTGAACCAGCAAACATCAAGGAAGCCTTAGAAGATTCAGACTGGATCATGGCTATGCAGGAAGAACTGAACCAGTTCACATGAAATGACGTATGGTTTCTTATTGAAAGGCCGAAAACCCAGAAGGTCATTGACACAAAATGGGTTTTTCGCAACAAGCTGGATGAACAAGGAGTGATCACAAGGAACAATGCTAGACTGGTAGCCAAAGGTTACTCACAAAGTGAAGGAATCGACTTTGATGAGACATTTGTGCCAGTTGCAAGATTGAAAGCCATCAGACTGTTCCTAGCCTATGCAGCTCACTTTAACTTCACAGTCTACCAAATGGATGTCAAGAGTGCTTTTCTTCAAGGAATGCTCAAGGAGGACGTATACGTCGAGCAACCACCAGGCTTTGAAATTGGTGATCAAGTCTTCAAACTGAAAAAGGCTCTCTACGGACTGAAGCAAGCTCCAAGAGCGTGGTATGAAACTCTAACAACATTCTTGTTGAAAAACGGGTTTCAAAAAGGAGTCATCGATCGAACTCTATTTAGAATAGAACGATCAACTGAGATCTTAATGGTTCAAATTTATGTGGTTGACATAATCTTTGGATCAAAGAGCAAAGATCTATGCACACAGTTCGCTCAACTGATGCAAAGCGAATTCGAGATGAGCATGATGGGAGAAATGACATTTTTCCTAGAACTCCAAGTGAAGCAGCTAAAAGATGGAATTCATATCAGCCAGACGAAGTACACCAAAGAACTAGTCAAGAAGTTTGGAGTAAGTAAAGGAAAAACTCTCAAGGTTCCAATGAACACATCAGTTCAACTAACTCTTGATGCAGAAGGAGAATCAGTTAACCAAACTTACTACAGAGGAATCATTGGGTCCTTACTTTACTTAACAGCCAGCCGGCCAGACATCTCATATTCAGTCGGTCTATGTGCACGGTTTCAAGCCAATCCAAAGAAAAGTCATCTTGAAGCAGCTAAGAGAATCATCAATATCTCAAAGGAACCATAAATCTTGGATTATGGTATCCCAGATATGACAGTTTTAGTTTAATTGGGTATTCAGACTCAGACTTTGGTGGATGCAAGATTGACAGAAAAAGCACCAGTGGAACATGTCAGTTTCTTGGAAGCAAACTAATATCCTGGTTTAGTAAGAAGCAGCACTCAGTTGCTACATCAACAACTGAAGCAGAGTATGTAGTTGTTGGAAGCTGCTGTGTTAAATACTCTGGATGAAGCAACAGTTGAAGGATTACAAAGTTGAAACTGAAGAAGTGCCTATCTTCTGTGACAATAATAGTGCAATTGCGATATCTCAGAATCTAGTTCTACATTCAAGAACTAAGCACATTGACATAAGGCACCACTTCATCAGAGATCACATCGAGAAGAAAGACATATGCATCAGATATGTCAATACTGAGAAGCAAATAGCCGACATCTTCACCAAACCGTTGCCCGAAGCAAGGTTTATGGAGCTATGCATACAGTTGGGACTGCTGGAGCTAGCATCACATGATGAAGATGATGAACTGGAAGAAAAAGGCCAAGGAACCACTCCAGCTGAAGAGAGAAACTGAGTCAAAAAGATGAAAAACTGATCAGTTCGCCACATAATCCATCAGTTTGAAGTATATGCAAGAAGCTGCTGAGAAATAAGCAAACTGGAAATGATCAGTTTACCCCTTCAGTTCAACTGAATCAGCAGTTCAGTCGCTCATACTGATAATCCAGTCAGTTATGCAGAACTTACAAGTTGCAAATTGATCAAACTGACGAAGAAGTCACAGGAACTGAAGTAAACTCAAAAGGAGATATCAGTTCAAGGAACAGCTGAACTGAAAAGCAGCTGGATGAAGATCTGAGCAGTTAAGATCAGTCAGGAACTGATGAGAAGACATCCCAGTTGGAACTGATCAACAGAAAAACCATCAGTTACGGTCACACCCAACTGATGACGTAATTAGTTTTCAAGCCAAGGAGAAACTGCTGAAGAGAAGAGATAAGTTCAAAAATCTCATTAGTGGAAATGGTAAAAACACGTGTCATCCAAATATTACCGTTGAATCGTCTTTCTCTCTCCTCTTCACTCCCCAACGGATAGAATTGAAAAGCCAATTGACGGATCGATTAATCCAATCCGACCGTTGAATTTGGGGAGACCAAGCGTCACAACCATTGGATGAACCCTCTCATACTCTATAAAAGGGATGGCTGAATTTTCATTTTTACTTTCACCATCCTCAAAGCACAGTAAAGAATTCAAGCATCTTTGATTCTTTAATTCTCGAAACTGTTCCGAAGATCTCTCAAAAGAAAAAAATATACTCAGTTCATAACATCAGTCAAAGCCATTTTAATCCTTTTCTCCCTGATAATTCATTCCAAACAAAAACACCATGGCTGATAGACGCGCACCAGCTGTTCGACAAAACTTCAACTTTAGAAGAACTGGTGCCTCTTCACAAGGATTTCAAAGAAATCTATACAGAGATAAGTTTCTGGATATAGGCGCTTACAGAGAGAAGTGCTCAAACTTCGCCCTCTGCAACTCACTGATCGCAAAGATAGAGGATAGTGGGTTGAAAAGCTTTACAGAAGAGTATCCATCGAAAATATATCCAGAGGCCGTGGTAGAGTTTTATGTAAACTCAAAAGGCTACGATGATAGAATCGAGACCGAAGTTCATGGAGTCGAACTGATCATAACTCCAGAACTGCTCGGGAGACTGTTCAATCTGCCAACCACCGGAATGCGAGTGCAAGATGTTCAAGTGGATCAAGAAGAAGCCTACCGCTAGTGGAAGCGGAAGGAATGCGTGGATGTGTACAAAAGCAGTACACTCATGTCTCTTCTTCAAGAAGAATACAGGATTCTGGCCTCAGTTGCTGCGAGAATGATAATCGGAACAACTGGAAGCCACTCAGAAATGTCGGAGCACAAGTACAAGATATGTGTGGCGATCATTAGAGGGATCGACATCAACTGGGCTCAATACTTCTTTGAGCAAATAAAGAAGTATGTGGACATCGTGGAGAAGAACTGGTTAGCAACTGAGTTCTACCAAAAGATGTGCTATCCAAGCAGAATCAACATCATACTGGAGAAAACCTTTGACTTCATGGCAGAAAAGGCTGACATTCTGATGATTGGCAAAATGGATTTTATACCAGTTGCCAGCAAGAGGCAGCCTGCTGCAAAACCAATATCTATCAAAAGCAGTCAGCCAACTGCTGCTTTCTCCAAGAAAAATGAGGAGTCATCAAGAAGAGAGGGCAAGGAAATTGCAGTTGAAACTCAGCAAGAAGACTCCGATTCAGACGACAACATTCCAATAAGCCAAATGTTGGGAAGCTCAATTCAAGCAAAACCTCTGCGTCAAGTTCGCATTGGATCACTAATTGATTCGCCAGAGGAAGTAATATCTACAAGACCATTTCAGTTTAAGGAAAAAACTGGGAAGCCGAAGAAGAAGCCCTCGGCAGTTCAAACAAAAGGGAAGAAGAAGAAGTCAGGGCCTCCACCTCCTCCTCAACTACCTCCTCGTAACATCAAAATAATTGATATTATGCCAGTTGAAAATGATGATATAGTGCCTTACAGAGGAGTTCCCCCAAAGGATTCTGGAGCAGACTTCTTCAGAACTGTCTGCCCGCCGATGGGAGAAACAGAAGAGAACATTAGAGCTCTATCAAGAGCTGAAATTATCAAATGTTGGGCCGAGGAACAAGTCCAAAAGTTTATAGCTGAGAACTTCATTGAGGATGTGACTGGATTTCCTACTCTGTATAAAGCTCTAAAAAGGTACGTCTACTGGTACCGTTGGAGACATTGCTTCAACTCTGAAGCCCATTTTCTTCTAACCACACTACACGGGATGAGCTTCTGGAGAAGGGAAGAGAGATGGAGTATGGAGTGGGCTGGACAGAAGACTCTAGAGCAAAATCCAGTCATCACGTTGAAAAGAATGTTGGCCATTCGAATGAACCACCCACGTCCTGCTGAACAAACACTGGTGGAAGCAATGAATGACTTGCTTATCTGGGCAAATATCAAACTGCCACCTCGTCGGACTCAAGCTGAGCAGCAACAATGGAAATCCCCTCAAGTTCAACAACACTGGATGCTCACTGAACTGCTAAAACTTAGACGGGAACAGCTTAAGGAAGGATAGGAGCTGTTCAATCAAGAAGTTCAGAGAAGCCATCAAAGGGCTGAAACTTCTGCAGCTCACAATGCAAGGGAAACTACCATAACATATGTGGCCAGGCAGTTAACATTCGAAGAAACCCCTCATTCAAATGACGTCTTCATCAATCTTCTGGATGACTCACCTGAGGAGCCAATAGCTAATGAGCGCACAGCTAGCGATCTGGAATTTGAAGAAATGCTCAAGTCCCCCACTCTACCAGTCCTTCCAATTGATGAAGAGCTACAAGAACCAACTGAAGAGACTCAACTCCCCGAGAAGCAAACTGAAGCACAAATTGCTCCTTTCCTCGAGACAACTCCAAAGATAGCTGAACATTACCAGTCAGCTGACCAGATAGCTCAAGAGGCTGAACAATCCACATATCAAGGTACACTTGCTATAACTGTGTACATTGATCCAATACAAAGAGCACTCCAAACTGTCCCTCAAACTGCCGCACCAGAGACCTCATAGCTATAGACACAAACGACATTTCCCACACAGTTCCTTGTGAGGAACTTGTTGGAACTGAAGAAGAAGAGGAAACGGACTCAAGAGCGGTCCAGTTCAGGCTCAACCCAGCGGTTTCATGGTTCAGCTCCCTCCACATTATGTGGAATTGATTAATCCCCTGCAGCAACAGGTTAAACTGCACACTGAACAAATCAAACAGCGCAAGCCTAACAAAGACTTCAGCTTGCTGAAACTGAGTCAGATAGCAGCACCGAGGATGAAGATGAGGAGCCCACCGAGCCGTTGGCCAAGAGAAGAAAAACTGATCACAAGAAGGACTAGAGGCTGATCACTCTTAAACATGATTAGAAAAGCCTTAAGTATACTTCTTGTTAATCAGTTGTAATTATCTTTTGATTATAAAAGATTATTTCTTCTTATTTTCAAATAAATGTCAAGCTTCACATTTATTTTAAAATTTTGACCGTTGCAAAACAATGACACTTGTCAAGGTCATTAATTGCCAACGACCAAAAGAAATCAGAGACTAGTACCATTCCAACCATCATATCTATGAGCCTGTTCCAACACTCATAAAAGCCCCTTTTTCTCTATCAAGCCTCTCAAAAAGCCTCCTTCTCCAAAAATATCTCACAACCTCTCTCTCTCTCTCTCTCAAACAATCTTGAATTGTCAAAAATATTCAGCCAACCTCAAAGATGGCCAAATTATCCAGATCCTCAAACCTCTTCAAAAACCAACTTATGAGAGATAAATTCCTTGACATACAGAAATTTCAATTGATTCTTGATGATCAAAGAATCCAACCCTTCTGTCAAATCTTCACAAAACAGGAGTTTTTCACTACCTGGAAACACCACCAAAATTCTTTAGACAAAATTTGGTGAGTGAGTTTTTGCTTCAAGCAAAATTATCTGTAGATGGGAAGATGATATCTTCAGTGGCTCAGGGAAGGATGTTACACATCAATGAGAAATCAATTGCTGAAGTATTTCAACTCCCACAAGAAGGCTTATCCATTCAAGATCTAAAGGAATCTGCAGAGTCACACTGGAGAAACTGGAAAGCCTCAACCTGCAACAAGCAATTCAGTTTTACCACCGCTAAAACTGATCTCAAGCTTGAGTATGGAGTTCTACTTGACATAACGAACAAGATGATGTTCGGAGCAATTGGAAGTCTAAGCCAACTCACCCAAGAAAGATACAAAGTCATGATTCACCTTGCTGAAGGAAGACAGACAAACTGGGCAGAATTTGTCTTTCAACAATTCAAGCATCAAGTCATCAAGGCTGCAGACTCAAAGAAGTCTGGAAAATTTGAGTCCAAGGTCAGACTTGTTCTAAGGATGAGCAAAATGCTTGAAGACCTGCTGAAGCTCAAAAGTGATAAATCACTACCAGTTCTGATCTCCGACTGGATCCCCAAGAAAGGAACTGCTCATCTACAGTCCCTGAAGAGGAAGAGAAAAGGAAAGGCCAAGATGAGCAACCAAAGTTCGAGCAACTCAACTGCCAATGTTGTTCACTCTCCAAAATCAAAGAACGGATCACCAGTTGATTTCCAGGTTTGCTCTGATCCAGATGAGCTTATTCCATTCATTGGAATACCCCATCCAAACTATGGAGCAGACTGCTTTAGAGGCACATGCCCTCCGCTCCAGCTGACTAAAGAGAATATTCGCACTTTCTACAGTGGTGAATATGCAGTCAAAAGTGCACAAAAGGAAGTGAGCAATCTCCTTCTCACACACTTCACAGTTGTTGCACAACGAGATCAAGAGTTGTACAAACAACTTCACCGATATTTCTATTGGTACAACTGGAGACATTCTATGTCTATCCAGTCTCACTTCTTACTAACTGTCTTTCATGGCATGAGCTTCTGGCAAAGAGAAGAAACCTGGAGCATCAAATGGATAGGATCATCAAATCCATTCCCTCCAACCATTGTGCAAGTTCAGCACATTATGAATCACCGGATGGTGAACAAGATTCCAGCAACCGCCTTACTGGCCGAATTCAAATCAAGATTCATGTTTCAAGCAGTTGGAACTGCAGGTCATCCAGTCAACTGCCCAACTAACTCACTTTGTCGACAGCTAAACTTTGATAATCTATGAAGTCAGTCAGCTGAGCCATCTCGATAAACTCCACCTGCTGTTCAAAGGATAGGACCCCACCTATCCCACACTGAAGTCATAGCTTCTCAAAGGAAAACAAGGCATAATGATGCAAGAGACAGTGACGATGAAGATACTGCCACGTCACCAAATCTCCTATCCAAAGGCTATGTGACTCCACTACTCACGTCAGGCTCAAAAGATGCGCAGTTGATCAAGAAACATGATCAGTTTCAGTCATCACCAAAGGGAATCCCACACTCCCTTAGTCAAAGGATGAGGAGCTCGTCAGTTGAGATCCAGCTTCATCTTCGCAAAGCCAAGAAGACGGAAAGGCCTGGACCATCAACGCATGAAACTGCATCTAAAGCAAGTAATGCAGCTAGTCCAGCTAGGCCATTCAAGAAGCGGAAATTGTCTACAGAAAAGCCGAGCAACTAAACAAACAGGCTGATCAATTCAGTTGCAGCCTCGACATCAGCCAGCTCAGCCATGACAAATGAGTGTCCAAACTCAACTGCTCACCAACTGCCACATCATCAATCAGTTGGACAGTATCCCAACTGACTCAGGATAAGTCTTCAGGACAGTATCCCAACTGACTCAGGACAGTATCCCAACTGACTCATCAATCAGTCTTAATTATATTGTTACCGTTGTGATTATGAAATATCTTATATTATATATCAACGGTTACAATTTGCAAATGGGGCTCTATATCTCAAAGTTGTCATTAATATCTCTACATGGATCTTAAAACCTACTCTTCAAACAGACGAAGAAAATATATTTTATTGCGCTATTAATAGAAAGATCTGCAGAAAATATTTCACTATTTATGGCAACTACCCCATTTTCAAAATGATCTCATCTCAGCCATTTGATTATAAAACAATTTATCGATAAACGGCTGAGATTCATACATCATTAATTTAGCTAATCAACCATCAAATCGGATGGCTGATCAGTCAAGAAAAGTAATCGAGTACTCTCGATTCTTGCATGCACAAGATGCATAAATATGAGTACAGAGATGAAAGCTCTGATCATCTGAACATCTCTCTTAATTATTTAATCTTTCGTTAAGCCTTTTCTCACTCATCAAAATTCTTGCATTTCTAAAACTGAATTGTACATCTTTGCAGAAATGAAGCCTCCATTTTCCCAGGTGGATATTGAAGCTCTTACACGCAAAATGAGAATTCTTGACACAGTTGCCGGTCAAGAACATACCTGACAATGTCGCCGAGTTCTACTACAATGCAACTATCGACGGTGACAACATCATCTCCACTGTAAAGAATCAAGTGATCATAGTCACCAAGGACACGATGATGTCCACTCTACACCTTCCCGGTAGCGGTCCAGATGTGATGAACCTAAATCTGCCATCTAAACATGATTTATAGAAAATTTGGAAGCTTCCTCATGTGCTCCACAACAACAGTTCGCACAGATTAAAAGAGAGCTTGCAAAGTGATATCATCCAACTTCTGGATATCACCAACCATATTATCCATGGCAATTTTGAGATAGTTCATCTCTCCGAGATCAAGGCTCATATCACAGCCGCTCTCTACTTTGGATGTCAAGCCTACTGGGCTTCCTACATCCTGGCGCAACTGAGAGCCAACGTCGAGCGAGCAACGTTTGATCCATCAACTGGCACATTCTAAGAAAAAGTTGGCTTTATGAACCGACTAAGCTACATCATACAAAGCCAGTTTGATGAGATCATACCAACTGGCGAACTACTTGGAAGATGGGACATGCTCTCCATAGTATACTGCCATCCGACCTCAAAGCGTCAACACCCACAAGGGCCTTCCAGCTCAGATAATTGAAAGGCGCCTTTGGAGGCCACCGTCAGCCCCACTGACGAAAGAGAGCTGCTGCTGGAGAATGCATCTCTTTTACAGCTGAGTGATCAGCCCACAATATCAGCCAGCTCCCAACCTCCACCTTTAGTCCAAAGCGACTATATTGAGGTTGACTTTGAAGCGGTTCTAGACCACCAGCTCTGAAGCTGCTTTGGTCTCATCGAGGACACCGACTCCTCCCTTTTTAAGCAACTGTGGTGGTACTTGTAGTACCATATCTGGCGCTTTCAACTGGATGGGTCGACTATGTTTCACTTCATCCACACCTGTGGCTCAGCCTTCTGGATCAGCGATGGCACATGAAGTCGACACTAGATGAATCATCCACTCTCATTACCTCCAATGGTCTCAGAGATCATGGATTCAATGATCAAGCGACTCCAGCTTGGTATATCCGCTGATGCCCCTCTCCTAGACAATGAACCAGCCAACTCCTCCTGCACACATCCTTCGTTGGTGATCCACCACTTCCTTCAGCTGATGAGATCTTCACCAGCTTGGGCCCCATGAGCTTCAGAGAGCAAGACATCTCTTATCCAGGTCAGTTCATGTCAACTGAAGATGCCTATGCATGGCTTTCTTCGCCCATGCAAATCCCATCAGTTCCTACAGCTCATGATGACAATTTGGCAACCGCCTTCACTTTTCTGCCAAATTGGTCATTATCCTTATGTGATCCTCTTCACCTTTTGAATGATGCCAAAAAGGGGAAAGATGGACAGAATGATGATGAACAGTATAATGGATGCATGACTCTTTGGGATCAAATTCAAAGAGAAACTCATCATGAGGGGGAAGATCAGCTTCATGGGGAAGCATGGACACTACAAAGAGTCTAAAAAGGAGGAGAATCAAGTAGAAGGAAAAAAGAGCATTCGAAGCAACATTCAGGAAGTAGTCTAGTAGTCTTAACTACTACCTCTTGAATCTCTTGAAATCATGCCAATAAAATGAATATATAATACAAGTCTTGATCATGATTTTACTTCAAGCTTGAATGCCTTGACATGATTCTTCATGCTCTAATACCCCAGCCATGCTCTGATATTTGAAAAATAAGCATGAATAAGTCCAAAATTGCTCTTAAAATTGACATGCTCTGATATATGAATGATAAGCATGATTGGAAATTGCTCCAATAATTGAATGAAAATCATGAGTCAATGTGTCACAATATGCTATTAATATGACATGCTATGATATTTGAAAGTTAAGCATGAATGACAAATGCTCTAATAACTGAGTGAAAATCATGAGCCAATTTGTCTCAATATGCTACGAATGTGCACTGACTGAAAGACTCTATTTAAAACATTTGCTACACTTGCAGTTTTTCCATCATCATCATCAACAAAGTTTTAACATCATCAAAAAAGGGGAAATTGTTAGGAAAAACTATTAAGGAACCCCTAGATCAAGTTTTGATGAGATGTCAAAATTATTTGTGAAAAACTGACCAAAGCTCAAGCTGCAGATCGAAGCTGACCAGCCCAGGAGGGCATCATCAAAGAAGAACTCTAGAAGAGTTAATGTAAACCGATCTGAAGGATGACCCAAATTGAAAGACACGTCATCCAGTTTAAAGTTCAACTTGGCTGATGAATCATACCAGTCAAAGCAAGCTGACAACCGAGTCAGCTGAACTGAGGGAGAAAGGAGTTAACCAAAGACTGAAGAAACTGATAGAATGTCAGTTTATGCCAGAGACTGGCAGTATCCAACTAGAGCAATAGCCAATCTCAGCTGACAAGCCCAGAACTGCCAACTGGAGCAATGGCCAATCTCAGCTGACAAGCCAAGAACTGCCAACTGGAGCAATGGCCAACCTCAGCCGACAAGCCCAGAACTGCCAACTGGAGCGATGGCCAATCTTAGCTGACAAGCTCAGAACTGCCAGCTAGGACGATAATGTTACTGAGCTGAGAAATCCAAAACTGCCAGCTGAAATTCCAAACTGCCAAGAGAGCTGAAGCCAGAAGACTCCTGGAGTATATTGCTTAAATCAACGTATCTTGGAATAAATGCTCCTTCAAGGATCCTGGAATTTAATGAAGATCGATTGGCAGAGTAACGACTACTTCAACCAAATGATCCAAGTGATCATTTAATGACCACCTGCCATTGATGAGCCAACAGAGCCTCTGATCAAATGGACAATGGAGCTCAACGGTCATAAAATCACTCCTCTATAAAAGACGGGTGAATCAGAGTTCTAAACACTTTTCGCATACTCTTCGCAATAATAACACCTTGCCAACCTTCGCACAAGCTAAGAGCTTTTCTTTCTCCCTCCCACTCAAGCTCAAGTGCAATGTTTGATAGAAACTGCGAAAGTCAAACTGAGAAGAAGAATTCACTGAATCAATACATCCAGCCAGCTATTGACGATCCAGCCAGGGCAACCTTCTCAGTTCTAGCTATTCAACGATCAACTACTCAGCTCAATCAAAGGAGCACATCAGCTGATACCCCCTTGTTCAAGACTAACCTCTTGAAGATTGAAAGAGATCTAAAACCTTGTAAAGACGACAATAGCACCTACCTTCCTAGCGAGCAGTTAGGGACTTCAAGTGTGAGCCGTCGACCAGCTAAGGTAGCGAGCAGTTACCAGGTTTAGCCAACTGTCCTTCATTGTATAATTTATAAAGAAACTCAAGTTATATAGTGAAGTTGCCCTTCTGCGGAAGGAAGAGAGGACGTAGAAGTTTGAGACTTCGAACCTCTATAAATCTCTTGTGTGATGTACTATATTGTTCATTGCATATCTCTAACTGCACACAACATCACACAAGCTGCACTTAAACTGTCTCAACTGACTATTAAATGTGTGCATAAATAAGTTTCATCAAGCGAGTCATAGGGCCCTGTTTTCCGCATCTAAAGTAAAAGTTTTTGAATCAGTTTATTCACCCCCCCTCTAAACTGATATCGACTCGCCCGGGACCAACAATGTTCTTAGTTTCCGATGCGGCCTTTTATGGTAAGAGAAACCGGTTTTGAAAAACTCGTGGAAGGAACAATTTCAGACCACGAAGCTCATCTATCAAAGAAAATCTAAACGGATCCTCAATTGATCGCGGGAGAGACATAACTGATAAGAAAGAAAACCTGACTAACAACATCAATGAACAAATTCAGTCAGTGACCAAGCTATTAGAAAAACTGAAAAGAGTCAAAGATAAGCAATCAGTTTCACTCTAACTTGAAGAGACTCTAAAAGCTGACAGAAATCAGCATCCAACTGAAAGGGCAGCTGAACCGACTAGAAGAAACAGTCGAGTTCAAGGTGAGTGCTTTCATTGTCATAAACATGGACATTACATGTATGAATGTCCTGACCTTCCAGAGGACAAAAGAGCTAAAGTAAGGAAAATCTTCTTCAAAAGGAAAGTAATGTTGGCAAACTCCGAGAATGTCGTACTTGACAACTCGAACTATTCATCTGGAATTGATTCCGATGGATACAGCTCGGATGATGAAGCCCTATTTTGTCTCATGGCCAACAATGAAGATGAGGTTAGTATAGCTGAATCTCAAACCTCATTTTATCATATAAATGAAGCTATTCTATCAAGCATGGAACTAGATGAAAATCTCATATTTTTAGAAAATCAGTTGACATCAATATCTTGTATGCATGTTAAACTGAAAGATGAAAATGATGATCTCAGAAATAAAGTTAGGAAACTGAATATTGATCATGAAAGAATGAGCTCTCTTGAATCACAACTAGAAGAACTTGAGAAGCTGAAACTTAAAGTTGTTAATTTAGAAGAGGAAAATTAAAAGCTCAAAAGAGAGATCCTTGAAAAAGAAAAAATTTCCATTAAGTTTAAAAATGGATCACAAACTCTAGTTGAGATTCTAAATCATCAAAGAACTGAGTCTGGAAATGCAGTATTAGGCTACAATAAGTTCACAGCTTTAGAGAAAGGAAAAATAATTGTGCATGGTAATGAAAAGGGTATGCTAAAGGGATTCACTAGGCTAAGTCAGCCCCACTCAACAGAATCATTGAAAGGTAAAGGTCTGCTCAAAACTCCTCAGAAACAAACCAAGAAAACCAGTCATTCCTTTCAACCTAAACCTTCATCGAACCAAACTGAGAGATCATTTGTACCCAAAAGAAACACCTTTCAGAGATCGCAAGCCTACCCTACCCAAAATCAAAGGTTCAATCCATATGTCTCTAGAGGCCATCAGAGTAACCATAGGAGAAACTAAAGAAATGCATTTGAACCTAGAAATCAATATGATGATTATTTGAACTCTAGGAATGATCAAAGGATTAATCTAAGAGGGTTCAGTCCCTCAAATTGGAAACACATAAGGCACTGGCCTAACTGAAGAACTCAAACTCCTCAAAACTAAAGAAGAACAATTAAATTGTTTCATCCTACAAAATATCAACGCAGGTATCACTCAACTGAGTCATCACAGAAAAGAAAAGCTGGAAACAAAACAAAGATGATCAGTCAATCTAAGTCTGATGGATCCTTGAATATTGAAAATCCAAAAGTTTGACAAATCTGGATTCCAAAGAACTTACTCAATCAATAAGGACCCGATATGAAATGGGTGTCTAAAAACTAATCATTGTCTTTGCAAGAAAAGGACATCCTATCTGGAAAGAAAACCAAGCATATTTGGTACCTGGATAGCGGGTGTTCTAAGCACATGACAAGTGAAAGAAAAGATCTAGAAGGTTACAAAGAAGCCAAAGGTCCACTTGTCACATTTGGAGACAATTCCAAAAGCCAAACTATTGGAGAAAGATTCATGGTGAAAGGCAAGGTGATAGTCAATGGAATCTCACATGTTGAAGGACTGAAGCACAAACTTTTAAGCATCAGTTTAAGAGAAATGAAAATACTGTAAAAGGTACTTTGAAAGTTACATGAGGCAAATATAAGAGCAATAACAATAATGTTGCAAGTTCACCTTACCCACATTGTAAAATGTCAAATCATATGCCAAATAGGTATTGGTGGAGGCCTGATATCAAATGTAGAAGGTGTGAAAATATTGGATATGTAGAGAAAGTTTGCAAAGATCAACAAACTAATGAAATTGCAAAAGTGTCAGCAGAACAACAAGAGCAAGATTTAGATGAAATTTTTTGAAGCCTACACTTAGTGGAATTTGTAGCTCATAATTCAAGGAGGAGTGTTGAATATTTGAATTTTAATCTGCAAATTAATTATCTATTTATTTTTTAGATAAGATTTGTTAAGAGTTTGTTATTTTAAGGAATCTTCTAGATATTATTTTAGGAGATTATTTAGCATTCAATTATGTTTTTTTCCTATATAATAAACATTAATAAAGAATATATTTAGCACCGGTATATTTTTCCCTCTATTATATAGTTCTAAAAACCAATAGTGGTGGATTTTTTTAGCAGGGAGAAATTGGAACATTGAGCTTTTGAATAGGCTCTTTTTACCTCACATGGTGAATAATATACTGTCAATGTCGATTCTCCTATCTAGTGATGATAGGTGTTTCTAGAAGTTTGATCAACATGGCTCTTTCTCAGTTAAATCAGGATATTTAGCAGAGATAGGTTATTTTGATCAGTCACTAAATATGTCAAGGCTACCTAAGGAGGATTGGAACACAATTGTGTAGAAGTTAAATATCCCTCCCAAAATTAAGATTTTTATTTGGTGAGCTCTTAATGATGTTGTTGCCATGCCAATAAATCTTAAATTATTTATGTTCATATTATGGGTATTTGTGAGTGGTGTAGAAAAGATTAGAGAACCACATCTCATGTTCTCTTTTTCTGTAAGGAAATGAAAGTACCTGGAAGGAGAGCTTGTTCTAGTCTATGCTAAAATTGAGGCATAATTGTTCAATGATGGATATAAGTTGACAGATTAAAAGGTAGTGTGATAAGTTAGAGTATGAGCTTTGGGTTGTTTTTTTTGTATCAAATTTGGAACTCTTTATGTAAAAAGAGGTATGCTTCTCATGCTCCTTGAGAGGATGTTGGGGTGGGTAGCTCATAGTGTTTCTTGGAAGCTTTTCAATCAGCTACTTCCACTTATAGGTCTGCTATGTCACTAGGAGTTAAGAAGGGGGAAAAAGAATGGTGCCTTTTGGAAAATGGGATGTATCGTCTTGATATTGATGCAACTTTGAATGATGCTTTCAAAACACTTGGAATGGGAGTGGTGGTTCATGATTGGAATGGAAAGCTGCGAGCATCGTTGGCGATGCCAACTTAAAACCCGATGTCAGTCCTTGAAGCAGAGTTGAATGTTGTTTTATATGGAGTTGGCTTTTGTTTGTAGGAGGAGCTTTTTCCTTTTGTTGTCTATGTTAGTTTTGTATACTAGAATACTTGTCTTTGTATACAATTCTGATGATATTTTATGATGATATAGATTGAATACTATTACAGTCACTGTTTACATTTAAATTGTTATATTTTCATGCATGTTCATTATACTTACATTGTAGATTATATAGTGTGGAAAAACAAATGGCAAGATCATATCATTGGTTCCTTGTATTGTATTAAAAGGCTCACGGCTTAGATGGTCCTGAACTCACTATCGATACACTATAGAATAATCTGATTGTTAGTTTATCTTGACTAGCTGATTATTCCAGTACACCAACTCGTGTATTGAGTAGGATCACGATAGGATATTATTCTCTACTCTAACCTTAAGTGAAAGAATAAAGATCCATAGAGTTCGGGTTCTTAACCCATATATACTGATGGACATATATATGTTGTGTTCATTACTTTGATATTTATCAATGGGTGAGGTTCTTTGGTAGAATCAATAATCTCGATATCTTGGGTAGTAACATTTACATAATGATGGGTCGTGCAATATATATGGGCACCGTGTTCTGGTACGCCAGGTTGATGATGTCCACTTGAGGAAGCACAAAGTTCATGTGAAACTCTACAGGTGGAATTTATTCCATACATGATAAAGCTTGTGTGGTACTACTCAAGGAACAAGATATTAATTAATTATAGCTTTCAGAAGCTTACATAATTAATTGATGGACATTATATCTTAAACATGGGGAATGGCTGAACTAAAAAAAAATATTCACAAATATGTATTAAATTGGTAGGTCAGTTTTATTTCTTTAGTGGAATAAAAGTAATACTTAATTTATTTAATTATATCCTAAGTTTATTGGATATTAGAAATTAAATAAATTAGCAGGTCAATTTAATATTCTTCTAGATCCCTGTTGTAGCCCAATATGACTGAAGTGGACTGGAGATGGAACAAGAGCTAGAGGCCCAAGCCCAGTAGGTTTGGGACATCCAATTTTTGCCCATCTCCCTATAAATATATTAGAGGGGGACGAAAATTTAGACACATAAATTAGCCCTCTTTTGTTCTTTTGATCTCCATAGAATTCACACCCATTTAGTAGATTACAGCCCACCATGTATCTAAACACAGTCTGGGAATACAGTAGAAGATCAAGGAGTGGAATTGCACAGTAAGGGACGCTGATCACACTCTATTCACCAACAAGATTAGATCTTTAATCTTGTCATCAACCCAACATTCGATTTGTAAGTTGTTTTTCAGTTTCCATGTTTCCGCTTTAATTAGAATCGAAAATTGACTTGCATAATAATTTAACTCGGCTAATTAAATATATACGAGATACATAAAAATATGACATACATGATACAAAGGATTAATGAACATCCAATTAGATCATGTAGTGGTTTAATTCGAAAAAACTCTAACAGTCTGATGGCGGTGAGACTTTTAAATTAGGAGCTTGATGGTGAAATGTATCTAGAATTAGAACTACATCCTCTTATCGAAGTTATAAACTTGGGTGTTGTTAAAGCTTTTCATCATATGCATCGTGAAGCGAATTGTGTGGCTCATGTTCTCGCTCAGTTTGGAGCAAGTTGTGATGTTATGTGTATTTGGAACAATAATTTTCCTCTATATTTGAGGACGATGGTTGAGTAATCTTTGATTTTCAACAAAATAATATATATATATATATATATATATATAAGTTATAATTTAGGGAACGTCTTAGAGAAGTTTGATATCTTAGAGATTTAAATAATATTTCACATGGATTAACCATAAATATGTCATCACTTTACTATCACATGAATAGGTTAATTGAACCAATTGAGCATAATGTGCTATCACTTAATTAGATGATTGATTAACCATAAATATCTCATCAATTTATTATTTGCCTAAATTTGGAAAAATAATCTACTTAATTAATCATGTATATTAATATTTTTTTAGGTAGAGAAGTTAGTTTTGGCGAGAAAATAAAATGAAAATTTTACCCCACAATACCCTACTTTTAGATATAGTAGGATTATATATATAAATGAATTGTGTTGTGAGGAGACTGGCATCGATGAACAAAGAGTTAGATGGCCTTCTAATAATGGAAGAGGGCCATTGGAAACAAAGATCTCGCATGAATTGGTTGGCACAAGGTGATCGAAATACACCCTCATTCCATGCTTACGCTACTGAGCGATGGAGGAAAAATACCATTTCTGGGTTGGAAGGTATTGGTGGACGATGGGAATGGGATGAAGGAAAAATGGCGGACATGGTGTCTAACTATTTTGAGAGTTTATTCAATTCAACCTCCCCAAGGTAAGCTGATTTTAACGCGGTACTGGAGTAGGTGGATTTGGAATTAAGTGCAGAAAGCCAAGTCTTTCTCAAGAAGGAGTCACTAAGGAGGATGTTGAGCATGAGATGTTCAATATACACCCGACTAAATCTCCAGCCCCTGATGGCTTATGTGGCAGATTTTTTCACAAGTTTTGGCCGTCTATTAGGGAAAAGATCACGAAGGCTATCTTGGGAGTTTTGAATCAGAGAGAAAGTTTAAAAGATTGGAATAAAACTCTTATTGTTCTCATCCCAAAGATGGCAGAACCTAGAATAGTGAAAGAGTTCCAATCGATAAGTTTGTGCAATATAGTATACAAGATTATATCCAAGGTTATTGTGACAAGACTACAGAAAGTGATGCATTAAATAATTGATGAAAATCAGAGTGCATTTGTTTCCGGTCGTCAAATCTCTGATAATATAATTATTAGTTTTGAATGTATGCATTGATACAGTTCAGGGGTAGAAAAGCAAGTTATGTAGCGCTAAAATTAGATATAAGCAAAGCCTATAATAGAGTGGAGTGGGGGTTCTTAGAAGCCATGATGAGGAGAATGAAGTTTCTAGAGAAATTGATTCATCTTATTATGCATTGTATTGACACGGTGGAATACTCTATAGTTCTTAATGGGAAAGTTTATGACAACATGCTACTGCCTACAAGAGGCTTGAGACAAAGGGATCCCCTATCACCTTTACTATTTGTGTTGTGTACGCAGGGGTTCTCATCTGTGTTGCATGGTATGTCTCGACAGGGAATGTTGCAGCCCGTGAAGTTTAATAAGAATAGGCTAAAAATCTCATACCTATTTTTTGCAAACAATAGTTTGCTTTTCTTTAAAATTGATGAAGCAGTGTGTTTGTGTCTAAAAGAATGGTTGCAGAGGTATGAAAGAGCTTCAAGTTAGCTGATTAACTTTGACAAATCCTTAGTTACTTTCAGTCCTTCGATGCCCGAAAGAATGATGGAAAGGGTAAAGCAGATCCTAGGACTGCAGGTAGTGGAGGGGTATTCCCTTTATTTGGGATTACCAACGGTTTCAGCTCGACACAAAATAGTACAATTTGGCTTTCTTTGAGAAAGGATTTTGAAGAGATTAGCAAGATGGCAAAACAAGATGCTATGAGCGGGTAGAAAAGAAGTGCTTATTAAATCAGTTATACAGGCTATCCCCACCTATGTTATGATGTGATTTCGTATCCCGAAATCCATTTGTAGGGATATTGATAGAGCTTGTGCTAGCTTCTGGTGGGGAGATTGTTAGTGCCATCTGCACTCAAGTGTTCGAGATTATCATGATCTGTATGACAATATCAAAAGAACATAAAAGGTTTTGGTTATTCATGTTCGAATAAAATGTTCTGGACATTACTATAAATATTCCGCTGCCAATCTGATTGAAGATCAAGAAATGTACTTAATCATGTTCAGGAACATGATCTTGTACATGGTTGTCCAGATAGTTTACAAGAGACGTATCATGGTAGAATCAAAGAGCTGGAGCTACAGATTCAAGATGGACGTTTCAGAATAGAAACTGCCTTGTTCGTGATGAAGATCAAGAAAGAAAGAAGGAGTTCTATTCAATGAAGATATCTAAATTAGGAAAGTCTGATTTATTTAAGAAAAAGTTTCTTTGTTGAATTTTAGTCAAAATAGGACTTCTGATTACCTTGTTAAGGCTATGTCTTTTGTTTATAAATAGCTGAAGAATCATACTAGTTTAGGTGACGAGGTTTTTACGAATACGCAAAGGGTAGAGAGTCCAAAAGACTTAATCTTTGAAGCATATAGTATTTAGGTAGACTAGATTTGATCCGTGTGATCATTGTATTTCTAGTCTGTATTTCTCCGGCAACGGCGCCAAAATTTGGTGCGTCATTTTTCACCAAAAATAAATATCCCGACTTCCGTCGGTAAGCCCTTACTGCAGAGTACAGCGGCGAGCAAGATCGTCTCCCAAAGGACCGGCGAGAATTATTCTAAATCTTCAATCTGCAGAACTTAACTTTTCCAAACGATTTTTGTGGTTGTAATAAACTGAACGAAAATAATAAATAAATAAAGAAAACGGGTTTAACAGATTATAAAAAGCATTCCGGTTTCCAATTAACTCCACCCTAGCTTAATTATACCGATCCTTGATACAGAGATAATTCCAATTAATTCATGCAAACCAGTTATAGCCACCGAAGACACTTACTGACGCAGCCTAATTTCTCCTTAGTTTCTCGATAATCAGGAAGACACTTCACCAATTATTTCCCTAATCGACTGACAACCGTAAGAGACACTCTATAGATTTAATGAGCCGACAGCATTAAGAACTAGAGAAACCCGATTCAAAACCAACAGACTCTGACACAGGACCGTTGAATTAAGACTGTTATTCCCCTGGTTCTGAAGAACCGTTTTACCACTAATTAAACTTAAACCACAATTACGGATGACCGGTTTAATTGGCTACTAATTAATTCTGAATTACTAAATATGTGCACCTACCTAGCAATATTGAAACAATTAACGACTCAAAATACCGAGAATAACAGATGCATGCAAATAATCAAAATAAAAAGAACAATTAGATCTCACAGTATAATTACGCCAGGGCTTCGTTAATCTTCACCGGAATAAAAACGAGTCTAGCTCGAATTCATAATTGAATTCGAACCTTGAAATATTGTAAAAGAAGAACACGAAGAAAAATAATGAAGAAGATGAAAATAATCTGCTATCTCCCGTCTCTGCTCTGCGTTGCGGTGTTAATATCTGGAATATATAATTGGATAAATCCTAATCTATCTTAATATCCGTAATTAAAATAGTATCCAACATGGAAATAACATCCTAATCTATCTAAACTAGGTAATTGCCAAAACAAAGACTTCTAGAGGCGGTGGGACTCTCAATTCCGCGTCCAGGCCATGGGCTTTAAGTAAAATTCGCGCTCAGGCCCAAACTCTTCGCGCTCAGGCCCAGAATCTGTCATCTCGGTACCTCACTCAGGCAGTATGCCCATACAGTCTGGCTTCCAGGCAGTATGCCCATACTGCGTACTTTCCAGACTCTCCACAATCTTGGTCAATTCCTTTATATATGTGTTAATCACCTGAAATCATTCCCAAAACACATTTTCTTCCACAAAACACGATCATGAGGCAATTAACATATCAAAACAATACCAAAAATGGCCCAAAATATGTATATAAATATAGACCAATCACATACACATTTAGAGGAGTCTCAGGAGAGATTTTCTGTGGGAACTAGAGGGATTCTAGGTTGTGAGAAAGCTCACAATTCAGTTCAATGAAAGAGATTGTAGTGGGTAAGAAAGGGGTCGAGTGACGGGAGTCTTCATGTAATAGCCTTTGTAACCATTCAACGGAGTAGTGAACTATTTCTCATGGACTTGTGAAGTCCCCGTGACATAGATCAGTTAATCGAACAGGGTTACCAACCTCGTGCCATTTACTTGCTTTCAATTTATATATTCTGACCTTGAATGTTCACAACAATGTACACGTACATGATAATGAACATGATCACATAGTTTATGTAACTTCAGAGATACAATAAATAAATCGAGAATGCATTAGAGAAAATAACATGTTTTATGCCAGCCAAATGAGAGGGGTGGTCTGGGTTTTAGACACCTCGCTAGCTTTAACAGGGCTTTACTTGCTAAACAAGTTTGGAGAGTGATCAATTATGCAAGCTAAAGTGGGGCTCTAACTCGTCTTTTATGTGGTGCTCGTTGTGTTGGAGCAGAACACTACTCACGAAGGGGATTCTGTGGAAGGTGAGAAATGGAAAGAGTATTCGAGTAGCTTGTGATGGATTTATAAATAAATCTCATACGGGCGTTCCTATAAGGGAATTTGAGATCCATCAAAATGCTAGAGTGGCAGATCTCATCACTTAGAAAAGAGAATGTGATGGAGATATTGTGTACGTGTTGTTTGATAGCAGAACAGCTGGCATGATTATGTGCACCCCAATTTTAGTAGAAGGGGAAGACAAATGTTTTTGGAAGGAGGATAAATGAGGTGAGTACTCGGTGAAGGACGCCGATGAATTTGCGTGGCCACCACATCATGATCGGGGGCCTGTGTGAATTTTGTATGGAGTATTGGGAGATGACGGGGCATGTGCTTTTATTTTGCAAAATATCTAAAAGTATTTGGAAATGGAGTAAGTTTTGGGTGTTGATGAAGAAATGGGAACATGCTAAAGTGCTTGAACTTGGAATGAATTTATGTCAGCAGTTACCTAAAGAAGACTATGAACTATGGGCAGTTGTTGTGTATGCCATGTGGGGGTACTTGTGTCAAGTCAAGCATCAAGATGAATCCTAAAGGATAGCTATAAGTATTGAGGGTGATGCAACTTAGTTACAATTTTTCAAAGAGGCGAGGCAAGCTCTACAGTCTAGAAACTCGATTGGAGTGAAGTTGGGAGATAAGTTTTGGTCTCCACCGCAGGAAGGAGTGTTTCGACTAGACGTCGATGCCTCAGTAAATTATGATGCCCAGCTGTTTGGAATTGGAGCAGTTGTGAGGGATTGCAAGGGCAAGATTAGAGCAGCTTTAGCAATACAAACCATTTGTCCGAGCTCGGTGGTGGAGGCTGAAATTAATGTTGTGCTCTATGGTGTGAGTTTGTGCCTATAAGAAGGTTTACTTCCATTCATGGTTTATTCATATTCTATGCTAGCACTTCGTCTTCTTGCTGACAGTGATGAAGAAGAAAATTATGTGAAGAAGGAATTGTCGTTGTTGGCGGTGGCTATTGAGAGTGACTTCATGCTTCAGTTTCGTCACATGTACAGAGAGGCCAATGTTGCGGCTCATTCTTTAGCCTGATTTGGGACGAGTTGTAATGACTTTATTACTTGGAACTCTTCTTTTCCTCCTTAGTTGAGGAAGTTAGTTGAATAAATCTATCATTTAGTTAAAAAAATAAAATAAATATCTAGCAATAATATGAATCAAGTTAATTAGATTACACTTATAAGTAATAATGTGCAGTTAACTTAACAAAATTTTATTTTGATAAATAATATTCGGTTTATTACTTAAAAAGATCACTAAGAAATGAATAAATTGCGTTTATCTTGATTTTAAATCTATAATGTATCTAAAAATAAGATAGTCAATATGAATAGTAAGTATAATTTTTTCCGCCCAAATCACCTGTCTTAATTGAGAAATTAAACAATATTTTTGCTTAATTTATTAATAAACTTTCGTATAAGATCATATGAATATTAATAAAATTGCAAAATAATGATTATTTTGTTCCATAAATAAATGGATACTATATTGTGCACTAAATAAATGGATACTCACATAAATCATAATAATAATATAGATAGATAGATAGATAGATATTATTGTACAAGATTAGATGTACTATATTGTTTTAGCCATTAATAACCGTGTATATATATATATATCGGGAATGATTATTTAATTCATGCTAATTTAACCGCACTTATATATTATACATACATGATAATTAAATTGTTAATTATTAAGGCTATTATAATGGCATTAAGTTAGGCTAATTTAATTGTTACACTATTTATCACCTTTTTATTGGGTGACCATTTGTATTCTTTATCGAATTTTGCTGCCTATATAATGCAAAATTAATTTTTACCCTATGTAAGCAACTAATAATTTCATCTACACAATTTGATGTGATTGAATAGAGTGTATATGTAACAAAATTTATACCATAATTGATTTAGAAGGTTTGGAAGCTCATTTATTAATTAGAATATCTCTATTGATTTGGAAGATTGAAATTTATTATATAATTGTGAATTTCCATAATAATAATTAATCTATCAGAATCGATTAGAGTGCCTAATATGATATACTAATATATATATATATATACATAGTATATATATATGTATATATCCGACTAACAAGAGAAAGTGTATACAATATCCGGAAAATTTAATTACATAAATTGCATATAATTTAATTATATATTTCTATAATTATAATACATAATTGAATCAAAATATAATTACATCATTGTACCCGTTACTAATTTTAGAAAATCTACTTACATATGTAACTACATTAAATTCATGACTGATATCAATTGACAATTATATGTTCTATAATTATATGCGTGGATTTATGTTGATTAATTATACAAATATTTGTGATTAGGAAAGTCGATGCATTCCGTAAATAAATGGATTTTATGTCGATTAATTATACAAATATATGTGATTAGGAAAGTCAATACATTCCGTTAATATTTATTTACATTTGCATTCTTAATAACAATCGAGCTTAAACCTCTATATACCGATGGTCTCATTTCAAAACTTTGATTACACATTTCTTCTCAAGTTTTGGAAAAAAAAAACTCCTAAAATTCTTTTTAAACGTTTCATTATATATTTTTTCAAATTTGTGTATTTATCATTGCATTGTTCATTTTGTTGTTGTTATTGTTGTTATAGAACATGTAATGAAAAATACAACGCTAATTAATCTAATGATTTTTTTTAATGACATGATACAAATTGTAGAAAATTAACCATGATCATTTGTCTTGCCTCATCAAGGACATACAACACACATATATAGAAAACAGTGGCTTCATTTTCGCTTTCCTTATGAAAAGGTTGGTGCCGATATAAAATCAAATCAAAAGTGCATATTACTTCAATTTTTAAACATACAAGCATTTATTGATATCTAAATTATAGTTGCATATGGGGTTTTTTTTTTCTCTTCGAGTTTGGGGTTTCAAAAAAATTCGAATTAAATTAAATCTTATATATTTATTGTTGCGTCTAGACATAGGTCTTATAGGATTTTTCTTTTGTTTGAGTTTGGAGTCCATCTAGGAATGGGTTAGTGTTAAACTGCAAAATACTAGCAATTAGTTTGTGATTTAGAGAGAAGAGGAGTCGAGGCGGTGCCGCGGTGGAGAGTCCAAGGCTGAGATCGTGAAGAGCTTCTTGCTCTCAAAATTTAACACGTGTTTGATTTTCATATTTTACCATTAAATATTTCATATATTATAGTATATACAATCTAATGTAGTCTTCTTCCATTAATGTACATTTTTTAATTGAAACATACACAATTTATTTGTCATTGAGATGCATGCAACTTTTAATGCATTTGCTCATCAAGATATGTTGATGATCTTATTTGATCATGGGAATATGTTGATGATCTTGAACATGTTAAATTCAAATCTCCACCCAAATCCAATCAAAATAAAAGTTTCTCGGTAAAAATTGATGAGGATTTAATGTAATAAAATTATTTTATTATTAATGAGAGAATAGTTGTTTTAGGTTAGTTTACAATAAAATTCCAGAGATAGGATATATATTTTACTTAATTTTTTAATATTTTGTGAAATTTTAAAACATAATTTTGAACTAAAAGCCTTTTATTTCAAAATGAGGATATTAGTAATATTTAATTCTTTAGTAATTATTGAAAATATTAATTTCTCATATTTGTTTAGCATCAAAAATAACATTTTGTGATGTAGTATTTTTTTAGGGGTAGAAGATTTTGTGATTGAACCTACAGATGTCTATTACTACTAATTTATAATGTTCATGATACAAATAACATTTTAAAGTCATTAGTGATTTTTTCTAGATTATTGGGAATTTATTTTATGAGCGAATATCATGTTTGATTTCACATTTTTTTTCTTATATTTGTTGCCAGTAATATTCTTTTGATTATTAGATAAATAATTTTTATTATGATATTTTAATAAAATTATTAAGTATACATATTTTATCCGTGCATTGCACGGGTGATATACTAGTTAGTTCATAAGAAAAGTAACCGTCAAGTTATTTTTTCACAAGTTAATCGGAATACAAAACAAGCAGACTCATGATTTTATATGGTTTAAGAATCGTATTTAGAAAAAAATATTAAAAAGAAAAATTGAAGAGGCCTAGATGGACCTTTTTCCGAAAATAAGTTGAAGGGACAAGAATCACAATATAGAAAAATAAGAAAACTGAAATGGAGAAATAGGAAAAAGGGGGAAAAAAGTATAGGTAGTAAAGTGGCAAAACTGAAAGGAAAAAGGAAAAAAAAAAAAAAAAAAAAAGATGTGTTTGTCCTAGTTTGGTTCTATTAAATGTGTTAAATTAATTACTGCAACTTAGAAGAAAAAAATTGTCCTACTTTGGTATTAATTGAATCATTAAATAGACGCAGGCATTCTTGAATTAATTATTTAAGACAAGTATTAATATTTGAAAAATATATAAAATAGTAACAAAGTTGTTTTTCTTGGCACAATACAAAATAATATATTAAGTTATTTTACTTTGGGAGTTATGTTAAGTTATTAACTAATTAAGTGCAAAATCAAATAATTAAAAGTAATTACAAATTATTTAATAAATTAAATTACAAATTAACTCTGATAAGTTGTGAATGAATTTTTTTTTTTCCTTCCCTTCCGCACAGAAAGAAAAAAACTATGAACCCACTTATTAGAAAATACCAGATATAGCCCTAGCTATCGACATTTGTCACTATGAAGCCATAGTTGACTCAGAGAAGGGTAATTCGGTCATTTTGTAAGCAACAATCAGAAGAAAACCACGTTTATCACGTACGATTTAAAGGAAGAAATCCAAACCAAGAATTGATAAATAAATTTCCAATAAAGTATAACTCAAAAAACAAACAAAGCTTCCTCTCTTTCTCCGTCACCCCGCCCTCTCTCTCTCTCTCTCTCTCTCTCTCTCTCTCACACACACACACACACACACACACATATATACCAATGCATGTATGTAAATCTCTGTTTATATGTTGCAAGTAAACATACATAAATTTAGTTTTCCGATTTTGAGAGCTTAATATGAGCATTTAATATTCGGAAAGAATGGAAGCTGTTTCGCCGGCGATCAGACCGGCGCTGATTTGGACGCAGAGGACTGGTCACCTCGACCGTGTGCGGCTTTCCTTCGGATCGGTCACGAGTCCGAAGTCGAATCGGAAACGAATTCGGAGGAAAATTGAGTTGAGCGCGCGGGCGGAGAAGAACGTTTCTGCGACGGCGACGGCGACACAGAGCATTGATTACAGTGATCCTGATTGGAAGACTAAATACCAGGATGAGTTCGAGGCGCGCTTCAGGATTCCTCATATCGCCGATGTACTCACCGACGCCGTTTCGTATCCCTCGACTTTCTGCCTCAGAATGAGGTTCGTAGCCGGGCTTGGAATTTGCGGAAAAGGATATGAGCGTGCGTGCGTGTGTGTATGTGTGTTTTATTATTATTATTTAAGTTTAATTTTGAAGTTGTCTGAGCTATTCTCTCTCTTGGTTGTTGTTTGCCGGTTGTCATTTGCCCTGTCAAAATTATATTGTGCATGGCGATTAGGAGAATGCAATGCAGATTATGTTCTTTTTTATTAATCCTATAGATTATGTTTTACTCTGCATATTCTTGGCCTTACATGTTCTACTTAACAGTTTGTTGGAGGCTTGGAGCTTCTTTTTATGTATCTTTTAAATAAGAGTACATGCATGCCTGAAACTGCTATTCTTGGAATTATTGGACACTAATAATTAGAATAAAAATAATTTGACCTTTAATTTTGGGTAAATGATCAAGTTGTTACTGGTTGCAGGACTCCAGAAAGTCCGGATTTTCTGGAAAGTTATCCATCAGACGAAGAATGGCATGGATATGTTAACACCAATGACAGAGTGCTGCTCAAGGTTTTCCCTTAGTTCCTTCATTTGCTTATCTCTGTTAATCTTTACTTCCCCGAAACTCCAAACGATTAGTCGATTAGTAATCATCATGTGGCTCTGCTGTTTTTCTATTTAGTTGGAATCTTTGTTGTTATGATGAGCTTTTATAAATAGTCCACAACTTCTAATGCTGCTGAGAAGTTGACAAACAAATCATAAACTGGAAGAATGACTGGCTCATGCATATCACTACTTTTGACCTTTCTAGTTATATCAAGCCCGGTGAGTATGTAAGAAATCATGCATAGGCCTAATTTACGGGGTTTATATGTTTCTTTTTATGGTTTGTTAGATGACACATAACAATACTCCATGGCAGAGTCCAATTTCTTTAGAGGAATTTTAAATGATGAATAAATTTGGTCTCTCAAATTCAAATTTCAAGCCGTTGTTTGGGTCTGTCAGCTATGTCTCTTAGCCATAAAAAAGGCATCCACCTAGTCTTGGGTCTTTTTAGTATGCCCCAAGTATATAGGACAACATGGTTGGCAAATTTGTTAGGCGAATATTGTCAAATTCCTAGAGTGTACTCGCCTCCATCACCAACTGGTTGAGTCCTACAGGATTGCATGTTTCATTGCTTACATATAAGATATGTTTTGGCATTTTCTCTACTTCATCTTTGCCTTTACATGATTCAGACAACACTAAAATCCAGTATTTTGTAATTCTGATTAATCTCTGTTCCGTATCTGTGTCTCATTCAAGGAGGTTGTTCTACAGTGATTGTGTTGTTTGTTCGCCGATTTGATTGAGTTAATTCATTTCTATTACGATTTATGATTTTTCCTTCTTGTTAGTTTTATAATAGCTAACTTGAGATTAAATTGGCTGTTAGGACATTTGACGAACACGTGTCACAGGAAATTCTGATTTTCCATGCATTTCCTGAACCTCTTTTAGAACACGTGTGATTTTTCTATATTTATTGTTCCCACATTACATATAGCTAGATGAAGAAATACTCTGCATCCTTGGTCAACAAAAATAGTTTGCTCTCTGTCAAGTTTGTCCATGATTGCCCCTGAAAAATTTATATCCAATGATTTCAGGTGATACATTATTCCTCTCCTACGTCTGCAGGTGCTGAGTGTATCGATCCAGGCTGTACATGGGTGGAGCAATGGTAAACTTTTTTTACCTATCTTGACTCGCTTAGATAATAAACTTATAGAGACTTCAAGAATGATCATAACTTAAGCAGGTTCATCTGACATGGAAACTTGGAAAACTGGCCTGGTTCCTGAGAAAATGATAAAGAAGATATTCATGTATTAATACAGGATGAACATTCCTATATTTCGTGACAACAAAGTATTGCCAGAGCAGTGCTACAAGCAGATTATCACATATTAAAGAGTAGATATCTTTTCTATTTTAGCAATGCAAGTTTATATTCAGTCATGAAAAATTGGAGATCTTCCTGGTTCCAGAGAAAATGACATGAGCAGATAATCATGTATTGAAGACAGGATGAATATTTTTTCTGTTCTCCAACAGCAAACTAATGCTATACCATCACTACAGGAAGATAGTCACATATTCAAGAATAAATAAATGTTCTATTTAGCAATGCAAGTATTGATTCCGTTTTCATTCTGTTGTTCCTAAAGCTAAATGCTTTATGCCCTCTCACTTATGCAAAAATATTTCCTATGATAATAACATCCCTAGTCCTGCATGGTAACCATTGAAGTTGCTTATCTAACATGTCGAAGGGATTTTCCTATGCATGGAGCACGCTACTCTGTGGAACGTCAATGAAGCCAACTTTTAGCTTCCTGGAAGGTTAGCTGAGTTGTTTGACAACAAAATAATCTTATATGCATCCTTAAGCATTGCCTTGTGCAAGGAAAATCTAAAGTAGACCTCAAAGAAAGGCCTTTAAGATGAGGAACGGTTGGTGAAATAGATGGCTGAAGGCCTGAATCATTTGAAAATATCTCTGCACTTGATGTGATCCTGAGATTGATTGATCAAGAAAGAAAAATTTCCTGAATCTTTCTAGTTTTAGGCCAACAATTCTCAGAGTCCATAATTTTTTTGCTATATTTGTCTCCTTCTATATTTTCAAGTTCATGTATCATACAACTTCTAATCCACACTAAATTATTTTGGCTTTAATTAATTGAATTTGTGCTTGACTTAATTTCAGGGTTCACCGTGCTGGACCCAGAGAAAGAATATACTTCAAACCAGAAGAAGTAAAAGCAGCAATTGTGACTTGTGGAGGCCTTTGTCCTGGCCTAAATGATGTAATACGACAGGTAATTTGTACATGAGAGACTGATATCTTATTAACTGCATCTTAATATGCATATCCTCTCACTATTGCTAGAAGTCAACAACCGCAAGACTTTAGTATGATCTTCTATTTTGTATTTCTCTGTCATCAATGTTCTCTAGTTCATGTTTTATTGGCTTTTATGCGTTCATCTTTACTTATAGATGAGAGGCCATTAAGATCAATCGCAACAACTCGAAACAAATATGATGCCTGGATACTAGAGATAATTTGCCTGTGCATGGTCTTTCTTTTAACCTTCAAAATTCATTGTTGCTATGTCTATCTGCATGGAGCCTAAAACTCTTCTGGGAGAAGCAATTTTTATTCCTTTTTCTTAACTTGTCTCATTCTTTATTTTGGATACAGATAGTCATCACACTTGAGATATATGGTGTGAAGAAGATTGTAGGAATCCCTTTTGGCTACCGAGGCTTTTCTGACCGAAGTTTAGATGAAATGCCAGTATGTCCTCCTATTCTTAAATAGATATTCTGTGATAATCTGTTTTATGTAACATTGACTGTTGATGTTGGTATAAGAAAGCCATATATGTTTTCCATTTTTTTTCTCATAATTGCTTTTTCCTAAACATAATTGATATTAAGTTTTGGGCTAAATCTGATATACATTGGGATTATAATCCACGGAATGTGTGGCACTGAACTTAATTGTTACTTAAATATAAATTCCTCACTAAAAATCCCACTGAAGGACTTTGTAGCTTTGTTAAATTCTTATATTAGTTTCCTAAAATGTACTAAACTACTAATAATGGGCCATCGGTTTTTTTTACTATTTATATATTGTTCCCCATAGCTGTTTTTAGTTCTCATATTAGAAGCATTATATTTCTCACATTCTTTCTATGTTCAAGCTGTCCAAAATCAGTTAACGTCATCTCCTTCCAACCCTAAATCTATACTAAATTCCTTGTTCATTTGTCATTTTCAGTAATAGTAACCTTAAAAGCATGGGTGCGGCATATTAGCACAGTTTTGATAACTTTTCAGGAAACATATTCTTTCCTTTTGCTGCCTGATAAGACTTACTACGATTTAAAATGTCACGACAGTTATCAAGGAAGGTGGTTCAGAACATTCATCTATCTGGAGGAAGCTTGCTAGGAGTCTCTCGTGGAGGACCTACAGTAACTGAAATTGTGGACAGTATCCAGGTACGTACTGAAGCTAGCTTCTTGTTTCTGCCTTCATTATCCTGTATATTTTTTAAATAGTGTGATTCATTTGAAATGAGTGAAGAATTTTCTATGACAGGAAAGAGGGATCAACATGTTCTTTGTTCTCGGAGGAAATGGTACGCATGCTGGTGCCAATGCCATACATGAAGAGGTTTTTTTACTTATGAGGATATCTCTCTCTTATATATATTGTATGAGTTTTGATGTTATCAAATTACAAACTCGACTATGAAGTTATCAAATGAACATTTTAGAGTTCCTTTATTAGATAGAAAATTCAAATGATTTTAATCTGATTAACTATGACCACTATGCGTCAACATAAGGTAAGACCCTTAAATTATCTAAAACAGTCATTGTTTTTTGTAGGGTAAAAAAGAGAGAGAATAGCATATTTATGTCTGCATATATGTGTATGTCTGTGTCTTGAATGCTATTGATCATTCCAATTTGTTAAAAGATTATATATCTGATGTTTCCTGTACAGTGCTGCAAAAGACGACTAAAGGTAGCTGTAGTTGGTGTTCCAAAAACCATAGACAATGATATTCTGCTTATGGATAAAACATTTGGTTTTGATACTGCTGTTGAAGAAGCTCAAAGAGCAATTTATGCAGCATATATTGAGGTATGGTTGGTAATTCCTATTCTGCCAAGTTGATATTTATGTCCTCAGTTGAAATAATTTCCTCTCTTTCTTGACAGGCACACAGTGCTTATCGTGGCATTGGTATAGTAAAATTGATGGGCCGTAGTAGTGGATTTATAGCTATGCAGGCATCTCTTGCTAGTGGACAAATCGATATATGCCTGATTCCTGAGGTACTACTTCTGTTCATATTATTCACACATATAGAACTTTGCTTGCATGTTAGCCTTGTTACAGTGGTTTTGCTGTATTAATTAGGTACCATTTAAACTTCATGGACCTCAAGGGGTCCTAAACCATCTTAAGTACCTCCTTGAGACAAAGGGCTCTGCCGTTGTTTGTGTTGCGGAAGGTGCTGGGCAGGTTAGTGAAATCATGTTTATCTTTACAGTTCTCTAGAGAATAATTGGACTAAGTTCAATTGTCTGAACTGTATGGCTGAATAACTTAGTTTAACCTTCTCAATGTAAAGGTTTCTCTATCTCCTCATGTGTTTCTCTGGAAATATTATCCTTTAATTACTAGGCCTTTCTCTTATCCATAGATAGATAATATCCCCAGAAGACAAAACTACAGCACTGAAGTTTTTCTCTCTGGATGAAGTTTGCTACTTTATCACATTAGTATTTAGGGAGAAGGATGCTTCACTAAATTATAAAATTTATTCATAACTTTTTATGGCATTTTGTTCGCAGGATCTTCTTCAGAAAACGAATGCTACAGATGCATCTGGAAACACTATACTAGGTGATATCGGTGTTCATATACAGCTAGAGGTTGATTCCTGTACCAGTTTGTGTTGTCATCTCCAATCAACTGTTTAATCATTTGTTTTACCTTATCTATTGTGATTTATTATTTTCCAGAATTTATAGTGTGTTCATGCAGAATTGATATTATAGCAAGTTAGCAACTTTCCAGAAATGTAGATAGTGTCTCTTTTATATGATGTTGCGACCTTCATTTTTTAAAATCTTTTAGATGGTTTAAACTTTAAAGTTAAATCTTATGACTCAAATCATCTGATACTGACGCATATTTCTTACAGACGAAGAAGTTCTTTAAAGGGATTGAATTTCCAGCAGATGTGAAATACATTGATCCTACATACATGATTCGAGCATGCCGTGCAAATGCATCAGATGCAATTCTCTCCACTGTATTTGGACAAAATGCTGTAAGTCTATGTTTACCAGTTGATGAATGGCAAAGAAATATCGAACTTTGAGTCTTTGAAATGTCTTTTGCTTCTTTACATGTTCCACAAGAGCAGTTCATAAAATGTGCCTGTTCTGTATGCTCTAACTCAGCATTGCTGGTTTGGATTGGACTAAACTGGCGTAATATTTTCGCAAGAAAATGGCATTAGAGTTGCATAAACGACCAATGTTGTTATTTAGCAGCGCAACATATTCCAAATTAGATGTTTCTTCCATTTTCATAACAGCTCTCAAATTTAGCCCTTGTGTAATCTTAAGTTCTTAACAAATTTTCGACTTTCCCTCATCCTCAGCATGGACAGATTGTACTTATGTTGTTCCATAATTATATGCTTTTGGTCAGGGCATCCTAGAAAAATATTCACTGATACACCTTTAATGTTTTTGGCAGGTTCACGGTGCATTTGCCGGGTATAGTGGCATCACAGTGGGATTATGCAACACTCATTACGTCTATGTTCCCATTCCTGAAGTCATTGTACAGCCCAGGGTTATTGACCCCAACAGTCGGATGTGGCATCGTTGCTTAACATCAACACGCCAACCGGACTTTATCTAATTACTACAAAGGCAAGTAATTTAAACTTTTGATAAACTTATGTGTTGTAGGATGGTGGAACTAGATGACCATTTTTGCAAGGTATTTACTCAGATCACATTGTTCCATTTTTTTACCAAAATTTTCAAGTGTACAGTTTCACAGTGCCATTTTTGCTGTGGTAAATCCACAGTAAACTTGCAAATGGAGTTGACAAGCATTTTATGCCTGTTTTTTAACAAATTCAACTTAATATTCCCTTTTCCTATCTAAAAAGCATTTGAAGACGAGAATTGTTTTTTTTCCATTTGTGGTTTCTTTCTATCCTCTTTTGCTTGTGTGAATCTTTTTTCTTGTTCTACAGTTATGCATAATTCCTGTTAAGTTTAACTTTTTTTATACTCTAATATCACCATATGAGATCATGCATTCCATATTTTACTTAATTTTATCATTTTTATACCATGTGATTGGAATAATTGTATACTAAGGACATGTGATAAAATGAAATACAAGATTAAAATTCAATATATGTTCAGGTAATTTAGATTAGTTTGCAGTGAGAAAGAAACATGCTAAATTCAATTCCATTTAATTCTTCTTTTCTTTGTTCTTTCTTTTTCTTTTTGTCTTTTTAACATATAAAAAAATGCTTCCTTAAAAAAAATGGTCCATAAAGAATTATAGATGGGGCATGGGCTTGTAGATGCTCTAAGATACGAATACGGGCTCTAGATAAAACCGTTGCTTGTTTGTTTTATCATTAAATAATGAAGGATTTTAGTATTATTTTTTAGTTGAAAAAGATTTTACTTTTTAATTTTTTATTATTCCAAGAAATTAAATCAATGTTTGTTTTAAATCTTAACTCAACTATGTATTAACTATATAAAACTATTTAGAGATTATACTATTCCAATTAGAGAACCCCAACCCCCACCCCCCACCTATGCATCATTGCATCATTGATATTGAAGTTGAACATCTAACTACACTATTGCCAGGAACCTGAAACAACTCATTTTATTAGTGACAAATTTTGAAACGTTTAATATCGATAAAGTGTTATTTTTTTTTTTTTTCATTTTTACAATCAAATGAAATTCGACAGTAAACAAAAATATCGAAAAGTATGATCACCTAATTTGATAGGCCAATGATATATTTATTTGATGAGATGATGGAGTAAGTAGCGTGGTTGAGTTATGAGTCACATGATCCGGTAACTCAATCACGCTAGTTATCTCTTAAGCATGTAAATCAATGAGTCACGTTATTTGATCATGTGATTTAGCAATCGATAATTGATCAAAGTTAGGATCACCCACAACACGTGACCGGCTAACAAAATTAAATAAGCAATCGCGTTACAAGCAACCCAAATCACGTTTCTTAAAAATAGTTGAGTTCAAATTTGTAAATAAAAAATGTTATGGTACAATACGTCTCCAAAACAGCAAAATGGAGTGAAAATGCTCTCCAGAGGAACGGCAAACAAGGGATGCCATTTTTGGCGTGCCTCTCTTCTCGAACTTAAAAGTTTTTTTATTTATTTTTTCAATTTATTTTATGTTTTTTTATTTGTATTTTGTTTTTCAAGTTGTTTGTAATACATGATAAATTAATTAAATGCAAATGTTGAAACACAAAATTAAATTAGATAAAAATTACACCAGCAATAAAAGCTACTAAAAAAGGACTAAAATAGAGAAAATTGCACCAACAATAAAACTACATAAAAATACTAAAACACTAAAAGTACATGAAATAAAAACATAAAAATACGCATAAAATAACAAAAAAAATACTAATATTTTCCTAACTTTATGTTTTTTTTTTGTAATATTTTAATGAATCACATGTTTTTATTTTATATTAATTCAAATATATTTGTTCCTAAAAAAGTGTATAAATCATTATTATGAGATGTTGAATTTAATTATAGATTGGTAGATATCTATTAAATGAAATTGCATATATTATTATATGTTAGAAATTATAAAATAATAATTATAAAGGAAATATTATGGAATATTATCTTTTCACGTAGAATTATAGTGCAGACTGCTAGAGATGGAATGCAAAATCTACTTATTCTTAGTGATAGGGATGTTATATTATAGTGCAGAATATCAGAGATGGTCTTATATTGTGTTTGGTTTGTTTGATTGATTATATTATCTGACATAATCAGTTGTTTGGTTTGATTAATTGGAGCTCGGTATTGATGATGGGGTTAGCCTCTATCATTTATTTGCTTGATCAGTAATCACTTCAATGTTGTGGTGATTATTGTCATCCATCTTGATTAAACTCAAATTGCCCAATTATTATCATTTCAATATTTAAATTAAGGATGTCGTTATTTGCACCACTATATACCACATTTACTAAATACATCACTATTTTTAAAAAAATTACTTTATACACCACACTATTTCTCAAATTTACCCTTCAATTTCAAAAATTAATTTAAACTATATTTTTTTTAAAAAAAATAACGAGAGAAGAATACTACGGCTTCTCCCTCAAACTACTTCTTCTCATTACCGCTAGATCTAACCAGCGGCATCCACGCACGACAACGATGATTGTTGACAACCCCTGTGTGGCTCAACCCCCATCAGGCGCAAACTCATCCATTTTCCAACGCCAATGATAAATTGAATTGAAATTTTTTGAATATGGATCTCAGTTGGTTCAATTTTTTTTCCGAACATTATGAATAAATTTAAAAACTTAATTTTGAACCTGGGCATTTTCTTTCGAAGTTTTGTTTATGATCCGGGCTTCAGTTTTTGAAAAATTATTTTTGAAAAGCCATTTTTTTAGTTGTGAAACTTAATGTAGAAAATGGTAAGCTATTTTACTTATTTGTTACTGTTAGTTTATTTTAAGATGAGATCTTGAATCATGTTTTATCTTGTATTAGTAGTGGGTTTACACTTTGGAGGGAGAGGATAGCCTCAAAATGTCTCTGTTTCGGGTGGATTCGGTTAGTTCATGTGCCCCTTTACTTGGAAGTCTAACATGAGCCGTTCTTTGTCTATGCCTAACACCGATGATCACTCCATGTTTCGGCCATGGGCGTCATATAAATAATCAATTGTTTATTTTTCAATTAAATTTAATAGTGGTGTAAAATGACAATTTAGTGGTGTAAAACAATCTTAAATTAACAATTAAAATCTTACGTGGAGGACAATTTAGGTATTCTATTACATTTTAATCATAATCCTTCAATCTAAGTTCCAAATACAATATTGTCAATCTATCCTAAATCATTAAAATGACAATCAAACAATCCAAGCATAAGATTATTTTTATCTGAATAGTGCAATGCTACTACAGTAAAACATCTATATAAGAATATTCTCCTTGTAGTAATAAAAAATTATGGTCCCAACTTGGGGCCAATTATAAATAAGAATAAACTCTACATTGTAATATTCCAGTATTTTTTATGAACAACCTTAAGAAATTTACCTCCACATAGTAATAAAATGACATTAAATTTGAAATATATTTAAATATTTATGTTGGAATTTGTTGCCAAAACCACTGAAATTAGACACAGAATCGTAATGTCAAACTCAATATCAAAGATAGTTAACACAACTATTTTAACACAAATATGCTGGAAATAAAAACATAATAACACACGAAATAATTTTAAATCACACACAACATGTATGTGATTGCCACATGGCGAAATTAAGCTTCCACGAGCTAAAACAACTGTTAATTTGATGATGTCAGACGCTGAGGCTCTTGACACATCAAATAAAATACACGAATCCTATTCTAGTTTACAACCAAAATGAATTTAAAAATACAAATTAACCTACCGTTAATTTGTAGACAAACTAGCAATGATTTCACAACCTTGCTATCTATCCTAACTTGTACAACCTACTCTCGTGAATTGATTGTACAACAATAAACATTAAGAAAGAAGAAGGAACGAAGAACGAAATCTATGCTAAGTTTGTGACTCAAGCTCTTCAATCTTCTCACACAGCGGAAAGATGGTTTGTGCTTGAATAATTCTTCAAGTGTCGATCATATCCCTTATATGCTTCTTCACTTGAATCCTACAAGGCTCACGTCTTCTCTTTCTTGAACATAGGTTGACGATAACCGCTCCTCGCCATGACTTCAACGTGTTTGGGAGAAACCGCCTCCAACGCGTGGTTGAAAGCTTCACCCACGTTCATCCTATTTTTCTAAATTTCCAGCAAATATAATTTCTGAAAAAGAAAAAAGATTAAATAGAGAAAATCGCTAAACCTAAAAAAATAGGAGATAGAGTTTTGACTTCGTCAAACTCTATTTTAAATAATATATCTAATATATATATATATATCCATTTATTTAAAATATTTATTCCGTGGATATGCACATATATTCTAAGATATATAAAACTAATTTATTAATTAAAATAATAAATAAAACTAGGAAAGGATAAGATTAGTTACGACTATGTTACAGACAATGTTGCAGGGAGTCTGTCTGACATCAAGTGCAACATTGAATGTCAATGTCATACAGCACTCAACAATCTCCCCCTTAATCTTAGCCTTTCTGCACAAAACATACAACTCAGTGTATTTTGTATAATTAGAGTCGCAGCAGAAAATGGAGACCTTAAAATCTCCCCCTTAAGGGTTACTCCCCCTTAATTTGATCATCATATAATAGGCACTTATCCTATTATAAAATCAATGTTAAACCGACAGTTCAACACACAATAACAATGACATATTGATCATTCAATATCTCACAAAATAACTATGCTTAATATGTCTAATCATAATGATATATTACGAATACCATCAGCAAGACAAGCATATAAAAACAAGGACACAACCAAAGATTGCTTTAAAAAAAACATGCATTAATAGCATATCAAAATAAACGTGTGTCCAGCACACACATAAAAAACTAACATAAAAACATAAAGATGCATCAAGCATCTTGATTGTGTCCAGCACAAGAACATAAATATTAAACATTGTTTTTTTTAAAAAAAAATCAGAAGCTTAAACACCAAGCTTCACAAGATCTTCCTCCTCCCCTTGAACCCCTTCTTCTTCGGTTTGGCCTCAGCTTCAGCTTCCTCCTCTACATCCTCCGTCTCCTCTCGCACCTCGTGCACACCAGCATCTCCACCAGCGTCTACTCCCTTTTTTGGGCATAAAGGAGGTAAGAGAATGCATCACGGGTCTGCGAAAGGTGAGTAATGGCCGCGGCTATATGATCAATCTGGGTAAGGAGGGCCTCCATTGGCAACATCACAATGTGTATGTGAGGGGAGTCAGCATCAATAGGATCAGGAGCCTGCGTGGACTGATGTGAAGCTGTACCAATGTCAGATGAAGAATGTTTGAGTGTAGCTTCGGAGCCATGAGGAAGATCAATAACTCTTCCATCACCAGTTTTGGGCTTGATAATAGAAATGCAGGTTGCTCATCGACAAGCTTCTTCTTGCTCTTTTTCATGCCTTGATGTTTGAGAATGGCATGAATGAGACATGGAAAAGGTAAGTGATTGGAAGAGCTTGACTTTGAGGCAGCCTTAAGTACATACTCAAACATACAAGCACCAAGATTAAATGGAAGATTAGAGCCAAGTTTGTATAACAAGATGGCTTGATCCACCGTTAAAACAGAAGCATTGGATGTTGGGAGCCAGATGCAAATAGTGAGCTTAAACAAAACTGTGTAAAAAAATGTCAACTTGGAAGAGGATATTTTATTCATCCACTTAGAAATAAGACCCTCAGTGATAACACTCACAACATCATCCAACAAATCAAGTGAAATCACAGTGTCTTCATTTCTCAATCCAAGAAAAGCATTTATAACAGATGGATTAAAATCATAGACCTTGTCCCTAACATACATAGTTCCATAGCTCAAACAACACACTCGGATCAAAAGAATGTAACTCAGTAACTGACTTCCACAACCCCCTTTGTTTTAAAAACACATCCAAGCCATATTTTTTAAAACTCAACACATCAATCATCATCACAATTTTAAAAGCCCTTTGAGAAACAGACTTATAAGAAAGTTTGGCTTCTTCTGAGTAATAGATCTTACTAAACGCAGAAGTAACATCAAGAGGAAAACCTGATTGAGGTGCGGAAGATATGGTGATGTCATGGCTGGATTTGGCTCTTTTCATGGTGATGTCAGTGGATTTCACATCACCAGAGAGTGGCTCGGCTACAGGCGGGGAATTAGGTTGATCTTGAGAGGATTTAGACTCGTCCTTGAGAGAGCGAGACTCCCCCTTGCTCGATTGTCTTTTGGGCTTCTTAGAAGGCACCGTTTCAGATTTGTCAGCAGCTTCTAGGTGAAGCCGTTTGGATTTTCTCGACGGTTTGCTGGACGTCTATGACAGGGACCTAGAGTGAGACTCCAGTTCTGGGTCGATTGGATTAGCCGGATCCCCTAGGAGATTAACGCTAAGAGGGTTAGGGTTTAGTATCTCCATTCCCAGCGAAATAATGAGGTCAGGATGAACCTCGGCCTCAGTTGGTTCCTCCTTTGGGGTTGACGGGTCAGCAGCACCCACTGTTGCTGCTTCAGGTTGAGCAGCCGGTGGAGTGATGTTAGGAGTTTGAGTGGAAGATGCCGAGAGAGATGGTTGAGCAAAAGTAGACGGTGTGAAGGATGACGAAGGAGATCCTTTAGATAACTCCATCATTTGTTGGAGCATCATCATCATAGTTTGGTAGGGGTTTGGATCTGCCATGGATGAGGGTTGCAAAGATGGAAAAGCTTTTAGGGAAGCGGAGAAGATGAACCGCTTAGTGAGAGAAAAAAACGGATATGGAGAGAGAGATAGAAATCTAATTTGAAGTGAGAGAAAGACAAAAATTTCTTCTTTTAAATAATGAAAGCGATATCTCTCACTCTCTCTCTTATCATATCATAAGATAAGTAGATCCGCTTATCACAAACACTTTAATTATTTATTATTAAAATAAAAAATAAAAATAATAAAAAGAACAAATTCTGAAATATGAAATAAATGGAGAAAAGTCATGATGGAATCAATTCACATTAATTAATTCATACTATAAAATCATAACATCGTACCATATAATTTGATAAATTCAGAATCAAAGGACCTGATGTCAAAGATTATAATATTGACTTTAACATCAGGATGTCAACGTTGACTAAAAAACACAAATTTCAAGAGATTTCCTTAGGGAAGAAAATCTCTCAAAATCCAAAGGTTTAGTGAAGATTTCCGCAATTTGATACTCTGTAGAAATGTATTCCAATTTGATGATATCTCGTTCCACAAGATCTCGGATAAAGTGATGTCTGATGTCAATGTGTTTGGTACGAGAATGTTGGACTGGATTTTTCGAAATTTCAATTGCACTAACATTGTCACATAACAATGTCAACGAGGGACTCGCCAGGCCATAATCAAGTACCATTTGATTTAACCACAACAGTTGAGAGCAACAACTAGCGACAACAACATACTCTGATTCGGCTGTGGAGAGTGAGATACAATTTTGTTTCTTACTCGACCAAGAAACCAGATTGTTGCCAAAATAAAAACAACCTCCGCTAGTGCTCTTTCGGTCATCGACATCATCTGCCCAATCAGAATCACTATAACCTACAAGATGAATGTTAGAACTCTTGCAGTATTTAACACCAAACCCAATTGTGCCAGAGACATAGCGAATAATTTTTTTAACAGTTTTAAGATAAGATTCTTTAGGCTGAGATTGATATCTCGCACAAACACCAACACTAAATATAATGTCGGGATGACTAGCTGTTAAGTACAATAAGCTTTCTATCATTCCTCTATACAAGGTAGAATCAACATTGCTACCAACATCATCTCTGCTCAACTTCTCGGAAGATCCCATGGGTGTCTTCATAGGTTTAGCATTTTTTAATCCGAAGCGCTTGACCAATCCTTTAGCATACTTGCTTTGAGAGATGAAGATCCCATCTTTATCTTGCTTGATTTGTAGACCAAGGAAATAGATGAGCTCGCCAACCATGCTCATTTCAAACGTGTTGTACATTGAGTCTATAAAATCTTTGAGTAGATTAGTATAAATTGAACCAAAAATAATGTCATCTACATAGATTTGAACAATAGTAATATGTTTTTTATTTTTCTTGATAAACAATGTTTTATCAACTTGACCTCTTGCAAAACCAATTTGTAGCAAGAAATCGGTCAATCTAGCATACCACGCTCTTGGGGCTTGTTTGAGACCATACAAAGCCTTTTTGAGCTTAAACACGTGCAATGGTTTCTCGTGACATTCGAACCCCTTAGGTTGTTCGATATATGCCTCTTCATTGAGATGACCATTCAAGAAAGCACTTTTAACATCCATTTGATGTAAAGTAAACCCCACATAACATGCAATTGCACATAAAAGATGAATGGATTCAATCCTTGCAACAGGAGCAAAAGTTTCATCAAACTCTACCCCTTCGACTTGGGTGTAACCTTGGGCAACTAGACGAGCTTTATTTCTAACAACATTTCCAGACTCATCCATTTTATTTTTGAAGATCCATTTTGTCCCAATCACATTTTTATCTTTAGGGCGTGGAACTAATTCCCATACATTGTTTCTTACGAACTGGTTTAGTTCCTCATGCATAGCATTGATCCAAAAATTATCATTAAGGGTTTCCTTAATGTTTTTCAGTTCAATGTTAAACATAAAACAAGTGTTTGACATACAAACATTTAAAGAAGACATGCATACCAGTTTCAGCATTTCTTTGTATTCCTCTGAGTTCTTGCTTCTAGTTTGAACTCCTTCAGATTGATCACCAATGATCTGTGAATCTGGATAAGTCTTCCGAATTCGACTTGGAGGATCCCTCATTGGTTCATCTTCGACATTTATCAATTGATCGTCTTCACTGTCTGAAGTGCATGTTGATCTTGGTGTTTTGACTGGAACCTCAACATTCTGTGGAATATTCACTTTGACATTCTCAGTGGATGTCTTGTTCTCAACAACACTTCCAGTCTGATCACTTGACATTTCACTTGTGTCAATAAGATCAATCACCTCATCCTCCTTAGATTTTGAAGCGATACCTGTGTGATCATCAAAAACAATGTTAATTGATTCTTGGACTGTTTTTGTCCTGAGATTAAACACACAATATGCCCGACTGTCAGATGCATAACCTAAGAAATTCGTTTGTCGCTTTTGGAGTCAAATTTTCCCAAATGCTCCCTGTCATTCAGGATGTAACATACACATCCAAAGATATGAAAATACTTCAAATTGGGCTTCTTGCCCTTCAGAAGTTCATACGGTGTCTCTGTTCTGCCGGGGCGAAGTATCACTCTATTCCCAATATGACACGCAGTGTTTACTGCTTCGGCCCAAAGCTTCTTAGACAACCGTTGAGCCTGTAACATTGTTCTTGACATCTCCTGAAATGTTCGATTTTTCCTTTCAACCACTCTGTTTTGTTGAGGTGTCTTTGGAGTAGAAAACTCATGAATGATGCCTCTTTTTTCACAGAACTCTTCAAACATTGAATTTTCAAATTCGAGTCCATGATCCATTCTAATGCACTTGATGTTGACCTCATACTGTTTTGACACCATACTGCAGAACTTCTTGAACATTCTGAATGCTTCAGATTTTTCTTGCAGAAATTCAACCCATGTGAATCTCGAAAAATCATCCACTATGACCAGAATAAACCTTTTTCCACTCATGCTTTTGGTGTCAACTGGACCCATGATGTCCATGTGAATCAGATTGAAGCACTTTGTGGTTTGACAAGTTGAGGAACTTTTATGTAGATATCTCACATGTTTGCCTTTCTGACATGCATTGCAAACAACATCGAGATTGATCTTCACTGGAGGAATACCTCGAACAGCATCAGCTTCAATTAATTTCTTCAAACTTCAAAAGCTGAGATGACCAAGTTTTTGATGTACGAGTTGAGTGTCAACATTGACTGAAACATTGCATTTCTCATTCTTGTCCGCATGGTAGCAGTTATCCAATGCTCGACTTCCGAACATAATGCACTTATTCTCGCTGTAAAAAACTTCGTATGTATTTTTGTTAAATCTGACACGCATACCGTCATCACACAGCTGACTTATGCTAATCAGATTTACTGTTAAACCTTCGACATGAAGCACATTGCGTAACTTGGGAAAGTTCTTGACATTCAAGGTTCCCTTTCCCACTATATTACCTTGTGCTCCTCCACCATAGCTCACTTTGCCTTTGCTTGTTGTGGAATAGTCATCAAGAAACTTTGCATTGTCTGTCATATGTCGTGAACACCCACTGTCAAAGTACCATGTACCAGCAATGTTGGCTTTCAGCGAGGTGTAGATGAAATTGCATGAAATCTTTGCCTTATTCGAACTTTTCTTCTTCTTGGAAGGTTTAGAAGAATTTTCCACGACAATCTTTCATGTTGCTATATCATCATGATATTTGAAGTAGTAAGGTTTGATGTGTCCAGGCTCTTGGCAATAATGACAAACAAATTTCTTCTCTTTGGATTTGTCGTTGACATTCGGTTTGACATTTCCATCAACATTGACTGGAACATCCTTAGAGCTTTTCTATTTGACAAACTTGATAAGATTAGAGATAGACATTGATGAACTTGATGTATATCCCAAGTCTGCTTTCGTGGTTTGTCCCAATGTCAGAACCTCGTTCAGAGTAGATGTTCCTTGATTAAGTTGTCAAAAGGTTTTCGAGGCAGCTTCCACTTCCTTTCTCAGCTTATTCAGTTCAAGATCACTTCTAGTGAGTCGAATTTCAAAGTCCAAAACCCTTTGCTTTAGAGTTTGGTTTTCTTCCACAAGAATCCCAAATTCCTTCGATTGTTTAGTCCATTGGACACATACTTCATCTACAACCTTGTGCAATTGTTGTAGAGCTTCCTGGTGGCTAACCTCGGACTGGTGTTCTTCCATCTGATACGCTTCAGCAATGTTACAAAATTCATCCAGCAATGTCATTTCATACTTGTTAGTGGTGTTTGGAGGAATGTCAGAGATTTCTTGTGTAACATTATCCATAACATTGCTTGGAACATCTGAGTTCACATGATCAAGACTAACATCATAGTCAAAATCACCATCACCCATGTCGGTTAAAGCATCAATCATTCCTTCTAAGTCATCATTGACTTTTACAAACAACACAGTTTGTTTTTCAGCTTCTTCATCACCAGATTCGTCACTTAACACGGCAGCACTGTAATTTCTCCTCTGCTTCATCTGAACAGTAGGACACTCATTGGCATAGTGTCCAAAGCCAGAACATCCTCTACATTGAATTGAATCAATGTCCTTCACTGTATCACCTGGAGACTTTGATGATTTCGTCGACCCAGATGATGTTGATGAGGGAGAATCAAACAGTCTTCGTGGTTTGAAGGTTGGAGAACCTTTCTTCATCGATCGATTAAAGGTATTGAACTTCTTGGTGAGTAGTGCAATACTCAGGGGTTCATCTTCATTTATCTCCTGAATGTTCTCAACATCAAGTTGAACATCCGAACTCGATGTCACTGACTGAAGAGCAATCCCTTTAGAAGAGATGTTTAATTTCTGGTTTTCAAGATTCATCTCAAACGTGAGTAGAATGCTCACTGCTTCACTCAAACTCATGTTTGATACGTTGTGAGCTTCTTCAATAGCTAAGATTTTCATGTTGAATCTCTCCGGAAGTGTGCGAAGAAGTTTGCTTACCATGTTCTCGTTCGAGATCGGACATTCGAGAGCTGTAGGCTCATTTAACACTTCACACAGACGTTCAGTGTACATTGAAATTGTCTCATCTTCTAACGTTCGCAGAGTTTCGAACTTGGAAGTGAGTAGCTTGAGCTTTGTTTGTCGTACACTGGTCGACCCTTCACAATGCTCCTGTAGTATGTTCCATGCTTGATACGCCGTGGTACAATTGCACACCATTTTGAAGCACGGAACATCTACCGAAACAAAAATAGCATTGAGTGCCCTCGAATTGAAGTTGGAGATAATTCGATCATCATTAGTCCATTGGGTCTCTGGAGTAAGAATGAATACTCCATTAGGTCCCTCCATCCTTGGTGGAGACCACTCTTCAATCACGGCCAACTAAGCCCTTTCATCGATGGACTTGATATACATCTTCATGCGCGACTTCTACATAGCATAATTCTTGCCATTACTATCTAATGCCGGAGGACGGCATTGATTAATTTGAATATCCATTTTCAGTGAGTCAGCAATCCAATGATCGAATACTTATTGCATTAAGTACCGGCTCTTGATGCCACTTGTTGGAATTTGTTGCCAAAACCACTGAAATTAGACACAGAATCATAATGTCAAACTCAATGTCAAAGATAGTTAACACAACTATTTTAACACAAATATGTTGGAAATAAAAACGCAATAACACACGAAATAATTTTAAATCACACACAACATGTATATGATTGCCACAGGACGAAATTAAGCTTCCACGAGCCAAAACAACTGTTAATTTGATGATGTCAGACGCTGAGGCTCTTGACACATCAAATAAAATACACGAATCTTATTCTAGTTTACAACCAAAATGAATTCAAAAATACAAATTAACCTACCGTTAATGTGTAGACAAACTAGCAATGATTTCACAACCTTGCTATCTATCCAAACTTGTACAACCTACTCTCGTGAATTGATTGTACAACAATAAACATTAAGAAAGAAGAAGGAACATAGAACGAAATCTATGCTAAGTTTGTGACTCAAGCTCTTCAATCTTCTCACGCAGCGAAAAGATGGTTTGTGCTTGAATAATTCTTCAAGTGTCGATCATATCCCTTATATGCTTCTTCACTTGAATCCTACAAGGCTCACATCTTCTCTTTCTTGAACATGGGTTGATGATAACCGCTCCTTTTCATGACTTCAACGTGTTTAGGAGAAACTGCCTCCAAGGTGTGGTTGAAAGCTTCACCCACGTTCATCCTATTTTTCTAAATTTTCAGGAAATATAATTTCTGAAAAAGAAAAAGGATTAAATAGAGAAAACCGCTAAACCTAAAAAAATAGGAGATAGAGTTTTGACTTCGTCAAACTCTATTTTAAATAATATATCTAATATGTATATATCCATTTATTTGAAATATTTATTTCTTGGATATGCACATATCTTCTAAGATATATAAAACTAATTTATTAATTAAAATAATAAATAAAACTAGGAAAGGATAAGATTAGTTACGACTATGTCACAGACAATGTCGTAGGGAGTCTGTCTGACATCAAGTGCAACATTGAATGTCAATGTCATACAGCACTCAACAATTTATATAAAATATCTAGAATTATTTAATTATGTTAGATTAAACTTGAAATGATATGAAATACTTATCTAAAGTTGCATGTGCATTTTCTAGATGAGAGTTTCTATTTGCACCACTACTTTTACTCTTTGCATTACATCTACTCCCTGCACTACAATTTTTACTCTTTGCACCACCAATATTAACAATAATGCCCTTCTGTCTAAAATATGTTTTTTACTTAAAAAAAACTTAAAATCAGAAAAATAAAAAACATAAAATCAAAAAAATAAAAAAAACATAAAATCAGAAAAAAAAAAAACATAAAATCGGTTAAAAAAACAAGTTAAAAACAGTTAAAAAAACGTAACCAGTCAAAACTTTTCTACTGCGTGGATTCAATCGAGTTCGATTTCGAGCCGAAGGAAATTGTTTGACATTGCACGGCGATTTTGTTCCAAGCGCGACAACTTCGAAATAAGATTAATGGAATGATTTGGTGAGTTACCCGTTCAATTTTAGTTATTTTATACGTTTTATTTCGTCGTGAAAAAAATTATTGGGGATTGTTTAAATCAAGTTTTTCAATAGTTTAAGATGCTAGGATATGTTATTAGAATGATTAGATGCTAGTTTGAGTTGATTGTGCACAAAAAAAGAGGTTTGGAGCGAGTTGTTGATTTGATTTATTTTTCTGTTGTGTGTTTTGTTCGATCTGCAATTGTCGAATTTATAGCTTGTGTTCGAACTGTATAAGCCGAACATATAGGATATGTTCGAACTCAACATTCCGAACCATACTTGAACAAAATTTCAATTCAAAAGTGTTCGAACTCAAAGTGCCAAACATAAACATTATGTTCGGCACTTTGAGTTCGAATGCTTTTGAATTGAAATTTTGTTCAAGTATAGTTCGGAATGTTGAGTTCATGCATATCCTATAATGCCCCTTCAAATAAAACGGGCATCCAATTCTCTTCGACCCAGGCTCCCTTGAGCTCGTTTTTGAATTCTTTCTCTCTTTCCCTTCTTCCAAAACTTCATCCTCCAAACTTTGTTGTATGTAATCACGTTCTGTTGAAGACTTCTTCTTAATCACACGGGGATACCCACCTCGTTCACATGCCAATACCAATTGAGGAATCCTAGTATCACTTCCAGCTTCTGAATGTCGCACAATAACGACAATACCAACTGGAATAGCTCTCTCACGAACCCAAGTGATCAAAGTCTCACGAGAATCAAATAATTCCATAGTATGGAATATGTCCGTAAAATCAGGAACCAACTCTGTATTGATTGGGCCCATAACACTGCTCTCAGTTCGATCCTATTCCAAATAAAATCAAAATTAGTTACTGCAGTAGAACACATGTTCGAACTTATAATTTCGAACTAGTTCACAGTGTTCGAACAACGTATTTCGAACAGAAAATGCATAAAAAAATTGAAGTGGTGTTCGAGCTTCAAAGTTCGAACATTCTCAACTTGTTCGAAACCGACAGTTCAAACATAGCTAGTTTGTTCAAACTTCATTTTTCGAACTCTGTGAAGAATGCTCGAACTGTATTTCTCGAACAAAATGCGATAACAGGTCTAAAAAATCATAGAAAACTCATAATTCAATCGGTACAAAATGACTTACATTGCTATGTTCTTCTTCATTTTCATTCCGCATTGTATCTCTTTCGATTTTTCCTACCACAATTGCACAAGTTGAATCTAGGTTCTTGAGTGAAATTGTGTTCAATACTCCTATCTTTTTTTGTTTAGATCTTGTTTTTTTCGATTTTTAATAGGTTTAATAATATATTTTTTATTGTTTTAATTTTTATTTTATTTTTAAATTTTATTTTGTGGTGTATTGAGTAATAATTGTAGTGCAAACAAGTAATAAAAGGGTAAATAAGTCATTTCATATTTATTTTATTTTTCATTTAATTTTTTAGTGGTGTAAAGAGTAAATTTAATTGTGCATTTAGAAACTCCCTTTCTAGATACATAGTACATGGATGAATATTCTAAATTTAATATGTATACTCAATGTACATAATGATGTACGCACATTTAACTTTTTAAAATTCATGAATCTTTTTAAGTTTTAGAGAATCATCATATTTATCTTTTAAATTCACATATTTTAAAATATGAAATGACATTGTATTTTCAAGTGGCGTATAATGTATATTAATTTTTTTAAAAAAATATATTTATATATGTAAACCTCTATTTAAGAATAACATACCTATAATTATATTTTTCTCCGGTCGTCTGAATGATATTATTGTATAAAAATTTTAGTGTATTTTCAATCAATCATATTCATCTCATCCACCAATCTAAATGGGCCAATACAATGCTCATTACAAACACAATGACAAATTATTTGTGTCATGTCTTTCTGACAAACCTCCCACAAACATACTGCACAAAATACATCTCATTTCCGAACTGATAAATTCTTGAGAGGAATTTAATCCCGATTGAAATATATTTTCAAAATCAATACAACTTTCCAAATCTCATTTTAAACATTGAGGAAAAGAAAAAGGAAAAAAACTCTTCTAAAAACATGCAAAAACAAGCATCCTCAAAAATGATCGATTACTATCGCTTGAAAGTTATAAGAACAAGCAAGTAGAATTCTCTATTGGACATCCAAGTGAAAGAGACTCTTCTATAAAAATTAGACATCTCGAGTTAAAGACACACCGCTCCTCCGCTCCGAACTCAAAATAAATAAATAAATAGGGTAGAGGAGGAACATCAATTTCTCTCCACATGAAAATCTAAAAATGGGATATTGTGTTAAAAAATTGCACCTGTGACCAGTCAAATAAATGCTGGCATTGCATCTGACGCTTGGATAAATTACATCATTCTCTTGTACTTTATGTAGATGGAGCTTTAAATATTTATTAAATTCAAGAATGGCGTCCCCCCAATTAAATTCCCATATTCATGTCCAAAACTGTCTGGTTCACAGTGTCCATGTTGTACATTTTTTTTTTTCATTCATAGGTATATGTGTGTGTATGTACACAAACACACATTATTATATATTTTTTTCATACACACACATGATCACAGCACTAGAGACAAGGTTAATCAGCCTTAATTTGTTTGAACCCATCCCCAAAGTAAGACATCTCGCCTTTAATTTCCTACATCTCGCTCGAAGATATATTGCATTTAATTTTTTGTTTTGTTTTATGTTTAATTATAATTAGTTTACATCATACGCATGATAATTGATATATGTATACATATATAGTCTATAGTGTACATGTAAGAATGTTTATAAGATAAAGCATCACTTTGTAACAATTGAGATCCGACATTATTTGTTTGTGGTGATGTAATAAATCATAAATGCTATGTGTGGGTGTATTTTGAATAAATTTTGCAATAACTAACTCTCGAATCACGCAAAAAAATTAAAAGAACTACATACCAGGCATTCCCGATGGAAAATGGATTGGTAATTTGGTTACCAATAAATTAAAAAATAAATATTTCGGCCCTTTTTTTTTTTTTTCCATTTCTCACGACAGATTATAATTAATTGTTCAACAAAGTTACTACTTCTCTACAATATGATGAATAGATTAATTGTTTTTCTTCTTTTGGGTTTCAACATCAGAAATAATTAATTCATACGGATAAGAAATTAAATGAGGTGTAGCAATACTGTTCTTGAATCTTGATAAACAAAAACTTCCAAGAACAGGGCGATCGTAAAGAAAATGCGTTGAGAATATAAAAACAAAAAAACATGAATTAATTAGGAATATAATATATATATATATATATTGTGTGTGTGGTTGTGCGTGTGAGAGAGGGAGAGAGAGTTATTCCTTCACCAACCAAAGCAAGCATGGCAGAGAGAGAGAGAGAGAGAAAGTCTGTATGTGTTGTGATTGTAGAGATAAATGTAGTGAGAAAGACAAATGAAATGAAGGGTGTAGAGATTTCAATTTTAGATATGTTTAATTAGTAAACGGAAATGGACTCTTCAATCTTCATGCAACGCTCTCTGCTCTCCCCATGCACATATATATTATCTGCTTTTCACATTTCAGTATATATATATATATATATATATATATATCAATCAGTCATATCATTTCTTCTCAGAATCACACTTTTTCCTGCAAGTTAAATTTCTGTGTTTCACTTTATTCTTTTTACTAGGCAGTAGCTATCCAGCTTGTGATATTAAATCATGTTGAGGAATATAGAAATTATAGGAATTACTCAACTCAAAATTAAATACTCCCTCCGTCCTATAATTATAGTCCACTTCCCCTTTTCACACAGATTAAGAAATCACATTTAATATGTATTGGAAATATACAATTTACAATAATTATCCTATATTGCCCTTATTTTTTACTATACTAATTGCATTCATACTATATTAAATAGGGTTATATTTGTAAAAGAATATTTAAATACAATCCCAATTTAGAATAGGACCATAATTTTGGACTATAATTATGGGACGGAGGGAGTATAATTATGGATAGATGAAGGTTGATATAGCTTCAATTAATTCGTATCAAACTTATAATTAATTCGATGGAAGCAAATTCAACAAAGCAGCAATAATTATGCCAAGTGCATCAGCAATATGCATGCCGATTATATATTGGAAATAGTGTCTAATTATATTAGTGTCTATATGCGATGAAGCACCAATTAATTGGAAGTTAACATAATATTTTATAATAAAAATTCAAATTGTTAAATAAAGCGTGTTACTTACAAAATCAACAAAGCTATCTTGTCTTCTTACGGGCCTAATCTTAAATGTCCGTTTATCAGTTGCACTTAAATTAAAGTTATGATTAATTATCAGCCAAAGGAAAACTGATTAGATCATGGCATATAAAATTATATTTTGAAAAGTGAAATATTGAATGGAATAGTTTTCTGTTTTCAAGAAACTTGCTTCTGATCCTCATTCTGTCTACGCACATAAACACATGAGAGAGAGAGAGAGAGAGAGAGAGAGAGAGAGAGAGAGACTTTAATTTGGTGACCATGTTATTAATTGGGATCCTTGAGCAGGAGCAGTTGGCTGCAATGGCCAAAGCTATTTACTTAATATATTTGGCTTTGACAATATGCTAGCTGTTACTGTTGTTATTTCTATTCAATCAAGGCAAAAAAGCAATACATTTTTACTATTTACAGTTTCTGATCTAAGTGATATATAGTGTTCAAAATGTGCCACTTTGAAAGACAAGCTTAATGTTTAAGGTCCCTTTAATATAAAACATTATCATCATCCCTGCTTCACATGTACAACCTGTGTACATGTGTCACAACTTATAGGAGAACAATATATACTAGTATTTTCCAAGTTTTCAATTAATATTTTAATTACCAGACGTAGAATTAAGTTTTAGATGTATAATTTCACCAACACACACTCTCTCTCTCTCATTGATCATAATTAATCTTAAATGTACGATATGTGTATGTATATATATATATATATATATATATATCAGTCGCACTTACATAGATCGATTGGTTATCTTAGTATTATATATTGGGTTACGTTGTTAATTTCATTACTTTGGGGGGGGGGGGGGGGGGGGAGTTACCCGTATATACTAAATGAGAAATTAGTCAAATTTGGGCAGAGATCGAACTGCAATTTGATCTTCTAGATAAGTTTATCAAAATTATTAATTTCTAGTACGTACAATATTATTTCTTCTCATATTTCATTTCACTGTTGATAATACACATACATATACATATATCATATCATATGGGCATCAACAATATTAACTGTATAGATACCACTTAGTAATAAAATAAATCTTTTGATGAACTAGAGGGTTATGATAAAGAATCGGACTGCATAAAAAGATGTTCAATATATTAAGATAATAAATGAGCAAATGGCCCTTTTAGTCTTCTAAATGGATGCCAATTCATATTTATGTATCATGTTATATATGTTTAGATGTATAATAATAATTTATTCGATATTCCATCTATTTGAGCTAATTACTTTACATTAAAAGCTCTGACTCTTTTTCTTGACCAATAAATAATTCTGGGTATTGGAAACACATACGGGTGAATAATGTCATTTTGTGAAGTTAGAGGTGCAATGTGCAAAATGTTAATTGCTATTCACTCCCTCTGAAAATGGGCCAGTCCGAAGCCCAAACCCTCATAGTTCGTATCATTTATCCTGTTTTAATTGGTGGATAATTTATTTTATTTTTTTATAATTCTCGAAAAGTGTAAATGTATAAATTTTGACCCCAAATTTGCCCATATAAATTTCTACAAGTTCTATTTTATTTAAATATGATTATTTTAGTGAATAAATTATGAATTATTTATAAAATATTCCTTTAGTTTATTGGTACTTTTTTTTTTGCATAATAGAATATGAAATCCGGAAACGAAATTTAAAAAATAAAAAGAAAAGGAGAAAAAGTCTTATTTGAAAATCCCCGCAATATTAAATAATAATCGGAAGAATATTAAATCCGACTTATGGTACTCAGAAACTCGATTACGTTGCTATAGAAAATTATTAATATTTAATAAGTTATTTGTTTATTTAAAGAAAGAAAAGGGGAAAAAAAGAAATTAGTGATGTTGACTGGTCATACACATAACAGTCAAAACAAAAGGGCATGTGGGCCTGGGCCCTGGCCCACTTGGCCCATTTCTGATCCCCAAAAAGAACATGACATGTAATCATTTCACCCCTACCATTCCAAACGACATCGTTTTCATGTCTTCCTCAATTTCAAACAACTCTTTTCATGATTTCCATTTTTCAAAAATAAACTGGTATTTGCCAATTTTGTTAGATAATCAAACGCCTCACGTATATAGAAATAGGGTAGATTACGTCATAACTATTAAATTTATAATTAAAATGTTATGAACTATAACTAATTACGCTTTGTATTACAAACTATTGACATTAACAAATTTATCTCGAAAGTGAATTCTAATCACAGAAAAATGACTTGACTTGCTGTTGATAATGTGCAATATCTAACATGGAAAAATGAGGAAATTATATCATGTGTCCTCAACTATTAAAGTTGTGACAAAATGTCATGCACTATCAAGATTGTAACAAAAATATTATGAACTATAACTAATTACATTTTATGTTTTAAACTATTGACATATTAATAAATTTGTCATGATAATAGTCTTGAGCGTGAATTGATGAATTTCTCAATCTTGCTTGAACCAAATATCATTTCAAAATTAAAAATCTTACATTAGGTAGCTCGATTGCCCGAGCTTTGCGATTTTTATGTTTCAAATAGTAAACTTCAATACGGCAAGCAGTAAATAAAAATTAGGTGGCTAGACAAAATAAGCATAGTTTCGAATTGATGGCATTTGTAATCACCCCATTAACAAAAAGATGACGTCAAAAATGCAACGCCAAGACAAAAAAAAAGAAAGAAAAAAAAAAGAGTAGAGTTGAAACAGAATATAGACTCGAGAATGTTTCTTTTATTTTACTTTTTCTTTAAATGCGAAGGGAAATGCATAGTATTCCCGCGAATAAATTATATTAAAAAAATAAATAAAAAAGAAATAATTATATCTCAGTTCTTAAGGCCGCTTTTCCTCCCCTTCTCTCTCTAGTTTTTCATCTCAAACTACATATAGAGACAACCTATGTTTTTATAATAACAAAAAACCCTTTTAATATTGTTTTGCTGGTCTTCCCCCAGAGACTTCTTCTCTCACTACTCTTGTTATTCATTTCTCTCTCTCTCTCTCTCTCTCTCTCTCTCTCTCTCTCAAGGCCACACCAAAAATCCCATTAACCAAAAATGATTTTTGGACCGAGTGTGGGGTGTGACAAAGTAAAAGAATTCACATTTGATGACTCAAGATCAAGAGCCACCATTTGTGGCTGTTTCTTGATCCAATTTCCTCCTCTTAGAGTGTGAAGAAGTTGGAAACGATCGCGCTGATCTTTCATCACTTTTATAGCTGAAGCATGCAGCATCCAACACTCCATTTGGACTACAAGGCACTGATGATGATGATGATGATGATGATGATAAAACTGTAGTCGTGCTCGTGGCCATGGCAATAGAAGTAGTCCCACTTATTGATATCAAATCTCGAATCAGCTCTAGGCACTTCAACACCCTGCCCTGCAAGTACCCCACAATCGAGTTTTAAATAAAACGTGCAATGCTGCATAGTGCATAGTAATCAAAGCCTAGCAAAGGAAATAACTTGGTCTTGTCTTAGATTTTTCATGAGTTGCGGGGGGCCTAATGCAATTTACTGCTTACTACCTTCTCTTGTATGGAACTCGACAGCGCCTTATCAATGCCCATTGCTCGTATGTCTCCCGAGACGTACATGGCCACGGCTGCAGCTATCTCAGACGGCTTGAATTCCAAGAAGTCAATACCTGCATTCAATTTCCAACCAAAGTTCTGAGATCAATTGTCTACATTTTTTTTACACACCAACATTATTAAATTCACATCGATGCAAGACCTTTGATCGTGCTCAGGATGATCTGCATCGATCTAGTGATCAACGGCCCTAGTGAGAATCGAGCATCATTCATTTTCCTTAGGTAGTACTCTATGAAGTTGAATGGAGTATAAGGCTTAACATTCCAATTGAAGTAGCTCAGCACCAACATCTCCATTCTTTGTATTGTTTTAGCCTCAAACAAGAATTTTGGCTCCCCTGCCTGCAGCATTAGTCCACAGTGTCAACAAACATCATCAAAATGAGTCTAGATCATGCCAAACAGCCATATAAAAGTAGCAATTCGACATGAATTTCACCTGTAAATCGACGAGAGGAGGTACATCAACCTCGTCCATTTTGGCTGCCAATGATAGACAAGATACTGCAATCAATTGAATCACCCAATTCTTGCCTTTCTGTTGAGGCCAAGAAAAAAGAGTTAAATCAGTATTACAAGATAACAAGCTATATTATGCCAATCAAATGAATCGAAATCTGATTTTTGTTACTCGTTTCAATGACATACAGGGAGGGTATACATCGATAGAAACCGATCGAAGTAATTCATAGCCAAATACAAACAAAATTCACCAAATTTGTGATGTGCATAAGCCTGTAAAGCACAAAAAAAAAAGGTAAGTCATGGATAAAACTGAAAAACAAAGGGGGGAAAAAGCATTGATTTTTGTAAGAGTTTGACTGAATAATGAAAGAGTATCTACATTGCAATTAAATTGCCCAAGAAACCATTAATGAATGAACATAAATTCAGAAAATCACTAAAAACTGAATCTTTCATCATTTTTTACAGAAGATTAATTATTCAAAAGGGGGAGAAAAATCTCATTTTAGGAAAATTTACATGAACACAATGAGAAAATCAAGGATTACCGAAAAGGGCATCCAAAATGACGATAAAAAAATTAGAAAAACAAACTCCTAACGCTCTTCGCCAATTTAGGACAAAAGCAGCATCCTTTTTCCAGGAATAAATTCATTTTTAATCCAAAAGGGCTTGATTTGATTTAGAAACTAAAAATCAATCAGATTAATCCCAAAAAATAGAGCAATTAAAATGGCAAACAAGTGACCTTAAACATCCAATCAAGAGCCTCCCTTCTCAAACTCAAATCCAACTCCCCACTCCTCAATCTCATGAGATAATCACTTCTAGGCAAATGTTCTTTTTCTCTCTCTACCATCCAACCAATGCATTCTTCGGCGAGAAATGGCAAAGGAATCAATGGCTCTGAATCTGATCTGTCATTGCCCTTTTCACCATTGGTTTGATCATCCAAAATTTCAACAAAATCACCATCATCAAAGCAAAGGCTTTTGGTTCCTTCATCGCAGAGCAGCAGGTCTGCAGCTGCTGCTGCTGCACTGTCAAAGCCTTTATTTTCAGCCATTGAAATACTGTGACTGTAAGTTATCAAAACCTCATAAAGATTGGATTTTTATGGGGTTTATTGGCTTCTTTTTGCATGTTAAAGATTGGCATTATGCTTCTGCCATTTCTGTGAGGCCCAGAGAGAGAGAGAGAGAGAGAGAGAGAGGGTTGAAGGAAGTGAGAGAAAGTGGAGAGTGTGAGTGTATTTCTAGAGAGAGAGAGTGCTGTTGAATAGACTGTGGTGTGGAGGAGGAGCTTTATGTAGAAATGAACATTTGTCTTTAGGGTAAAGGTGAGGAGGTTTGAGGGAAAGAAGACTGAGAATTCTCTTGGACAGAAGAAGACAAAAATCAAATATAAAATTGGGAAATTTTAAAAGCAAAAAAATAATAATATTATCAGTGGGATTATTACAACAAATGAAATTCAAATGGATTTTTGATATTACAAAACTAAATAAACAAAATCAAATATCGTTTTGGTGAAATGACAACAATGGGATCAAATTTAGGCTGATTTGATTATTTTCTCTCAGTCAATGGTGATTAGATGGAAATGAATTGACTGATGCTATTATTAATATTATTATTATTTTAAAATGTGCCTAGCGTAGTGTTGTTTGAATCTGATAATCGCTAATTAATGGTCAGTTGCTTGTGATAAATAATAATAATAAAAAAGCATAAGTCAGTAGATTGATTAAAGAAATGAGATGAGATTGTCGATTCATAATTTTTAAATTTGGGTTTAATACTTCGAATTTTAATAATAAGACTGCTTCGATAATCGACTTTTTAAAAACAAAAAACCCCAAAATACTGCTGCAGCCTCTACAATGTTAATTGTAATTTCTTTTTATGCACCAGATATACTTTGTCATCTAGAAAAAGTGGCAAATTATGATTGTATTTCACAACTTACTGCTGTGATTTTGTCATCCCAATCTTGGTTTTCAGACCTAGTCATGCACTTTTTTATATATCAAGTTTTGGCTTTAAAATGTCGAGTCATATTACATCTAATATACTACGTGCTCACGATAGCTGCTCTATTTGATAAATACCTGCTCTATTTAATAAATCTATAACGGTTCTTTTTTTAAAATTTTTAAAATTTAGTTGGAAATTTGAAATAGTGGATGTGAATTGCATTTAAATTGGATTATAAGCCATTGTAAATTTTAAAATTTTCAATTTGCAATACAACAAAGAAATATAGAAAGACAATTAATTAACACGATTAACGAGGAAAAACCCAACGTTAAACCAAAAAAAAAAAAGTGGTTCGTTAAAAATGATTACCAATTAATTAACGAGGGCCAAAATACAGAATTCGTCTTAAACAATGTGTCACAACAAATTAATAAGGAAAAATATCCGCCCGCATATATAACGATGGAAATTTAATGTAGTTAATTTAAGATTTGTTGCCTATACAATTAGTGGGAAATTTTACATCATTATTGATCAGTAGTTTACAGATTTCCTTGTTGAAAATTAATTAAAAATTATTGAATATTATTATAGGTGGTTTTTATTTTATTCTCATACTTTTTTTTTGTTAAGTTGGTGGAAGGGGATGACAGTTTTGAGTCTCGAACAAGTTTTTCTTTTACACATAAATATTCAATTCATTGCTTAGATGTCCATGAAAGGATTTTAATTCTCATAGTTATATTCTGGTAATTGTAATTGTAGGATTTCTTAGGCATATAAATGTTTGTTAGTATATTCTAATACGGTAAATTTTGAAAAAGATATTTTTTTTTTTTTGCTCAGGAATCTTCATTGTTTGGATGTCCACAATAGTTGTACTCGGGTACTTGTAATTATAGGATTGCTTAAGTTTATAATTGTGTTGACAATGTTTGTTGGTATATATTCACATGTAAAATCTACACACATTCATTAGTTTTTTTTTTTCAAGGCTCAAACACATTTGCTTATTTAAAGAAAAATTAACCTTCGTAACTATCTATAATAAAGTAAATCCAAGTGTAGTTAAGTCTAAACTGACACACTTAAATGTGGATATTCAACATCACAGTTATAATTATCCAGAAATGCGCATTTATATGTGTGTATTTTTTTACATTAGAAATTTACGATGACAGTAGAATATGAAGTTTATATAACTTTGTGTTGTTATGGATTTTTTATTCAGTAAAATGGAAATAACATGAATCAAATTAAAAATCTATGATAAATTATTAATTTGATAAATTTATTTCAATTTGAGTTTTATTATCTTATACATTATTGTTCGGCTATTAAGGCACAGGGACACTACGGGCTCTTCTAGAAATTATTCGACACAAATGTCTATATATGTTTTGCTAAATTGATTAACACAATTGCATGAAAAGTCAATTCTACCTACAAACTATCGAAGTTTTTAAACAAAATTAATTTCTCATCTAGTATTTGACATGTCATTTTATATTCTAATAGTTTGTCAAATAGTGTAACAGTATAAGGGGATAAATAGATACGATAACTTAATATTTTATTTACTATGAAAATCAAAGTCTGTTTACGTAAGGGTCCAATATTTAGTAACTAATTTGTTTGATTACACGAACGGGTCAATCCAATATTTAGTAACTAATTTGCTTGATTACACGAACGGGTCAATCAAATAATAGATAGTACATGGGTCGATTTGAAAATAAACGAATTGTTAGTCGTAGAGTATTATTCTCACCAAACTTATTTCAACCTAAATTCAAATAAAATAGTATAGGTTCGGACAACTTTCTCTCCATTTATAAAATTAAATTCATTCTAAAGGTAAGTTTTCTTCTTCCTTATATAAAATGGGAATAAATCAATCGATCAAAATCCGGGAGATTTTATGAAGTGCTTCTTTCGAAGTTAAATTGCCATTTGTCCATATTTCGAGTAACAATATATCTGTTTCTCATTCCCATTGCGATATGAATGAATACTATTATTCACATTTTGAATAAGCATGAATACAACATCTACAGGATAAAGTTATGCGGCATCTTGAGAAGATATCCGCGATTTCTTTCAATTTCTAATCCAATACGCAAATTAACTAGTTTTGTCAAAGCTAATATATGTTGTGTATTGTTGACAATTTCTACATAAGGTGTGATTAGTGCATTTATTACACTCATTATTTGTTTTATTTAGTATTAAATCTCAACTTTTGTTTGTAAACATGTTTTAATCAAAGTTTAATTCGTTGTTTGAGTACATTTCTTATAAGGTGCCTATAATGCATGAAATGTGAACTTGAAAGGTGGAATTAAGGCTAGATTTCGGATTTGACCGAAGTGGACCAAAGGAGTCGAGAAAAGATGAAGAAATAAAGAATGAAAAGAAAAACGAGGCAAAACACGATCCAGGAACGCGAATTTCTCGAGTCACCCTAATTGCAGAAGTGAAACTCAACCAGGAAAAATGACTAAAAAGTCACGGTGCAGAGCTTCAAAGGCGTGTTTCTCTTCATTTGAAACGTAACCTCTTAGCGTGAGTACCACCGATCACGCCTCACACAACACAACAGCGAGAGCTCCGAGCACGACCAAAATGTCGCGTTAGAGCATCTCCAATAGTTGGAAACACTCCCAGGAATATCTATGTCACGTCACTGCCACATCAAAAGTTAACTTCCCACTTTCCCAAAATATATTTCTCTCAAACAATACTTTCTCAAAACTAATTAACTATTCATGGACCCCACTATCATATCACTCTTATTTTATCTCATACATCATATTTATTAAGTTGACATTTATGTTAATATTTTTACTTGAATAAATTTAAATATTATTCATAATAATTTAATTAAAATATTTAATTTATAATTTTATTAAAAACATGACTAAAAAGGAAAATGAACAATAATTAATAGTGGACACACAACAATACAACATATTGTGGAATTAAAAAAGAAAAAAAAATGCAACAATTAATAATTAAAAGTGAACACACAACACATTGTGAAATTAAGAAATGAAAAAAATTACAACTCAAACAAATGTTAAAAAAAATGAAAATTTAAAATTGCTAATTATTTCCGTATCGTTCTCACACGTGTTCAATCAAGTCGGCACGAAGTTGATGATGTTTTTCTCTATCGCATAGTTCGGAACCTCTCTTGAGGTAATCATGGAATGCTCTTACAGAACCTTGGAAAACTTGAGGAACATTATTATTGCTAGACTCATTGATGTTGAGATAGTCTGCCTAATCGGATGTCATTTCCCCTTCATCTTCAATAATCATATTATGTAAAATAATGCAAGCAAACATGATATCTTTCAAGTTATCTATTTGCCAAAAACGGCTTGGACCTTTAATGATTGTCCAACGAGCTTGGAGTACCCCAAATGCTCGATCATCATCCTTTCTGGCAGCTTCTTACATTTTATTAAGCTTTTTCCTCTTTGGATCTTGAGGACATTGAAAGCTCTTGACGAAAGCTGCCCATTCAGGATAGATTTCGTCTGTTAGGTAGTATTCTTGTGTATATTGCGTGCCATTTATTGTAAATGTAATATTTGGCGCGTTTCCTTATAAAACATCATTGAACAGCGAAGACTGATTTAGCATGTTGATGTCATTCTTTGAACCTGCACAACTAAAAAAAGCATGCCATATCTACAAATCTGTAGATACAACTGCTTCAAGCATGATCGTTAGGATTCCATGATCACCACGAGTGAACTGCCTTTTCCAAGCCATCGGATAATTTTTCCACTCTCAATGCATACAATTAAGGCTACCAATCATTCCAGAAAAATCATGCCTCTACTCATGCATTTGTATCAATCGTTGGCAATCAGCAACATTGGGCTTCCTCAAGTAGTGATCACTGAATACTTCGATTACACAGCGACAAAACTTTATCAAACATTCGATGGCCGTTGTTTTAGCAACATGCACGTACTCATCGTAATGATCAGCTGGACTACCATATGCCAATTGTTTGATAGCCACCGTGCATTTTTGAAGTGGTGAGAAACCTCTTCTCCTCGTAGCATTGAATCTCATTTGAAAATATTCATCGTGAGCATGTAATGCATTCACTATGCAAGTGAATAACTCTTTACACATTCGGAAATATCGTCAAAATACATTGGGACCCCATATTGGGTTTTCATCAAAGTAATCATTCATAAGTTGAGTGTGTGCCCCTTCATGACCCCGATGAACGTATGTTCTTGATCTTGCTTGATTTTGTACAGATAACTCGTACAAATATTGTTCATTTGTGTCATCGGCTAACAATTCCAACAGCTCATTATCATCACTACTATCACTAATTGAGGAGATGTTATAAGATGAAGACATGTTTGGTGAGAGTATTTGCAAATTTGTAGTAAATGATCATTGATAGAAATATAAATAAAGAAATAGCGAAGATAGAAATATATTTATGATAAATTGAGAAATAGTTAGATGTATTTATAGTAGTTGACAAATAAAAAAAATAACCGTTGAGCAATAGATATATTATTTTTTAAAAAATAAAAAACGGCTATAATCTCATATTTGAGAAACAACATTTAATACGAACATTACAAATGTAATGGCTAGAAGGAAATTATTAAGGAAAAAAAAACAAGAGTAAATGCCAAAATTCTACTGCTAGGAAAAAAAGAAGTAAAAAAATAAAGAGAGAGAAAGTTTGGGGGCAGCAACTTGCAGTTGTGGACCCGAATTATCCACTTGTCCAATGTCAGAGTGAATCAAACGCGCCTTTCTCGACCTTTTGATGGCCGCGTGAATTGAGAACATCCACACCCACTAATGCGCATCCCGCCTTTCCCCAATAACGGCACTTGAACTTTTTCAAAACTGCTTCCCTTTCCACTTCTTCCCTTCAACAAATACTTTCTTCCACATCACCAACTTTCTTTTCAAACTTTTCCTACTAGAGATGCCCTTATCTAACTTCAGGGATATGATTTTCTCTGTCTGAAGCACGACCCTGAAATGCGAGTATCACCGGTTGCGTTACATTCTTCTGCCAAGCGTGACTCCCATGTGGTTGCGTTTTGAATAAAGAATTTAGATTTTGACCTATTTTAGTTTTAATTTCTATTTTGTAAAAAACCTAGGTATAAAAGACAACCTTGTTTCGAATTTTGAGTATCTTCATATCACCTTACCCATTTTTAGAGAGAATATGGAGAAACAAAGTGAAGAAGGAAAGCTATCTTGAAGAATCCAAGACTTTGAAGAGAATATTAGCTTAATTGGGTTTACTCTTCTCCCCGTCTTCTTGTCCTGTTTAGGATGGATTTTGTTTTCTTTTTCCTTGTGTTGGATTTGTATAAAATTATGGCTAGCTAGAGCTCTGAGGCTCTAGGATGTGGTGAATCCTTGTATAATTATTTTTATCTATGAGCATTGCTAATTTGTGATTTAATTGTTATCTATGAGCATTCCTTGATGTCTATTGTTATGATTTACATTGCATGAGAAATTTTGTGATCATATGAACACTTGACTTGAGATTCAAATCAATTTATTTATGTATTTGAAAAAAGAATAGATAATTGGAATAATTGTTAACCTTGAGTGCTTTGGAATAATTGTTGACCTTGAGTGCTTTTGGTAAATGCAATTTAGGAATGTGTTAAAGATAATCATCCTTAATTGCATCTTAACTTAGGCAAAATCGAGAGATGTGCCTGACTATAATTCATGGTCTTTCTAGCTTGATAACTCATTAATTAGTGATAGCCTAAGATTTAAGCAATTAAAACAAGGTGTTCATGTCCTAGAGTCGTTCCCCACTTCACTTGTTTCTCCCTAATTTTCCTAAAGTGTGTGAGCTTTTGATTTTGATCTTGCATTTGAGTTAATTGCTATTTTAGTTCATTAACTGAAGTCAAATCTTATTTTGTGAGTCTAAATAACCTAAGAGTCGGAGTTGTAGTAATTGGATTTGAAGGTTTAAAGTCAATTTTCCTGAGGATCGACCTCATTTCATCTCATTCTGCATATATAAAAATGTTCAAATGGGAACCAAGTCCCCACGTAAGAACTTAGGAACAATCCAATCTCTAGATTTGATTAGATCTAAGAACCATAATTTACTTAATATTTTAGTCAAAGTAATGTGACAAACTTGTAATATTAGAGAATCTTAATTTCCGGAGTTAAATAGACAGCACTTTAAAATTATTGTCTTTCCAGACATATGTATTCATAAGCTAACATAAGAGATATATGTTGCTAACATTAATGAATTATGTTGCTAACATGAGAAACACATATTAATAACATGACGAGATCATATTGATAAATTAATAAGTTTTAAACAATGTTCATATGACATCGGACCACAATTAAAATAGCATTGTATAATATATTGTAACATTATACATACATCATATTGCTGATATGTTACTAACAACATATATTGCTAATATATAAATAATAATTTGCTAATATATAAATAATATTTTACTAATATGTGAATAACAATTTGCTAATATGATTTATAAGTGTTGTTAATTTTTATAGTTTTCATAATGAATTAACATTGTTTTATCAAATAGTCATAACTTTCCAAGTGGTTACTGTTTTTTTTTTAAATTCTTTTTTTTTTGCGAAAAAATAGACTAGACTAACTTTTCAACTATATATAGTTCATGCTTTAATTATTTTCATATGATAACGGTTATGTATTCAAAGTCGGGTATCGTGTATAAATTAACATGTTTCATATTAACAACATAAATACATGATATTAGCAATGATGTGGTACCATGTTAACAATGTTTGACAGTTATGACTTGTATATGAATGAAAAATGAGTTTTTGTATTTTCATCAATGTTTGTTCGAACAAACATATGCAATATGTATCTTAAATGAAAGAACATGAAAAAAGCTTTAATTTGATATATTATTCGCGTTAATTAAATTTAAAACGAACTAGTTATGATTGTTTAAAATTTTTAAGAATTTTTATAAATATGATGACATCACTATTTTAAAAAATATTTGAAAATACCCTTATGTTTAAAATTTCTTATATTTACAATTATGTAACCTTCCTTTTATTTTCTATATGATCAAGATGCGTGAATTTTATTGGTTACAAGGTTCATATTTGAATTATATATACATATATATGGAGTGGATCAAAAATACACATTTTTCTGGTGTGAGAACTAGGAACACATCTTATACTATCCATCTAGATAATCTAATGTCTGAGATTTAATGTTAAAGTCAAAGCAAAAAAAAAGGACGTAGGGGTATAATCGTCCAATACATGTAAAACTACTGATGTCATTAATATTTTTAAAAAAAAATCTTAAAAATTTTAAACGATCATAACTTGTTCATTCTAATCGGATCAACGCAAATAATATAAAAAATCAAAGCTCTTTTCATGTTCTTTAATTCAAGATCAACCATGAACATGTTTATGCAAATGAATATAGACAAAAGATACACTTTTACTCTTATCCAGCGCAAAAATGTCTCCATTAGCTTTTAATAATAGTTTGTCACCATTATGATAACGTTATTGCATTTCAATTAGGATTTATAACTATTTTTTATGATTTGATTTTTATATTTTAGTTACTTATTGATTATTATATGTGGTTATTTAATCAAATTAGAATATATTAATTATGATTTATTGCATCCAATTAGAGTTTATTTAATGAACCATTGTCATATGCTAATATAGTTTATCCGTAGTGCTGATAAAATAATATCATAATGCTAATATTGCATATTTATACTGATATTATGGTTTATTCAATCTAATTATGATTTATAATTTATTTTTAAAATTTAATTCCATTTTTTAGACAATTGGAATTTATATTACATCTGATCGAATTACGGTTTATTTATATCCAATTATGATTTATAATTACTTTTCACGTATATTCAACTCATAACTGTCAGACATTTGCTAATATGATATCACAATATTGCTCATATCTTGTGTTTATGTTGCTAACATGAAATTTTTTATGCACGACTTTGAATTTTAAGTTGCTTTCATGAGAAAATAGTTAAAGTATGAGTTATATATAGTTAAGTTCATAAAAAATTATAATTTTATCAATGCTTAATATTATTTTGAAACTTGTAATATTTGAGAATTTAAGTCATAGTAGCATATCATTATTCACATATTAGCAACATGTTACTAACATATTAGCAAATTATTAGTCACATATTAGCAGTGTGTATATTCTCTAACATATTAGCAATATGTTGTATGTATAAATGATGTTACACATGTTACACAATATTATTTTAAATGTGGTCCAATATTATATGTGTGGTGTTTAATACATGTCAATTTAATATTATGATCTCGTCAAGTTAGCAATATGAGTCTGTAGTGGCTATTTTTCGTCAGCCCACTATGCTAATCCATGAGTTTTGAACATTGTCGTTTAACCGAGCAACCTCATAAAGATCGGGTAATTTGAATTACTTTGAACTAGCCGTATGCATTACTTGGAAGGGTTGACGTGATCAAACAAATGAGATTGTGCCTCAACCACTCCCGTAATTTACGTGAACCCTAGCGCTATCTCTCTCTATAAAAGGAGATCTCCCTCCTCATTTGACGACTACACTGAAATACCTACAAGCTTCACGTCATACCCTAATTTCCACTCAGGCGATTCAACATCCAGGCTTCTTTCCTACATTTTTCCAGATTTGAAAGACGTTCTCTTGATTTCTAGTCACTGGCTTAATTATTCAATTATTTCATATCTTATCGCTTTCTACTCCTATTCTTTTCCTGACTTGAGCGTCGGAGGCCCAACGATCGTCAACCCCCCGACGGTCTTTGGCTCTTACGTTTTTTCTGGTTTTGTTTCACAGATTGGCCACTGCTCCGGACTGATACGATTAATTGCAGATTTTTAGATCTACAATTTGGCGCCCACTGTGGGGCAGCGATCTATTCGTGAAAAAAAAATGGCAACGCCTAATGAGAGTCGCAGAGAAGAAAAAGGACCCCAACAAGATGGGAGAACCGCTACGCCTTCGCCTGATGTTGATCTGTCATTGGCTGATGTTCTGAGGAATATATAGCATCAAATGGCAAACACCACGAGAGAGTTAGCACTTCTGAGATCAGAGAACGCTTCACTCCGTAGTAAACTTGAAGATCTGACCATCAATGACAACACACTCCATCTGAACTACATCAAACCTACCAATCTGTTCGGTGAACCAAATTCGGTATACTCTGAGCGTCGTCGTTCTGTTACTTTTACTGATCCATTTATCGTAGATACTAGTGCATCAGCACAAAAGATGGACACCAGACAACAAATAGAGGAGAGCCCGCTAAGGTCACCTCCAGGGTTTGAGTATCATGCTTCTGGGCAGGAAAGGGTCTGACACCAGACCCTCGAGCAAAAAAGGGTTGAACAGCAGCGCAGGTTCAACCAGGGATTCGATCAGAGAATGATCGATCACCCAAGTGAATTGGAGCAACGACTGGCTGGTATCAAGGCAATGATAACGCGAATTCCTGATGTACCTCTTCCAATCCGTAAGGCTGCACCAAATAGCTTCGCTGACTTACCGTTTGTGGATGAAATAGGGTTAACAGAAATACCGTCGAAATTCACCTTACCATCTATGAAGTTATTTAACGGAACTTCAGATCCGGATGACCATATCGCACAGTATAAACAGAAGATGTTCATCACAGCAATACCAAAGTACCTCAGAGAAGCCTGCATGTGCAAAGGTTTTGGGTCAAGCCTATCAGGAGCCGCACTGCAGTGGTTCACAATCCTTCCTAATGCTTCGATCGGATCATTTGCACAACTCACAGATCTTTTCGTAGAATAGTTCGCTAGCAGCCGAAAAATTGAGAAACATTCTGATAACCTCTAGGCCATTATCCAGTATCCAAATGAAACACTTAGGAATTATGTTGCAAGGTTCAATAAAGAAAAGGTAGAGATACCAGGCTGCAACGCTGACACCGCCATATCAGCCTTCAGAAAGGGGCTAAAGAGGGATTCAGACCTCTACAAAGAACTCACAAAGTACCCGTGTAAGATAATGGATGATATTTTAGCAAAAACATGGGCACGAAGACCAGTATTATTGACCCAAGCCAAGAGATCGAGATGAAGGAAGAGACTCCCGCAGAAATGATAGAAGAAGAACCGACCCTTACCCCCGCAATGATCGCTATAAACCTCGAGGTCGAGAGGATATTTCAGATCCATATGATCAACGCTTACCAGAATACAACCTGTGCATCACACCCTCAGAAGCAGTCAATGCCTTGAAGGAACTCGGTACTACAGTGAAGTGGCCGCCCAAGATGAGGAGTCTAGATCATGAACGTGACAGAACAAAGTACTGAGAATTCTACAAAGATCACGGCCATAGAACAGATGATTGTATCGCATTGCATCGCAAAGTCATCGACCTACTCAAGCGAGGCCATTTGAAAGATTTGCTGACCGATAAGGGAAAATAGACCTTCAGCAAAAATGATGAGAATCCGAGGGATCCACCAAAACCCCCACCAATTGAGCATGTGGTTAATTGCATAACTGGAGGATTCGAGGTTAGCGAAGTGTCCCAGGCATCAGCAAAACGACACTGCAGATCTCTGAAATACACGCCCATGATACCAAAGTCCGATACCGAAATGGAACTCATAACTTTGAGTTTCACCAACAGCGAAGCTTCTGAACTCTCATACCCGCACCATGATGCACTCGTTATTTCAGTCCTTATTTCTAACTGTATGATCAAGAGGACTCTCATTGATGGTGGGAGTTCGACTAATGTCATTTTTTTATCTACTTTGAAAGGAATGCAGGTCCCCGAGGCTAACATCGTCAAAAAATCGATGACCTTGATTGGATTCAGCGGCGAGCACAAAGCCACCATAGGTGAAATTACACTACCTGTGTATACAGAAGGGGTTAACTTATACACCAAGTTTCAAATTATCAATGCACCCTCAGCATACAACATCATCCTTGGGAGACCTTGGATTCATGAGCTAAGAGCCGTACCTTCGACCTATCACCAAGTCATACGCTTTCCGACCTCGTGGGGAGTTAAGCAGATTCGTGGAGAGCAAATTACGTCAAGAGACTGCTACAGATCAGCTTTCAAGACTAACCACGTGCAGGTACAAGAAGTAAACCAAGTAAATGAAGCATCAACGTCAAAATCAAAGTATGAAGGTGGAGAAAGCTCAAATTCAAAATATGAGCATGGAGAAAGTTCAGGGTCGACCTCCTATGTCGAACCTGAGATGAAAGATCTCGATGAAGTACAGATTTACCCCAACTACCCAGATCATGTCATTCAAATTGGGTCAAGGTTGACTTCTGAAATGAGAGCAGAGTTAATCGCTTTTTTGTCAAAACACCATGATTGCTTCGCATGGTCGCACGTCGACATGACAGGTATCGATCCTTCTATCATAACTCACTGGTTACAGGTCGATCCCGATCACCCACCAGTCAAACAAAAAAGAAGAAAATTTGCAGCAGAATGAAATCAAGTGATAGAGGAAGAAGTTCAAAAGCTAATAGATATTGGTTCAGTTCGGGAGGTGCAGTACCCCGATTGGCTAGCTAATGTTGTGATAGTAAAGAAGAAGAATGGAAAGAACAGAATGTGTATTGACTTCACCGATCTAAATAAGGCCTGCCCAAAGGATTTATTTCCACTTCCTCACATCGACACGCTTGTCGATGCAACAGCAGGACATGAGATGATGAGCTTCATGGATGTCTTCTCTGGGTATAATCAGATTCTCTTACATCCAGATGATCAAGAAAGAACAGCGTTCGTCACAAGTCGAGGCATCTACTGCTACAAAGTCATGCCATTTGGGTTAAAAAATGCAGGAGCCACATACTAGAGGCTGGTTAATCGTATGTTCGAAAAGTTAATAGGTTCGACAATGGAGGTCTACATAGATGATATGCTTGTAAAATCACTACAAGCTAAAGATCACATTGGGCACCTGAGACAATCATTCGAAGTGTTAAGAAAACACAACATGAAACTTAACCCCTCCAAATGTTCTTTCGGAGTAACGTCGGGAAAATTTTTAGGGTACCTCGTCACAAAAAGAGGAATCGAAGCTAATCCCGACCAAATTAGGCAAGTGGAAAATATAAAGGCACCCCACAATATCAAAGAAGTACAAAAGCTCACGGGTCGTTTGGCAGCTCTTAGTCGTTTCATATCAAAATATTCCGACAAGAGCCATCAATTCTTCAACACACTTCGGAAGGGAAAAGACTTCGAGTGGACGCTAGAGTGCGACCAGGCTCTCAACCAACTTAAGTCATATCTCTCAAGCGCGCCTTTGCTCTTGAAGCCTAACTCAGGTGAGGTACTTTTCATTTATTTATCTGTTTCTGCTAACTCATTAAGTGCAGTGTTAGTTCGCGAAGAACAGGGAAGACAATACCCTGTCTACTATGCCAGCAAATCACTACTCGATGCAGAGACCAGATACACTAAACTCGAAAAATTAGCCCTCGCACTAGTCATGGCCTCGCGAAAGTTGAAGCCATACTTCCAGTCCCACCCAATCACAGTGGTGACGACCTTTCCACTAAAGACGGTGTTGAGCAAGCCAGACTTATCTGGCAGATTATCAAAGTGGGCAGTAGAGCTTGGAGAGTACGACATCACCTATCTACCCCGAACTGCAATAAAATCACAGGTTTTGGCTGATTTATTACAGATTTTTCATCAGAGCAGCATGAGCTTGACGAAAAAGAACTACTCTCAATAACCGAAGATGATAATTCAAATCACTGGACCCTTCAAGTTGATGGCTCCAGTAATTTCAAGGGGAGTGGATTGGGTATAGTATTGATCTCTCCCAAAGGCGAAGTTGTTGAAAGAGCGGTTCGATGTGGATTCAAGACAACAAATAATGACGCAGAATATGAAGCACTGATTGCCGGACTGACCTTAGCCAGAGATATGAAGATACCAAACATCAAAGTACAAAGTGACTCACAACTTATCGTAAGTCAGTTCGGAGGAGATTTTCAAGCAAAAGATTCTAGAATGTCAGCATACCTTACCATGGTAAAGGAACTATCAAAATCATTCACAGAATAAGAAGTTACCCACGTGGCGAGAGAGGAAAATCAACATGTAGATGCACTGGCTAACCTAGGGTCGGCAATTGAGTGTCAGTCATCGAAGCACATACCCTTAACATATGCCTAATGGCCAGAAGTGTGGAAAGAAGAAGCAGAAACCAAATCGGTAAAAATAGTCGAAGTTGAAGTCAGTTGGATGACTCCGATCATCAAATATATTATCGAGAATGAACTATCCGAAGACAAGACAGAGGCTAGGAGAATCAAAGCTAAGGCAATGAAGTTCAACATGATCAGTGGGTCCTTATACAGAAGTTCGTACTCAGGCCCCTACCTGAAGTGTGTAGGTCCAAATCAAGCAAAATATATCCTTGAAGAACTACATGAGGGCGAGTGTGGAAATCACTCTGGACCATGAAGCCTAGCCAATAGGGCCTTAACATCAGGTTTCTACTGGCCGACCATGAGAGCCGATTCAAAGAGTTACGTTAAAAAATGTGATAAATGCCAGAGATTTGCTCAGTCTAATCACACTCATCCAGAACCACTTCACCCTTCAATAACGCACTGGCCTTTCATGACGTGGGGCATGGACATCGTAGGAAAACTACCCAAGGGCAGCAATCAGAAAGTTTTTCTCTTGGTCATGACAATTTACTTCACAAAGTGGATCGAAGCAGAGGCATTTGCACAGGTCAAGGACCGTGAGGTAAGAGGTTTTGTGTAGAAACATACTTTTTGCAGGTTCAGAATACCAGCAGAGATCGTCACCGACAACGGACCTCAATTTATCAGTTTTGAGTTCCAAGACTTCTGCAAAAAATGGGGAGTCAAGCTAACCTATTCCACCCCAAGGTACCTAGCCGCTAATGGTCAAGCCGAAGCCTTCAACAAAACAATAATGAACACCCTGAAGAAAAACCTAGATAAACACAAGGGAAAATGGATCGAGCATCTCCCCAGCGTGCTATGGTCTTATCGAACCACAACACGAACAACTACGGGAGAAACACCTTTTTCTCTAACATATGGATCTGAAGTCATTCTACCTCCAAAGATAGGGATCAGAAATGCGAGGACTTCAAGGGTGAATGAAAAGGAGAATAATCAGGAGCTAGAACATAACCTGGACATGATTGATGAACAACGAGATCAAGCAGCAATAAGAATAGCTTCATACCAGCAGCGAATAGCCCGACATTATAATAAACACGTTCGGCTCCGCACTTTCAAGGTTGGAGATTGGGTCCTTCGAAAAGTTTTCCAAAATACTGAGGAAGTCGGGGCTGGCAAACTAGGCCCCAACTGGGAAGATCCCTATCTGATCATGAAGGTAGTAGGAAACGGGGCTTACAAGCTGTAAACTGTTGAAGGCAGAGAAATTGCAAATAACTGGAATGCAGCTCACCTCAAGCAATATCATTTCTAAATCCTTAGCTAAATTTTTCAAGTTTTATCTTATTTATTTTTTATTCAACTTGTCACTGACTTGAGCGTCGGAGGCCATCGACCATCTAACCCTGCTGCCTGTAGGTTGAAAATGATGTTGATAACTCAAGTTAGACAAGAACGACCCTGTAGATCTCAAACACACGCTAAGGTTAGCGTCGAGTATAACAAAGAGCAAAAGAAAATGGCTTTACACATCAAAGTTGATAAATATCATCGATGTCAATCTTGACATGGATTCATCGATAAATTCTCAAATGATGTTCAATACCAACGTCTCCAAGGCATGGTTCAACCTCAATGCAAGTTCAGCCTCGATTTAAAATAAATTGTAATTTAGATGACTTGCATATTCGCATGTGCTAGCCTTAGATACTAGATTGTAATCTACCGATCAGATTAAATGTAAAACAATCAATACATATATTTTTATGTATGTATTTCTAATATTCTCTCGTTTAAATATATGCCATGCACTTGCACACGCAACTTCCAAACATCGAAGTTAAAGAGAAACAAAAGCTCAAGTATGAAATGTCATTCAGAATTTCACTACCCCAAACGGGAGTTCAACATCGATAAAATAAAGTGGAGAATCACCACAAATATACTGCAACACCGAAGCCGACAGAAATAACAAGGAGTCTAAATGAACAACAAAATGTGCGAAAAAATAAAAAATATAGAAAATCAGCCACATGCTATATAGCTCCATCAGCCTACGTCGCGTCGTCGCCATAAAGGAAGGATAAATCAAGATCAGGATTCTTGTCCTTGATCATCCCCACTAAGCCTTCAGCTATCTTCATTTCCATGTCAGCACGAATGGGTTAAAAGGCTTCAGAATTAGATATTTTCTAGTGGTCGATCCCCTCACCCTTTTAGCGACCATAAGGGTCTACTATGTGGAAAATCGACCCTAAGGGTCTACTATGTGGAAAATTGACCCTAAGGGTCTACTTTGTGAAAAAATCGACCTTAAGGGTCTACTATGTTGAAAATCGACCCTAAGGGTCTACTATATAGAAAATCGACCACAATGGTCTACTATGTCGAAAATTGACCCTAAGAGTCTACTTTGTGGAAAATCGACCCTAAGGGTCTACTATGTTGAAAATCGACCCTAAGGGTCTACTATGCCGAAAATCGACCCTAAGGGTCTACTTTGTGAAAAAACGACCCTAAGGGTCTAATATGTTGAAAATCGACCATAAGGGTCTACTTTGTGAAAAAATCGACCCTAAGGGTCTACTATGTCAAAAATCGACCCTAAGGGTCTACTTTGTGAAAAATCGACCCTAAGGGTCTACTATGTCGGAAATCAACCCTAAGGGTCTACTATGTTGAAAATCGACCTTAAGGGTCTACTTTGTGGAAAATCGACCCTAAGGGTCTACTATGTCGAAAATCGACCCTAAGGGTCTACTATGTCCAAAATCGACCCCAAAGGTCTACTATGTCCAAAATCGACCCCAAAGGTCTACTATGTCGAAAATCGACCCTAGGGTCTACTATGCCAAGAATCGACCCTAGGTCTACTATATCGATCCTATGGTCTCATAAGCATCAAGGTCGATCATATTTCAGGTTCGATCTCGTCGATCCTCGAAAATAGTGTGCGTCTGGAAAATAATATTGAATTCACGGTGTTCAGCCTTACAGTTTGCTTTCAAAGCCTCAGTTGTCCTACCTTACAGCTTGCACTCAAAGCTTAGGCGTTCGACCTCCAAGTTATTTTATAACTTAGGTTGTTCAGCTTCATAGCCCATACTCGGGGCTTCGGTGTTCGATCTTATGGTTTGCTTTCAAAACCTCGATTGTCCTACCTTGCAGCTTGCCCTCAAACCTTAGGCGTTCGACCTCCAAGTTATTTTATAACTTAGGCCGTTCAGCTTCATGGCCTATACTCAGGACTTCGATGTTCGGTCTACGGTTTGCCTTCAAAGCCTCGACCATCTCACCTTGCAGCTTGCGTTCAGAGCTTCGGCGTCTTATGTCATTACATGTTTTATTTGCATTACGGTTCATTGTCCAGCTCCCATGCTAGAACCTAGACAATGAGGGGCTAACTGTAGTGGATATTTTTCGTCAGCCCACTATGCTAATCCATGAGTTTTGAACATTGTCGTTTAACCGAGCAACCTCATAAAGATCGGGTAATTTGAATTACTTTGAACTAGCCATCCGCATTACCTGGAAGGGTTGACGTGATCAAACAAATGAGATCGTGCCTCAACCACTCCCGTAATTTACGTGAACCCTAGTGCTATCTCTCTCTATAAAAGGAGACCTCCCTCCTCATTTGACGACTACGCTGAAATACCCACAAGCTTCACGTCATACCCTAATTTCCACTCAGGTGATTCAACATCCAGGCTTCTTTCCTATATTTTTCCAGATTTGAACGACGTTCTCTTGATTTCTAGTCACTGGCTTAATTATTCAATTATTTCATATCTTATCGCTTTCTACTCCTGTTCTTTTTCTGACTTGAGCATCGGAGGCCCAACGATCGTCAACCCCCCGACGGTCTTTGGCTCTTACGTTTTTTCTAGTTTTGTTTCACAGATTGGCCGCTGCTCCGGACTGATACGATTAATTGCAGATTTTCGGATCTACAGAGTCTACCTCATGTTAGCAACAAAATCTGTTAATGTTAGCAATATAAATCTTTCATGTTAGCATATTAATACAACGCCAGAAAAGACAACGGTTTTAAAGCATTGTCTATTTAACTCCGAGAATTGGGCCCAAAATCTGAAAAAACATAACCGAATTTCTAAATTACGAAAATAACCCCGCCTTCATTAGGTTCTCAAATATTACAAGTTTGCCACCTTACTTTGACTAAAACTTTGACTAAATTATGATCATTAGATCTAATCAAATTTAAGGTTATGATTGGTTCCTAGGTTCTCACGGGGGGATTTGGTTCTTATTTGATCCTTTCCCTATATATATATATGTGTGTGTGTCATAAAATGCAATAAAATAGGACACAAATTAAAAGAGGCGACCTCGTATGAAATTTTCTACCTAACCTACCGCTTACTTTTTCAAGTTGCTGTTAACACTAAATGACAAATTCAGATTTGGTCACACAATTCTTTGTTTCTATAGTAGCAGTGGCATGGCATGGAGTATAATTATGGGATAATATTTTTAAAATTCATAAACTCTTTATCAATTTTGGTTTTTAAACTATTTTAAAAATATTTTTCGTTCAATAATATAAATTTAACAGCTTAATTTCATAATAATACTATTCACATTTTCAACTAATTAAAAATCATATTATTTTCACGTGATTGAAACCAATTGAATTGACATTCTTTCAACAAATTGAAAATTATGCAATTACAACAACATGATCCATATCGGTTTTAATTAGCAGAAAATGTGAATATTGTTGTAATTGCAAAAGTTGTTTAAGTTTATGTTATTGAAGGTGCATTTTTAAAAGGACAGATGGTTAAATAAGCACTTGAACTATATATATGGTCTCACCTAAATGTTTAAACTATTTTACAGCTTAAATACACACTTAAACTATTTAAAAAGTTAAATATGCCCCCCTCCCAACTATTTAAAAAAAATATCAAACTGACACTTCCAAAAAATCACTTGACGCTCAATTGGCAAATTGAGAGTACATTTAGAAAACCCACGACGATATGATGGTTTTCCAATCATGCGCAAATTATATGATATAGTCACCCAGATCAATCCTAATTAGGTCTGTATTTGAGCTAAAATAGTCCGAACGTTTAGGTGGACTGACTACTGAGTAGATAGTTCAAGACTTCGAATGCTTATTTGATCATTTGCTCTTTTTTTTTTTTTTTTAAATCATGTGAAAATCAAAATTAGTGCACAATTCATGTATTTTAAGAAAGTATCCCTATAATTATTAGAAAAATATAAGGCGCTATTGAGTTTTTTATTTTTATTTTCTAGAAATGGTTTTAAACGTTGTATTATAGGAAATTTGAGCATGATTTTATTGTAAATTATATAATTAAAAAAATCATTTGCAGGCGAAGATTTTAATTTAGAAACCTTAACATTTCCCACTTGTAGTTGTACTAGTTTTGTAGGGTTGATAAACTATTCAGAACTCAATTCTCTAAAAGTCGATTCGAGCTTGTTTCGTAATATTTGATACATAAACTGGCTAAGTTTGAGTTTCTATATATTCCTATATATATATATAAATTATATATATATATATATATACTCATAATCCAGTTCAAAAAGATAAAATTATTAATTTAATTACTCACTGATATTCTTATACTTTGTAAGTGATATGTATATAATGATCCAGTTATGTTTATTTGTATATATAAATAATGAATTTCAGTAAATACATTAAATTCTGTTACAACAAAAATATATTATACTCCCTTCGTCCCATAATTATAGTCAACTTCCCATTTTCACACAGATTAAGAAATCACATTTAATATGTATTGGAAATATACAATTTACAATAATTATCCTATATTGCCCCTATTTTTTACTTAATTTCATTCATACTATATTAAATAGGGTTATATTTGTAAAAGAATAATTAAATACAATCCCAATTTAGAATAGGATTATATTTTGGGACATCCCAAAAAGGAATAATGGACTACAATTATGGGACGGAGTGAGTATATATTTGTTTCCAATTAAAAGTAAATGATTTAACTATATATATTTACAAAGTTTGTATAGGTTTGATTAAACTCAAATAATCTTGTGAGTCTTGAACACATATGTTCGGTAATTTAATTAATTTCAAGTCAACTTGGCTCGATAATAAGCAAATCAAACCATAAGTAAGTAATATTAATCGAATCGATTCACGCAGTTCAATTACAATTTACAATTATATCCACTTGGGTATGGTTCATCAACAATCGAGAAGTATGAATATATATATATATATATATATATATCACCAAAACATATGAAAAATCACATGTTTGTGTGGGTTAAGTTAGAGAAAACGTGAGAACAAATTAGAAAGAGCTTAGGATACTGATTTCTCGAATCTTGCTTGGGTTTAGACAAAGCTTGTAAAACTCAAATATATATATACATATGTAAAGAAGCATTATGCATGCTTTCTCTACTTTCACACACACACACACACATGTATATATATGTATATATTGTCTCACACACTTAACACTACACACACCTTCTTTAAAGGGCAAGGGGGTTAGCCCCAAAAAATTCTGGTTAGACCAATTAATTACATATTAGTATATTACACACATACACACACATATATATCAATTTCACTTTAAGAACAAGCCATGTCACGTGTTTCTACAAAGTTTAATAGCAGATTAGCAGCCTTCTTTGGTCCACTTTGAGCTAATCTAATCAAGATTTTTTAGGTTTTGAAGGGTGGGATTACACACACACAGGAGGTGATCCTCTATTCCAAATTTGATGTTTCAACCCATATTCCACGATCGAATTTACAAATTTAATAATAGATATTACAAAAATAAAAATTAATTATAACATAATCAACCTAGTCACATTTATCAACAAAAGATTGAAATTTTAAAAAATATAAATTATATTTTTAAAATAATCAACCATCATAATCATTTCTTTCAAAATTAAATATTAAAAAATAATTATAAACCTTAATTAGGTGGGGTAAACCCTAAAAATAAGCATAAAATTAAACTAAAACATAATAAATTTAAAATTGACGAAAAAAATGGAAGAAAAATTTATAAATTCGATCGTGGAACTTGAGTTGGAACATCAAGTTTGAAATAGAAGATCCCATCTGCGCGCACACATATATAATGGTTTTCTCTTGCATCGTATTGTATGTATACATGGGCATTTTTGAAGTGGTCCTCCAGCCAGTCTTTTATATTATCGCTACTATTCTTGTGTTTGAGATTCGAGCTTTCAAAGGAGAGAGAGAGGGTGCGTGCCTGTGTGTGTATGAGAGAGAGAGAGAGAGAGGCAATTGAGCAGGATATATATCCACTAATTCTTTGTGCGCGCGCGCAAATGTTGGGTTTTTTTTTTCTTGGAAAGGTGATGAGGCTCATCATGTTGATTAGTCAATAATTTTTTAAGAAAGGATCCGACATTTTAACTTAGTACAATTTATTCTCTCTCTCAAAAAAAAAAAAAAAAAAAAAATAGACAACTTATTAAATTGAGAGAAGTTACACGTCCCATGTGGAACAATACTCGAGTGATTTTTTTTTTTTTTTTTTTTTTTTCTGTGTTGGGGAGTAAGATAAAAAGGTTTGTCAACGCACCATTATGGTTCTGTGGTAGCTCTGGTGTGACGTCAGGGGCCGAATCATGGAGTGATCGCCGGTGCATAGGTATGAATAAAGAGTGACTCTTATAAGACTTCCAAATGAAGGGACACATGAATGAATTGAATCCACCAAAAAGAGAGGGATTCTGGGGGTGATACGGGAATGAAACTGTAAAATCGAGGAGAGCTTAAATGATTTGATTGATGCTACTCATACCACAAGGTGCATCTTTTTTTATGGCGCATATTCCATCAGAACTCTAAAGTAAGCGATTAACTAATGTGTTACATCCTATCTCTCGGTATACATGTCAATAGCGATTAACTAATGTGTTACATTCATCAAAAATAATATTGAAACAATCAATAAATCTTGATTCAACAAAATGGTATATATATCGAAGTATGTATAATTATATGTAATTATATCAAGAGTTATCGAGGGAAGACTATTTTTCATTGGTCACATATTCAGACATGTTTTATGTTATGCACATTTGGTTTGCTTGATTAGAGTTGATTGATGATTGGCTCAAATTTATATCATCCATTTGAATGATAACTTATCACCTTAATTTTGAGGTGATATTTATATCCATCCCAAATAAAATTTAAAATTACCCATCTATTCTTATCTAAACAAAATTTTATTATTTTATGGAGGACAATTCAGGTATTATCTTACATTTTAATTGTAATCTTTCGATTCAAACTGAATATTAATAATCTATCACAAATCACTAAAATCATAATCAAGCAATTCAAACATAGATTATTTTTGTCCCAAAAGTACAATCCTACTTTATTCAATCAATTTTATTTATCTCATCAATCAAACCAAATGGGGAAAGGGGTTAATTACTAATGGGAAGGACTTGGGTGCGGCCCGTGTGTGTGCATACGTCAGTCCTATTTTTTTTTTTTTTTTACTTTCATCATTTTTTTGTAGTTCCCCCCCCCCCCCCCAAAAAAAATGTGTACTCTAAAATTGAATTAGTGAATCCTAAAATTAAATCGAATTCATTTAATTTTTTTGATCCAGTGACTGGCGCAATGCACTTGTCTGACGCTAAAGTGTGGGCATGTGCACTGCGCTGGATAATTAATTATTTTTTTGAAATAAATATAAATCATAATTGAGATTAATAAACTCTAATTGAAAATTATAAATCTTAGTTTAGATGCATTATACGTGCTAATATTGGGATGTAATAGTAAACTTATATAATTAAGTTCAATAATTGAAAATACCTACATTCCTTAAGTTGTATTAAAAAAATACCCAACTTAACAAAATGCTTCAAGAATTACCCAAAAGTAGTGTAAAATGACTAGTTTAGCCTTGGAGATTGGTGAGGTCAAAAGGAATCTCTTACACATTCTTACAAATTGTACTTGATGTGTAAGAGATTCTTGAAGAGAGTGACATTTACTTTATTATAGGGTTCATTCCATGCCACGCTCATCCGCAGTACGCTTCTTCAGTGGATGAGCGCCACATGTAAAGGTAAGGAGAAGAAATAAACTTGGCCCATTTGCAGGCGGTTCAAATAATTCGGACCGGGCCATGGCCCTCAAGTTTAACGTCGTTCTATGGACGTTAGTTTACTACTGACGTGGAGTTGATGTGTCAGCTGGCGCGCGGCTCCATGCAGCCACTTCCCATCCACATTTAATGGCTGAAGATTTCGAATTTGTTTGGAGATTTAGTTTTTTGGACTAGTATTATCAACCATGAATTATATTATCCTCACGGCTGTTTACAAATTATAATTAAATTCCATTTCCGCTTAACCCTAAGTCATGCTAGATTATGTACAATGACTAATCCTAATGTAATTGTAAATAAGACTGTAAACAAACTAAATAGTTCGGGATCTATTTGGTTGTCTATTAATGACGAATTTTGAACATATATGTACATTTTTTAATTTATTAACATTATTTCAAAAATGTATCTAAAACATACATTTAAAGATTATTACAAATCTTGCAAATTTGCAATAGAAATAAAATGTTAATAGGACTTTATAATAAATTTGACATTTTAAAATTACTCTGAGATTATGAAAAAAAAATTTAGTATTTTTTATTTATAATATCTATTAACTATTATTGTACATCGTATGATAATACTAAGTTCTAATTAATTGATCAGTGTAAAAATAATACATATTATCCATTCCGCATAACTTAAAAGTAATTAAGTAAATTACTAATGTTGAACATATACATACAATTTTATAATTTATTAACTTGTTTCAAAAACATGTACTATGTTGATTGAAACTAATTCATTTCCACTAATTTGTACATTATTTTTAAACTGTGTAGGTGCATGGAAATCAAGAACTTATATTGATCTTGATTGTTTTTGTTGTTTTTGCCTATTAAACTTTCAAACATTGAGATGATTATAAACTATCGAACTTTTGTCAACTATTTTTCGAACTTCTTATTGAATTTTTGTCGAATATTTATAGAAATTTTGTCGAATATCTATCCAATTTTATCGAATATTTATCGATATTAGGTGTATCGAATTATTTGTCGTACCTGTTCATGAATTTGTTGTCGTACATTAATCAAATAGTTTGGCGAATTTGTTAATGAATCGAATTCGAACATAAATTTTTATTCTGAAATTAATAAAAAAAATTAGTAAATGGTAATAACTTTGAAGGTCGCATGTTACCAGTTAGACCATTTTTTTGATTATTTTACCGAGTCCTATCCGGACGCGAAATACCCAATTTGTCCACCAATTTTTTGCATAATACATTCTTTTCCCTATTTTGCCCCTCCAATGTTGTTAAGAAATCTCCCGCCAACTATTGGCCAACGCTGAGCACGACTGAAATATGATTAACAACAAATTGATTCAATAATTAGCAATTAGCCGGAATATATATTTGCTAAGAATCCAACCCACACCCCAGCTGTGCATTTTCCCAATTGTAAAAAAGAGTCCTTGTTCATCTCAAAAACCCTAAGGTCGTCTCCCAAATTGTCCAGAGCCAGGGTAAGAGTTTCTTCCTTTTTCTTCACTTTCCGTAATATTTCTTATATCCTGATTGGTAAACTTTGCTGTAGATCTTACGGAACCGTTATTATCTCCTGTTGTTGTGGTTGTAATCATCCCCCAGTCATTTTGATAGATGAGAATAAGGAAGGGCAGTCGTACCACGAATACTCTTATTCCAGGTGAGAGCAAATGAAACCCTGTATTTTTAACAATTGTCTTTACTGGATACAACTCGTTTACTTGAGAACGAAAGGTTTATATTTTCATCTATTGACGCGCTTAAATTTTTTAGTTATAAATTTGTTGTCCTATGTCAGCTCCTAGGTCCGATTGTCTTTTCTTGTGAGATGATGATTGTTGAACACTGCATAATGCACATGTTTGGGTTGATTAACTGTTATATTGTTGCGTTTTTGAACCATATACGCTTGTTTGGTCGTTGAGGAAGCACCTTTTTTGTTGTATGTCCCTGAATCCCTTGATGTTTCCCATTTTTTTTTACATAGATTGGGTTTTGATTATACCCAATTAACTCCATCTTATTAAGGTAAAGTGTTAACCAGAAGATGGTTGTATTCAATATTCAAGATGAGTCTTTGTTGTGCCATTATCCGTGTAACTCTGGCTACATATTGCTCCAAATTAGGTTGTGGTACATTCTCCGGTTCGCTTTACTTCATGTTTCCCAAGTTGATTGTTGCATGCGTCGAGTATTAATTGTGTTTGCAGCCGTAATAAGATGGGTTTATTCGTATATAATGTTGAATATTTTATCTTTGTAGATCCTCTTGTCATATCCGACCGAACGCACATATTTTGGCTCAAGGGGATACGGCACAGTCTGGATGCCGAGAACTTCGCCTATGTTGAGAATTCCTACTTCCAAGAGCTCATGCAGGTTCCCTGCATGGAATTCCATGCGGCTGTGTTCCAAGAGCTTCTCCGTCGGCTGGATAGAGGGTCCTTTGTAACCAACAATCTGTGTTTCATTATTAATGGTCGAAGCATTACATTTGGTCGGACTGATTTTGCTATAATGTCGGGCCTGAAATTCAAAGGATTTCAACCACCTCCCGTTGTATCCACTTTTCATGAAAGAGTATTTGGTGACAAGCGCACTCTCACACTCGACGACATCAAGACAAGGTTTGAGGAGGAGTGTAAGCGTAGCAAAGGTATTAGGTTAGTCTGCCGACAGCTTGCAATGCTGTCCATTCTTTATGGCACCTTGCTTTCGCCAGGGCGGCTAATGAGTCCAATTGACATGACATTTTTTCACCTAATAGATGATCTTGCCGCATTCAATGCTTATCCGTGGGGACATGTGAGCTACAATTATCTTGTAAGGTCGATGCATGAAGTGCGTGATATCCTATTTCAGACCTCCCCTGGAGATGTTGCTTTGCAAGGTGAAGTTCGTGTGCCCGGACTGACATTTTCCCTCCTGCTATGGGCTTATGAGGTGATGCCTCAGCTTGCAGCCATATGTGTCCGTAGACGTGGATTGGAGGTGGATCGTATTCCTAAAATACGTGCATGGACAACTATTTCCTATCCTGGCAGAGTTAGGATCAAAGAAATCTTGTCCGACCATCGAAATTTCGAGTTAGTAAGCATTGATCATTTTTTTTAATAATGGTAATTGGTGTTTGTGATGACCTTTTTCGTTTACCCTATCTTTTCATTTCTAACCTTGTCCGGAATGTGATCGCCCCTGCCACAGACCCCAATCGAACCCACCCTGGATGAGACCGTTGAACTAGCCGGATCCCTCTTCTCGGGCCGTCATCAAAGCGGAGTCCCTCCACCAAGCTTAGCTTCCGCAGATGGCTTGATATCGGGCTCCTCTTCTCGGGCCTTCCTCCTTGAGCTCTAGCCCTCTTGCCTCTCCTCCTCCTCCTTTCTCCCTCTTTGGATCGGTGGTGGTGGTGGTGAAGAAAAGTGATGGAAGAAGTGGTGAAGATGGAGAGAAGAAAAAAAAATGAGAGAGGGTTGTGTGTGATTTGATGATGGGTGATATCCCCTTTATTTGTTGAGAGAGAGAGAGAGAAAGAGAATCGAGAATGGGTGAGTGGTGAGGGAAAGATCGGACAAGATCTGCGTGAAAAATGGGGCCGGAACGCACCCCGCGCGCCCACGGGATGCCCCGCGCCCGCGGGGCTTGGAGGCCGCGTGGCCGCGGGAGTCCGCGCACTCGCGGGGTCTCTTGGCCGAGAGGGGAGTCGCGCGGTCGCGCACTCTGATAATTTTGTCTTCGGCAGCTTCCACAGTTTTGTCTCGTTCTCCCTCGTTTCTTGGCCGATTGACCCGATTCAACTTGCCACACGCTCCTTATTTGATTCTCTATCTTCTCATTGTCTTGAATCCCTCAAATTTTGCAGTCATTTATCCTCCATTTTCTCAAGACATTGTGCAAATCTACACCACTCACCAAAAGAGCAAAAGTGAAGGAAATATCATAAAAATCACAGAAAAACAATGGAGAAACTCCTACAAAAGATACAAAATGCCTATGATAGAATAGGACAAATATACACTAAACAACTCCCCCACACTTAACTCTTTGCTTGTCCTCAAGCAAACAAAATCATTCAAGATATGAAGCAAGAAGGGATTGTCCCCAAGAAGATCATACGCACTAGGAGCATTCCACGTTATTTCAAACTAGACAGCTTATCATCGAAGAGAATGACATATTTATAAAACAAGGCATGTGGCTCGTCCAATGAGAATAAGAAGGCAAGATGTTCTCAAGGTAAAATGCGACAATTATTCTATAGAACATTCTTCTCACTAACTCCCCTACACTTTATTCAAAAATAACCTGGGAATGCACCCAAAGGATATAATTCGTTAGGTAAAATCATCGGGGTGAACCGAGCTTTCTAACGTGGTTTCCCATACTCATCATGGATATATTCAAAGGAATGACACGCATGATAGGAGTAGAATCCAAAGTGCAATCCCGTTATTACGATAATTAAACAAGAGGATATGGATCAAAATTCACAAGGTTTAGCCCTTGGGGATAAAATTCCAAGTGTCCTTGTGTGGTTTTCCATGCTCATAGTCGATTAGATGACTAGAGGAGCAGAAATCCTTATTGTCCTCACTTTATTAAAACATACATAACATTTTATTCATTTTTTTTATAAAATACATGATAGGAAGTTAGAGGAAAGAATACACATTTAGCAAGAGAATGAATCAAGCCTTCAAATTCTTAGAGGACGAGATCCCACAACACAAATCATGTAAATATAATCATTCTCCAGACAACTTACATTCTACAATGAAATAATGGGAATGGTTTCATGCAACATGAACATCTTAACAATAATCCCTTGAAGATTCATATTCTAAATAATCAAGTTTGACAATTAGACAAGACAAATCATGCTAAGAGTGGGTATCCACCAATAAAACATAATATAAACAAAGCAAAATAAAAAGGACAAAAATATAATCATAAAGACATAAAGACACAAGTTCACACCCCCACACTTAAATCATGCATTGTCTTCAATGCAAGAAATAAAGGGGAGAGAAAACATTACATAGTGTAGAAGACCGGCAACAGGCGCAGGTTCCTACAAAACAACACGAACAACAATCGACGAACAAGAAATATAATACAAAAATTAGAAAATAATAAATAAAACAACTTCACTGCTCTTGGTGGCTGAAAATGTAGTGGAGGTGGCCGCGGAACTTGTGAGGAGTAGGGATGAACTAGACTCTTTATTTGTGGGGTTGAGAGTGCAGCGCTTGTGGAGGTTCCGCGCTCGCGGAGAGCTACACTTAGTCATTTTGCATCAGTTTCCTTCCCAGCAGCACACTCTCAACTCTTTGTCCCCTGTGAGACAACAACAAAAACACACTTAAACACACAAAAAAGGTAAAAATTAAACTAAACATGAAAGCAATAAAATCATGGGTTGCCTCCCATGCAGCGCTCATTTTAATGTCCCGAGCTGGACAGAGCCTTAGTAGATTATCATAGAGGATCATTGAACACGATCGGCTCGAAGACGTGCTCCCATAGTTGGCCTTCATTTCAAGCTTCATTACTCTAGGAGTAAGCTTCACTCGAACTTTCCTCTTTCTAGTTGGGCACTCCTCTCCTCCTTGGTCTGTGAATGTTTTTGAACACATGGCTAGCTTCCTGTTTAGACATCTTTGACCTTGCATACACAGACTTAAACAAGAAAAAGGATCACACGCAACTGGGGAAGAAGAATTTAAGGCTAAAAGAAAAACAAAAGAAAATAAACACAAAGAACAAAACAAAAACAATACAACACAACACACACAAAAACACAAATAACAAAACACAACAAAACAACACAAAAACACAAGCACTAAACAAACACAAAAATACGTAGATAACACAAAAACAATTACAACACAAAAAGATAACACGCCTAAAGTTGCCCCCAGCAACGGCGCCAAAATTGTTGTGTCTGAATTTGACTCCACACGCGAGACTACTTTGATCTAGACTCCCGCAATAGGATGGGGTCGATTGTAGGACGGTGAGCTAACTCGGGTCGTGTCTCTCGAGGAAAGCTTCATGTGGGCGATTATCTTTCTATGCCATAATTGTTGTCAAGCACAATAAAATGAAATACATCCTAAACATTCTAAATACGGGGAAGGAAAGTTATACTAATTTACCTAATTAAAGCAAGTAAAATTAACTAATTGCACCACCAAACACAAATATAGAGGATAGAATTATGAGAAGAGCATTAGGGTGTGATTCTCTCAATGGCTTATCTCTATGCTTAGTTCAAGTTGGTAATGCTAATCTCACACATACAATAGACCCTCTCAATCGGTTTAACTTCAATTACTGTCACCGTCTATCCATTAAACCTCTTTTAGCTATATCATATAAGTGAGATTAACATATTAGGCTTAGGAACCCCATCCACCTAACGTCGAAGGAACTAATTTCGGGATTTAGAATCACAATCAAGACCCCTCTAAATCCTAACAATGCTCAAGTAGTGATCAAGTACTCTCACATGAAAAGACACAATTCCAACAACAACAACCAATAAGAATAAGCATAGATCAAAACCACATCGATTATCCATCCCCCAATGTAGAAATTAGCCCAACACCATGCTCAAAACAACATAAACATCATAAAAGTCATTTATTCAACAACCAAAAGATAAAATCCATACAATTTATACAATATTGTTTGTTGTCTCGAGAGTCTTGGGACAAATCCCCACAAATGGGCTAAAGCTAAAAGGAAAGGAAATACCAAATCGGAGCTCCTTGTCCGAGCTTAGCTTCCACGGATGGCTCGAAGTCGGATCCATCTTCTCGGCCGATTAACCCGATTCAACTTGCCACACGCTCCTTATTCAATTCTCTATCTTCTCATTGTCTTGAATCCCTCAAATTTTGCAGTCATTTATCCTCCATTTTCTTAAGACATTGTGCAAATCTACACAACTCACCAAAAGAGCAAAAGTGAAGGAAATAACATAAAAATCACACAAAAACAATAGAGAAACTCCTACAAAAGATACAAAATGCCTATGATAGAATAGGACAAATATACACTAAACACTAGCCAAACGTGGGCCGATCATCACCACAACTTTGCCCCATGCCCCCCTCTGAACGCTGATCTGAGCTGCAGTCGTGCCGTATCTTCAGTGGCAGGCAATGTTGATGTCTATTTGCAGTAACTACGAATGATGATGATGATTGAAATTGTTAATCGAGGTGGCTCTCTCCCCTGTCCCAATCCAAGCGGGTCTCGTGGAAGGGGTGGCCGCCGTGGGAGGAAGCGAAAAGGTTCAGCTGTGAGTGTAGATTTTGATTACACATCTACTGCACCCCTGAAGGTTGCTATGGAGAGGGGGAGAAAGAAGTAATTGCCCCACCCACCCGATTTTTTCAAGTTCCCAACGAAAGGCGTTACACAGCCGCCCGCCTAGTGACAAGGTCTGTCCCTCCGCAACCGATGAATTCGTTCGGCCAGCCATTAACTAAGACGCATTCGGTCTCTCCATTCTCTGCCGGTGTGAGTATGGTTTAACTCCTCTGAATAAGCTCTTCAATAGTATGTTATATAGTTTTTTCCGAGTAATAAATCGATTTATGCACGCAGGACTTTGAGAAGCAAGTTAGTATGGTCTCCGATCGTTTGACAAGGCTGGAGGAGTTGCTCCACTCCATTTTTCGGGTGCCTTCTTCCACTACTCCTTTGCCGAATCCCATCCATTTTTTCTCATCCTTGTCTCCTGAATACAGCAGCTTTCTTCTAGAGAAGGAGCCAAGATCTATCCCTTGTCGGAGGCTCTCGTTCGATGACATGAGCCCCAACAAAATGGTTGAAGGTGTTCATACCACAGTCCCTCCACTATCAATTGCACCCGATCTGAAAGTACTAACCGCTGTGACATTAGATGAGGAATCCCTTTTCCAGCCCTTCCACAGTTGGTACAAGCGCCATGAGCACATTGACCTACCATGAGGATGTCTACCATGATAGTTGGCAACCCAATTTTAAATACTCTTCCATTTCATCCCATTGTATTAATTTATCTAAATGCGTTCTCATTTGATGTATGCTCAAGCATGGACCACATGCCCGTCCCTACCCAGCTGACTATCGGAGTCGTAAGAAACTGGTTTGACAAGTTATGGAACCCGAAAGGGTGGCTTACTGATCATGTTCATTTTTGTTTTTAAGGCTTCTGCTAAAGCCATTTTTTTCTATCAAATATAACCAGGATTTTGAACTCTGTTTGCCACTCATTTGTCCATGTTACCTTGTGTAGCATATTGATGTCCTCACTGCCTACTTACTCCTCTAGTTCAGAGTCCAACCGGGATCCCAAGTGGGAGGTTTGTGGAGCTTGATGAATACGGTTTGCTGGGTATAATTCATTCTTTATATCATCGTTCACACTAGTGGTGTGTTGCGGAAAATTGGTTCATTTCGGGCACTAAGTAGTTTCTTTATGTAGGGGGCTTTGGCGCAGTCAGATAGTACACTGGTTGATGAGATTGTCCTTCCATTTGCGAAGGGTCAATATCTTGCTGATTGGGACGTCAGTTGGTAGCAATCGAGGAGAATTTTCAGGATTGGCCACGTTTGCCCTAATCACTAGGTTTGCTATCTCATATCTATCGATGAACAATCAATAACCATCTTCGATTCCTTCTCTATGTGCGACGACTATGAACAAGTACCGGAGGATTTCCGACATATGTCTACACACATGCCGAACATATGCCAGAAGTGTGGCATATTTCCGGTCTAGGGCGGGCTGTCCGTTGAGTTGCAGCCACAGTTCATCATGAAGGTTGATGTCTGCACTTCTCAGCAGCGCAATGGATCTGACTGTGGTATTATGGCACTGCAGTTTTTGGACTGCCTGTTAAGGGAGCGCCCGATGTTTTTGGTAATTCCTAGCCTCTGCCCCTACCGCCAGAAGTCCTATTGCGCTCATCTGTTTGAATTTGGGAAGGAGGTCATGCGCTTTCGAGCCTCTAGTTCGAACATGTTGTAACTCTGTATGTCTCCTGTTTTGAATGCGTACCAGATAAACCCACATAATATTCTTTTGGGCCACAACCTTTTGTACGAATTTGCACTTATTGGCTGGGTCTGTAAGCTCATAAAACTGACTTACAAGCGCTTTTAAAATCCCGCTCTCTATGAAGAGCAAATAACATCCAGTTCTATTAACAGTTCCGTCTCAGGTGAAGTGTGTTTGGTTCACGACACGATTTGGAAATGGCTTCCTATGAAATTGCCATATATTATTTAAACGAAGCTATCATCTTTCATTACATGGGTCGGGTTCCTGTTGGTAGGGTCTGCAAATCACAGGAACCTGTTTGTTGTTTCTATTTTTGGCAAAATGTGATTGGTTCCGTTTATTTACTCCTTCGATGGAAAACGACAGAAATTGAATAGGACCGAAACTAATATTTTTCTTTTTGTTTTATCCGGAAAACCTGGCACCATATTACGTTCAATATATGATATGTATACAAATTATCACCTACTATTGTGTCCTGAATTAAATCATGTTTAGGAAAATGTCGCCGAAAATAAAAGCCGGAACCGTCAATTAATTCTCTTGTACACATTTAGTGCATATAACACCGCTGCCCCGCATAATTGATAATAACGTGCTCACCCTGTTAAATTGAACCCTCTAGGATTGAGACAGGTCTATGGAGGACTTAAATATATCGTGTTAGTGACTTCCATGCTTGTGCTAACATCATATAAGGGGCTCTGTGAAAATTAATTGAAAGTTGCCCCCCAAATTGATCCAAGTGTGTTCAGAAGTTCACATATAAAAAAACTTGCGGCCCACATCCCTAATCCAAACATTATATATACAGAACAAACGGAATACCACTGCCTAAGGATTTTCCAACTAAATGATTCCACCATGAAGTGCCCTACGAAGCAACCTCTTACCGGAGAGATGTGCAAGCGATTTCACAAATATGATAGGCACTGAAGATGATTTTAGTCTGAATAGCAATATATCTCCACTTGTGAACCCATTGTCAGTCGCAAATTTCACCTATCCATTGGCCATCACAAAGTATCTCCTACATGTATTGTTTTTCCTATCTCTCATCTGTGTAGACCACGTGCCCCCCGTCGCGTTCTCCAATTGAACCCGTCCCCTAATTGCTTCATCAATTTCCAGGGCAAAGGACTTGGGTAGTTCCTTGTGTGGGGTTCCCAATAATAAAAAAAATATTAGCATTACGTTGTAAGAGCAGTATTGGTAATTTGAAGACTGCATGTAAATTCTCAGACTAACCAATTGAGCATTTAAGGACCACTTCTTCATCTCTCTCACAAACTCCATTTTTTCTTTTGCTGTCCTAGCATGCGCCTCCGGCTCATTGCCTCATCGAGCGGAATGGTTAGCTTCATATAATTTTATCGTGTTGGTATTCCAACGAATGCTATTAAGTTATTGTTGTGCTGCTCTAACATGGAAGGTAAATGCATTTACTGAAGTTGGATTTGGATGTTAAAAACTTACCAGCAGCAGCACTGTAGGGCATTTTTTCAAACCACCGCAATCGTAACATTCCAAATGCCAAACAAATGAGAGATTGAACGTCAAGGTTGCTATGTCCCCTTTGCTCAATGACATATCCAATACAACGTCACTCAAACCATTCTTCAGGTAGTTTCTTCCATTTCCTTTGGCCACTTGAACCACCCAGGTTTGTGTTTCATCATCTGTTTTGATGGTTATCTCATCAGCGATGAAGAGGTGAGCCCAGCGTCTGGAAAATACAGGTGGCATGCTCTACATAAACAATATATCTGCCGAATTTAATACACGGAATTGTGAAAAGATAAATGAGTAGCTATTTTATTTACCAGTCGGGACTCCTAATGCACTAGTAGTTGTCTGTAGAATGATACATGGTTCATTTTGGCAACATCAAGATGGTGGCCCTTTGATAGCAGCAACTTCTCGCGGTAATTATAATCATAGATCCTTACTCTGAATGATGATCTGGTGGTCTGTTGGAAAAATAGCAAATAACCTTCATGGATCTTGGTTGCAGAAGCAAACTCCTCTCAACCATCTGTAAATCGGAAAACCTCCCTGTCAGTGCCCACCAGCCCAACCTTCCACCGCCTTCCGAGATAAGCTCGTAGCTTCACCGGGTGACCAACCCTCGCGTTCAGGCAGACACCTTGTGGCAAATCCTGCAATCCAAGGGCAACAATATTTTGAAACTAACCATACAAACTATTAGTGTTCTCCAATGCGATACAACAAATGAAAAAGTTATCTATTCCACATGTTTGTAACAGAAAACCATACCAGTTGGGACATAGATGTCCCATCCTCCAGAGCACTGAAAAAGGCTGAATTCCAAAGAGTCGGTGGTTTTCCAGACCTCCCCTCCTTCCCACTCCTGCAATATAATTGTATAAGTAGTGGTTAACCATTTATTGAAACCTGTTATTTACACTGAAATAACGATTAAGGTAATTACTCAATTAATGCAGTAATCCCGCCCCCACATCTTTCATTATTGGTTAAACAATGAGGAAGTTAACCTTCCGAGCAGCATTGATAGCTGTTGGGTGAGCTCCCCTGAAGAATCCCCATATAACTCTTATCCGCCCTTTCTAGTGAGTGGGACAGATTATAAGTACTTTAGAGCGTAGTTAGAAATGCTTTTAGTCATATTACCCAGCTGGCGTGGTAGATTGGGGCTAGAATTCTAATTGGCACAAACTTTGTTGTTACCAGACACCAGGCGGAAACCCAGCTTCCGAAAGCCCATAAAATTATCAAATTATCGTTACAAACCCACAACCACACAATTCGTTTTATGGTTTATTAATACGTGTTCTTCCTGATTTTAGTTTAGTGGGCAGGGGTGCTGAAATCAGATCGAAAGACGAAACAAGATGGCAATGCTACCCGTTGTCGTTGAATAAGAAATTGTAGGATATAACACTTTGTAAGTAATTCCCTAATAAATAGGTTATTTTTAAAAAAACCCTAACCCTAGTTATGCTTTGGGGAAAATGAAGCCCCGACTTAATATATCCCATATCAGCCTATTAATTCGGCCCTGAAAATATTCTTAAACCTAAGGTATTTCTAATTGCTGAAGCCAATTAAGAAACCCAAACCTTTCGACAATCAACATTTAGAAAATGGACCTAACTAACCAATCAATTAACTGTACATACTAATATAGTTGTGCCAATTGAGCAGACGAACCATGAGAGCTGCGTGGTGGTGGTCCTCATTTCTACCGAGCACTTGACTGGCCGCCTTCTTGATTCTTAACACCGGCGACGAAAATGGCGACGACGCGATTCAGATTTGGGATCACTTATTGCAAGCCGATAATAAATCGAGTGTGTTAAATTTTCATATTCTGTGTGAGGGGTTTATCCACATTAGCGCAAAAGTGTCACCCTGAAGGTGAAGTCGCATTTCACATTGGAGACCCTTTTTTTCTTTTTACAATTAGTCGCGATATCTAGGGGTCATTTAATGTAACTTTTATATATTTATATAATCACTCCCAAAGATTGTAATATTGATATTCTGAGCTCCCTGTACAAACTTTACCAGCAATATAATTACATATTATATTTTATGAAATTAATGTTATAACTTCTATTTTCCATACTTAATATTACTCCAGTTAATGATAATTTATAACTAAAATTTTATAGAATTATTCTATAAAACATTTCCTTTAAAATGGACTTACTATTGCCTATTAATACTTGGGGTTTTATAATCAAATCTTAAATCCAAGTTTGGTAGTGTTCACCATTTATACATAAATATTTTTATAAATTTTTTATTTTTGGGATGCTTGTGGGACTTAATTTATCATATATAATGATGGGTTAATTACTTTTAAAATACTTCATTTTTAACTTAGTGTGCAGATGAACATGATCTTTAAAAGTAGCTAATTAAAATAAAACTTGAATATACACACACACACACACACACACACACACACACACACATACAATCCTACAACCCCATTTTTTAATAACACAAATTCACCTTCATTCCAATAGATGCTTAGAGGTCACATGGATGTTATTTCTAAAAATTGAGGGTCTATTAGTGACGGACTCGATTCAATGAGAAATTTTATGTTGGTTCGGGGATCAGTTTATTTTAGAAAAATATGAGGATGTTGCTTGCCACATAAATTCAAGACTTCGTGTTTGAATTGCGCAATTATGCAATCTGGGACTCCTTTTTTAATAGGATTTAGTTTGTGTTATTGTAGTATTATCAAACAGATAACGCAATTAACATTGTATAGCACGTATAAATGAATACCAATACTGTTAATAAATTGTTCTTAATTAAATACCTAATTTTTCAAGGAACATTATCGATTACCCGGGGTTCTGCAGCGCTGCGGCAGACACTGGAGACGATTCAATCTCGGAAGAGTTCTGAGAATGGCAAAGATTTGGTCAAAACTGCACTGTTGCCTGTAGTCAACTCCCAAAATATAGTGCAGCACTATTATCTACATCCACTGCGTTGTTAGGTCTCATATATCACACATATGTAAGATCATTGAAATAAAGAGTTGGGATTCTGGACACTTGACTAATAATTAAAACTGACCACAGACATTTGGCGAAATTTTGTAAACAAATGTGAACGTTTATAACACTCTTAGGCGGACTTCGAACCATACAACAAATTTTAACGAATATGAAAGAAAGTCGAAAAATGCAATGTTGCAGACCTTGTGCAAGTAAATAAAAATTGTATGCAATAATTTTTCACGTCCCCTGCATCGCTCGAGAATCCTTCTACATCAACAAACTTAGTTCGAAGAGTTTGGCAGAATAGGTATACATGTATGTGGTACAACGCTCCCATTGATGACTGATACATCGCGCCCACATAGAAGGCACTCCAAAAACTTTATACACATAATGCCGCAGTCAAAGTTGTTCTATTGTTGCAGGGGGTGACGGACCTGGACGACATCCCATATCGGCTGAAGAGGTGTGGTCAGCCCCTTTCGATCCCAAATACCCAAGTCAGTACACAACTTCAGGATGTTCATGCTAATGACCCTGAAATGCTCCAACAGAGAATCCCAATAATTTCACTTCGATAAGGGATCGTACACTTTGATGCATTGTGCCTCTAGAAATATATCATAGACAACCCAATGTTTCTCTACGTGACCAACCCCGCACAACTTCTTTGCTCGATGCCATTCAACCGGACACTGATTGGAAAACTGTTAGTTTTGTACACTGGAAGACTTGTCTTTGTATACTTTTTTGATGATATTATGATATGAAATGAAAGTTATTGCAGTCACTGTTTGCATTTAGATTATGTTCTATAATTGTTCTATGCAATGTTCCATATACTTACATTGTAGATGATATGGTGTGGGGAGTCACATGGTAAGATCATATCATTAGAACCTTGTAATGTATTAAACAGCTCACGGCTTAGCTGGTCTTAAACACATTATTGGTACACTGTAAAATAATCTGACACGTTAGTTTATCTTGACTAACTGATTATTCTAGTACACTCGTTAGTGTATTGAGGAGGATCGCGATAGGATACTATTCTCTGTCTCTGACCCGTTACTGAGAGAATAAAGATCCACAGAGTTCGGGTTCTGAACTCATGTGATATTGACGAACATATGTGTGCGTTGTTTGTTACTTTGATTTATCAATAGGTGAGATCTTTTCGTAGATCAAACTCGATATCTTGGGTAATAATAATGTATGCATGATGTGTCGAGCAGTATATATGAGCACCGTGTCCTGGTGCGCCAGGTTGATGATGTTCTTTTGAGGAAACACAAGTTCATGTTAAAACCCCGCAGATGGAATTTATTCCTTACATGGTAAAGCTTATGTGCTACTACTCAAGGTTTTAGATGTTAATTAATTATAGCTGTCAGAGACTGACATAATTAATTAATGAACATTATATCTTAAACACGGGGAATGGCTGGACTAAAAGAGAAAGCATATTCATAAATATGTATTAAATTGGTAGGTCAATTTTACTTCTTTAGTGGAATAAAAGTAAAACTTAATTTATTTAATTATATCCTAAGTTTATTAGATATTGGATATTAAATAAATTAGTGGACCAATTTAATATTCTTCTAGATCCTGTTGTAGCCCAATTGACTGATAGTGGACTGGATATTGAACTTGAGATAGAGGCCCAAACCCAGTAGGGTTTGGAGATGGAAATTTCGCCCACCTCCCTATAAATAGGGGAAGGAAGGGTGAAATTTAATGCATTATTATTCAGCCCCTCTTTGTCTCTCAAAGTTATCCACAGATTTCACAAACCTATCTAGTAGATTTCAGCCCACTCTGAATCTAGATACAGTCCGGGAATACAACAGAAGATCTTGCAGTAGAATCTGCAAGTGGATGAAATTTGAGGTGTAGGTGGCGCTTGTTTCAGTGTTCATTCAACATCAAGATTAGATCTTTAATCTTGTCCTCAGACCGTCTGACAATTGTAAGTAATTCAGATCTATGTCTTCCGCTTTATTAGATTCGTTTTACATGGTTTTGTGCGTGATGTGATAAACATGCATGTGACATAAAAATATGAGTTGCATGAACATGGATTAATGAACAACCAAATGATCCTGCGGTGGTTTAATTCGAAAAAACCCCAACAACTGGTATCAGAGCGGGTTTCAGCACTATTCTAGATTTAATCCTAGGATAATATCGAAATATGTATTTAAATTTGATGACAAATTTATGGTGTTTAAATTTTCAGATTTTAATATGTATGGTTTTCGATTTTCATGTGTTTAAACTTGGATGAATTTTTGATGTAGTTCGGAAATTATTGTTTTGAAGAACACTAAAAATTTCGATCTATATCTAATTAATATTTGGAATGCTTTTTGATGTTGTCAAATTTCCAGATTTAATTAGTGTAGGTTTCGAAATTGTTAGATTCAAATTCGAATGCAATTTTGATCTTAATCGAAAATTCGAATTTGTGTTAATCTATGTAATTTTCGTCCATGGTATTATTAGATTTGGAATAGATTTTTGAGAAGTCAAAATTTCCAGATTTAATGAACTTAGTGTTCGAAAATTTTGAGCATCAAATTTCGAAAATTTGATGTCTTAAGTTCCCTAATTTTTTGTATTAAATTTTCGGTCATTGTTAAATAAAATTGGAGAAGATTTTGATGAAAATCAAATTTCTAGATTTATTTAATGATGTGTTTCGAAAATTTGGAGATTGGATTAAGATTTGATATTATTTGATGTATATCTTAATTTACCTAATTTTAATCTAGATAGATTTGAAAATAGAATTTTAAATTTGGAAGAATTTGAAGTGGATCAAATTTCCAGATTTATTATTTTGTTATTTTCAAAATTTATGGATTAAAATTGGATAAGGTGATTTTTAGATATATGCAAATAATTATCAAAATCCAATTGTGATAAGAATTTAATTTTGGATAGGTTTTGGAAGATTTTGAAGTGGATCAAATCTTCAAACCTTATCCTTAAAGATTTATATTCTTATGGATAATATTTGTATTATATTTTTGATTTATATCAAGATATCCAAGTATTATTTAATTAGGGTGGTTTGAAAATACTCCGTCCGTCCCATTTGCAAGGTCCACTTTCTATTAAAATAGAGAGAGTAAATAATAAAAAGGTGGACCTTGCTATTAGGACGGAGGGAGTATTAAATAAATTTGGTGGATAATTTTAATTAATTTCCAGATTTATTTTAGTGGTATTTTCGAAAACTACAAGTTTGAAATTAGTGGATTTTTTTTAATTTTCAATTTTTATCTTGTGGATAATATCAAATTAATTAATTTAATTAATTGTTAAATTCGATATTTTAATATTCATGCATATATATTATATGTTATTTTATGTGGATCATATAATATATGATTGTTAGATTTGTTGACTGTGTTTGTTTGCAGGTTTACGAACTATCATGGCTCCTTTACTTTATGTGATGTATGTGTATATTGAATGAATGTTGACTGTATGCCAGTTTGGCTACGTGTTTTTAACCCATGAGAAAATCCATGGATTAGGTCTAGGTTTTATTTTACGTTGTTTTAATGTAATAGATATAAAGCTGTTAGACCGAGTTTTTGAGTTGTAATTTTTATTCTAGCAATATTAGATTTTTCCTTTTGGAATAGATAGTCTGTATTGAATAATGATCGGAGATCAACTCAATGAAGGAAAGTGGTTTAGCACCAAGAAGGAAGGTTCACCGGTTCACATCCCGAAACCCTAAAATGGAGCTAGGGTTTTCGGCGAAGCACGGTGAAGGGGGGCGGCGATCCAGCCCTGTTTCCGGAGCTGACTTTCCAATTTTATCTCATCAATCAACATGAGATATAAGCCATGATAGTTGGAATATTGCTGTTGCTTATTATGTTGAAGCATGCAATGTATGTTTATCAGTTTATGTTATGTTTTCATGTTCGATAATGGGATAAAATGAAATCTCAAACATGAATAACTAAGTGGGAGAGATTCATACCAAAATATGTAGAAATCTCATATGGTCTCCATTAAATCTGGTTTAATTGAGAAGTGATGGGCATGCGCATTGACATCGGTCTTCCTCCATATCGGATGTGTCATATCACATATTTCTCTAGAAATTAAATCTCTTAAATGCATAGCTGTAGAACACTATTAGGACTAACTGACTCCTCTATTTGGAGCAGTTAAATTCGAATAGTGCTCTTGGTGTGAAGATAATGGTGTGCACACTTAGATGTAATTTATTGATAAACGTCCACATGATCGTGGCTTATCAGTTAGGCGATTATATGGCCGTGTTCTTTATCCGGTTTTTAATTTGCTTGTTGTAAGGAAACTCAACTAGAGGCAAATTAAAGGTTTAACCAATTTAAAAATGAATTTTATAAACGTCCACACTATTGTGGCTTATAAAAGACGTTTTTAAAGTGTCGGTGGAAAAGTATATAATTTTTCTGAGGCTTTCGAATATATACTGTTTATCTTAAAAGTGTTTATGATTGTACTGCAGGTTTTAATTTCAGTTATTTTATATCATCAAAGGCACTCTCCAATATGTCCTCAATCCTCAAAGAAAACAAACTTGTCGGTGAAAACTACAATGACTGGCTTCGTAACCTTAACTTAGTTCTTGTTGCTAAGGGACACAAGTTTGTCCTTGATGAGGTTTGTTCTCTACAGCCAGATAAGGGTTTTGACGAAGCCAAAAGGTTGCATATGATAAGTAGGTTAGGTTTAATGAGATAGCGCGTTGTTACATCTTAACATCTATGTCAAGTGTGTTGCAACATCAACATGAGCCTATGAAAACCGCTTATGATATTATGTACAATCTTAGGCAGCTATTCGGTCATTAGAACCGCTCGGCATGCCATTTGGCAATGAAGAAGCTAATAGATGCGAGAATGTCTAACTCCACACCTGTTAGAGATCACGTTCTCATGATGATGGGGTATTTATCTGAGATCGATACCTTAGATGGGAGCTAGATGGCGATTCTCAAATCGACATTGTTCTTCATAGCTTGTCCTCGAAGTTTGAGCAGTTCAGGCTGAATTTTAACATGATTAAAAGGGACGTCAGCCTGATTGAACTGCTCATAGACCTTCAGGCGGCTGAATTATTCCAAAAGAGCAATCCTGAGGCCCACATAGCTGAAAAATGAGCGTATTCTTTTGGTGGAAAAATGAAGAGGAGAAACGCACCTAAGAAGGCTGCAGATGAGGCGCCTAAGGCAAAGAAGCCAAAGGCAAAGATTCCTCTTGAGGAATTCAAGTCTAAGACTAAGTGCTTCAAGTGCGGCCAACCAGGTCACTGGAAGACGGCGTGTCCTAACAAGAAGAAGAAAAAAGGTGCATCTCACACTCTGGTTGTGGAAACATGTTTAACAACTTGTTCTACCCAGTCTGGGTAGTAGATACTGGAGCTACTGATCATGTTTGCATGTCTTTACAGTGGTTCCTGGTAAAAAGACAGCTGAGTGAGGATGAGATCACCGTCTACATGGGCAATGCTACGAGAGTGGCGGCTGTTGCAGTGGGAGACGTTGTTTTACCTTTCAGCAGTGATAGAACTTTGGTTTTGAAAGATTGTGTTTATGTGCCTGGTTTTAGGCGAAACTTGGTTTCAGTTTCTAAATTGATTATGGATGGATATTCTGTTTCGTTTGATAATAAAGTAGTTATCTTTAGTAGTAAACATTTTATCTGTTCTGGCACATTGGATGGACACTTATACTTTCTTAAACAAATTGAAAACACTACGCAAAGACAACTGTTGAATACATCGATCATAAACCCTAACAAGAGAAAAGAACCTTCAGAACTGAATCAAACCTATCTTTGGCATCTAAGGCTAGGTCATATTAATTTTAAGAGGATACAAAGGTTTGTAAATGATGGACCACTGTCTTCTTTGGTACTGGAATTGTTTCCTTTGTGTGAATCCTATTTGGAAGGTAAAATGACCAAGCGTCCTTTCCAGTTAAAAGGAAATAGATCCAAAGGGCTATTAGATTTGATTCACTCTGACCTGTGCGGCCCTATGTCAGTTCAAGCTCGAGGAGGGTTCGAGTATTTCATCACTCTTATTGATGATTACTCTACATACGGTTATATCTATCTGTTGCGTCACAAGTCTGAATGCTTTGAGAAATTCAAAGAATTTAAGGCGGAAGCGGAGAAACGAACAGGCGGAAGTATCAAGTCACTACATTCTGATCGTGGTGGCGAGTATCTCTCAAGTGAATTTAGGGATTACATGGCAGAGAATGGGATTACATCCCAGTTAACTGCGCCTGGAACGCCATAGCAGAATGGCGTGGCGGAAAGAAGAAATCGTACACTGTTAGAGACGATTAGATTGATGATGAGTTATTCTGAGTTGCCTATTTCGTTCTAGGGATATGCCCTGGAAACGGCAGCCTATATTCTCAACTTGGTTCTATCAAAGTCAGTTCCTGCTACACCCACAGAACTATGGACTGGATGAAAGCCCAGTTTGAACCATATTCAGATTTGGGGTAGCCCAACACACGTGTTGGACAAGGAAGCTGATAAGCTGGCTCCTCGTACTGATGTAAGGTTGTTCGTTGGATATCCTAGATGAACGAAATGTGGTTTGTTTTATAGTCCTAAGGATCAGAAGATCATTGTTAGCACCAATGCTCGATTCTAAGAAGAAGACTACGTCTTAAACCACAAACCAAGGAGTCAAATCATCCTTAAGGAGTTAAGGGGAGGATCGAATCCTACACCGGCTGTACAAGAAGAGGAACCACCAAACACTGCACAACGTGTCATAGAAGTACAGGAACTGCCTCATCGCAGTGGGAGGGTTGTACGTCAACCTGATAAATTCATTGGTCTGGAAGAGACTTCAGATTCCCCAGAGGGTCTCAATGAATTGGATCCCAGGACCTATAACGAGGCAATTCGAGATAAAGATGCGGATTCTTGAAAAACTGTAATGGAGTCTGAGATTGGATCTATGGTTCGCAACCAAGTCTGAGAACTTGTAGAACCACAAGATGGGTTAAAACCCATTGGCTGTAAGTGGGTCTACAAGCGCAAGAGAGGATCTGACGGGATGGTTGAAACCTTCAAGGCAAGATTGGTGGCAAAAGGGTATACTTAGAAAAAAGAGATCGATTATGAGGAAACCTTTTCACCGGTAGCCATGCTTAAGTCAATCCGGATTCTCTTGTCTATTGTCACTTATTTGGATTATGAGATCTGGCAGATGGATGTCAAGACAGCTTTCCTAAATGGAAGTCTTAAAGAAAACATCCACATGAAGCAACCAGAGGGATTCATTGTTAAGGGCCAAGAGCACTTGGTGTGTAAGCTTAAGAGATCCATTTATGGACTTAAGCAGGCATCGAGATCTTGGAACATCCGATTTGACGAGGTTATCCAGTCATATGGATTCGTGTAAAGTCCGGATGAGATCTGTGTGTACAAAAAATGTGATGAAAATGTGGTGGCATTCCTCGTACTTTATGTTGATGACATCTTGCTTATTGGAAACAGTAAGAAGGCGTTGTCGAACATTAAGGTGTGGTTGTCCGAGCAGTTTGATATGAAGGATCTGGGTGAAGCCGGACATGTCCTTGGCATCAAGATCATTCGAGATCACCAGAAAAGGATGTTATGTCTGTCCCAGACGACTTATATCGATACAGTGCTAGCCAGATTTGGCATGCAAGATTCCAAGAAAGGTTTTATACCTTACAGGCATAGAATTCATCTATCCAAGGAAATGTGTCCCCAAACACAGTCTGAGATAGAGGAAATGAAGAAAATACCATATGCTTCGGTTATGGAAAGTTTGATGTATGCTATGCTATGCCGTTGGCATGGTAAGTAGATATCAGTCTAACCCTGGACAAGGTCACTGGACTGCGGTCAAAAACATTCTCAAGTACCTTAAAAGGACTCGAGATTACATGTTAGTTTTTCGCTCTGACAGTCTAGTGCCTTTGGCTTATACAGACTCAGATTTTTAATCTGACAAAGATCAAAGTAAGTCTACCTCGGGCTACGTGTTTACATTAGGAGATGGAGCCATCGCATGGAGGAGCATTAAGCAGAAATGCATTACGGATTCCACCATGGAAGCCGAGTATGTAGCTGCCTCTGAGGCTGCAAAAGAGGCTGTCTGGCTCCGCAGATTCCTAGTGGGCTTGGGCGTGGTTCCTGATTTGCCTAAGACTATCACAATATACTTTGATAACTCTGGTGCAGTGGCAAATTCGAAGGAACCCAGAGCCCATAAGGCAAGTAAACACATAGAGAGAAAGTACCATCTTATACGAGAAATCGTTAAGAGAGGAGACGTGGCGGTGGTCAAGATTGCATCGGAGGACAACCTGGCTGATCCATTCATGAAGAGCATGTCGGCTAAGACCTTTGATGGTCACATGGAGAAAATGAGAGTGAGATGCAGACCTGGTGGCACAGTTTCAGTTGATAGTTTTTGATTGGAGAGTTAGCCAGTTAGTTATTATGCATGAAAGACATGCTTCAAGTATAAGTAGGAGATTGTTAGTTTTGTATACTGGAAGACTTATCTTTGTATACTTTTCTGATGATATGATGATATGAATTGAAAGCTAATTTAGTCACTGTTTGCATTTAGATTATGTTCTATAATTGTTCTATGCAATGTTCCATATACTTACATTGTAGATGATATGGTGTGGGGAGTCACACGGTAAGATCATATCATTAGAACCATGTAATGTATTAAACAGCTCACGGCTTAGCTGGTCTTAAACACATTATTGGTACACTGTAAAATAATCTGACAAGTTAGTTTATCTTGACTAACTGATTATTCTAGTACACTCGTTAGTGTATTGAGGAGGATCACGATAGGATACTATTCTCTGTCTCTGACCCATTACTGAGAGAACAAAGATCCACAGAGTTCGGGTTCTGCACTCATGTGATATTGGTGAACATATGTGTGCGTTGTTTGTTACTTTGATTTATCAATGGGTGAGATCTTTTCGTAGATCAAGCTCGATATCTTGGGTAATAACAATGTATGCATGATGTGTCGAGCAGTATGTATGAGCACCGTGTCCTGGTGCGCCAGGTTGATGATGTTCTCTTGAGGAAACACAAGTTTATGTTGAAACCCTGCAGGTGGAATTTATTCCTTATATGGTAAAGCTTGTGTGGTACTACTCAAGGTTTTAGATGTTAATTAATTATAGCTGTCAGAGGCTGACATAATTAATTAATGAACATTATATCTTAAACACGGGGAATGGCTGGACTAAAGGAGAAAACATATTCGTAAATATGTATTAAATTGGTAGGTCAGTTTTACTTCTTTAGTGGAATAAAAGTAAAACTTAATTTATTTAATTATATCCTAAGTTTATTGGATATTGGATATTAAATAAATTAGTGGGCCAATTTAATATTCTTTTAGATCCCTGTTGTAGCCCAATTGAGTGATAGTGGACTGGATATTGAACTTGAGATAGAGGCACAAACCTAGTAGTATTTGGAGATGGAAATTTCGCCCACCTCCCTATAAATAGGGGAAGAGAGGGCGAAATTTAATGCATTATTATTAAGCCCCTCTTTGTCTCTCAAAGTTATCCACAAATTTCACAAACCTATCTAGTAGATTTCAGCCCACTCTGAATCTAGATACAGTCCGGGAATACAACAGAAGATCTTAGAGTAGAATCTGCAAGTGGATGAAATTTGAGGTGTAGGTGGCGCCTGTTTCAGTGTTCATTCAACAGCAAGATTATATCTTTAATCTTTTCCTTAGACCGTCTGCCAATTGTAAGTAATTCGGATCTATGTCTTCCGCTTTATTAGATTCGTTTTACATGGTTTTGTGCATGATGTGATAAACATGCATGTGACATAAAAATATGAGTTGTATGAAATGGATTAATGAACAACCAAATGATTTTGCGGTGGTTTAATTAAGATCAAAGTTTTTCTGTTGTTGCGGGGGGTGACGGACCTGGACGACGTCCCATATCGGTTGAAGAGGTGTGGTCAGCCTCTTTCGATCCCAAATACCCAAGTCAGCACACAACTTCGGGATGTTCACACTCATGGCCCTGAAATGCTCCAATAGAGAATCTCAACAATTTCACTTCGATAAGGGATCGTACACTTTGATGCATTGTGCCTCTAGACAAATCTCATAGACAACCCGATGTTTCTCTACGTGACCAACCCTGCACAGCTTCTTCGCTCGATGCCATTCAACCGGACACTGATTGGAAAATGTCCCAAAGCATAGGGCACAACAAACCCTTTCACATCTTCAAAGTTCGCATTTGTGAGTGCACCCTGAAAAAATTCAGCAGCGAATGTTAATTGACCATGAAATACCAACGTTTTCTTCATGTGGATGATCCAAAGCGGAGATTAGTACCCAACATATCATCTCTAAGAAGGCCCATTGACCATTCAACTGTGGAGAATCCTTGAGCATGATTAGTAATGCGTTAATCAAAGAATCGATATGCTGCAAACCAACAAACAACAATTACGAAATGAAATCCAGATGACATCCGAAAACAGGTCCCGACCCTTTACCAAATTTTAATAGATACTGAATTACAGAATTAGAACACTTACATCATCACGAAGCCAACCTCTAAGACACCAAATTGGTGAGAACCATTTGGCATCGGCTGCGATTCCGGTGGGCAAGAGGATGGAAGGTGACCTGCAACGTTATGTTGTTCATCAAAACCTACAGCCTGGCTTACAACAATAGATGGTCAAAATGGACAGCTCTTCATGCTTGCAGCATGATAACTTACTCAATCATGCGTATGGATCTGTGATACCAATACTGAAATGCGTCCACATCCATATCATCTAAATCCAAGCCATGTGGATTGTGCTCAGTGGTAATGGAAATGGACTTGGAACGAGTGCAAATAGTCCGACAGTCGCGATCGACGTACGTCTTCCTTCTTCTCTTCCTACCGATAGCAGCCTCTACGAAAATTTGGATGGTGGGGATCATTCACATGACATTCGGATCTCACTGCCTGAGCCGTCTCAGTATTGCGGTCAAACTTGACGGGGGGGAAAGGTTGACCGCAACTACCTAAATCATTCAAGGCCATCTCTTTCTCAACAACGCTCAAATCATCATCTACATGAGTCACCTCTTATGCAGGAGGAAGAGGTTCTTCCTCGACAATCGATCCCACTTCAACTTGTTCAACAGTAGAGCTTGCCTCACCACCCTTAGTATATGTCTATTCATGTTTCTGAGCCAAAAGCTCTCTGATGTTCTGCTCGAGCGATGCCATTTGTTCCAGAAGTGTGTAAATAATGGCACTGTTGTTGGCCTAAAAACAAATGTAGGGTACACGCAATTATTATAAAACATGCATATGCATACAGAGCTGAAACCCCAACACTTACCTTACCAGGTGAAGCAACTGTGCAGCCTGCTTCTAATCGAGCTGATTTACATTGTTGAGTGGCGCTGGTCATATTCCGGACCTAGTGTAAACAGCTTTTCGCAGGATTCTTAGGCAACCTACGTGATTTATACATCATTCCACCAGTATAATCAAGTGACAACGGCCCGGCCGTAATATCATGCACACGGAGCAATTCCAGCATTGAATGCTCTTCCTCCGAAATTGAAATCTCAACTTGTTATAATTAGACCTCATAGACTCCAGAAGTATAAGTCACACACCGTCACAATGAAATAACAAGTTCAATTATCAATTTATTAAGAAAGAACATCACAGATCGCAAACGCTAGTTAGTACTCACCGGACAATCAACGACATTCTTAGGGGTAAAAAACATGCACACATTGTCAAAGCGAAAGTGTTTGCCAGCCGACCACCTCATGATCCTCGGAATTTTTTTTCTCCATACCAGACACCCTGATAGTACATGCGCGAGCAAAGTTAGGCATGACCTCGTATGCCTACGTCTGCAGTGAAAGAGTGAACCTGTTCGCATCAAATGCTAAATTCTTCTCTTCCGCGATCAAGTTATCCACAATCTCGCAAGCACGATGAGTCATGCGCATGAGAAAATCGTAAGCCACCTGACCCCACGCAAACATATTGAATTTGTTAAGATCATCAACAATATGCAGGTACTTCAAATCAATCCTCTTCTATTTTCTTGCACGGATGACCAGAATCCCGTACAAGATATACAAAGTGCAAGCTGGAGTGCATCTGTTGAATTTCCTACACTGACACTGTATTCCTTTATGAAAGCTTTCTGAATGTCCTAAAACTTCAAGTCCTCCTTCTCCTCAAAGACGGTTTCGTGGAATACGGACTGTGTGGATGGATCTTTCCAACCCCCCCATTCGCAAACCGGTCATTAGACAAAACTCATGAGGCCCAAAATCAATTACTCGATTGTTGATACGAAAGGATAAACAATGGCGATTCTTAGAACTCTTCTCCAATTTCTGACTTAATATATGGTACAATTGACCTTGGAATTGAATGTCTAGAATGGATAAAAAATGACCAAGGCAGAACGCATCCAGAAGCTCCCGGTTTTCCTTAAGACAGATGAGTTCGAATTGTATCCAACCATGATAGATGACCACGACCGGATACCAGTGCACCTAATAAATTAAAATATAAAGAATAAATGGTATTGCAGCTGCCAAAACTTCTACACAGAATGAACAGATCAACATTCCCACTCATTCAATTATACAGAAGACGGTGGTCCAGTATTAGACAGGAAATAACAGTCGTGGGCTCAAAAACGCTGCCCAATAGGTAAGATAAACCAATATCATAAACATGGAGAACCAGAAACAACAAGGAATGCCCACGGGCTGCAGGTTAATCGCACAAAATCTAGACGAACATTTATTGCCAAATAAAACGATTCGATCCGCATTTGGGCATACCTAAATCTATTTATTTGTTCTCAACAAGTATTATTCGTAACTCCATCGACATACATATATAAGAGACCACACAGTAAAAACAGTAGTGCAGTAAAAATAATTTTAATGTATTGCAAAAATCGGCACAAACAAACGGACGATTGTTTGTAAAACAAATAACACAATTCATTCAGAACTTTTTCAGTCATAGACGCCAGGAAAAACTTAAAAGCACAGAAAATTTTAGATCATGGCTGAGGGGAGTCATGTTCTTAAAAAAACACAACCATGCTTCTGTTCAACAAATACAGTGAGAATGCCCGGCGAATGTAATCGTTGGGTGGGGGGATTTACATAGAGAATAAATAGTCAATTAAACACCAGTGGTACGAGACTTGAACCACGTCAAAGACAACTGTTCGCGCAGGCATAATACTAGAAAATCAACACTGGTTGGCCATCTCGCCAGAGTAAGAACAGATTACAGAGGAAATAATGCAGCATCCTCACGACATATCATTATATGGAACTCTAATCCCAATTTGAAACTCTCCAACCAAATAACTAGTGCACTAACAAGGCATCAATAATATGAACATATTCACAAATTTAGTATTGAACTAATGTTCAGTTACCATTGCCAGATCTCCTCAGTGGCTGCGGACACATTCTTCCCTTGCTACAACAAACTCCGCAACAATGGAAGATGTTGTTGATTTTCAGCGCAATCAGAGGACCGCGAAATTCAGCAAGGAATTGAATCGTTGGATTAAGTCGAACGAGAAAGTACAATGCTAGAAAGAGATGGCCGGGTAAAAAAAAGACGGCGTGCTCTTCAGGGTTTCGATGGGAGTAGTTCCAATCGATTCTCTTGTGAAAATAAATTTTGAATTTTGAATTACCCTTCTACAATAAAGTTTAACCATCCAATTAATTTTGGAGCACGACAGGTGAAATAGTAAAAACATTCATCTTTTAATCAATTGACCAAAGTTACTTAAAATATTCAATTTACCAAAAATTTTAGTATTATTGATTATTAATTTTGATTAATAATCATAATGATATCTTATCAATTGCACAATTATGGTACCGGTAGGAACTTTAAAAAATAACGGAATACCGCAGTATTCCAAGATTTCGGATTACGATCGAGGTTCAGTTTATATGGGTTATTTGGTGTATAACGCTAAACATAATAGCGGCATATGCTGAAATTACGTTGTATAAGGGTATGCACACGATATATTGATGTCTCGGTACGGTACTGTATATCGACAAACATCTACATACCGTCTTTTTCAAAAAAACAAAAAAATAAAAATATAATTCAATGTTGTAACTATAGTATTGCAACATATTATTTAGTAATTAGATATACACATGTGAGAGATATATAAAATATAAATGCAATGCAACACACCAATATTTAGTAAGTTTCATACAAAAGTTTAACACAAAAAGAATATTTTAAACTTAACAATAATTGTGAGACATAAGACAAACACTTCGCGCTACATCATATTGATCTTTGAATATGGCTCAAATTCAAATTACAAAATTTTTGGGAATGAACAACTTAACTAATTTGTATTACAATTATGATCTCCATTACTTAATAATGAAAAGTTAATAAACAAAAAAAAATACTTAATCTGATAATTATATTTGAATTGATTTTATTCTACAAAACTTTAAAATTTATTTAAAATTTGTATTCCAAATTATAACTCAAATATTTAATCAAATAAATAAAAAATTCAAAATGAGAAAGAATGATACAAGACAGTAATATAACATATCACAATCTCATCATACAAAAAAAAAAGAGCTTTATATTTACATAATAGGACTACTTGAAACTACTAAACTAATATGAGAAATTATATCATTATCAAACAAGATTAAAAGTATGAGTATGATTAAAAGAAATTGAATGAATAAAAAAAATATACGAATATTGACATGACTAATGTGTGTGTGTGTGTGTGTGTGTGTGTATCAATGATAAATAATTTATATATATATATTTTTCATGAGGAAGAAAAGTCGAAAAAAATGCATTTGATTCAAATATATATATACATACATACATACATACATACATACGCATATACACACACATATATATATATATATATATATTTATATATATATGGGAGAGAGATTAAATACAATGCAATAATTTAAGATGTTCTATTGAAAAGTTCAATCAAAACGTAATAATCTAAAATTACGATCACCAAAATAAAATAACACTTTCCGTTGAAAAGTTCAATGTTAATTTTTATTATATTCGATTCTTCTATAATATCATATATAAATATTAAGTATATCTAAAAATTAAGGAGACTATGTACATGAATGATGTCCGACGACTTTATTTAATGCTTAATTAGTTATTCTAAAACGATAAGAACTGTATAAATTTATATTTATACCCTTATTAAAAGGATCCATCATCATGTATTACTAATAATTAAAACTTTAGTAAATAAATATAAAGTGACAATTTCATTTAATTAAAAATAAATCAACAATTGTTTAAATAAAAAATATCATTAGATAATTTTCATCTAAAGTGAATAACTCTCATCATGAAGTCTATATTTGACAGTTATATACTGTAATATCTTCCGTTTTTAGTATATCGAAAATTTATCGAGCTCTACACAACAAGTTGCTATGTTATTTCATTTCACAATATTATATTTGAATTTTGGTTGTTAAGAAATGGACTATTAAACTTGTTGGGTGTTGTTTTTTGGAGTGTTGAGACGTGGATTATGGTAATGTTTTCAGTGTAGAATCCAGATCGGTACGATCGGTCAAATTCGGTAGCTTCCGGAGACGTAACAATGTGGATGATATTTTAGATATACTCTGAAATGTTCATTATACCATGGAAGTTCAATATGTTCGGTACGTACGGTACGGTACGGTTCACCTAAATAATCGGCAATCACTCAAAATCGGTTATGGTGTATACCGAAACTATGGTATAACAAACTCATGTATTACAAAAGTTCCTGCACGATAAATTATGGGATGAAATTTAAGGATATCATGATTTCTGTTGGCTATACAGTTTAAATTTTTTTTGGGACAACGAACACACACGACCACCTATCATCCATAAATGGACATTAAGGAGATATTTTCAATGTAAAACGGTGCAAGGGTAATGTACGAAAGTATTTATTATGATATAAATACACATGCTTCATTCAAAATTACACTGCACATCAATCAAAATTTTCCAATTGGGTGGTGTAAAGGAGGCACGTATTTAGAATCATATTAAAATTTGATTAAAACCAATATAGGTCGACGACAGTTCAAATAAATTAATAGAATCAATTAGTACCAACGAGCCTATTACTAAATACATATTATCACGCCATATCCAAATAAACACCCACACATATGAAAATCCTAATATTTATTAGAAATGCATTCTAATAAACATTTTTAAATTTATACATTTAAAAACACAAATACCATTCCAACTAAGCTTGATCTAACTCTATCATTAATGCATTCTAATAACCTATCTACAATTTGTCAATTTAAAAACACAATTACTATTTCAACTAACAAAAATCTAGGAGAATAAAAATATTTTCAAATATTTAAGTCGGCAACAATAGTATATAATATGATGTTTTCGAATAATTCGTCCATAAATGGAAATTAAGCATATGAAAAAAAAAACATTACATAAAAAACAGACATTTAATAATTTAATATTTGTATTGTGCCTTGTCGATGGCAATTGACAACTGTGAACAACCCAAATTGATTAGATGTGTCAGCAGCAAAGATAGCGAAGACGGAAAGGAAGTAACACCGTTTTCCCTCACTGTTTGATGGACCCGGGTCATTTCCTCGCCCAGACCCGACTGCCCCGTCTCGAGGACCCGCCCTCACCTTTACACGTGGAGTTCATCCAACGAAGAAGCGCACTGTGGATGAGCGTGGCATCGAAAAAACCTTATTATGGTTTAATGATTGGTGTGAAATTGAGGAAGAAGTAGGTAAGAATTAAAATAATGATTGATTGCAATGAATTTGAATTATGATTGGTTGCAAATCGTTATCCCTTGGTAATGTGACATGAGAGGTAATGATACAAAATTCACGAGCATACCGTTACCCCTTGTAAGTGTGACACAAGAGATAACTATTATTTTATGAGTTTTTTACTATATGATTGGTTGCAAATCGTTACCCCTCGGTAATGCCACACGAGAGGTAATGATACAAAATTCATGAGCATATTGTTACCCTTCATCAGTGTGACACAAGAGGTAACGATCATTTTACGATCTTTTTGCTATAATTTTACAAAAATTCTAATTTTTTTTTAAATTATATATATATATGGTTGTAATAAATTCACATGACTAAATGATATGTATATTATTGGTAATTATTGGTGTGAAATTAAGGAAGAGGTAGGTAGGATTTTTAATTATGTTTGGTTGCAACAAACTCACCTGACTAAATGTCATGTATATATATGTACACTATCATATAAATTTTTGGTACCCACGGTTCCCTCTTCTAAACAAACAAAAGAAATTGCTTCAAGAAAAAAAAATACACCATAATCGTTCATCATCGGCATTTTTAGGTATGTTGAAACTGTATTATGTCGATTATACTAGTTTATAACTTGAATATAATTTTGTTAGTTTGTTTCATGAAAATTAGATATTTTTTACTAAAAACATCGTTACCTCTCGTCACCGCTCGCGAGAGGTAACTATATTTTTAAGAAAATTTAGTACTTCTTCTGAACAAATTGTGATATGAGAGGTGATGATTTTTTTGGCAAAATCATCATTACCTCTAGTGAGATAATTGTTAACGCTTGTGAGAGGTAACTATATTTTTAATAAAATTTAATAATTTTATGAAATTTCTAATTATTTTTGTTTTTGATTTTATATAGATGGAGTTGAATACCGTCATTATAAGATACGATGTAGCATAGAATAATTCGGAATACGAAGGTGGTGATGAAAATCTTGTTCACATTCCGACTCTTCCATTATCTATGTCATCGCTGATCGAGAGCATCAATTATGTCATGTATGTGAATTCGCTAACTACAGACTACTTGATGTATTATTTATCACGTAGTCGTATCGGTAGAGGTTTGAAGTCCTTTGTTAAATACTGATCAAGATCTCACTAATTTATGTATTCGAGATGGAGAGCCCATGGTGTACATTGTTCACAACAGAAGAAATGATTGTGTTGCAATCTCCTAACAAGAACCATATGTACCGTTATTCAATTACTCGGCACCTTCCTCGTTTATTAACTATGAAACTCAATATCCATCATTTGATTACTCGATGTCGTCACTCACCGATATTGAGCGTTTTACATCCTTAAGTTGGTTTTCTAATACATTTTCTAGTGGTGGTGGAAGTGGCCCAATTGATCCTCCAAGAGGCCCAAATTCATACATTGTGCCAGAAGAAGAAGAAGAAGAAGAAGAATATGATTTTGATGATGAATCTGATGATGAGGAATATGATTTGATGATGAATCTGATGATGAAGAAGAAGACGAGGAATTCACCACTGGGTTGACACATTCTACCCTTGCTAAGTTTGCTGTCTGGATCTGTAGAGAGGGTGGGTTTAACAGTTTTCTATCCATGCTCGGTGTGGCAACCCTCCACTAATGGGCCAGGAGAGAGACCCGACTCCTACAAATGAACTATATAATTGGTGAATTCCAATTATTCCTCTTGATACATCTTCTTCACTTGTGGTAAGTGATTTTGAGCGGATCGCGGATGAACAATTATGTAAAAAATTGACTTTCTAGCGCAAAGAGGATTTGTCAATTGCTTTCGGGTTATGGAATATTAAACGTCGAGCTAAATATAAAGTGCAAAATTGACTTTCTGGCACAAAGATGATTTGTCAATTTTTGAATTGTGTACAAGTTCAAGGCAAAACATACATGTAATCATGACTTGGGCCATATTGGCCCTCGGCAGGTCCACTCTAGGGTGATTGCAGCTTATTTTGCAAAGAAAATGCGCATTGAAGGGTTGATAATTAAGCCAAATAACATTATGATGGAGCTGCTGTGAGATTTCGGTATTCGAGCCCGTTACAATGTCACACTTCAAGCACAGAATTTCACTCTCGAGATGATATATGGTGAGCATGGTAATTCCTTTTGTGATACCCCGTCCCTTTTTTCTAAATTATAATTATACTCTCGAGATGATATATGGTGAGCATGGTAATTCGTGTTTGACCCTAGACATGTCATTTCATATGACACAGTACAAGTTTCCCAAGATATGGTGTATGAAGAAGTTACAATTGCTGTGATAGATAGAAGAGTTCATACACTTCAAAGCTCGAGGGATTTCCCTCAATAAAGGTGTAATGGAGTCGAAATGGACTCGAAGAGGACTTGGAAGAAAGAAGTTCATTATAGAGCTCGATATCCAAATGTAACTGAAATGTTAGGCTAATTTCGAGGACGAAATTTTTAAAAGTTGGGGAGATTGTGATACCCCGTCCCTTTTTTCTAAATTATGAATTATAATTTTTGGAAAATGGTGTTGAAATTGAATATTAATCATGTAAGTATGTTTGTATTATGCCGTTGATTTAATGCAGGTTGTTCTACTTGAGCCGATACGTCACAGCACAGTGATGTTATACTGAGTGTATAACACAGATTGAATTTAATACTAAAGTGTCGAGTTATATGATAATGAATGAATGTTATTGCATTTAATTTTGTTTGCCAAAACCTTGAACACCCTAACGCTGAGTTGATCGGGGGTCTCGCTGCCCGGTCAGCGAGTCGGGGGTTCAGGGAGCGAAGCGCCCCGGTGGGGGCTAGGGGGCAACGCCCCCTGCTTTTTCGGTATGTATTAAAGGTGTTTCAAAATCTAAGTCGTTTTAAAACGGAGTTAAAGATGTCCGGGAGTCAAAATGGAAGCGGGGTTAAAGGGGGGCACGCCGCGCGCTCGCGGGGAGGTGCGCGCCCTCGGGGACGTGCGCGATCGCGGGAGACTGCGCGCCCGCGGGGCTGCCAAGAGATGCACGCCCGCGGGGGCTGCGCGCTCGCGGTGAGCCTGGGCCGAGAGCCCCCTCCTGCGGTCGCGGGAGGTGCGCGGTCGCGCGGGCTGGGCCGATTTTCCTACCTATAAATACCACACTTATTCATTTCATCTTCATTTTCTCCACTTCCATTTGGGCGATTTCCTCCATCTCTCTCTCAAGAAACTCTTCATCTTTTGGAGTAAATCCTTTCAACATCCACCATCAACAAGGTAACCACTACACCTCTCCTTCATGGGAATTAAACACCCATTTCTTGTTGTTTTGGAAACTAGGGTTTGATAACCAAAATTAGGGTTTCCACTTTTATTGATCCTCTTGCCTTGATATCTTAAACATATGGTTTATTTACCTCCTTGAGGCTATATGTGAAGTTATATCGAATTCCTATGGTTCATTGTTGCTAGAGTTTGGATTTTTGACATAATTACCCTTGAATTGTTGATAATTGTTTGGAGGTGTTGTGTTGGTTGTTTGGGGTTGATTTTCAAGTATGTTAGAGCTCTATGATGAAGGTGTTTGTGTTTGAAATGGTGAGTTTAAATGATTTAAATTGAGTTATGCTTTAGTGGTTTAAATGGATGCACGTAAGGTGCTCGATTAAATGTTTCAAGGGGTTTTTAATGAGTATCTTGAGTCCAAAATCACGTTGTGAGTTTGTATATCCACATTTGTGTATATGGGTATGTTTAAAGACCTTAAAGCAAAGTATATCTTGAGTTGGTCAAATTATGATTTAATTAAATAACTCGACGTCTAAAAATGAAAGAAAATTGAAAGGGTGCTAGGTGACGTGTTGGGGCTCGAGGTGGATGACTTGTGCACGGCCAAGAAGTATTTCAAAGGTTGAGAAAGATTTGAAAGCGTCTCGTGAGGTGGGGTAACTCTAAACTGTGAACACGTGTAAGGTTATAGTTACTGTTGTGCTTTGATTGTATATGTATGAAGGGTCTTCGGACCAGTGAATGAAAGAGATCCTTCGAGGCCGACAAAGAGACCCTTCGGGGCAGAGATCCTTTGGATCGAACATAGACCTGTTAATGTCCTCCCTGGGGGGTAGGATGTCTGCGGGCATCCCTACAGGGATAAAGATGTTCATTAACGGGGGCATCATGATGTTTGGGCCCTACGGGGTTGAGACTAGTCTCCACAAAGTAAAGAAAAGTCCATATGTTATATTTTCACTTGTGCAATTAGCTATAACTGTTTGCAGTGTTCCCCACTGAGTATGTTGTTAAATACTCACCCCATTCATTCAATGAATTTTCAGGTTGAGGAGTCGAGGCCGGAGTAGGAGCGTTGTGAACACAAGAGAGCCCCACAAGCTTGTGTTTAATTTTGCTTGCTCTTGAATATGCGTATTGTTAATATTATTACATTGTTCATCCTTTCTGCTTTATGATCAACGATTATTGGGGATGGGAATAGCCCGATCTTTTATAGTTATGCTATGTTTAACTTGTTATAACATGTCAATGATTTAAAGGCGGGTCGATTGACCTAGGAGCCTACGTCGTGCAAATGTATGTCGATGAATCCCTAAATTTTGTGATGGTTATGTTAGGGTGCTAGACGGGCGGGTCGTCTAAGACCTATGAGCCCGATAGGTTAGATGACTGTATGAATGATGTGGATGGGTTTATTCTATGCTTCCGTTAAATACGATGTTGGGCGACATGGTAGATTATGATAGGTGGCATGTTATAATTGTGGAAGGAAATTTTATATTCGGAATTATGATGTTATACCTCATTATCCTATTTAACCCTAGCTTCTGCTCAATTTATTATGAGAATGCAAATACATGTAAATGAATTATTGTTAAGTGACGTGGCCAAACGGAGTAGTTTGGGATGTTATAAGTATGCTGAGTGACGTGGCCAAACGGAGTAGTTTGGGGCGTTACAAATTGGTATCAGAGCGGGTCTACGCTCCTGTAGACTCGTTTTTGTATGTGTTTGATTTATGAATGAGAAATGTGGGTGGTTGTTCACAACGGCTACTCGGCTTGACTCCGATCCTAAGGTATGTACCTTTTTAAAGGTTTTTCAAGTATGATTAATGTGAATGGGGGTGTATGAATAGAGTGTGTCGGGAAAGAAGTTAAAGAAGTTTAAGAGTTGAATAAATCGTGATAGCATGATAAAGAAAAGAAATGAATGGTCCGAAGTTGGACAAAAGAAAAGAAATGAACGGTCCGAAGTTGGACAATATAGATGAATGAAATGTATCTGTTGTCACGATCAACTATGATGTTTTAAATTCCCGATGCATGCTTTAAAGAAATGAAATCTTGGAAGTTGTGTGCTTTCTTGATTATGAAATGATGAAAAGTGCTTTAGTAGTCCTCGAATTAGCCCTAAGATGACATAAACCCTATGAGCTCGGTGTTCCATGCAAGGATAGTTGTGAATTGTTAGGAATCAGTATTCCTTCGGGAAAGAGAGTTTCTTCTAGTAAGATGGCGTATGGCCTGAAGCTATAAATTAATAATAGAGTGCTGAGAGCAGACTTTCATGTCTTTAAGGTGCGTGATTTTCGACATAATCCTAGGTATGGAATGGTTGAGTAGGAATCATGCAACGATTCGATGTCGTGATCTTGGGGTCGAATTTAATTTTTCCGAACGAGCCTAAGCCAATCTTCTATGGCGCTAGAACGAGATCAATCCAGAGACTCATCACAAGAATGAAGGCAATGAAGTTGTTGGAGAAGAGAGGATACCAGGAATTTCTCGTTAGCATAGTGGAGTCAAGGTCCACCAAGGTCCAAGGGCTAGACGTGCCAATGGTGAATGAATTTCCCGATGTAGACCCAAAAGAGTTGCAAGAGCTCAAAGTTCAATTTCAAGAGTTACTCGATAACAAACTTAATCCGACCAAGTGTTTCACCATGGGGAGCACCTGTGATATTCATGAAGAAAAAAAAAAAAGATGGATCGATGCGGATGTGCATTGATTATAGAGAGTTGAACCGATTATCGATCAAGAACAAGAATCCGCTGCCAAGAATCAAAGATTTGTTCGATCAACGAAAGGGAGTCGGTGTGTTTTCAAAGATCGATTTGGAATCCGGCTATTATCAATTGAAGATCAAGGAGAGTGACATCTCAAAGCCGGCATTAGAACGCGTTATGGGCAATATGAGTTCACGGTGGTGCCTTTCGGATTGTCCAATGTGCCTGGAGTCTTCATGGACTTGATGAATCGAGTGTTTCCATCCGTACCTCGACTAGTTTGTAATAGTTCTCATCAACGACATCTTGATTTAATCAAGAAGCAATGAGCAACACGCTGAGCCTCTCGGAATCACATTGAAGACGCTAAGGAAAGAAGAGTTTTATGCAAAATTTTCAAAATGCGAGTTTTGGTTGGAACGGATGGCATTCCTTGGCCACGTGGTGACATCAAATGGAATCGAAGTAGATTTGTCGAAGGTGGAAGCTGTTAGCAATTGGAAGGCGCCATCGAATGTTATCGAAGTCTGAAGCTTCTTAGGACTAGCGGGTTACTATAGAAGATTTATCGAGGGGTTTTCCAAGATATCGAGTCCTTTGATAAGATTAACAAGGAAGGATAAGAAGATCCAATGGAGTGAAAAGTGTGAGCAGAGTTTTCAAGAATTAAAGCGACGCCTCGTGTCACCCCCAGTGTTGACTATTACTGATGGGACTAAAGGCTTTGTCATCTACAGTGACGCCTCGAAGCAAGGAATTGGTTGCGTTTGGATGCAACATGAAAGGTAGTGGCGTACGCATCGAGACAGTGGAAGACGCACGAGTATAATTCGATCCGACCACAAAAGCTTGAAGTGCCTCTTTATCCAGAAGGAGCTATCTTCCAACAAAGTAAGAACAATTGATCAAGGAGTTCGAGGAGATGAATCTCGAGGTGGTGGATCATTCCAACACCACTAAAGGGATCTTAGCAGCCTTAGTGGTTCAACCACTAATTCGTGATCGAGTTCGTGAAACACAAGTCGATGATTCTTTCTTATGCAAAATGAAGATTCATTTCTTTCGTCAATCATATATCCAAGGTCACATCACGTTCGATGTCCAAAGTTATCACTTGTTTCAAGCCTATTAATAAAGATGAAGATTGTCGTTACGACTATAGCCAAGATAGTTTGAAGATATATCGGTGTTCTTCCGGGCATCCCGAAGATGTTGAAGTCAAGTTATTTTTTTAGTCCAGGAAGATCCATAGATCAAGTCACCTTGTCGTATCCTTTTCGATAAATAGGAAGTAATTCCTGGGATATCGCTTTCCGCAGCCAAGCGAAGCAATGTAAAGTCCAACCAACTTGTGCTATTCCATATCAACCTTGCCAAGAAGAAGGTACGTGATGCTCAAGAAAGAGAAGACCCAAAGAAAAAGATTGTTAAGAAGATAGACCTAGTAATCGGTAGGTTGAGAGTTTCAGTATGATAGAAGTTTTTGATTGAGTCTATTTATTCATCATCGTGTTAATATAATCGATTTGTTCATTCTCTTTTGGAATCGATTTGTCCTCTTCATAATTGAATCAATTTCCCCTCAATAGCTTCGCATCAATTGAAATTCTCTATTTGTACCATTTGAAATTCTTCGATTATATCCGCTGGGATAATTTACAATCTTTTGAATGATACTTCTTTGATCATCAAGAATCAGTAATAGCATTTCCTTGACAGGCTATGTTGTCATCCTTGTGAAAATATTTTTGCACGGTTTTCAGTTGCTAACCGTTGATTCCTTCATATCTTTGTCATATGCAAGAACCCTTCAAGTTTATAAGTTCTCTAAAAAGGCAATGTTTTTTTTGACATATGTAACCTAGTGATATATCTCTTCCAATTTCTAGGCTTGTTAAAGAATTGTTAAGCAAGATAAGCCCTCACTCTGAGGCATTCGTTTATTCTATTCCCACTTATAGAACTCAAGTGTGGACCTCGGAATAGAGCAGAGAGTATATAGCAGTATTCCTTTTTGTCAAGGGTGGAGTAATAAGAGCTATTATTTTCTAGTAGGAAGTAGAATCAAAGTAAGTACCAAATAGTATTCTCTAAAGTTTAAGATGCGCGTTTTCAAGAAGATTTCTCAGATCGTTGCGTTTAGAGGTGATCTAAGGAATGTCGGCATGTAAGTTTCAAGCGCGTAGTTAAAAGTCCAGACGTATGATCGTTACGCCTGCAAGCGATGGTGACCACCAGCGGAAACCATGAAGTCAGACGACTGCTTAAAGGAAAAGAGACAATTGCGATGAGGAAGTTTAGAGTTAAGTTGCGTGAGAATTTAAGAAACGCATCGTGAGGTTCATCCCAAGAAGACGAATAAGTCGAACCTCAGGAAGTAAAGATAAAGATAAAGCAAGTTTTCAACGTGATAGGACGTGCAAGGAACCCTCGAAGTAAGTGTCTGATTATTCAAGTTCGCTGAAGTTTCGCAAAGCTGCGATAAGTAAAGTCAGAAGCAAAAGGTAAAGCCAAGCAAAATAAAAGAAGGATGGACTCATCGAGACCACACGTCCAGTGCTCAAGAAGTAAGTTTAAGCAAATTTTTCTTTCATTCCATTTCACGAATAATTTCTAGAGATCCGCTCGAATGCAAGATAATAAAGAGATCGTGTTAAGCGATGTTAGAGAGAGATTTCACAAGGAAGAAAAGATAGAAAATGCTCAAAATCTAAAGAAGATAAGAAGAGGAGTCAAGATAGCCCAAGATCGCCACAAACCTTATGCCAACGTAAAAAAAAGAAAAAAAAAAAAGAAAAAAAAATGTAAGCATTGAAATTGGTGACAAGGTATTCTTGAAGATTACACCAATAAGAAGAGTGGTTAGATTTGGGAAGAAAGGTAAGTTGCAGCCACGTTATGTGGAATCGTTCGAGATTCTAGAGAAAATCGGCGAAGTTGCCTATCGCCTAGCACTACCTCCAGATTTGGCAAGTGTGCACCATGTATTCCTTGTGTTGTTGTTTAGACAATTCGTGTTTGACCCTAGACATGTCATTTCATATGACACAGTACAAGTTTCCCAAGATATGGTGTATGAAGAAGTTACAATTGCTGTGATAGATAGAAGAGTTCATACACTTCAAAGCTCGAGGGATTTCCCTCAATAAAGGTGTAATGGAGTCGAAATGGACTCGAAGAGGACTTGGAGGAAAGAAGTTCATTATAGAGCTCGATATCCAAATGTAACTGAAATGTTAGGCTAATTTCGAGGACGAAATTTTTAAAAGTTGGGGAGATTGCGATACCCCGTCCCTTTTTTCTAAATTATGAATTATAATTTTTGGAAAATGGTGTTGAAATTGAATATTAATCATGTAAGTATGTTTGTATTATGCCGTTGATTTAATGCAGGTTGTTCTACTTGAGCCGATACGTCACAGCACAGTGATGTTATACTGAGTGTATAACACAGATTGAATTTAATACTAAAGTGTCGAGTTATATGATAATGAATGAATGTTATTGCATTTAATTTTGTTTGCCAAAACCTTGAACACCCTAACGCTGAGTTGATCGGGGGTCTCGCTGCCCGGTCAGCGAGTCGGGGGTTCAGGGAGCGAAGCGCCCCGGTGGGGGCTAGGGGGCAACGCCCCCTGCTTTTTCGGTATGTATTAAAGGTGTTTCAAAATCTAAGTCGTTTTAAAACGGAGTTAAAGATGTCCGGGAGTCAAAATGGAAGCGGGGTTAAAGGGGGGCACGCCGCGCGCTCGCGGGGAGGTGCGCGCCCGCGGGGACGTGCGCGGTCGCGGGAGACTGCGCGCCCGCGGGGCTGCCAAGAGATGCACGCCCGCGGGGGCTGCGCGCTCGCGGTGAGCCTGGGCCGAGAGCCCCCTCCTGCGGTCGCGGGAGGTGCGCGGTCGCGCGGGCTGGGCCGATTTTCCTACCTATAAATACCACACTTATTCATTTCATCTTCATTTTCTCCACTTCCATTTGGGCGATTTCCTCCATCTCTCTCTCAAGAAACTCTTCATCTTTTGGAGTAAATCCTTTCAACATCCACCATCAACAAGGTAACCACTACACCTCTCCTTCATGGGAATTAAACACCCATTTCTTGTTGTTTTGGAAACTAGGGTTTGATAACCAAAATTAGGGTTTCCACTTTTATTGATCCTCTTGCCTTGATATCTTAAACATATGGTTTATTTACCTCCTTGAGGCTATATGTGAAGTTATATCGAATTCCTATGGTTCATTGTTGCTAGAGTTTGGATTTTTGACATAATTACCCTTGAATTGTTGATAATTGTTTGGAGGTGTTGTGTTGGTTGTTTGGGGTTGATTTTCAAGTATGTTAGAGCTCTATGATGAAGGTGTTTGTGTTTGAAATGGTGAGTTTAAATGATTTAAATTGAGTTATGCTTTAGTGGTTTAAATGGATGCACGTAAGGTGCTCGATTAAATGTTTCAAGGGGTTTTTAATGAGTATCTTGAGTCCAAAATCACGTTGTGAGTTTGTATATCCACATTTGTGTATATGGGTATGTTTAAAGACCTTAAAGCAAAGTATATCTTGAGTTGGTCAAATTATGATTTAATTAAATAACTCGACGTCTAAAAATGAAAGAAAATTGAAAGGGTGCTAGGTGACGTGTTGGGGCTCGAGGTGGATGACTTGTGCACGGCCAAGAAGTATTTCAAAGGTTGAGAAAGATTTGAAAGCGTCTCGTGAGGTGGGGTAACTCTAAACTGTGAACACGTGTAAGGTTATAGTTACTGTTGTGCTTTGATTGTATATGTATGAAGGGTCTTCGGACCAGTGAATGAAAGAGATCCTTCGAGGCCGACAAAGAGACCCTTCGGGGCAGAGATCCTTTGGATCGAACATAGACCTGTTAATGTCCTCCCTGGGGGGTAGGATGTCTGCGGGCATCCCTACAGGGATAAAGATGTTCATTAACGGGGGCATCATGATGTTTGGGCCCTACGGGGTTGAGACTAGTCTCCACAAAGTAAAGAAAAGTCCATATGTTATATTTTCACTTGTGCAATTAGCTATAACTGTTTGCAGTGTTCCCCACTGAGTATGTTGTTAAATACTCACCCCATTCATTCAATGAATTTTCAGGTTGAGGAGTCGAGGCCGGAGTAGGAGCGTTGTGAACACAAGAGAGCCCCACAAGCTTGTGTTTAATTTTGCTTGCTCTTGAATATGCGTATTGTTAATATTATTACATTGTTCATCCTTTCTGCTTTATGATCAACGATTATTGGGGATGGGAATAGCCCGATCTTTTATAGTTATGCTATGTTTAACTTGTTATAACATGTCAATGATTTAAAGGCGGGTCGATTGACCTAGGAGCCTACGTCGTGCAAATGTATGTCGATGAATCCCTAAATTTTGTGATGGTTATGTTAGGGTGCTAGACGGGCGGGTCGTCTAAGACCTATGAGCCCGATAGGTTAGATGACTGTATGAATGATGTGGATGGGTTTATTCTATGCTTCCGTTAAATACGATGTTGGGCGACATGGTAGATTATGATAGGTGGCATGTTATAATTGTGGAAGGAAATTTTATATTCGGAATTATGATGTTATACCTCATTATCCTATTTAACCCTAGCTTCTGCTCAATTTATTATGAGAATGCAAATACATGTAAATGAATTATTGTTAAGTGACGTGGCCAAACGGAGTAGTTTGGGACGTTATAAGTATGCTGAGTGACGTGGCCAAACGGAGTAGTTTGGGGCGTTACACCTTTCAAATGCTACCTAGCTATTTGCACATGCTAGAAGAACACAATCAGGGGACGATGACTGACTTAGAGATCGGACCTGACAGGAGATTTCAATATTTATTTATTTCTCTTGGAGTGTGTCGCACTTTGTATACTATGTTCTTAAGACCAATGATCGTGGTGGATGGTACACATCTTAAAAGAAAGAACAAAAGCATCTTATTTGTTGCGGTGACTAAGGATGGCAATGAGCAATGATTTCCACTTGCATTTGGAATTGGTCCAATTGAGAATGATCAATCATGGATCTAGTTCCTCATTCGAATGAGATTAGCATTTGGATGCAATCTCGAGACATAGATTGTCTTCGACCAACACATCAGTATAAAGGACATGATCGATCAAGTATTTCCAGGCACAGCCCACAGGCTTTGCTATTACCATTTGTTAAATAAAATCACACCATGGGGTGGCACCATTACAAACATGTTCCATAGAGTAACATATGTCTATCGCCCGAATATCTACAATAAGGCCATGGCATCTATTCAAGTAATAAGCCCGGATGGAGTTCATAATAAACTGATAGATGTTGGACTGAAAAGGTGGGCCAAATCGAAATGCCCTAGTTTTCTTACATCTAATGCTGCTAAAACATTCAATACGAGATTGTTATGGGCTAGATGTCTACCAATTTTCTCAATGATTGAGGCTATAAGACTTGTCATTGAATAGTGGTTTGATAAGAGACATAAACTTGCAAATGCTATCCACTAATTGAAGAAGCCCTGCGAAAGTTAACTGAAAAAGTGGAAAAATCTTGTTCCTACAATGTTGTGGCCATAACACAATCAACTTTTAAGGTGAATGATGGCAAACCAAACTTCAATGTTGATCTTGCACATACATCATGCCAGCGTCGTGAGTTTCAACAGGATTTGATGTCATGTTCTCATATCGCTGCTGCCATTATGTATGAAAATTATATTTATATTAAATATTCAAATTTATATTTATTTGATGTCTAATGATCTTTTCATTTCACTGTACAGGAGAAATAATGAACTCATATATACGATTAATTTGCGAGACACATACGAATTATCAGTGAATTATCTTCCTCATTGGGATGAATGGGTGGTACCTGAACACATCGCCCCAATTAAGGTAATGCCACCTATTGTCACTCGTCAAGCTGGCTGACCACCGATCAGGTGACACTGATCTGGGGCAAAGGCATTTAATCGACCTCGTCGTCAACCCAAGAAATGCAGTGTATGCCATGAGCCTGGACATACCCGGACCACCTGCCCTCTTTGAATAAAGGAAAATAATGAATAAAAATGTAGTTCCATTTGTTGACAAAATGGTTCAACAATGTACACTTGGTTTAAATTTATATTTTGTTTGATTCCTAACCTTTTATTTTATTTTCTGATGCATTAAATATCTCGAGTTAAATCGAAAAGCAAACCAAAAACAAAATGAGAAAATTATTACCTCTCATTACCTTTCAACTAGAGGTAACAATGTACACTTGATTTATACTAGATAGCATAGTGAGAACATCGTTACCTCTCATTACCTTTCAACTAGAGGTAATGATGTACACTTGATTTATATTAAAATAGCAGAGTGAGAAAATTTTTACCTCTCATTACCTGTCAACGAGAGGTAACGATAGTTTTTATTTTTTGTATCTCTTTTATTTGTTGAAAGATGGTTCGAAAATATACACATTTTAAATTGTTTACCTCTAATCAAGCGGTAACGAAACGGTTGAGAGGTAAGGAAACGATTGATAGAATAAATTATTTACCTCTCATTGAGAGGTAATGCTTTCTACTTAGATGTAACGAAATGATTGAGAGTGAGAATAATTAAGACAATGGGTTGATTTTTTTAAAAAAAAATATCATAATTAATGCATTATCAAGTAAGTTTTTAATAAACACCTAATGCATTATCGAGTAAATTTTTATTTAATAAAATAATATAATGTTATCGAATAAGTTTATGATTTTACTTAATTAGGATGTTCACATTGGACATGATAACTATCAGACATTTAATACTCATTAAACATGAATACATGATAACTATTAGTCATTTAATTAAAAAAAACTATTTTAGCAATTTAATTAATTATTGCTTAAAAGTCCATCATACATATGAAAACGTATTTGTTTAAGTTTTTTAATTAAACTGAAAACGTCATTGGTAGTTTAAACACGAGAAATTATTATTTTGTATTTTATTTCATATATGACAAACATAAAGAGATCATTTATTTTTCTAATTAATGTATGTATAACTATCCATATCATTTCAATATTAATTATAAGTTGGTTGGAGATTCGAAATAATAAAAATGGTTTACCTCTCATTGAGAGGTAACGATTTCTACTAAGAGGTGATAGATTTTTGAATTGCTAATTTAAATTAAAAATAAATAAATTAGTGTATAATAGATAGGAATCAAAAGGTTCATTTACACATCTTTTTGAATATTCACGTGGCTCAATGACTGAAATAAGAGAAAATTCAAAGAAAATATTGTTACCTTTCTGTGAAAGGTAACGATTTTGCATTGAAGAGTAACCTTATTTTTGTCTCGCATGGGTTCTTATCATTTACTTTTGTATTTATTATGTCTTACACACTTACATTTCTGTAAAGTAACACAAATGATTGGTATTTTGGAAAAAATTTGTGGATTCCAATCTCTTACACAAGGTCAATTCATCTAAAAAGTGCAAAGTATGTGGGGTATTGAGGACAATATTATAAAAATGGGTAATTTTTGAAATATTTTGTTAAGTTGGGTATTTCTTGAATACAACTTAAGGAATGTGGATATTTAAATTTTCAACCATATAATTAAAGTAGAAGGGTAATACTTTAAAGGTTACAAGTCTGTGACTTTTTTTTTTGTATGAGTAATACTTTTTCGGACTTTTTTTTTCCGGAACGAGACGGAACCGGTCATCTGAAATTTTGATAAGCTTTATTTTTGACTTCAAAGTCTGATGGAAATGTTCGCGATTATTAATTAGGGTAAGAAAATACATAAATACACCAGACAAAGATGCTAGCATGTTCTTGTATTTATGAATGTCAATACAAATAGATGTCACAAAAATTGCTATAGTTCCAAAAATCACAGCTCATATATATCATTCAAAGTTGAAGAAAAGGTTGGTTAAATCCCAATCTTTTTACCGCCTTTTAATCATCAATCTTTGCGCCAAGGGCTCATCATTCAGTAAGAATGTAAGATAATAAAGATTAGTAATGGTAAAAGATGCCCCTGTTGAAAGTCAAGTAAATTTCACTTTTTACTGGACTCAGTTAAATTTCTTGAAAATAGTTGTTTTATATTTCTCTTAGACAAAGAAATAATAATTCCCTTAAAAAAATCATTTCGTCTGTTTTGGATATATATTTTTTGGTAGAGGGCATTCTGGGAAGATTGATTGAGAGAGAGTAGATGAAAGGATCTCAGGTTGTCAATGGAAAAATAAAATAAGTCTCTGTTAGTAAGTATTGATTAGTTACTAGAGATTACAAAATGAAATCATATTTTTGTTAGTTTTCATATATAAGCCGACTTCGTTGGTTGGGTCTGAAAAATGTTTATGGTGTGAATCTTTTGCATTTTCGCGCAACATAGAGAATTAAGGGATTAGGCCAATAGAAGTAAGCTCTTAATTTGAACTCTTTCATTCTAATTTATTTTTGAAGATGGTGAAGTCTTTTTTTGTTTTTTTCAAGAGGAACACTTACATGCAGCAGTTCTTACGGGCTTGTCTATGCTATCCATGAGGGTAGTGCCCAAGTGACACAATACATCTAATGTGACACTTTTATGTGTCACAAACTGCGGGTAGTGCCCAAGTGATACAATACATCTAATGTGACACTTTTATGTGTCACAATTTGTGACACATAAAAGTGTCACATTAGATGTATTGTGTCACTTGGGCACTACCCGCAGGGATAGCATAGAATTTCTCCAGTTCTTACATGCCCAAATTTCATACCCCACGCCCCGGTCAATTTTTTTTCCTCGACAATTTTTTGATTTTTTTTATATTTTTTTCAGTTTTTTCTTTTTGTTTTTCCCAAAAATTCTATACCCTAAAATAAAATAAGTATATTCTAAAATTAAAGTAAATTAATTTAATTTGGTTGAAATAAATATAAATTTATACCATAAAATTAAAATTAATTAATCATAAAATAAAAGTGAATTAATTTAATCTTTTTGAAATCTGACGACTCGCGCAATGTACTCGTCCGATGGTAATGCGTGGGCTCATGCATTGAGCTCGATAATTAAAATTTTCAATTTAAAGATAACACATAATTGAGATTAATAAAACTTAAAACAAACATCAACCCTCAAAAACACAAAATAAATCCTTAAAAAAAATCTAAAATTACTAAAAATCATGAACCCTAAAAAATTCTAAACTTCTAAACTCTAAACATTAGAAATGGAAAAAATCACATTTGAACTGGATAAACTAGTATATAAGATATATCATGGTTTTATGACAAATGGTATCAGAGAGTTTCAGATTTTGATATGAGGCTAACTTTTGTTTTAATAGAAGGTGTTTTGCATGCGCCTCAATGATGGTTTACCAAAAAGCTTTTTGGGTCGAGGTCATGCAAGAATCGAGCACACATATTGTAGAGTTTGAAATTGGATCGGAATGATATATAGTTCGATTTCTTCACCAGAAAATGGTTCATACCAACTTATATATCATCAAATTATAATCGCATTTCACATTTTGGTTAATCACATCACTAGTGTCGATGATAAAAATTAAATAAAATAAAATATGTACTTATAAAGCAAGACACAAAATATGTAACAAATCATTAGAAGTGATTTTCATATACGGATTGACGGCCTTATTTCGGTATTTGGAGCGAAGAGATTTTACAAGGCATAGTCCCCTACTTGTAATGATGCAATGCTTCATGACCTAAAAAGCACAAAATTTAAAATCAGACGATTTTTTTCTGCAGAAAGAAGAATGATGATTGCCAAAATAATAGAAAAAGGTAGTTGGAAATACTTGTGTTGAATTCAAGAAGTTGTTCATCGTCTAAAAGTGATGAATTTCTTAAGCATCCTATGGGATTGAGAATGAGGATTCCATAAATTATAATTTAACATATATACTAAAATAAATTTGAAATTAGTACAACCGTAAAAAAATTCAAGGGTTAATTATCTCTATTATCTATATACAGTTAAACCTCTATATAGTAATATCGTTGGGACCAGAGAAAAATATTACTATAAGGAGGTTATTCTTATATAGAGTTTGCATATAAAAATTATTTTTTTTTTTTAAAAATAATATATATTATACAACACTTGGAAATGTCACTTCATATTTAAAAACATGAATTTAAAAGGTATATAAGATTCATTCATGTGCTCTAACCGAAGAATATATCATATAGGAATCACGCAAGATGTGCATGGTGATAATTCAAAGAATGATAGTGTAGAAATAGAAAAAGTATTGTGTAAATAAGCTTCAAACATGTTGGACAAGCTGTAAATGTTTTAGATTCAACAAGAAAGAGATTGTGTTGACTAATTACTTCGAACGTGCAAATTAAAGGGTGTGATATTAACCCAAAAAAATTAAAGCACTGCCACAAATAACTTTATATAAGTATTTCATAAAATCTTAAGTTTAATGTAACATATGAGTTAAAATAGTTCTAGACATTTTATATAGATATTTAAATATATATGAAATTTAATGTCACTTTATTACTATATGGAGGTAAATTTCTTAAGGATGGTCTTAAAAAAATACCGGAATATTACAATGTAGAGGTTATTCTTATTTATAATTGATCCCGAGTTGGGACCACAACTTTTTATTACTATAAGGAGGTTATTCTTATATAGAGTATTCTTATCTAGAGGTTTTACCGTAGTTATTTTGGGTTTTAGAGACGACCTTTCAATTTTGACAATTACAACATAAAATGATAGTTTTTTACAATTAGAACATATGGGCAAAGTCAGTGCACTAAAATCTGACGTATTACAACATAAACTGATATTTTTTCACAATCAGAACATACGGGCAAAGTTTTGGCAGTTTTGCACCTATAAAACATGATAAACATTAAATGTCATTTTATATTGTCATTACCAAAATTGAAATACGGTCTAAAAAAAACTATTAACCCACACGTAAAATAACCATTTTTCCCTAAAAAAATACCATTTAAGATAACAAATTGAGTTTTTTTAATCATCTCCATAAAAATATGAGGCACACTCCTGTAGGACGGTCTAACGGGTCGTTTCCGTTAGACGGATCCTAACCCGACCCGGATCTAATTTTTTACTTTTTTTTTTGCACCCCAGCCCCACCCCATCCCCCACTCTCTCCCTCTAACACGCTGACCATCTTTTCTTCTTTTTTTTTTTTTTTTTTTTGTTTTGCTTCAGGGGTCCCACACCACCCCACCCCAACCTACCCTCACCCTCACCCCCTCTTTCTCACACACGCACACACATCAACTCTTCTCTCTCTCTCTCTCTCTTTCTTTCTTTTTTTTTTTTTTTTTTACAATTCTAATTCACACTTTTACACTTTTTTTTTCTTTTTTTTTTTTGAGCACATTTATACATTTTATTTTACTTTTTTTTTTGGGAGCACATTTATACACTTTTTTTTCTCTTTTTTTTTGGAGCACATTTATACACTTTTTTTTTCTTTTTTTAAGTACATTTATACACTTTTTTTTCTTTTTTTCTGGGATCACATTTATACACTTTTTTTTTCTTTTTTCGGCAATTTTATTTTCGACTTCAATTTACGCTTCACTACGAAGAGTTAGAAGTTGTGTGTGTTTTTTTTTGTAATGATTTTATTAATTATACTTTATCCATAATTAATGATACTTCATATCAATGTTAATGATACTTCACAAGATAAAATTTATATTTTCATTAAAATGAAAATTACCGATGATTAAGCATTAATTGTCAAATTAACAACAAAGAAGTATTATTAATTATGAAGTAAGTATCTCTGGTAATAAAAAATGAAGCATCACTAATAGTGATATTTTCTTCTGCAATTAGTGATACTTTTCTTTCTAATTAGTGATAATTTCTTCTGCAATTAGTGATAATTTTCTTCTAATTAGTGATACTTTCTTCTGCCATTAGTGATACTTTTCTTCAATTAGTGATACTTTCTTTGCAATTAGTGATAGTTTTCTTTCTAATTAGTGATACTTTCTTCTGCAATTAGTGATACATTTCTTCTAATTAGCGATACTTTCTTATGCCACTAGTGATACTTTTCTTCAATTAGTGATACTTTCTTTGCAATTAGTGACTCTTTCTTCTAATTAGTGATACTTTCTTCTGCAATTAGTGATACTTTTCTTCTAATTAGTAATACCTTTTTATGCCATTAGTGATACTTTTCTTCAATTAGTGATACTTTCTTCTGCAATTAGTGATACATTTCTTCTAATTAGTAATACTTTCTTCTACAATTAGTGATACTTTTCTTCAATTAGTGATACTTTCTTTGCAATTAGTGATAGTTTTCTTTCTAATTAGTGATACTTTCTTCTGCAATTAGTGATACATTTCTTCTAATTAGTGATACTTTCTTATGCCACTAGTGATACTTTTCTTCAATTAGTGATACTTTCTTTGCAATTAGTGATACTTTCTTCTAATTAGTGATACTTTCTTCTGCAATTAGTGATACTTTTCTTCTAATTAGTAATACCTTTTTATGCCATTAGTGATACTTTTCTTCAATTAGTGATACTTTCTTTTGCAATTAGTAATACATTTCTTCTAATTAGTAATACTTTCTTCTACAATTAGTGATACTTTTCTTCAATTAGTGACACTTTCTTCTGCAATTAGTGATACTTCATCTCTAATTAATGATACTATAATTATTTTAAGGATTCTTGAATATATATTCTTTTCAAATAAATCTATATCTTAAATTGAAATTAGTGAACCATAAAATTGAATTGAATTTAAAATATTTTTTAAATAAAATTTCACCACATAAATATATTTTTTAAAAAATAAATGTGCACCCTAAAATGGAATTAGTGAGCACTAAAATTGAATTGAATTAATTCTAATACAAAGGAAAAAAAAACTAAAACAAACGAAAGAAAAAGAAAAAAAAGAAAGGAAAAAGGGCAAAGGCCCAACAAAAAAAAACAAATACAAAGGAAAGAAAAAGAAAAAAAAAAGAAGGAAAAAAAAGGCAAAGACATACGAAAGAAAAAGAAAAAAAAAAGAAAGGAATTGAAAAAGGGCAAAGGCCCAACAAGAAAAAAGAAAACAAAAACAAAGGAAAGAAAGAGAAAAAAAAATGGGAAAAAGGGCAAAGGCCAGCCCAGCCGCCGAAAAGGCAAATCAATTTTTTTTTAAACTGTCAGGCGCGTGCAATTCACGCGCCGCACGTGGGGGCGCGTGGGAGAGTGTAATGCACGCGTCTGACGTGAAAATGGGCGGGTGAGCGGGTTTTGGAGCGGATTTTGAGCGGATTTGGGTATTATTTGACCCGTCTAACGTAAGAGATCCGTTAGACGGTCTCATACAAGTTTTTGTCTAAAAATATAAGTTTTGGCCGTGTTCTTATTTTATTTTCTCTTTTCCTTGTCTTGTCTTTCGTTCACAATCCACAAAAAAGTGACAATCGGCCGTAAGGATGACGGGTCCCACACCTACATATCTTTCAAATTCTATATTGATAAAGTCATAAAACTCAATTTAAATGAAAGGAGGTTAACCAAAGAGTGATCGAAAATCAGTAGAAGATGACAACTATTGCCTTGGAACAGTAGAAAAACAAAAACAAAAAACAGATCGCAAGCAGTTGCATAACAGCAGTCTTTGCATATCTTCAAATTTCCTTTCTTCCTACATTTTAAGAAGCGCTAAAAAAAGGCAAATTTGAACAATTCAAATCATGATACACAATCAAAACTACAAAGTTCTCTCTACTTCTATACATATGATTGCAAATTACACAAGGATTATGACATTCAAGCCCACCTCCTCAAGGAACAGATAATGCCACTGCTTTAAACCTCATCGATCTGGTCCTGCAAACAGAGAGAGAGAGAGAGAGAGAGAGAGAATAGTGAGGTGGGGAGGATACACCCACCTAATTAAAATGCAAGAAAGAAACCATCATAACCTAAATTCTTTGCATGTCCATGCACGTACATGCTCATAGGTGAGCAAATCAAAAGTTGGGCCAGATTTGCATTGGCCACAAGCAATGTAATTCTTTCAGAATATGATATAATTTCAAAACTAAGACTAGTAACAAAAGCAAACAAGACAATAAAACGCCTCAAAAACTTTCATATTGCTGAAGCATTAAATGAGCATGGACGATGTACATGCAAAAGGCCTTTTTACCTTCACTTCTTGTTTATAATGGTAGCATTAAAAATATGCAGCATCTAAAAGATTAAAATAAATACATTTTCTTATGAAAAACGTTGTTATATAATCCATTAACTGCATCATCAATTGCCAAATGCTTTTCAGGCAACTTTTAATCATCACCATTACAGAAGAAGGTATTACGTCAAAAGAAGCTCATCAAAGAGTGCCCGTCGGCCGATTCTCATTAAAGCGGCTGCAGTTCTTACCCAGAAATCCTTATCCTTTTGTGTATTGCCATCTTTTGAGCAATGGCTAATAGTGCTCCACGCATTTGCAAGACGAATATCCTCCTCTTTGGACCATGTCATCTTAACCTTGTTACGAGGTCCGCCAGTGCATTCATTGTCATCATCATCAGCTTTATCATCATCAAGGTTAATAGGTTCTACCTTGGTTTGTGTAGAGTGTGGTGGAAAGAGTGAGCCATACAATGTAAATGGCGGTGTTGCCTCATTATCGAATGCAGACTCTCGCAGGCTCGATTGTCTAGATTCACTTGATGGTTGTAAAGGTGGAGGAAAAAATACTTGAAAAGGTGGTAACATCATAAATTGATCACCCATTGCTGCATAATAATCAGTCGGAGGCATGGAATACAGAAGAACATTATTTGCACTAGTGGGGACATTCTGAGACAAAGGCATGAAATACGGAGTGAGGAAATTCCATGAAATTTGTGGCATAAAATAAGAAAATTAAAAAAATCTTACGATAGAGACGATTTTGAGAATTTTCAGAAATTGAATTTCATTGCGAATTTGATGAACCAAAAATATTGAAGATAGTGAAAAATGAAGAAGATAGCAAATTGTTGCAGCAAGAAATAGATAATTTAGATAATGAAGGAGTGGAGAAATGATAAATTATCCACTAATATTTATAGGCAAAAATAATTAAATAAAATTAATAATTTCTAGATATAATTGTTGAACCCCCAAGCTGAACCCAGCTCCCAAATTTCAAACCCAACTCCATAAAAGCTTCCTTACATGGCAATCTGTAATGCATTGAACCCAACTTCTACCCGAAACTAAGCTTCACTACTCTTACAAATAAAAAAAGCATGGAAAAATTTGTGAAGAGTTATGGAACTGACCTGTTTGGCCATGCTGCACGCTTTATCTGATGAATTCAGAATTTCATAGTAAAATACTGAGAAATTCAGCGCCAAGCCCAACCATATAGGATGTGTTGGATCAAGATCAGCAAGTGCGATATCCTATTTACAATTGATCGCAGAAATAAAGAAATGCACGGATGAGTTCTACTTCAAACACCAAATTTCACCTTGAGATTATAAATCATAAAACTAAAATCTCAAAATCAGATTCTTCCAAATAATTTGACTAGCAGAAGGACTATTATAGAATCATGATAGAAAAATAAGTAGTAAATGAATCTCACACCAATAGGCAATAGCCCTAAGCATAGTAAGCATACCTGAGCGGCTTTGTAAGCCAGCATTGTATTCTCAGCCGCCTCCTTCCGTTCATTCCCGACCTTAAACTCAGCGAGATAGCGATGGTAATCGCCCTTCATCTTCAAATAGAAGACCTTCGACTCACTCGACGACGCCGACGGGATCAAAATGTCGGAGAGGAGTTTCAGAATGCCGGCGCAGACTTGCGAGAGCTCCGCCTCCACTTTAGATCTGTAGTCCTTGACGAGCGACATGTGGCCGTCGTTCTTGCGGCCCTCCTCCTTCTGCTCTAGCGAGCTCACGATGCGCCACGCCGCACGGACCGAGCCGATGAGCGTTCTTGTAAGCGACGGAGAGGAGGTTGCGCTCCTCCACGGAGAGGTCGGTGCCGCCGGAGCTCACGACGAGGTTGTCCATGAATTCAACCATCTCCTCGTAGCGCTCGGCTTGCTCTGCTAGCTTCGCCATGTAGAGGTGTTGAACATAAACTTGTGGGACACCCTACACATCAGCACATCAATGCTGACTTGGCTAACGTGGAGAAACGGAAAGACGAGAAAGAGAGTTAACTTGGCAAACAGACGTGAAGTGGTCCAACAGTTTGGTGCCCAAGTTTTGTGTACATGTGTAGATATTCTAGATTATTCTTCTCTTGTATATAGAGATATGAACTCAATGAAAATCTTGAGCTATGAATTACTACTATGATATGAAACAGAAAATTTCCCAGATCTCTACTATGTTTACTCAGATTTAATTTCATGGTATCAGAGAGCAGGAATATTTTCTTCTTTTCGATCCGCCTTTTTCTTTTTCTGTCAATCTTAACATACAAACTCAATGGAGAATTCACCCATGTCTGCCATTTCAAGCATCAGAGGAGTTCCTGGATCTACAATCCAGATCATACCACTGCAGGGGCAGCAGATCTCTGCTAAGTTAGATGATACTAACTTTTTGTTGTGGAAACAGCAAGTGGTGGCCACACTTGGTGGCTATGGCTTAGAAGGATTCATCACCGGAGCTCAAGAACCTCCACCAATGTTTCTCCCAGGTAACTCTGAAGGAAATGGTACTTTGAATCCCGATTATGACGCATGGAGTTGACAAGATAAGTTAATCACTTCATGGCTGTTGGGATCTATGACACAACCTATTCTCACTGTTCTTGTTGGTTTGGATAACACTAAGGATATATGGGACACACTTGAGTCAAATTTTGCTAGTCAATCTCGTGCTAAACTTATGCAGCTGAAATTTCAGCTACAAACTCTTAAGAAGGGGAGTATGTCCATGAGAGAATATCTGAACAAGGTCAAGAATTGTTGTGACATTCTTGCTGCTGCAGGAGAACGAGTCAGCGAGGATAATCATATATTGCACATACTCACTGGTTTGGGAGCAGAGTATAATGCGGTGATGGTTTCTCTAACATCCCGAGTTGAGCCGTGCAGCTTGCGAGAGGCTACATCTTATTTAATTGCTTATGAACATAGGCTTGAAACTCTTGAGAAGCCTGGTTTTCATATTGAAGGCTCTGCCCCCACTGCTAATATGGCAACTCAATCACAAGGATCTAAAAACAACAATATTCCAGAAGGAAATGGATGAAGAGGATTCAACAATGGCAGAGGTGGAGGCAGAGGAAATAGAGGCAGAGGCAGAAACAATGGAAATTGGAAACCCCGATGTCAAATTTGCCACATCCTTGGTCATGCTGCTGACAGATGTTATGAAAGAAACAATCTCAATTTTATTCCAAACAATAGTAGGAGCAATGGAGGTTTCCAACAACGGTCAGGTGGTTTCCATAACAACACAGGGAACTTCAATGGAAATCAATTTGGAGATCAATATGGTAGAGGCAATGCTTCTGTCAATATGGCAAGCATGAACAATGGAAGTCAAGACCACAACTCTGAGATGAATTGGTACCCAGATTCGGGGGCTAGCAATCACATCACCTATGATTACAACAACTTGGATCAAGCTGCAGATTATCAAGGTTCTGAGAAACTACAAATGGGCAATGGAGCAGGTTTGCAAATTTGTCATGTTGGAAATTCTGTAGTGCAATCTTCTTTACCTTCTTCGCATTCTAATCATATCTTTGTCTTAAAATCTCTGCTGCATGTGCCTCATATTAAAAAGAATTTATTGAGTGTGTCCCAATTTGCTAAAGACAATCAGGTCTTCTTTGAATTTCACCCTGATGTTTGTCTTGTGAAGGACCAAGCTACAGGCCATACACTCCTTAAGGGAGAAGTTGAACAAGGACTCTACAAGTTTAACCTCATCAATTCAGCCTCCAACACCATCACCACATCTAAGACACCCTCCAGCTTCATTCATTCTCCTCTGCAACAGATTTCACATCTTCCTTCCGCTTGCAACAGCACCTTCAAGAATAAAGATTCTCTCAGCTTATGGCACCTTAGACTAGGTCATGCTTCTCATGATATAGTTAAGAAGACTTTGAATCTTTCTTGTATTCCTTATTTTGTCGATGATGCAGTTGCTTCTTGTATCTCTTGTTTCAAGGGCAAAAGTCATAAACTGCCTTTTGTTTCTAGTAATAGCCAATTTGACATTTTGGAATTAATACACACTGACCTGTGGGGTCCTTCTCCCATTGAATCTGTTAATGGTTACTCATACTACATCAGTTTCATAGATCATGCTTCTCGATACACTTGGCTCTATTTGTTGAGAACAAAGTCTGAAACAACTAATGTTTTCATTCATTTTAAGGCTATGGTTGAAACTCAATTTGGTAGGAAAATTAAAGCTTTACAAAGTGATGGTGGAACCGAGTTTAAACCATTAGACAAATTTTTAGCTAGCCATGGCATTCTTCATCGACTTTCATGTCCCTACACACCCCAACAAAATGGGCTTGTGGAAAGAAAACATAGACACATTGTAGAGATTGGCCTTTCCATGCTTGCTCATTCCCACATTCCTCATACATATTGGGACGATGCTTTCACTTCAGCTGTTTTCATAATAAATCGAACTCCTAGCAGATTGTTGAGCTACAAAACACCATTTGAACTCTTATTTAAAGCCAAACCTGATCTACATTTTCTCAAAGCCTTTGGTTGTCTCTGTTTTCCCCATCTTCGACCATACAACTCTTACAAACTTGAGTTTCGAAGTGACCGAGGCACTTTTCTCGACTATAGTAATATTTACAAAGGATACAAAGTTCTCTTACCTTCAGGAAAAATTATTGTCTCCAGGCACGTTGTTTTTCATGAACACATTTTTCCTTTTGCTCAAAAACAACCCTCCACTCTGTCTCATTCTGACTTGACTACACCTCCTCATCATTTTCTTCCTCCAGCTACTTTACGCTCTATTTCCCCAACCTATGTTGCTCCTTCATCTCAATCTTCTCCACTCTCACTTAATGATCATGTCTCTTCTTCTGAGCCTGCTCCACCTCATCCCACTTCCTCTTTGATTGGCACTACAGATTGTTCTAGCATGTCAAATTCTAACCACTCTACTTCTAATCAAGTTAATGAGAATCTTGCAGGGCAGGTGACTCCGGGTGTTTTACCTAGCAATGCTCATCCCATGGTTACACAAGCTAAGGCTGGCATTCACAAACTGAAGATCTACTTGACTTGTTCTACTTTTGATCATTTCGAACCTGCCTCCTACAAGGAGGCTCTTGGTACTACAGTTTGGCAAACAGCTATGCAGCAGGAAGTGGATGCCTTACTCAGGAATGGCACCTGGACTCTTATTTCTTTACCTCCTCACAAGGAAGTGGTCAGTTGTAAGTGGGTTTTCAAACTAAAACGGCATGCTGATGGGACCATTACACGACACAAGGCCAGACTTGTCGCTCGTGGCTTCACCCAAACATTTGGTCTGGACTACAGTGAGACATTTAGCCCTGTCGTTAAACCAATAACTGTCAGAACAGTTCTCACCATCGCTTTGTCAAAAGGGTGGCATATTCAACATTTGGACATTGATAATGCTTTCTTGTATGGTGCTCTGTCTGAGGATATTTATATGCAGCAACCACCGGGGTTCGAGAAGGGTCAAGGTTTAGTTTGTAAACTCAACAAAGCTATTTATGGCCTCAAACAAGCATCAAGGGCTTGGAATTTTACACTTGGCAGTAGTCTCATGAATCTCGGTTTTCAGAGGTCCAAAGCTGATTTCTGTTTGTTCTTTCGTAAAACTCAAAGCTCATTTGTTCTTCTTATTACATATGTTGATGATATAGTCATTACAGGTGATAATCCACATGAGATTCACAAATTGATTCACGGTTTGAGACAAGATTTTTCTCTTAAAGATCTTGGCTCTTTAAACCATTTTCTTGGGATTCAATTTTGTGAGACCTCTGAGGGCTTGCTCTTAAGTCAGAAGCAATACATATTGTCTCTTCTCCATAAGGCCAAAATGGTGGATGCTAAAGGAGCACCTAGTCCGATGGTAACTACACCAACTCTGTCAAAGTTTGCAGGACAAACTCATGTTGATTCTAGCCTTTATAGGAGCATCGTGGGTGGATTACAGTATGCAACTGTTACACAGCCTGATATAGCTTTCAGTGTGAATAAAGTGTCACAATATATGCAGTCTCCTTTAGATTCACACTGGAAAGCAGTCAAAAGGATTTTGCGGTATTTGGCTGGTACTATTCATTTTGGTTTGCATCTCAAACGTTCTTCTCATTTCGACATTAAAGCCTATGCCGATTCTGATTGGGCTTCCGACATTGATGATCGACGTTCTACAACAGGTTTTTGTGTCTTTCTTGGAGGAAATTTAGTATCATGGAGTGCAAGGAAATAAGCTAGCGTTTCTCGATCCAGCACAGAAGCTGAATTTCGAAGTTTGACACATGCTACTTGTGAAGTTATATGGTTGCAAAATCTCTTAACTGAGTTGAAGATCAAACACCCTGCCCCTTTTATATTGTGGATGGATAATCTCAGTGCTGTAGCCCTGTCCAACAACCCCGTCTATCATTCTCGGATTAAACATGCCGAAGTCGATTTTCACTTTGTTCGGCACTATGTTCAGCTGGGCAGAATTCGAGTACAGCACCTCCCCTCACATGCCCAAGTTACCGATATATTCACTAAACCACTAAGTGGACAAACCTTCAGTCGGCTAAGAAACTTGCTTCAAGTTATACCTTGTGCCTCCATCGGTTTGAGGGGGGATGTTGAACATAAACCTGTGGGACACCCTACACATCAGCACATCAATGCTGACTTGGCTAACGTGGAGAAACGGAAAGAAGAGAAAGAGAGTTAACTTGGCAAATAGACGTGAAGTGGTCCAACAGCTTGGTGCCCAAGTTTTGTGTACATGTGTAGATATTCTAGATTATTCTTCTCTTGTATATAGAGATATGAACTCAATGTAAATCTTGAGCTATGAATTACTGCTATGATATGAAACAGAAAATTTCCCAGATCTCTACTATGTTTACTCAGATTTAATTTCAGTACTGTTCTCTGGTGTAACCCATCCGGAAACAGAGAGAGAGAGAGTTGAGAATTGGGGTTTTGAGATATGTGTGAATTTTGGGGCAACGGGCGACAGGGGCTGTTGAAACTTGAAATGTGGAGAGACTCTTTTTTGCCGCGGCGTATATTTAAAAAATAAATAAATAATGATATTATTATTCATATTATAATATTTTTGATTTTGTCTATTTAAAATAAATTAATCATTAAGAAATATGAGTAGTTTATTTGATCTTTTGAACTACTCATATAATATACCTATTTTTTTTTTATAATCTACATGTTAAATTTCGAAAAGTAGTTCAAATCCCATATGGAAAATAACAGTTAATTATTTGTAAGTTAAGTTTTGATTATTTTTTATAGACGCTAAAATATGTACAAGTCTGTTAGTCTTATTGGGCCATTTTGTCTACTCCTAAGACCATATTTATCGGTTGGGAATAGGGCGAACGTTCGGCTGCCATATTGGAAAATAAAAAAAATTGAAATGGTGGGTTTGGGGTGTTCGACCGAGGGAGGCCATCCGAACACTGATCTCTCTCTCTCTCTTCACCCATTATTTTATTTTTTTATTTTTTTTTTATATTTTGTATTTTTTTATGTATTATTAAAATAAATATATCTATTATAGACCATTTTTACTAAATTTCCACACCTCATAAATTTCTCAATATCTCAATCTATAACGTTTAGTATTTTTCTCTATATCTCCCAATGGATCGAGAAAATAATTTTTATTACGATCTTCAGTATCAAAATCACTCCCAAGATTATTTTTCTAACCTCGAAAATCTTCCAAACTCTAAAGAATTCTCACAGTTCGGTAATATGAACTCCCAATTTTCACATAATCCTACTCATTCTCCTAATCCAGAAAACCAAACCTCTCAAAATATCTCTATAAATGCACCCTCAAGCTGGTCAGAACAAGAAGATATATGGCTTATGTCTTCTTGGTGTTACATTAGTAATAATTCTATTACTGGCAAGAACCAATATAATGACTCATTTTGGTCAAAAGTTACAGGCTTGTATGAGAAAATGTGAAGTGAAAATCCCAATGTTGGTGGCCCTCGATCAACAAAATCATTGAGGCAACGTTTAAGACGCCTCAACAAAAATGTGAGCGCATGGACTGCTGCATACAAAAAAGCGTATGAATGAAGATCGAGCGGACAGTCCAGAGAGGTTATTGAGAAAGTTGCTCAAACATTATATGGAAAATCCAAGTTTACTCACCATGAGGTGTTTGAGAAAGTGATGCGTCATTATCAGCAGGGGCGGTTACAGGGGGGCTGGGAAGGGCTCCAGCCCCCCCTAACTGAAAAATTACACCATTTTTAATAGGGGTAGTCGGAATTTTTTTTTTCATAGCCTTTCCAAAAGCATCGAGTAGCCGGAGAGAAGAAAGAAGGAAGAGAAAAGGAGAAGATTGATGTCTTCATCGATCTTGTATGCTTCTCTGATGGAGCTTTCATGGAGGAGGATTTAAAGAAGAAGAAGAAGATACATATATTGTATCTATATATCGCTAAAGTATAATAATATAATAATATTTGTAAGACTTCAAGTTAAAAAAATTGAAAGTGTTGTTTAGATAACAAACACTTTTTAAAGGGAAAAAAAACTTCAACCTCATTTCCAATTCCAATAAGATCATAGACGCACTTAATTTGTAAAATCCAAGCTAAAAAAAAAGTAAATGACTCGTTGAAGTAAAAAAAAAGATTGAAAGTGTAAAATTTTATTCTTTGTTGGTTATTCGATCACTGTCTCGCTCTCACCGAAAGGGTGCTATTCCAACTTCTAAATTTCTTAAAGGCATTTTTATTTTCTTCAATAATATTTTTTTCTTTTAATGACTATAATATTATTATTTTTATTACTTTATTCAATTAGGGTTTAAGTTTATAGTTCGAATTGGGGATTTTGTAATTTGTAGAATATGATTATAATTGAAAAATTAAAAGTTTTGATGTTGTTGCTATAATTTTACATATTAATTTATATTGAATTTTGTATTGTGTAGATTATGAAGTGATATAAAAAGCTTTGTATAATGGTGTTTCTCAGTATATAAGCAGTTCGTATGGCTAGAGTATCGTATATCAAAAGATGTAACTTTTTTATTTTTGGTGCTATCTTTTCACGCTATCAAGTAAAATGGGTCGATTTGGAGATATAGGTTATGTTGTTATTATATATAAATATATGATTGGGTGAAAAAAATATAGGTTATGAAAATAGTACTGCCCCCCTAATATTTTTTTCTGGTTCCGCCACTGATTATCAGGTATGTTGGGAAGTATTGACTGCATGCACTGGGAATGGAGAAATTGTCCTACCTCATGGGCAGGGAAATATACAGGAAGAAGGGTTAGGCCAACAATAATTTTGGAAGCAGTTGCGTCGCAAGACCTATGGATCTGGCATGCATTTTTTAGAACTTCGGGTTCGAAAAATGATATCAATATCCTTGATCAATCTCATCTATTTGATGATACTTTGGAAGGTCGGGCACCAAAGGTCAATTATGTTGTAAATGGCAAAGAAAAAAATATGGGATATTATTTGACTGATGACATATATCCTCAATGGGCAGCATTTGTCAAATCTATTCCTACTCCACAAATTCGGAAGCATCAATTATTTGCTCAACATCAAAAGGCAGCAGCAAAGATGTTGAGCGAGTATTTGGTGTTCTACAAGCTCATTTTGCTTTTATCAAATGTCCATGTCTTATTTGGGATCGTGACATTATTGGAAAAATAATGATTGCTTGCATCAACATGTATAATATGATAGTGGAGGATGAAATGAGCACTTACCTAAACTATCATGATCCGACCGAATTTATAGAAGATCGAGGTAGACAGAATAATCAACGAAGTGAAGATCAAGAAGAAGAAAATGATCTCGTTTATTCTACGGAGAGGATTGCAAGTTTGTCGAGTTATATGAAAACTAGGTCACAACTTCACAATTGAGAAGCTCACGACATTCTTCATGACGACTTGATCGAGCACATATGTCAAAAATTCGGTCATCAGCACTAAATTTATAATTTTTTCATCTATTTTAATCGTCATTTGTTTATTTCAATTCATGTTCGGTTTATTGTTATTTATGTTCTTATTTTGTTTATTTTGTATTTTATCATATTGTCTATTTTATAAAAGTTTGTTATTTTATGTTATTATAATTTTCAATAATAATTATTATTTATTTTAATTATTATTAATTATATTATATTTATTAATAAAAGAAAAGAAAAAATAATATATAATGTGTTGAAACCGTGTGGTTTGTTAATACTTTGGATATAGATTTTGTTTTGTCTTTCTTTATTTGTTTGTGTAGGAAGTAAAGTCGGTTGAGATATTTTAGGGAATCTGTTGTGGTTGACCAATTCAAGAGTTGATCAAGTCAAGATAAGGTTGTTGCCGAAGTTGAGGGAGTAAAGCCGAAAATCTAGGAGTGGAGATCATGGATAGTTAAAACGGTTATTTGGAGTAGAGATCAAGTAATTAGTTTGTATAAATAGGAGTCATTTGTATAGAGTAAAGACACGAATTCTTAGAGATATTTTTCAGATCTGTATTGAGAGATATTAGTTTTCTACAAGTGTTAGTTAAGACAACTTTAGTCACAACCTTCTGTGAAGGAAGAGATAAAGTGTCTTAAGTTTAGTAAGAGTTTACTTGTAGTGTTTTTGTAATTCACAAATACATATAGTGAATATTTTGCCCTGAGGCACTTCGCGAGATTATAGAAATATAATCTCGTGAAATTTTCCAATCCATTGTGTGTTTCTAAATTCCGCTGCACATACAAAGTTGTCTCAACTTTAGATACAACTTTGATCACAACTCTGTCAGAACTGAGAGTTCAGCTTTTTCAATTGGTATCAGAGAGAACACTTGACACACTAAGTGGTGATCCTATTTTCGTGAGTACAATGGATTGTACAAACCCGTTGTTCAACAAACCTCCTGTTCTCGATGGCATGAACTATTCCTTTTGGAAAGTTCGAATGAGAGCGTGCATCAAATCCATTGATGCAAGAGCATGGAATGCTGTTCAAAAGGCATGGACGCATCCCAAGACCATTGATGCTGAAGGAGATACAATTCGTACCCCTCCAGAAGAATGGACCAGGTCACAAAACGAAGATGCTACCTTTAATGACAAGGCACTCAATGCAATTCAGTCTTCCTTGGACATTCAGATGTTCAAACTCATAAGAAATTGTGAGTCGGCCAAAGAAGCATGAGATATCCTTCAACAACATTGCGAAGGCAATGTTGGAATTAAAGAATCACGCCATCGTATTCTCACCACAAAATTTGAGAACATGAAGATGGTGGAAGATGAAACAATTGGAGAATATTGCAACAAATTGCTTGAGATTGCAAATTAGTGTACTGATCTTGGTGATCCAATCACCAACAAAATGTTAGTTTCTAAAGCCTTGCGAACTCTAACATCTCGTTTTGATATGAAGGTTGTTGCTATTGACACGGCAACAACCACTGGATATTTGGACTTCACAAAGCTGATGAATGGCCTGAAGACCTACGAAATGGAAATGAATGGGAAGGGTGGGTCAAAGAAAAAGGGAATTGCCCTGACAGCTGGATCAACTTCAAAGTCAACTTTACCATATGACGAAGATGATGATGAAGATCTTGAAGAAATCAGTGAAATGAATCCAGACTATGCTCTTCTCACCAAAAGACTCAACACTCTCATCTGAGCTAATAAAGGAAAACAACAGAAGGGAAGTTATGAACAACGTAAGCCTCGTCATGACTCGTCCGGACCTTTGGTGATTTATGAAAAGATGAACTCACCTGGAACAGAACCCAATATTATAAAGCGTGCTGCATCAGATCACTTTAGACCAAAGGAAGTGAAAGATTTCTCCAAAGTCCAATGCTATGAGTGCAAAGGCTATGGGCACTTTGCAAACGAATGTGCAAACACTTTTAGAAAGCTTGGAAAACCTGTCACTTTCCTATCCTTCAGTGATAGTGAGCTAGACACCTCGGGGATCTCAGTGGAAGAAATCTCAGATGATGCAAACTACGAACATGCAGCCTTAACTGCAGTATGTGCCGATCTGGAAAATTCAAACCTTTCTAAAGTTGAGATAACTTCTAACAGGTATGATGAGTCCTATTACGAAACTCTCTTCTGCTTTAATACTGTGATCACTACTGCAGATGAGGATGAAGAAGAAGTTACTGAAGAAGAAACTCTGGAGTTGCTATTAAAGTTGCATGAACTCTACAAGGAGTTGTATGCTAAGTGGATCAAACAATGCAAGGAAATTGAGTCACTCAATGATGAATCCACTAATCAGAAGGCGTCTTTTGCAAAGTTGGAAGTAATGTTGACAAAGAAAGATGCAGAGATTGATGATATGAGGATTCAACTCAATCTTACAAAGGAAACATTCAAAAAGTTCAACGCAGGTACTTCTAAACTTGATGAAGTTCTTGCACACACTCAGGTAACTTCTCATGGCATAGGTTATGATAAAACTGTAAAAACTGCCTTTACTCAAATTCTGTCCACAAGTGGAAAACCCTTTGTGAAAGCTCAAGAAGGTCACTCCACTTCATCAGTGAGTAAGAAGCGTAGGAGATTTGTTTGTCACTATTATTTTCTCCCTGGACACATAAAACCTTTCTGCCATAGGTTTTTGCAAGAACATAAAAAGAAGATTCATTTGAGGTCACAAGCCTCAAAATCAGGCCTTTCAGTCAAAGGTGACAGAACCAAGAACTTGGTTTGGATACCCAAAGCTGTCTCTAAAGACACCTGCAAAGTTGTCTTCACTGCATCAGTTTCTGATGATTCGACAACTTGGTACTTTGATAGCGGGTGTTCTCGCCACATGACTGGATCTCAATGTTATCTGACCAACTACCAAAAGATCAATGGTAGCGAAGTCACATTTGGGGGAGGAACAAATGGCAAGATTGTAGGACATGGTATCTTGAACAGTCCTGGTCTTCCAAAGCTGGCCAATGTATCACACGTCCAAGGTCTTACAGCAAACCTCATCAATATCAGCCAGCTCTGTGATGACAACTTTACTATCGTCTTTGATAAGCAAAGCTATACTGTGGTTGACACCGGTGGCAAACATGTAATCTCTGGGGTAAGATCTTCTAATAATATTTATGAAACTAAAAGAAAAAAATGTTTGAGTGCACAGGTTAATGATGTACAACTTTGGCATCAAAAATTGGGTCATACAAATTTCCACAACATGGAGAACCTTCAGAGACTTAATGTTGTTCTTGGAGTGCCAAAGTTGAACATGTCAAATCCAAGATTGTATGGAGAATGTCAAAAAGGAAAGCAAGTCAAAGTCTCACATCTAGTTGTGACAACTTCAGAGAGACTTTTTGCTACTCAAAGTTGTTTTGAGCTGCTCCACATGGATCTAATGGGGCCAGCTGAAGTAGAAAGCCTTGGAGGTAAACGGTATTCCTTTGTGATTGTCGATGACCTCTCCAGGTACACTTGGGTAAAATTTCTAAGTGACAAAGGTGAAACCTATGATGCTTTCTTAGAATTATATGCTAAGGTTAGAAACTTCTACCATTCTTGCGTTAAAAGAATTAGATCTGACCATGGTAGGGAGTTTGAAAATCTTCAACTCCTAAACTTTTGCATAAAAGAAGGCATTCATCATGAATATTCTGCTCCTAAAACACCCCAGCAAAATGGTGTAGCTGAAAGAAAGAATAGGACCTTGCAAGAGATGGCCACTGTTATGTTACACTCTAAGAAGTTGTCCGAACGTTTTTGGGCTGAAGCTTTAAACACTGCATGCTATGTAAGTAATCGTGTAAACTTAAGAACCGGAACCACCATGACGTCATATGAAATTCTAAATGGTAAAAAACCCAACCTTAAATACCTACATATTTTCGTTTGTGTTTGTTACATTTTGAATGATAGGGATTATTTGTTCAAATTTGATCCCAAAAGTGATAAAGGTGTGTTCATTGGTTATTCTCTTAATAGTCATGCTTACCGTGTCTATAATCTCAGAACAAAAACTATTATGAAAAGTGTTAATGTAAGATTTGATGATTTTGCCAGCCTATACACTCCTGAAGAAGATACTAACGATCTGATTGAGATACAGGGAAGGACAGGAAAGACCACTGAGATAGAAGGAAGAGTTAACAATGAAGTTGAGCCCACTTCAGAGATAGATGAGGATACACCTACAGAAAAATCTGGATCAAATTCCCACTTAAACGAGTCAGAATTTCCAGAAGTAGTTCAGGGAAACACTAGGAGAGACCCACCAAGGAAGATTCGCAAAGATCATCCAATTGATCAAGTCATTGGAGATGTACACGAAGGGGTCAGAACTAGAGGTAAAACTCTTGCTAACTACAAGGAAATGGTAAGGATGGTATGCATGTCTTGTGTATTCAATGAAGTTGGTGCTGTTGTTTTCTTATCCATGATTGAACCCAAGAACGTAAATGAGGCTTTAAAAGATGAGTTCTGGATTAGTGCCATGCAAGCCGAGCTACTTAAGTTTGTTAGAAACAAAGTCTGGACACTTGTGCCTAGACCTTCAGGGATAAATATGATAGAAACTAAGTGGATATTTAAAAATAAAACTGATGAAGTTGAAAATGTCATTAGAAATAAAGCCCGCTTAGTTGCCCAAGGTTACACTCAAGTAGAGGGGATTGACTATGATGAGACTTTTGCTCCTGTTGCACGAATAGAGTCCATCAGGTTACTTTTTGCCATTGCATGTTATCTTAACATCACTCTTCATCAAATGGATGTTAAGACAATATTTTTAAATGGAGTGCTAGAAGAGGAAGCTTACGTGGAACAACCCAAAGGCTTCGAAGACCCAACCAATCCAAATCATGTGTATAAATTACATAAAGTGTTGTATGGACTTAAACAAGCTCCTAGAGCTTGGTACAGTCGGTTAACCGAATTTTTGCTTGAGTTTGGTTTTCTCAGGGGTCATGCCGATAGAACATTATTCCTCAAGAAAGAAAAAGATTTACTCATGATCGCTCAAATATATGTCGACAATATAGTGTTTGGATCGACAAGTGAGAAAGCTTTGAAGGAATTTGTTGAAGCAATGTCCACATCTTTTGAAATGAGTATGGTCGGTGAACTTAGCAACTTCCTTGGACTTCAAGTCAAACAAAAGGAAAATAGTGTTTTCGTCTCACAGACAAAATATGCCAAAAATCTTGTAAAGAAGTTCGGTTTGGAGAATGCAAAGCACATGAGGACTCCCATGAGTACGACTGAAAAGTTGTCAAAGGATGCAGTTGGACCTGAAGTTGATCCAACTTTATACAAATCAATGATCGGAAGTCTCCTTTATCTGACCGCCAGTCGACCAGATATCATGTACAGTGTGTGTGCATGTGCTCGATTTTAGTCATGTCCCGAGGAAAAACATCTTAAGGCGGTAAAAAGGATCATTCGATATGTGGCCGGAACATGTGAATTGGGTCTATGGTTCACGAAGGACACAACTACAGATCTTGTTGGCTACAGTGATGCGGATTAGGCTGGAGAGATAGATGACAGACGAAGTACAAGTGGAGGATGTTGCTATTTAGGAAACAACCTCATCTCTTGGCACAGTAAAAAGCAAAACTGTATCTCCTTATCCACAGCCAAGTCCGAATATGTGGCCGCCGGGAGCTGTTCAACGCAGTTGATATGGCTGAAGTCGATGTTGGATGATTATGGCCTGGAAAGCAATCCCTTGGTGATGCTCTGTGATAATACAAGTGCCATCAACCTTGCAAAGAACCCAGTTCATCATTCCAAATCCAAGCACATTCATTTAAGGTATCATTTTATTAGGGATTTAGTTGAAAAGAAGCTATTAAAGTTAGAGTATATTAGTACAGATAATCAACTGGCAGATTTATTTACAAAAGCTTTAAGCTATGAGAGATTCTCAATTTTGAGGAAATCTCTTGGCTTGTGTTCTATATGAAAAGTACAGTTGACCCAACTGTTGTCACACTTTTGGTATATCATAGTTAACTGTGAAGTTGAACAGATTCGAGGATGAAAAAGCCTGTATTAAGGGGAAACCATGATCGTTCTTATAAAAACATATAACTAGATCAAAGATCTTAGGTAAATGGTTTTTATAAGATTCTTTTGGTTATTCATCTATTCATCATCTGTTTCTCTTCTTAAAAAGTTTTCTATGATGTAGCAAAAGTATTCTGATAATAAAATTTTCTTGACAATAGTTGGTTAATTATATGAAAAAAAAAACCGAAAAAATTTTGAAATTCAGTTGAATGTATCTGGAAGTTTATCTTACTCTATCTTTAATATCTATTTTGACTATATCTTTAATATGTTGATTCCTATTTATTTGGAGGCAAGTATCTAACAAATATATTTATATTCCTCTATATACATTACTCTCTCTTGTCACTCTCATTCTTGCCACTATTCACAAAACCTTCTAAAACTCTTCGTCTTCTCGGAACCTTTCTTTCTCTCCTTTCTCAAATCTTCCGCCATGAATCCCGATAAGTTGAGACAGATTCAGGAACTCTTCAATGACCCCGAAGCGTCGGCCTATCTCCGACACTTATCTACCTTTCCCCCTCAGCCTTCGTTCTCTCCGCCGCAACCTATCATATCAAACCCTTTCCGATTTCTGTCGCCTGATTTCACCCCACTTCTTCGACCTAAAGTGCTTCTATCTCCGTCTAAAGAAAATACGCCGATGGAGATTTCTCCAGAGATTGCAAGTTGTTCAGAGATTCAATCGCACCCACTTGCGCTACCGGCCTCCTCTCCGACAGTCGACTCATCTCAGGCAATAATACTCGCCCCTGACGGTGTTATTATGCAACCTCTTGATACTCCGGTACTCGCCGAAGAAACCCTTGACACTCCGGTGCTCGTCGAGGAAACTCTTGACCCTCTTTTTCCTTCCAATGAAGGGAATACATACAATGAAAGTCCGATTGAGGTTCCATTTTCTGAAATTAAAGAAGATGCTAAGGAGGAGGTACCTGAGAAATCTACTTCGACACATACGCCGCCCAAGAAGAAATCGACAAAGTCGAAGAAGGCCCCTCCAACTAGACGGTCCAAGCGTCTTCATGTGACCGGCAGTTCCTCGAGAACTCCGGTGGAGCCAATTGAGATCATCAGTGAAGCCAAAGAGGAGGAGGAGTGTGAAGAAGAGATGTCAGAAAATAATTCGGATGAACAGACTCTTTCAGATTCTGAGGCTGATGATGAAGTTGAAGAGACTGTTGCTTCAAAGAAGGGCAAAAGAAAGATATCTTTCTCTTCTCCCTCGAAAGGTCGTGGAAAAGCTGTGAAGAAAGTCAAGCACAGTGTTGTCCCAGCTGAGGAGGATGCTGACTCTGATTCAGATTTAGAGGTATCAAAGGCTAACTCAATCTTGTTTTATTCTGATCTTGCTAAGCGTAATTGGGAATTCTTTAAGAATGGAGAAATCTTGAATGATCGAACAGTAGATTTAAAAGATTTTTCTAGATATAATTTGGTTGAATTTTTGAAGAAAAGAAAAGTGTTGGGGAGTGTAACTTATGCTAGGCCTTATGTTGCTGAAGTAGTTAGGTATTTCTATGCAAATTTGACACATGATTTTGGGAATCCAGCCTTTAAGCAATATGGTAAAGTCTTTGTACATGGGAAGGTATTCATAGTTACTCCGGCTAGGATTAACAAATTTTTGGGAATACCTAATGTTATTGAAGCTGATGAGGGGGTTGATGGGGAGTTGGAGGCTAAGATGGCTGATGTGTTAACTAGAGGCCAAACTGAGATGTGGGTGGCTAACAAGAAGCCGAATAGACTTGCTTCAGTTCTCACATCACTGTTTTCAACACTTCACAAAATCTCTGTGTCAAACTGGATTCCTACTTCTAACATAACGATGGTGCCATTCGAGCATGTTTGCTTATTTTATAAGGTGTATATGGGGGAAAAGGTGAATCTAGGGCAACACATTTTCAATTCAATTGCCGAGATTGCCATGACAAAGTCCAACAAGAAGATGGTTGTCCCCTCTCTCATTTACAACATGCTCCTAGACCAAGGGTTTAAGCCCACAAAGAAGGATATTCTCACGGCCAGACTTCCTCTCTAGACTGTTCAAAAGGCTTTTCTAGCTAAGTCCAGAACTCGTGATCTTCCATGGAGTGATGCTGCTGAGACTGATCCTCCATCGTTCGATCATCTTTGCTCTATCCCTATATTTGTTTTGCAGGAACAGATTGAGCTCTACACTGCCCAGATAGAGATCTTTGCTAAGCAAAGGAAAGTATTCCAGCGCCTTCTTTCTTCCCAAAAAGGGGGAGAGACTGGTGGTGGAGAAGGTAGTAGCAGAGGCAGAAGAAGGCCAGCAGCAAGTGAAGAGGAGGAAACTGATGAGCAAGAGGAGGAGGAGTAAAAGAAAAAGAAAAAAAGATGAAGAAGGCTGCAGTCTGTTGCAGTTTTGGGTTGATGTTTTCTTAAACAATTTCTCTAACAATTTCGATTATGTTTGAACAACTATCTGGTTGCTGAAGATCTGATAAGATCTTTCTTTTGTTGATATTTTTGTTACTAACATTTAGATGTTTTTGATGGTATCATATGATTATCTAAGTATGTTTTGAATATGTCTATGATATCTTTTGGAAGTATGCATGACAGGAGGAGTGAAGTGTGTATGACAGGGGGAGCAATTGAGTAATTGTGTCTATTTTTAATTGTGCTTGTCTTTTTGTTCCAAGTACATGTTTAGGGGGAGTTCAGTTATGATTTGATTGTGTTGCATGGTTGAAGTTGTTTTGAGAAGAAAGACAAAAAGGGGGAGATTGTTGAAACCGTGTGGTTTGTTAATACTTTGGATATAGATTTTGTTTTGTCTTTCTTTATTTGTTTGTGCAGGAAGTAAAGTCGGTTGAGATATTTTAGGGAATCTGTTGTGGTTGACCAATTCAAGAGTTGATCAAGTCAAGATAAGGTTGTTGCCGAAGTTGAGGGAGTAAAGCCGAAAATCTAGGAGTGGAGATCATGGATAGTTAAAACGGTTATTTGGAGTAGAGATCAAGTAATTAGTTTGTATAAATAGGAGTCATTTGTATAGAGTAAAGACACGAATTCTTAGAGATATTTTTCAGATCTGTATTGAGAGATATTAGTTTTCTACAAGTGTTAGTTAAGACAACTTTAGTCACAACCTTCTGTGAAGGAAGAGATAAAGTGTCTTAAGTTTAGTAAGAGTTTACTTGTAGTGTTTTTGTAATTCACAAATACATATAGTGAATATTTTGCCCTAAGGCACTTCGCAAGATTATAGAAATATAATCTCGTGAAATTTTCCAATCCATTGTGTGTTTCTAAATTCCGCTGCACATACAAAGTTGTCTCAACTTTAGATACAACTTTGATCACAACTCTGTCAGAACTGAGAGTTCGGTTTTTTCATAATGTTGTGGTTGGGTGTTTAGGGTGGGTGTTGATAAACTATCAAATTGTATGTGGTTGGGTTAGATAAAATAATGGTGATGTGGAAGAGAGATAAATTAATTAAATATTGAGGGTGGTTGCCCGATTAGGGTGTTTGTCCAGTTGCTGATAATGGTAGTCTAATGAGTTTGCTGGTGTATTTGAAACAAAAATTGTGTACCTGCAACATTAAGTTCCAAGTTGTTCCTCTTGAACAACTTTGTGTTGCTCCAATCCTTAGCTCTTCTGTCGAGGTCATTTGCCTCTTATTAGAAATGAATATGGGATCCAACACACCATCACAAAATCAATTTTTTAAGGGGAGTGCTACTCTCACATTAATATGTGGAAAATGTCACTTTTCCCAACTAATGTGGGATAATTAACACATCTCCTCCTTTTTCATTCCTCCTCAAATTCAAGCATAATTGCATTTTTGGGGACTTTTAGAAATTTTGATGTGAGAAAATTTGTTGGTATGAATTTACTAGAGTGAATTGAATGGATAATCGAACTTTAATTCTCTTATTTATACATGCAGTGGTCATTTTTCGTTAACCTATTAAGTTGACCCAAGAAGGTTGAACGTTGTCATTCATCCATTTTTCAATATATAACAGTTCAATTTTAAATTTAGATTAACGTTGCAGTTCCGCTTTATCCGGAATGGTTGACTGGTTCAGAGGAGTCGGCACATTCTTCAGCTGCCTCTGCAATCCGCGTGAACCTTAGCTGCTATCTCCACCTATAAAAGGAGGTCCTCCTTCTCATTTGGCGACTACGCAGACGTACCTACGAGTTTTCACCCTCTACCCTAGAACTTACTGAACATCGTACTTCCTTAAGTTCGATCTCTCACTGACGGTCTAACGCACGATGAAGTTCCCATGTTATATTCATTTATTCCATGTTTTACTGCTTTCTACTTTCATTCTTTTCCTGACTCATCATTTTCCTGACTTGAGTGTCGGAGGCCCAACAATTGTCACCCCCGACGGTCTTTGACTCTTACCGTATTCTTTTTATTTCTGTTTCACAGATAGACCGCTGCTCCAAACTAAATCGATAATTACAGAGGGAGCAGAAAAAAAAAAAAGGAAACTGACAATATAGTTTTTTTAGGTGGCAACCATTCAAATTCTTGAAATTTTTAGTTTTTTTAGGTGGCAACCATTCAAATTCTTGAAATTTTTTTAAAAAAATAATGAAGAACTAAAAAGAGAGAGGGATCAAATCCTGTGTTGTCATCCATGTTTCACTTGGTGTTTCATAATTAATTTTTTTTAAAAAATTATTATACCCTAATTGGGGATGGATGAATCCTGAATAAAAAATTTTAATTAAATAAAATCATAATAAATCAAAAATTAAAAAAATTAATTTATTTAAAAAAAAACTAAAGACTTGGAATAGGAAATACAATGGCTGATCTGGTGTGGAGAGAGAGAAGGATCCAATAGAAATGGATCACTTGTTACAATTCATGTTGCATTTGTTGTTCCAACTCTTTATTTTTTTCAAAAAAAATATTTTTTTAATTTTAATTTATTATGATTTATTTTAATTTAAATTTTATATTTAGGGTTCATCCTTCCTCAATTAGAATATATTAAAAAAAAAATTAAAAAAAATCTTAATGGATAGAAATAGAGGCTCTGATCCGTGTCCAATACGTTTAAAACAAAATAATGAAAAACTGAAAAAAAACGTTTGAAAAAAAAAAAAAATCATAAACTTATTTGGAATGAAAAACTGGGAAAAAAATAATAATAAGAGGGTCCAATGCGTTTATAACAAAATAATAAAAAACTGAGAAAAGAGCGGTACAAAAAAAAAACCTGATAAGGGGTTGAAAAGATTCGGAAAAAATGGCAAAAAAATTAAAACTGACAATAATTATTTATTTATTTATTTTTGGGTGGCGACCAAATTCTCAAAAAATTAAAACAAAATAATGAAAATTTGAAAAAAAAAACGTTGGGTAAAAAAAGAAAAAGGAAAAAATTCATAAACTTGTTTGTGTTGGAGACTTACAGTGGTTGTTTCACTTGTTTATTATTTTTAAGTTCACTTTTTTACACCCATGGTTTGAGACTTGGGAGTCATGTTCCTCTTTTTTCAAATTACCTTTTTTTACTACCTTAATAAATGACACTCTTCTTCGGCTCTTCCCCCTTTTAGTTTAAACATAGGCAACTCAGGTTATTACTTATAAGTTATTTAATTATGCAAATAAGATTTGCACACTCCATGTAAATTCACTATATTATTATATTTATTTCTTGATTTAATGATTAATTTTTTAATTTTTTTGTTTAATATTCCTAAGCCATTCTGGTGTATTACCTTATTTATGAACTAGTATATTTCTTGTGCAATGCACAAATAATTATTTATTTGTTTAAATTTGTAATATTGTGATCAATTTTTAAAAATTAATAAAATGATTTGCACACACGTTGATTAATTAAATAGGAGATAAATTTTGTGTAAAATAAAAATTATTTAGTTATGTTAAATGATGAAATTGAAATAGAAAACCACAAATTATTTCAAATTTTATTGTTGTTGTTGTTGTTGTTATAGTGAAACACAAATGAAAACTATTTTTTTAGGTGACAAATGTAGAGTACTATAAATCTCTCCACATATGCATAAAAAAATAAAATAAAATATGTTACAAATATCAAATTTTCAAGTAAAAAAATAATAAATAAGATTGCAAAAATTTGTTAAAATACAACAGTTATAATCTAAATCGTAGTGGAAGATGCAAAAAAATGAATGAAGAAGATAATTTACAACAATAAATATCACTACTGTTGTCTATTAACTCAAAATTATTGTGTATTATACAAAATCTGTTGTATAAAATATAATTATTAAATCGTGTGATATACAACGGTTTATACTAGGATTGTTGTCTATCACACAATTTTACTTTAATATATGTATAGACTATAGATAGATAGATAAATAGAGATATATTCTCACAAATGACTGAAATGCGAATATTGGTATTACTTACGCGAAAGTCCACTTGAATGATTAATTTTGTATTATTTTATTTATGTATTCTTATAAATGATACTATTGGTGTTACCAATGTAAAATTCATTTTGATTAAAATGGAATCGAAATCACGCTTGAAATGTGCAAAAACTCGTAATAATCTCTTGATCTTGGTGGAATATGATAAAATTGACACAAAGGTAAGAAAAATATTGGAATGGTGTTTAGCTTGCTGAAGAGAATGAGACATAAAGAATAAATACAAGGGTCAAGATCCACTAATCAAGGGATCGATATTCTAATCAATAATATTTACCATCTATGTTATGATACATTTACCAAATATACATAAAACAAATATTACAAGATACTCTTCTGAAAACATATATATTCCAATACTCCCTCTCAAATTGGAAGATGAAGATCACAAATCCCCAACTTGCTAACTAACCGTTGAAACTGAGCAGACCCAAGTGTTTTAGTAAAAACATCAGCTATCTGTTCAGAATTTGCAATTTTCCGTGGCTCAATATCCTTGGACTCAACACGTTCACGAACAAAGTAGCAATCCATCTCAACATGTTTTCTTCTCTCGTGAAAAATTAGATTATTGGCAATGTGATGAGTAGCTTGATTGTCGCAGTAAAGTAGTGTTGGCTTCATTTGTGGTGCCTCCAACTCGATCATCAACCAACGGAGCCATAGAACTTCACTAACCATGGTGGCCATCGCACAATATTCTGCTTCAGCAAAAGATTAGGAGACAACTATTTGCTTCTTGGTTCGCCATGAAATAGGAGCTCCCCCAAGAGAAACAAAGTAACCAGTTCTGGAACGTCGCGTCATCAGACACCCACCCCAATCTGAGTTGCAAAATGCCTCAAGCGACAAATCTCTAATTGCTGGTAGAAAGATACCTTGTCCGGGTGTTCCTTTGAGATAACGTAAAACCTGCAATGCAACATTCATGTACGACAATTAGGGTGAGGATATAAATTAACTTAAGACATTGGTAGCATACTGAATATTCGGTCTAGTCACAGTGAAATAGAGCAGCTTTCCAATCAATCGATGATACTACAATGCGTCCACAATGGAACCATTCTCATCAAGATCTTAGTGAGTGTTTTGTTCCATGGGAAACAAGCTGGGACGATAACCCTCCATGCCACAATCCTTTAAAATATCGAGTGTATATTTTCCTTGACTAAGCACAATGCCCTTAGCCGATCTTGCAACTTTAATGCCCAAAAAATACTTCAAAGGACCTAAATCTTTTATACTGAACGATCAAGATAATTATTAATTTCTTGAATTTTGATTTCATCATTCCTTGCAAGTATCACATCATCCACGTATATTAGGGTAGCAACATCGACGTGGTCTCGTTTAAAAATGAAGAGTGAATGATCTGCACAAGATTGCCTAAAACCGACATTAATAATGGCTCGGGTAAACTTGTGGTGCCAATTCCTTGATGTCTGTCACAAGCCATAAAGAGACTTTCGCAATTTACAAACTTGTGTTTCTCCATTCTTGGTAAATCCTTGCGGAATTTTCATGTAGACATCTTCAATTAAATCTCCATGCAAAAATGTGTTATTAACATCCAATTGATGTATACCCAGTTTCGTTTAACCCCAACTGCCAACAAGCTTCGAACGATAACAACTTTTGCAACAGGGGCAAGTGTTTTATGAAAATGTATGCCCTCAATTTATGTAAAACCTTTAGCAACAAGTCTTGCTTTATAGTGCTCGACTTCACCTGTGGGCTTGTATTTCACCTTGTATACCTACTTCGAATCAATTGCACGCTTTCCTGGAGTTAAATGTTCCAAATCCAAGGTTTCATTTGCCTCTAATATACTTCAATCTTCTTTTTCATTATCTCTTGTCATTGAGGTAACTTGACTGCTTGTGAAAATAACTTCGACTCATCAATTTTATTGATGGCCGTCAAAAAACATCTGTGAGTGTGAGAGAATTTATCATAGGAGACATAATTAACAAGAGGGTGTACCGTCGAGGATCCCGAGTTGGATGTGGGCTGTGGTTGTGTGTGATCTATAGATCGTGGCAAGTCAACCTCATATTCTTGCAAATAAGCCGATTGCCTTCTCACTCTACCACTTTTCCGTGTTCCAACTTGTCCATCAACTTGATCAATAAGAACATTCTCATTTTCCAAATCTAATATTGCATCACTTGATTTTTCCCCACGAGACACTACATTTCCTGGTTCATCATACTCGCTTAGAGTATCCCACACTTTGTTCTTTCTGTTTCAAATCTCATCAATATGAGACGCGAAGGGAAAAATATTCTCAAAAAATTTGACATCTCGTAAAGTATATATTTTCTTGCTCATTATGTCGTACACCATGTAACCCTTTTGCCCATATGGGCATCCCATAAAAACACATGACCTCCATCTTTCATCAAACTTGTCACATCCTTTTTTTGTATCTTTGGCATAAATAAAACATCTAAAAATCCTCAAATGTTCATAATTAGGTTTCTTGTTGAATAAAATTTCATACGGGGTATGATTTTGGAGAATTTTAGAAAGAAGCCTATTTATAATATAAACAACTGTCATCATACACTCTCCAAAAAAAAAACTGGTAACTCAACTTGAAAACGTAATGCCCCTGACAATTTCTAAAATATATTTGTGCCTATATTCCACTACCCCATTTTGTTATGGTGTATGAACGCAAAAAGTTTCAAGAATAATGCCAGATTGCATATAATAGCTCATCATTTCATGCAATTGAAATTATCCCCCATTATTAGTTCTCACACGTTTTACTATTTTTCCAAACTGGGTTTTCACCATATTGCAAAATAATTGAAGATATTTAAATGTTTCACACTTAAATTTCATCAAGTAAACCCAAACTCCCCGACTATAATCATCAACAATAGTGAGGAAATAATAGGCCCCTATAAACGAAGCAGTTTTATATCCACCCCAAATATCACAGTGTATTAAATCAAAACAAGCAGTAGACTGGATTAAACTTGAAGGAAAAAGAGTTCTAGTCTACTTTGCTCTCATGCAAGACTCACAAAAATTATCCGTAGTTTTATTGAAAGAACAAATACTCTGAAGAAGTTTCACTCTAGAAGCATGCCCCAATCTTCTATACCAAACTTCAGAATCAACAGATACTGAAAAAGCCTTTCGATAATCAGCAACGGGCTCTAGCAGATATAGACCATCACGTTGCCTACCTACTCCAATCAGGTTCCTCGAAGCTAAGTCCTCCATGGTACAGAAATCAGGAAAGAAAGTCAAACAGACTAATAGAGAGCAGGTTACACTGGAAATCCGGTACATGTAATATACGCTCAACATTCAAACCATTAAGTAAATCTACAGTGCTAACACATTGAACCGGTACTCTATCTCCATTAGGGATTTTAACTGATACTTCGGTATTGGCATTTGTAAAAGATTTAATGATACCATCTTCATGTGGTAATATGTTCGGTTGCTCCAGAATCTATTACCCACGGTGTGTTGAAATTAATCTTACCAGCCATGTTTATGGAATGAGCTGATGAAGTACTAGTGTTGTTGTTGAAAAACTCTCTTAATTGCTCAACTGTAAAACCTGATAGAGGGTTTGATTCACTCGTAATTTTTGCACCCACATGTGCCACCCTAACTGCTTATCTTTCTCCTTTAACTTCCCTGTTTTATTACTCCTCTTTGATTCTGGATACCCAAAAATTTCATAGCAATTTTCAATGGTATGCCAAAGTTTCCCACAGTTTACACATCGTGGAGGACTTTTATTGTTGTCTCGATTGATGTCTCGACGCTTCTGATTCCCTTGTCGCTGCACTTGAAATGCGGCACAATCAATAGTTGGTCTTCGTGAGGCTGATAGTAATTGTTTTTCATCCTCCACTACTAGGTGATATACAACTCCAAGACTTGGCATAGGTTTTGTACTTAGGATATGGGTGTTGATTATGTTGAAAACATCATCTAGGCCCATGAGGAACTCATAGATCCTCTCATTCTCACACTTTTCGACCACAAGTTTGGATACATTTCATGTACAATTGATGTGATTCTGTCATGCTCAAAAACATTAAGGAATAACAGAAGACACGGACAACAGAAACGAATGCACGACGACGGTGTAAGGGTTCAAACTAATACCGGAAAACACATATATGACTCGAATTATAGCGGAAGACTTACGAAATATGGTGAAATGAATGATGATGGCTTGGGAATGTTGGTGTTAGACGAATTGGCGTAGATGTTGGTAGAATGAATTGCAACCCGATTAATCCCCGGCGTATCTTGTACGATGAAAATGAACCTTCAAGTTGTTCTTCGATAGCGAGTTCCCAATAATCCCTCGATGTGGATTAAGAAGTTCCCTTGATATAAGACCTAAAGTTACTAGCTTTAAGAATGATGTTTTTGAACTAAAATAACAAAAGTGTTTGTTTGATCAACCTAAGGATCGTGAGACAATTGAGAAAATAACTCTTTATTTCATGCAACGTCTAAAGAAAATAAAATACATGGATCCCTTATTTATAAGCATAAGGGGAATGAAAATAATAGCTAAAAATAAATAAAATTGGACTAGGAAACTACCTAAACTAGAATTCTAACTAGGAAAGAAGTTTTCATGATTAAAACTCTAATTACCTAACTAAAAAGACCTTCTAGAAAATACCTTATTAAATAAAAATGAAAATTACAATTAAATAAATAAAAATCTGATCCTAATTAAATAAATACTATAGTATAATATAATACTACAATATTAATTAAATCAACTCCTAATTAAAATGATCCGACACGCAGTCGGTATGCCCATACTGCTAGTTGTGTGATCTTGATCATCATGTATTGTTCTTCAAATTTTGATCTCCAATCTTTAATCTTGAACAACACGAGAATCCTCGAACCTTTCAATAGCATTCTTGGATTTGATTTGTTGATGCTTATCGTGCTCGTATCATTCCCCTCCTCTTGAAAAGAATATATCCTCGAATTCAAACGGCCTAGATCGAAAACGAACATGAACTGATCATCAATCTCTTTTGGTGGCTAATCAATATCATGTATCACATCTTTGGCAACATGTAAAGTAATGACATTAAAAGTACATGGTTGACAAAAAATGTTAGAAATCAGCGGCTTCTCCATGCTTGGATGATCGAACTCCTTATGATCTTCAATCACTTCCAAGTTGATCTCATTTTGCACCTCTTTTTCTTTTTCACTCAAAGGTTGATCCGCTTCTAATGTAGATTCTTCATGAACTGAATCCTCTAGATTGAGCTCTTCATCAACCGTCTCTTCTTCTACAATGATTTCACAAGTAGCAACATCGATCAATTCTTCAACAGGTGCTTCAACTGCAAGTGGTACCTTGACATTGATCTCTACTTTTTCTTCCTCGAATTCAGCAACTAATTCCTCAGATGTGGTGTCGATTAAGGGTTGTTCTAACTCATCTTCACGGGTTTGACTTGGTGCGACAATGGAAGGCTGAACTGATAGTGGTGTAGACTGTGTAACAATGGCCGGCTGAACTGGTGAAGCAGTCTGTGTAGGTGGTGTCAGTGGGGCAACAGGTGGTCGAATTATTGGTGGTGGCGGTGCATATACGGGTTTTGCAACGGGTGTTCTATAGCTAGACTGTGGGACATTTTGCGTGTAGTGTTGCGCGAGCTGATCTACTAACTTTTCCATTAAATCCAGCTTGCCAAATATTGACTATGTACGAGATCCCATGCTTGAGTTCATAGTAACCTGCAAAATAAAACAACAAAAGAAAACAAGAAACAGACCTTACAACCTCACGATCACTCGTATGTTTCTCTCTAAATTTTACCACTCGTGTATGTCTGTGAAGTATGTAGTGGTGCTCGTGTGATAGGTGTGTATATGGTGGTGTTAATCGACTCTTCCGTTGCTTGAGATCGGCTTCTCTCAGACTTCTGGGGACAATTTCACCTTGAAGATGATGGAATTTGGCTAAAAAAGCACTTAAATCACAGAAAAGTTGTGTGTTTGGTTCATCTCGTCGAGACGTTTCCGGAATGGTATTGTGGAGAAAAATCAGAGTTCGGGAGCAGAAATAGTAGGGAGAAGATGGAAAATCGGGTGAAAGAAGGAAGAATTCAAAAATAAAAGGAAAGAATCTATGTGTCACAATCTAAATATCCTAATTAGACTAGACTCTATAAGGAAATAACCAAAATTAAATTACAACTCAATTGGAAAACTACCAAAAATAAAATACTACTTAGAAGGAAAGAACCAAAAATAAAACAAAACTCACAAGGTAACTACCAACTATGAACTAGTACTAAAAGGAAACTACCAAAAATAAAATAGAACTCAAAAGAAAACACAATGAATCAATTTTGTTTTTTTTTTAAATTCGGATCTCTTTTTCTAATGTTTTTTTTTATCTTTCGGTCTTCTTTTTTTTTACCGAGATTTTTTTATCCGATTTTTTTTCAATGAACACTAACTATTACAACTCGATAGACACATAGACTGACACGTAAGCAAGATAATTGACATGTAGGATTGAACCACGACCAACAGAGCTGACGTGGCTCTGATACCACATGATGTGATTCCGTCATGCTCGAAAACATGAAGGAATAACAGAAGACGCAGACAACAGAAATGAACGCACGACGACGGTGTAAGGGTTCAAACTAATACCAGGAAACACAGATATGACTCGAATTACAGCGTAAGACTTACGAAATATGGTGAAACGAACGATGATGGCTTGGAAATGTTGGTGTTGGACGAATTGACGTAGATGTTGGTAGAATGAATTGCAACCCGATTAATCCCCGGCGTATCTTGTACGATGAAAATGAATCTTCAAGTTGTTCTTCGATAGCAAGTTTCCAATAATCCCTCGATGTGGATTAAGAAGTTCCCTTGATATAAGACCTAAAGTTGCTAGCTTTAAGAATGATTTTTTTGAACTAAAACAACAAAAGTGTTTGTTTGATCAACCTAAGGATCGTGAGACAATTGAGAAAATAACTCTTTATTTCATGCAACGTCTAAAGAAAATAAAATACATGGATCCCTTATTTATAAGCATAAGGGGAACGAAAATAATAGCTAAAAATAAATAAAATTGGACTAGGAAACTACCTAAACTAGAATTTTAACTAGGAAAGAAGTTCTCATAATTAAAACTCTAATTAACTAACTAAAAAGACCTTCTAAAAAATACCTTATTAAATAAAAATGAAAATTACAATTAAATAAATAAAAATCTAATCCTAATTAATTAAATAAATACTATAGTATAATATAATACTATAATCTTAATTAAATCAGCTCCTAATTAAAATGATCCGACACGCAGTCGGTATGCCCATACTGCTAGCTGTGTGATCTTGATCATCATGTATTGTTCTTCAAATTTTGATCTCCAATCTTTAATCTTGAACAACACGAGAATCCTCGAACCTTTCAATAGTATTCTTGGATTTGATTTGTTGATGCTTACCGTGCTCGTATCAACACTTGCCACACGTGCATTTAGGACCGCTAAGACTGAATCGATGTCATCCCATATACCTTTTAATTTTGTGTAATACGTCGAGACTGACATCTTGTCTTGACGTGTGAGGGTGAGATTCCTCTTCGGTTCATATGCCTTTGGAGCACTTTTCTTTCCAAATCTTTCTTCAAGATCAGTCCATATTTCATGCGATGTCTTTGTGTGTTTCACACTATTTCGGATTTCCTTGTTCATAGCCACCATCAGTCATCATTTGACCATAGCGTTGCAACGTTTCCATAAGAGAAACTCAAATGTATCATCCTTGGGCATTGATATGGATCTATCAATGATTCCAAATTTATTTTTCGCAAAAAGACAATTGCTCATTTCTTCAAACCAATTCCATAGTTTCCATCACTAAGGAGATCAGTAACAAAAAATGACTCGGATTATCAGACGAGCCAATATAATAAAGAGACGTCACGTCAATGGTGGTTCTAGTTTTACCACTGTCACCGTCTTTCATCATTTGATGTGTGCCGGAAATAATAAGAAATCAAAAAATATGTGGAAGCTTTAGTATTTCAGGATCTTAACCTGCTCTAGTGCCATGATAAAATTGACGCAAAAGCAAGAAAAATATTGGAATGATGTTTACTATTGCTTGGTGAAAAGAATGGGAACACCTAAAATAAATACAAGGTCAAGATCCACTAATCAATTGATCGATATTCTAATCTATAATATTTACCATCTATAGTATGATACATTTACCAAATATACATAAAACAAATATTACAAAATATTCTTTTGAAAACATATATATTCCAATAGAATACAACCCTAGGGTTCTTATAAACTTGCCAACTTGGAAAATATTATTGTTAATCATGAACGATCAAGTCACGGACTTAAATAGGCTAACGTAACAAATTAAGTAGAATCCTAGCAATTCAAATTCAAAATATAATAAATAGTAAGAAAATTATTCAGCAAAACACCCGAAATAATGGAATAAAAACTAGGAAAGTTCTTTTTTGCAAATTTTTTGTAGTTTTTTTTACTGTATTCACGGAAAAAATAAAATAAAAATAAAGGCAGAGTCCTCCCTTCGATTAAATTGCGCTTTCAAATTTCAATTTAACAATCTTATCTTGTTTAATTGCCATCACTAATGGAGGAAATGGTTTTTTTTCCATTGCTCTATGTATAAAAGGTGATACCCTTTGTTGAGTTTCTGAGATTACAAGCCACACAATATTATTTGAATGCATGCATGCATACATTTCTCACGTGGATTTATATGCATGGGTTTGCAATAACAAATCCATCACTCCAGCAGCAGCTTGTGCGCGGGATTATGGGAGATACAATGTAATGATGTCCACGTGTCAAGCTTCTCTTTTATCTGATCATGGACCACAACTCAATGTATAGGGATCGTTCGATCCTTCTTTACTGTAATAGCCGTAGATCACTCTAGCTTAACGCACACGCTACATGTTTGTATAAATACCTAAACCAGCTGATAAGCAGTAGTTAACGATTTGATGAATAAAATTTTTACTTCAGTTTGCAAATGTTTCTCTGCAACTTTTACACTTTAAACATGGTATCTAGAGCCATCTAGCTCTTGATTTCTCTGCACAAATATTGATTCACCAAAATTATACCGATTGATCAATTATGTTCGACGAAATAACAAAGAAGAATCAAAGCTTTTCATGGCGCAACGCTAGAGATGAGGAATTAGGGTTTCATAACCACGGAAATCCAACAGTGCAAGCTGGTTCGAGCGGCACGAAGGAAGATCAGTGTGAGAATTCGCATAATTCTCATGCAGACAATCATTCTTCACCACAGCATAGTACTGCAACTCATGGAGGAAATCAGGAAGCTTTACAGATTGGATATCCTAAAAATGAGGTTAGCCACACTCGAATTCTAGCTAATGATGTTCTCTATATAAATCCAAATGAGAATCCTGGAATGATGCTTACCACAGATTTATTCGATGGTACAATTTTCATAATTGGGTTAGATCTGTTAAAAGAGGGTTAATCTCTAGGAACAAGCTTAGTATTGTTGATGGTACACTAAGAAAACCTATGATTGGATTGATAGACTATATGCAATGGCTAAAAGTTGATTACCTGGTCTTCAACTGGATTAGCAACTCTATGATCAAAGACTAGGGGATTTCAAAACATTGAAACTTCTAGGGGTTTATGGGAGGAACTACATAAGAGATTCGGTAAAAAGAATGGACCACGTGTGTACAAACTTATGAGAGATATTGCTACATATTTACAGAATAACCAATCTGTGATGATGTATTTCACTAATCTGTCAAACCTGTGGGATGAATTGTCCTTGTTGAAGACCTCCAGGCCTTGCACTTGTGAAGTAATGGAAGATGCTATCAAGGACCTTGAGGAAGAGCACATGATGGGATTTCTTATGGGCCTAAATGACTGTTTTGAAGTAATAAGGCAACAGATTCTTATACTTAATCATCTTCCATCTGTGAGCCAGGCATATAGCATGGTTTTGCAGGTTGAGGAGCAGATGACTGTCTCAACACTCTTTTGCTGAACCTGCAGAACAAAATGCTATATATTTTAGTCAGAAGGGTGGTTATAGGAATGATTTCTATAAGAAACGACTTACTAGAGATGAGAAAGCTAAGCTCAGATGTGAGCACTGTGGTGGTATTGGACACCTCAAAGTAAACTGCTTTGAGTTGGTAGGTGTACCAGAGTGGTACAAAAAGTTTAAAGCTGCTAAGAATTCAGACAGAGCTGCACACTATGCTTTGGATCCATCTTTGGAGGCTCCATCTGATCAGAATTCCTCACAACTTAGTTATAAAACTGACAGAGAAGGAGAAGGCTTTCCAGATGTGACTAAATTGGTACAATCAGATATTGCAAAACACATATATAGCTGCTTATTTCAAGCAAGGTATGAATATAGATCCTAATACTAGCTTAGCTAACTTGGCAGAGGTGGATTTGGGTACAAATGGTGTTAACTACACTGGGCACTATGCTTTTGGAGTCAATGTAGGGATTAAAGGGAAAGAATGGATTGTTGACTCTAGCGCCAGTAGTCATATGTGTAGTCAAATAAGCTTGATGACTAATTTGAAGAGGCTAAAACATCCCATACAGATATATTTACCAGATGGAAGTATAGTTTGGGTTTTTCTCACTAGAGATGCTATATTGAACAAGGAAATTACTTTGCAAAATGTGTTGTTTGCCCCTGCATTCACACACAACTTGCTTTCTGTAGGACAATTGACCAAGGATATTGATGGCAAGGTTGAGTTTCTATCTTCTCATTATCTCATACAGAGAAAGAATGATACTCAAACTCTTTGAATCTGTAGCCTCAGAGGCTCTTTATACATCTTTCCACCAGAAGCTTAATATGTGCATACAGCCCATAATGCAGCCCACAGTCCTATTGATTTGCAGGATCTTCACCAAAGATTGGGCCATCCTTCAGTTACAACAATGAAGCATCTTCATATATCTCATAAAAGGTTCAGAACTGAAGATTTAAATGAGTTACAGAGTTGCAAGATCTGCTTTGAAGCAAAGCAACAAAGGGACCCCTTTCCTATTCTACACAGAAGGAGTTCTTGCCTATTTTCCCTCATCCATATGGATGGCTGGGGCCCCTGTAAGGATGAAAATCTATCTCATACTCCATATTTCTTGACCATTGTGGAGGATTATTCCAGAAATACTTGGAATTTTCTTTTCAAAACCAAGTCTCAGGTTTGGTGTATTGTTAGAAGCTTTATTCATATGGTTAAAACAAGATTCCACACCTCTATTCAAACCATTAGAACTGATAATGGTAGTGAATTTGTTAATCTTCAGATGCAGACCTTACTCCTTGAACATGGAATTCATCATCAGAGGTCTTGTCCATACACACCACAGCAAAATGGTGTGGTTGAAAGAAAGCACAAGCATCTTCTTCAAGTTACTTGAGCACTCATGTTCCAAATTCAGCTCCCTACCAGATTTTGGAATTTCTCTATTCTTCATGCAACATGGCTGATTAATAAACTTCCTACTGCAGTACTGAATTGGGATTCTCCATATCAGGTACTTTTTCGTCACTTACCTGATTACAAGCAACTTTACCCTTTTAGCTGTTTGGTTTATAAGACTACTACTCACCCACTGCATTCCAAGTTTGATATAAGGAGCTCTGAGTGTCTATTCTTGGGAATCAGTTCACAACACAAGGGATTATTACTGTATGATTTACACACACACAAAGTGCTTGTTGGGAGAGATGTTAAGGTTTTCCCTTTTCAGTTTCTTCTCAAACATGATACTCTTGCAAAGCTTCCTTTTAACAGTTTTATAGATTCCTCTTCTGCACATTTTGAGCATCTTGACCTGTCTGATCAAGCATATGTTCCTCACATTCATGTTCTTTCTTCAAACACTAGTCCAGTCTCTTCTTATTTTGATCATCCATCTCCCATGGTTGATCCTCTTCCTCGGCCTCCTTGTCTTTCTTCTGTAATTCCACCAAGGAAGAGTTCTAGGATCAGTAAACCTCCTTCTTATTTGAAGGATTATGTTTGCTCTTCCACTCATAAGACTGCTTTTACTCCCAAAACATTTCCTTTTCACATTAGTCAATCTCTTACTCCAGCCTACACAGCCTTTTTATCTCATGTTACTTCTCTTAAGGAGCCACAATCCTATAAGGAGGCTTCTCAGTACACTGAATGGGTGGAGGCCATGGACAAGGAACTCCTTGCTTTGCAGACCAATCAGACTTGGGATTTAGTCACATTACCCCCTGGGAAGCATGTCATAGGTTGTAAGTGGGTGTACAAGGTTAAATTGCATTCTGATGGCCAGGTAGAAAGGTTTAAAGCCAGATTAATAGCCAAGGGTTACAATCAAGAGTATGGTGTTGATTATAAGGAAGTATTTTCTCCAGTTGCCAAGCTGGTTACAGTCAGACTTTTCTTTGCCCTTGCTGTTCAATTCTCCTGGTATATTCATCAGGTTGATGTCAATAATGCCTTTCTCCATGGAGTGCTTACTGATGAAATATATATGCAGATACCACAAGGCTTTCATGGAGATCATGTTGGGAAGGTCTGTAAGCTTAAGAAGAGCATGTATGGGTTAAAACAGGCCTCTAGGGAATGGAACCATGAGTTTTGCAAGCTCCTCCCTGATGATGGATTTGTGTAGTCTGAGAATGACCATTGCCTGTTCATCAAAGGTACCCATCCTTCCTTCATTACCCTATTGGTCTATGTTGATGTTATATTGATCTTGAGTCCATCCATAGCTGCTATTGCTTCTCTTAAGGCTATACTTCACTCAGCTTTTACCATTAAAGATTTGGGTGAGGCAAAGTTCTTCCTTGGGATAGAGGTTGCTCATGATTCTTCTGGTTTCTATCTGTGCCAAAGAAAATATGTCCTTGATCTACTCACTCATACTGGTATGCTTGGTTGTAAGCCTACACTCACCCCTCTTCTACCTGGTTTATCCCTTTCCCAGCACGGGGGATCCTTTACCTGCTCCAGATTCTTATAGACAGCTTATAGGGAAGCTTCTATACCTTAATCTTACTAGGCCTGACTTATCATTTGCTATCCAGAAGTTAAGTCAATTTGTGAATAAGCCTCACAAACAACACTGGGAAGCTGCTATACATGTTTTCCGATATCTCAAGAATTCTCCATCACTTTGTCTGCATTATTCACATTCTTCAAGATTTGAAGTTTCATCTTATTGTGATACAGACTGGGGTCTTGTTTGGACACTCAAAAGTCACTTTCTGGATATTGTGTTTTCTTAGGCAACTGTCTAGTCTCATAGAAATGCAAGAAATAGTTCACTATATCTCTTTCCACAGTCGAGGCAGAATACAAAAGTTTGAGTTATGTCGTTAAAGAGCTACTCTTGTTATCTTATGTCTTGGCAGGTTTCCACATCCCAATTTTCTTGCCTATTACTATTCTATGTGACAACAGTGCAGCCATACAGATTACTAAGAATCAAGTGTTCCACGAGAGAACCAAACACCTTGACTTAGACTGTCACTTTGCTCGGTTGCATTACAAGAAAGGTTTTATTATTTCCACTTTTGTCTCATCCAACATGCAGCTTGCAGATATCTTTACTAAATCCTTAGCTTGGCTGCAATTTGAGCTCTTACTTTCCAAACTCTCCCTTGGTGATTTGCACTGTGGTTAAGTTTGCGGGGGGTGTTGAGTTTCTGAGATTACAAGCCACAATATTATTTGAATGCATGCATGTTGGTGCGTCGTTTTTCATCAAAAATAAAAGATCCGACAACAGTCGGTTTGCCCACACTGCATAGTATAGTGGCGAGCAGGTTTGTCTCTCTAGGGACTGGCGAGAATCACCCTTACTTTTCAATCTGTAAAATCAGACTTTTCAAGAGAAAAATTTATATAATCAAAATAAATGGTACACAAATAATGATCACAGAAGATAATAAATAAACAAACAATGAGAAAGGTTTTATATAAATTAATGAGAATTATCCGGAGTCCAACCACTTCACTTTGGCTATTTAACCGATCCTTGATTCAAGATTTGAATTAATTACGGCATGCAAATCGGTTATGGTTGTCGAAGACACTTACCAACACAACTTCATTCCTTCCTAGAACCTATCGACAATCAAGAAGACACTTCATTAATTGCTCCTCTAATCAACCGACAACCTTAAGAGACACTCTACCGGTTTAATGGGTTAATCACTTTAAACTCCAAAGGAACCCGATACAAAATCAATTGACTCTGACACAGGACAATTAAATTAAGCTCACTATTCCCTTGATTCTTTAGAATCATTTTGCTCCAAACAAAACCTCTATCACAATTGCGGATGATTGGTTTAATTAGCTAGTAATCGACCCGAATCGCTAAGCATTTACAACTACCCAGCAACTTCGAATAAATCATGACTCGAACAACGAAGAACAGCAAATACACGCATATAATCAATTGAAATTATGCGCTTAGATCTCACAGTTAAGTTGAGCCAAAGATCCGTGAATTGGTTTCGGAAGAAACGGTGTTTAGCTTGCTCGCATGTTAATAATCGAAAAATATACGAACTATTGTGAAAATATTAACTGGAAGAATAATCTGAATTCTCTGGAGAGCATTCCCTTGTTGCTGTCTATCGTCCCCCTCCCCTTTTACAGGTCCCCGATCAAAACTAATGTAAAGATACATCCATATCTCCAAAAGATATATTCCCTAATAAAAAGGAGTTTTTATATGGAAATTAGCATCCTAGTCTATCTCTACTAGGTAATAGCAAAAGAAGTGATACTCCTAAGCTGTGAGACAGCTTGAATCCGCGTTCAGTTCTTGGGCTGGCTCAACACTTGTGCAAAAGGGCCGAATTTACGCGCGCAGGCCCAGATCCTAAATTCTCAGTCCATCCTTCAGGTGGCTTGCCCAAACAGCCTGCTCTAGAAAACTCTTTCGACCGGACTTTGCTGTATTCCCCCAAAAAGATAGTCGTAGGCCCAAATATAGTTATCTACCTGCACAACTTCATAACACATCAAATTCTTCCCAAAACAGATAAATGTAAGGTAGCTAACTATATAAAATGACATCAAAATTATCCTCATAAAACAGGTAAAAAGTACCCAATCACATGCATACATTTCTCACATGGATTTTATATGCATGGGTATGCAGTAACAAAGCCAACACTCCAGCAGTAGCTTGTGCGCGGGATTATGGGAGATACAATGTAATAACGTCCACGTGTCAAGCTTCTATTTTATCTGATCATGGACCACAGCTCAATGTATAGGGATCGTTCGATCCTTCTTTACTGTAATAGCCGTAGATCATTCTAGCTTAACGCGCACACTACACGTTTGTATAAATACCTAAACCAGCTGATAAGTAGCAGTTAACGATTTGATGAATAAAATTTTTACTTCAGTTTGCAAATATTTCTCTGCAAGTTTTACACTTTGAACACCCTTCCTATTTAACATGTTAACCATAACAATTAACACTTACTACAGAGCATATACAACAAACAACCATGCATATTTTAGAATAGGACAACAAATTAAGGGGATTAAATTTGAGAATTTGAGTCTGTTTAGGATGCTTTCAGAAATCAATTGGACTTGCATATTCAGTGGATTCAGTTTTTTAGTTAATAATTATGTATTTGGTGGGTTTTTTTCTTTTTAATTTTCGGTTGCTATAGATTGTTCATGTGATAAGTGTGGTTTTTGCACCATTTATTGAGGTTGAAATGACGAGTTTTGGTGAGCTAAATGTGTGCTTTAACCCAATTTTGAGCTCTTAACCTCCCGGTTTGGATGTTTTGTTTCTTGTTTGAGTTTTACAGGAAATTGAGGATCAATTAATTCAAATTTAAAGGATTCAAGACATTAGGAAGATAGAGAATCGAATAAGGAGCGCTGCAAGTTGAATCGGGTCAATCGATCAAGAAATGAGCGAGAACGAAGTAAAACCGTGGAAGCTACTGGAGACTCGCGCCGAACGTGACCCTTAGGCGCGACCAATAACGGTCGATCCTCAGTTTCAAAGCAAAACTCGACCCCTAGGCAATACCCAAGTGGCTGCTCGCAGACAACTTCAGAGGCTTGATCTCCTTAGGCCGAAACTCGATCCCTACACGCGACCACCAGGGGTCGCGCTTCAAAAACAAAGAGAAACTCGACCCCTACACGCGACCCCTTTGCCTGCTCGCAGAGCACTTCAGAGAATTGTTTTTCTTCAGTCTAAACTCGACCCACAAACGCGATCTCCTAGGGTTGAGTTCAGCACAGATGAAAATGAAATAACTTTTGGCATCCAATTATTGGTCCAAATTATAATATATCTATAGGGGAGTTCAGAGAACACTTCTTCACTACTTAGAACTCGATTTGGCAAGAAAATACTCTCCATTTGGGATTTTTGAAGATCAAGAACATCAAGAAGAAGGAGGAAGATTCAACCATCCATTTGAAGATTCAAGTCAAGGGATTGAAGAAGATTGTTCTACATTGGGTTTTATATTCTCTTTCACTCTTTTTACTCTTGTATCTAGAATGGGTTTTGGATTCTTTTATTGTATTCTTGATATTGTTGTAAATATGGTTGGCTAGAGACTTAGGGCTCTAAGATGTGGAGAAACAATGTGAATCTTATTCTTGACTAGAGTTTTATCTATGGTTATGCTTTGTCAAGGTTTTAATCCATGCTAGTTCTTGAATGGTGTTGTTTAGAGTGGCATTCATTTAACATCAAATGTATGAATCACTTGCATCTAGTCCATCCCGTGATCATAACATGCTTGGATTAAATCTATATAGTTGTCTTCGTTGTCGAATGTCGATTATGTGGAAGGAAATGTGACCCCTTAGAGCCTTTGGTAGGTGCGACCTTGGAATGTGTTAGAGATAGTCATCCTTGTCGCATTCGCAATTAAAGAGATATTCGAGAGATGCTCTTTCTATATTTGTGGTCTTCCTATCTATGAACTTAACATGATTGTGTATTTAACCCTTGTTGTTTGATCAAGAGGAATGTTGTGAATCCATGTCCTAGAGTCTTGCCTTAATTTGTCTTCTTCAAATCTCCCTTTGTTGATCTTGTTTCTTGCATTCTATTTAGATTGTTTATTGTTGTTGTTTGGTATTGCATTATTTAGTTTATGTGTTGGTTTTGTGTTATGATAATCACCCCTCATCTATTCATAGTCTAGATATTTCATCAATCTATCATCGTGGTACTTGCATTTTCACGTTTAATTTCTTTTCCCTGTGGATCGACCTCGTATCATCATATCTACAATCATATGCTTATACACTTGTAGGAATGACATGAGTATTATAAATATTGAAATCATCATAGTAGAGACAAAATCTCTATCAAGTTTTTGGCGCCGTTGCCGGGGAATCGGAATTAATTTGATATATGCAATATTGTGATAACGATTGTGTGGATTAGTTTAGACATTTTATTTTGTTTTACTTAAAAAATTTGCATTGATTTGTTTGTTGTTTTGATAGGTAGTGTATGCACACTCGGTCTCAAGGAGAACCCCCTATCATATTGGACTTGGAAATCGAAGCAACGGTTCGCCACAACAACGCACGTAGACGGAGGAGAATGACGGATAATCCTCCACCGGTTCAAGACCCTATGATTTCCCAAATGCAAAGGCAATTAAAGGTGATGCAAGAACAATTGAGAGCCCAAGAGGAGGCTCATAATAGAAACGTGGAGGCACCAATCTGAAACTTTTTCCAACCCGTCATTGATCAAGGAGTGATCAATGGACCTCCTATTCAAGCCAACAACTTTGAGTTCAAGACGTCCCTTATACTCATGATCCAACAAAATAAGTTCCGAGGAACGCCAATGGAGGATCCAAATGAGCACATACGAAAGTTTCTTGAGTATACCATGACGATGAAGGCAAATGGAGTTCCAGATGATGCAATCCGGATTCAACTCTTCCCGTTCTCCTTGACCGACAAGGTAGAAACATGGTGGTTGAGCCAAACCCAAGGGTCGTTCCAAACTTGGGACCAATTGGTGATGAAATTTTTACTCAAGTTTTTCCCACCCGGAAAAACTCTCAAGCTCAAGGGTGAAATCACTGTTTTCAAGCAATGGGATGACAAAAGCATGTATGAGGCATGGGAACGCTTTAGAGAGATGCTAAGAAAGTGTCCCAGGCATGGGTTTGGCACCGATCATCAAGTGTGCATATTCTATGGTGGAAGCAATGACGATGTGAGGACGCTCATGGATGCGGCCGCGGGAGGATCACTTCTAGCAAGAGGACTGGAAGAAGCCTTGAGAATAATTGAGGAAATGTCCTTAAATTTATTTGAATGGTTGGTGGCAAGAGAGGGAGTCCAAATTTTAAAGAAAGTTGCATCTACTTCAAGTTCGGATGCACTTGGGCTTTTGACGGCTTAAATGACGACTTTAAATTCAAAGATTGAAGCCTTCACCAATCCAGAAGCCGAGACCTCTCAAAGCCAATTTGAGGAGGTTAACTATGTGACCCAAGGAGGCTATTCGAATCAACAAAGGCCATTCAATCTGGGGTACAAGCCCCAATACGGAGGTCAATATGGTGGAAACTAAGGTTACCAAAATAGGGCACAACATCTGAATTTGTCCTATGGTAACCCGAATAATGCCATCCAACCACCTCCCGATTTCTCGGTTACCAATGGCATAATTGATGAAGAGAAGAAACCTAAAATGGATGATCTCTTGATAACATTCATGGGAAAGACGGAAAAATATATGGGTGAGACACAAATTCGTTTTGAAAAATTGGAGAATCATGTGGGAGTGATTGGCACCCAAGTGAATATGCTAGAGAAGCAAATGAGCCAACTTGCTACAATCATAGGGAATCAACACCAACAAGGTGAGTTCCCGAGCAATACAATCATCAACCCAAAAGAGCAATGTAAGGCTATACATGTGTTAAATGTTAGGTCAATGGAAAAATCGGAGGTTTCTCATGTAAATCTTGATGAACGAGAAGTTGAAAATAGATTGAAAGACAAGAAGGGTCAAGTTGGAATTGAGAAGAAATCAATGGAGAAAACTTCAAATAAGTCACTACCATCAACTTTGCCTCCCTTCCTTGTTGTTGTTCCATATCCTGAAAGATCGCAAAAGAATGAGCAAGATGAACAATTCAAGAAATTCTTGGAGGTGTTTCGAAAAGTCCACATCAACCTCCCTCATGTGAATTTGTTGCAAAGAATGCCAAACTACGTAAGATTCTTTAAGGAAATGTTTTCAAAAAAGAAAAAGTTGAGGAAGTGTGAAGTATTGAGCCTCACGGGTGAGTGTAGTATCTTCCTTCAACAAAAGTTGCCACCAAAGTTAAAAGATCCGGGGAGTTTTATTATCCCATGTGATATTGTGATCTTGGAGCAAGTGTAAACCTTATGCCCCTTTCTTTCTTTCATAAGCTAAAAGTTGGAAAGTTGAAGTTGACAAATGTTTGCTTGCAATTAGCAGACCATTCTATTACTCATCCTAAGGGGGGTCATTGAGAATGTTCTTGTGCGAGTAGGCGAATTCATTTTTCCAGTTGATTTCTTGGTACTCGATATGGAGGAGAATGAAGAGATACCACTCATCCTAGGAAGATCATTCTTAAGTACCGCAAGGGCCCTAATTGATATGGAAAAAGGTGAACTTACTCTCAGGGTTCATAACTTGTCGATCATGTATCAATTAAAGGAGAGAAGAGAAGTTCCTAAAGAAGATGGGTCTAAGGACACGGAGGAGTGCAAGGTGATTCGAAAAGTCAAACCGGGCAAGATGATTTGTCAAGAAAAGAGTGAAGAAGATATTTTTTAGGAGTATTTTAGAATCTTTGAACCGGATTTGATTGCAATGCCTTGGAGAATTCAAGAAGATGCTCTTGTGTGGCATAGGAAGCCACCATATCTTCTGGTTGACTATTGGCCATTGATATCCCATCGAGCTCACGACGTTAAATTAAGCGCTTGTTGGGAGGCAACCCAATGATTTTTATGTTGTTTTCATTTGTTGTCTTATTTTGTTTATCTTGTTTAGTTTAGATTTGTTTATAAGGGTGGTGTTTTGATTGGAAGTTGATGATTAGTGTTTATGTTTGTGGAGTGAAATGAATGCAGGGAGTTGTGTTGAATGACGGGAGAGCATAAGTGTTTGAAAATAGATGTCAAAAGAAGCTTGGAAAAGGCTCAAAAGCTAAAAACATGGAGCTCAAAACTTGAGAAACAAAGGTTGCGAGCCAAGCCTGACCTCGTTCCCGAGATTAAAAACCAATCCTGGTTCATGTTGTCATCATCTTCTCAGCCATTTCCACACTAGTCTCCTCGCCATCCACCTCACTGAGCCGTTAGTGAGCCTTGCCACCATCTTTTTACCTCCAAACTTATTTCCTCTCTTGGATCAAAATAAGTTTGGGGGAAGGGGAGAGAGTCATGGTGGCAAGGGTCTTTTCTGCTCATTTTACTGCTTTATTTAAACAATTGTCTAGTTAGTTTATTGATGTTTCCGGATATTGGAGCATATTCGGATGTTTGAGCATGCTTATTTTATTTATTCTTTGGAGTATGCTTGAATTTTTAAGTTTTTATGTTGGATTGATTGGATGGAGGCATTGATGGATATTTGATTACATGCCGTTTTGTTTTATAAGCATGTGATGCTTTATCTATGTTTTTGTTCAATTGCCTTATGATTTGTGGCTTGGGGATATTTTGACTTAAATAGGTGTATGTTCTTGTAACATGATAGGAGTTATGAGAGCATGTTTTTGATGAAATTGGAATCGTTGATGAGCATGAGCTTATGTTCAAAATTTTTGAAAAATGTTGATAAAAGGCAAAATTTTATAGCATGATAATGTAAACAAGGTTCTTTTAGTGTCTTAAAAGTACAATTATTGAAGGAAAATCTTACCTTAGGAAGATTTTGATCCAAAGATTACACAAGTGTAATCTTTTCTTTGATGAGTGATTGATGGTCTTCTTGGTGCACTAGTCTTTCTCTAGAACTTGCTTGGTGACATAATTGAGGTTACAATTGTGTGTTTGATTTCTTGAAAAGGATTTAAGGCCATTTTTTGTTTAACCTCATGATAATCCAAATATTTTTCTTTCCAATACAAATTGAATCCCTTGCAAGCCCTTTTTGAGCCTTGAAATGTTTTCTTGATTTTGTTGGATTGGGAATGAAATAAATGACAACTTGTGTATATTCTTTCAATTTGAACTTTTGAGAAATCTTGTAATTGGAAAAAGGTAAAAATTTTGAAATACTCTTGTGATGAAAAGATTAAAAAGAAGTGAATTATCTTGATTTGAATTGAAAATCCTTAATTGAAGAAAAGAAGAGAGATGTTCACATTGTGATCACAAACAAAAAGAGTAAGAAATGATGAAAAATTTGAAAAAATCTCAAAGAGATTGGGTTGTGAAACAAAAAGGGTAGAAGAGAACTTGTGTGGTTCTACTTGGTTGATAATTTATTGATTTGGTATTTTGGGACGCCACTTTGCCAAATATTTTTCCTACCCTTCCGAAAAGCCTTCACTACAACCTGAAAAGCATTTAATGATTCTTGTTTGAAAACACACGTGGAGTAGTGGAGATTGTAGTCACTTTGCAAGCATATGGTAGGATTCTAGTGCACACTTTACCTTGAGCGGATACACATTTAACCTATACACTCGAGAGTGAGCATTCATTGATCCTTGTGAGAGCTTGAACTTTGATAATTGTATCATGATGATTTTGATGTACTTGTTTATGTTTGATTGCCAATATTATCAATGCATTGTTTATCTTTTGATTTTTGAAGAAAATTGTCATCTTGATTCCAATTTACTCAAATAGCTTGCTTTTGTACTATTATTTTTGTTTGAGGACAAACAAATATTTAAGTTTGGGGGATTTGATAAGTTTGGTTTTTGCACCATTTATTGAGGTTGAAATGACAATTTTTGGTGAGTTAAATGTGTGCTTTAACCCAATTTGAGCTCTTAACCTCCCAGTTTGGATGTTTTATTTTTTGTTTGAGTTTTATAGGAAATTGAGGATCAATTACTTCAAATTTGAAGGATTCAAGACATTGGGAAGATAGAAAATCGAATAAGGAGCACACTGCAAGTTGAATCGGGTCAATCGGTCAACAAACGAGCGAGAACGAAGCAAAATCGTGGAAGCTACCGGAGACTCGCGCCGAATGCGACCCCAAGGAAAATCAAGGGGTAGCGAATGGCCCACCCATTCAAGCAAATAATTTTGAGCTAAAAACATCGCTCATCCTTATGCTCCAGCAACATCCTTTTAAAGGAACGGCTATGGAGGATCCGAATGAGCACATACAGAAATTTCTTGAGTACAGTGGGACCATGAAGATGAATGGAGTCCCAGAAGATGCTATTTGACTTAGACTTTTTCCATTCTTCTTGGGCGACAAGGCGGAAACATGGTGGTTTAGCCAAGCTCAAGGATCTTTCCAAACTTGGGATGCGTTGGTGACTAAATTTCTCCACAAGCTTTTCCCATCCGGAAAAACTCTCAAGTTAAAAGGTGACATCACTGTTTTCAAACAATGAGATGACGAGAACATGTACGAGGGGTGGGAACGCTTCAGGAAAATGCTAAGAAAATGTCCTGGACATGGATTTGACACCGACCATCAAGTGTGTATCTTCTATGCCGGGTATAAACCCGAGGTGAGGACACTCATGGGCGCTGCTACAGGAGGATCTTTGCTAGCATAAGGTCCGGAAGAGGCCATGCGAATTATTGAGGAAATGGCCTCTAATTCATCCCAATGTCCAGTGGCAAGAGAGAACATTCAAATCATGAAGAAAGTCGCATCGACTTCTAATTCGGATACATTGGGATTTACTGGCAGCTCAAATGGCAACTTTGAACTCCAAGATCGAAGCTTTCACCGCTCCAAAACTTGAAAGTTCTCAAGCCTCATTCGAAGAAGTGAATTATGTCAACCAAGGGGGTTATCAAAACCAACAATGGTCGTTCAACCAAGGGTACAACAAACTGCAGTATGGAAATCAATATGGAGGAAATCAAAATTTCCAAAATAGGGCACAACACTCTAATCTCTCCTACGGAAATCCAAACAGTGGTAGTATTGTTCCACCTCCCGGTTTCTCTATGACCAATGGTGTTATTGACGAGGAAAAGAAACTAAAAATGGATGATTTGTAAATGGCTTTTAGGACCAAGACAGAAAAGTACATGGCGGATTCACAAGTCTGTGTGAGGAAGTTAGAAAACAATGTCGGAGCTATTGACATTCAAGTGAATCAAATGGAGAAGCAGATGAGCCAATTAGCAACGATCATTAGTGGTCAACACCAACAAGAAAAGTTTCCGAGCAACACCACCGTCAACCCAAAAGATCAATGCAAGGCTATCACTTTAAGAAGTGAAATCGCCTATGAAGGCCCGGAAATGCCTAGGGATGATGAAGATGTTGGTGAAGGAAGCTCAAAGTAAAAAAGAAAAACAAGACGAACAAAATGAAGAAAGTGAAGAGATTGAGCACGCCAAGGAAAAATAGGGCTCGATAAAAGAAAAGGTGGAACCACCACCTAAAGGAAATGAAGAACCAAGAGTGCACGTACCTTATCTCCAATGCCTACAAAAGAAGAAGAACGGGGAACAATTCTCAAGGTTCATCGATATTTTTCGAAAGGTTCAAGTTAATATTCCATTGGTAGAAGCTTTGCAACAAATGCATAATTACGCAAAGTTTCTCAAAGATGTGATTTCTAAAAAGAGAAGGTTGGGAGATTTTGAGACAGTGAATCTCATGGAAGAGTGTAGTGCACTTATACAAAGAAAGCTCCCCGCTAAGTTGAAAGACCCCGGAAGTCTCACCATCATGGTTACTATTGGGGATAGCCACATGGGAAAGGCGCTATGTGATTTGGGAGCAAGCATTAACTTAATGCCGCTCTCCTTTTTCTTGAAGTTGAATATTGGAGAAATCAAGTCGACTACCATTTGTTTACAAATGGTGGATCGATCCATGACCTATCCTAAAGGAGTGGTGGAAGATGTGTTGGTGAAAGTCAATGACTTTATCTTTCCTATCGACTTTGTGGTTTTAGATATGGAGGAGGACAAGGACGTCCCTCTTATTCTTGGACGACCATTCTTGAATACGGAGAAGGATTTGATTGATGTCAAAAAAGGGGAGTTAACATTGAGAGTTAATGACGAGAAGGTGATCTTTTATCTCCATAAGGCTATGAAGTACAAGGAGGAAGACATGGAATGTGAAGAAGAGTGCAGGGTGCTCAAAATGGTGGACTCGTGCATGGAGTTGGAGCACACCTTGGAACACATCATGGGCATACGAGATCCACTTGAGATTTGCATTTCTAAATCTATGTTTAATTCATCCTCTGGTGATTTTTATCCTTTAGATGTTGCTCTTGTTGATACTATTTCTTTGATAAATTCTTTACAGGAGGAGTATTTAAGAAAGCCCAAGTTTCTTCCATTGAAGAACGAGGAACAAACATCAACTGAGGAAGAGACGAGGAACGACAAGATGGAATTAAAGCCACTTCCACCTCACTTAAGGTATGCGTACCTTGAAGATGGTGAGAACAAACCGGTAATAGTTTCTTCCTTTTTGAATGATGAGCAACTTGACAAATTGCTATGGGTTGTGAGAAAATACAAAAGCACTATAGGATGGTCTATCTCGGATCTAAAAGGGATTAGCCTCTTGATTTGCATGCATAAAATCCATTTAGAGGAGGATTACAAACCAAAAGTGCAACATCAAAGAAGATTGAACCCAATTATGCAAGAAGTTGTTAGAAAGGAAGTGTTGAAACTGTTAGATGTCGGTATAATTTTTGCAATTTCTGATAACGAGTGGGTGAGTCCTACTCAAGTGGTAGCAAAGAAAGGGGGTACGACCCTAGTGAAAAATAAAAATAATGAGATAATAGCTACTAGGTTGGTTACGGGTTGGAGAATGTGTATTGATTATAGGGCTTTGAATATTTACACTAGAAAAGACCATTTTCCCATACCCTTTATCGATCAAAAGCTTGACAGGTTAGCAGGGCAGGAATTATATTATTTTTTGGATGGATACTCGGGGTACAATCAGATAATGATTGCCTCCGACGATCAAGAAAAATCGGCATTTACTTGTCCATATGGAATCTTTGCATATAGATGGATGTCTTTCGGGTTGTGTAATGCACCTGCCACCTTTCAAAGGTGTATGATGTCTATCTTCCATGATTTAATTGAAAACATAATGGAAGTATTCATGGACGATTTCTCCGTTTTTGGTGATTCATTTAATAATTGCCTTGATAATTTGTCTCAAGTATTGCAGAGGTGTGAAGATACCAATTTAGTGCTAAATTGGGAAAAATGCCACTTCATGGTACGAGATGGTATTGTGTTGGGACACAGGGTGTCCGGAGGAGGCCTTGAAGTGGATCGAGCCAAGATTGTAGCCATTGAGAAGCTACCGCCCCCGACGAATGAAAAGGGAGTTAGAAGTTTTCTAGGACACGCTGGGTTTTATAGGCGTTTCATTAAGGATTTTTCAAAAATCTCTAAACCTTTGTGTCGTCTTTTAGAAAAATCGTCTGATTTTATTTTTGATAATGATTGTTTACAGGCTTTCGAGACCCTGAAGTTGGCCCTTATCACAGCACCTATGCTCATTACACCGGACTGGAGCGAGCCATTCGAAGTGATGTGCGATGCAAGTGAAATAGCAGTAGGAGCCGCTTTGGGCCAAAAGCGAGATAAACTTTTTCGGGTCATCTATTACGGGAGTAAGACCCTAGATCCAGCTCAAACAAACTACACCACCATGGAGAGGGAGCTACTTGCCGTGGTATATGCATTTGATAAATTCAGGCCTTATCTCATTGGGGCCCGGACTATCGTGCACACTGATCATGCCGCTTTAAGGCATCTTTTTGCCAAGAAAGATGCAAAACCACGGCTCATCAAATGGATCTTGCTGCTCCAGGAATTTGATGTAGAGATTCGGGACAGAAAGGGATGTGAGAACGTGGTAGCAGACCACCTTTCTCGCCTTGAGCAAGTGAAAGATGAAATGGGGTCGACAAGGCCTATTAATGAGCTCTTTCCCGACGAAAGGATTCTAGCAATCAAGTCAACTGTGCATTGGTTTGTTGACATTGTGAACTTCTTGGTGGCAAGGGTGAAACCATTGGAGTTGGAGGCTTATCAAAGAAAAAAGTTCTTCCACGACTTGAAGTACTATGTGTGGGATGGATCTTACCTTTTCAAAAGATGTGCAGATTTGGTGCTGAGACGGTGTGTGCCGGAAGAAAAATGGGATGAAATCCTAGAAGCATGCCACACTTCTCCTACTGGAGGACATTTTGCCTCCATTAGAACCGCAAGAAAAGTGTTGCAGAGCGGGTTCTATTGGCCTTCACTATTCAAGGATTGTGTTGAATACATGAAGAGATGTGAGAGGTGTTAAAGGATGGGTTCTATTTTAAAAATGGATGAGATGCCAATGAAGAACATAATCGAGGTGGGGCATCGATTTTATGGGCCCTTTCGTGAGTTCAAATGGTTTCCAATATATTTTGTTGGTCATTGACTATGTCTCAAGGTGGATTGAAGTCATGCCTACCACAACCAATAATGCAAATGTGGTGTTGAAGTTCTTGAAAAAGAATGTGTTGACACGATTTGGGGCCCCGAGAGCTCTAATCAGTGATGGTGGTCGTTATTTTCGCAACAAGTGGTTGGCCGCTTTGCTTGCAAAGTATGGAGTTCGACACAACATCACTACAGCCTACCATCCTCAAGCTAATGGCCAAGCCGAGTTGGCTAATCGAGAAGTGAAGCAGATTCCAAAAGGTGGTGAAAACAAATGACAAGGATCGGTCCAAGCCGAGTTGGCTAAGACGATGCATTATGGGCGTATAGGACGGCATATAAGACCCCGTTGGGCATGTCGCCCTATTAATTGGTTTTCGGAAAATCATGTCATCTCCCCATCGAACTTTCACACAAGGTTTTTTGGGCCACGAAAAAGCTCAATATGGATTTCATGATGTCAAGAGGGGAACGAATATTTCGGTTAAATGAATTGGATGAATTCCGACTTGAAGCTTTTGAGAATTCATCAATTTACAAAATGCGGACAAAGCTTTATCATGACAAGCTGTTGAGAAAAAAAGAACTATCACCGGGTGATGTCGTTCTTTTGTTCAACTCTCGCTTGAAGTTATTCACCGGGAAATTGAAAACCAAATGGAGCGGCCCATTTGAAATCACGAAAGTTTTTAATAGTGGTGCAATCGAGCTTAGAGGAAATGATGGAAATTTGTTTGTTGTAGATGGCCAAAGGGTCAAACGATTCTATGCACCGGAGATGAAGGATAACAGTGGTTCCAACGATCCCACTTTTTCATGAAGAATGGGACCACGTCGAGCTACCGACAATAAATGAAGCGCTTGTTGAGAGGCAACCCAACCTCTTCACCTTTGTACATTTCGTTTGTTTATTTTCAAGTCTTTTAATTTACGTTTAACTCTTTAACTAGATTTAATATGTTGTTTTGAGTGTTTGTATAGTTTTCGAATTAGAAAACAGGGTACACGGAGAAAACGAGCTCAAAATATCAAAACATGGAGCGGCTGACATGAGCCACACCGCTGTCAAGCGCGCGAGCACCAGTCGCGCCATCTAGCGAGAGCTGCAGCGCGATCTCCAGTGCGACTGGGCCCGCTCGTGCCTAATCATGTCTTCGCACCCTTCTCTGGCGCGACTGACAGTGCGAGCGAGGACGCGACTGAGCCCGCTCGCGCCCGACCCTGTAGCAGTTTAAACGGGTTTTAAACTCTCCCCTTTCATTTTTTCACTCATTTTTCACACACCTCACACTCAAAACACACGCGAAATTCTTCCCTCCAAGTGAAAATCCAAGGTAAAATCCTTCCCCATCTTCTACATTTTTGTTTTGCCCATGATTATCTCTTTGATTTACATGTAATTTTGAGGATTATTGGTAAAAATTGTTAAAATCCCAAATTAGGGTAACAATTGGGGGAAATTACATGAAATGAGCTTTTGTTTGGTTTTGTTGTTTCTACTTTCTTTCTTGAAGCATTGATTTTGGTACATTGTGGTTAGAATTTTAGAAATGGCAAATTTAGGGAAAAATTTTTGGAAAGACTGCCTGAAGTGAATTTTTGCTTGGTTTTGTGACGCCTAAATTTCTCCATGAGCGGAATGACCATTATCTGGAAGAAGTGAAGTTAATTTGGAGATGCTTGTACATGCATTGTTGTGAATTGAGAACAAGAGCTTAGCATATTTGGGTTTTTGAATTTCTTGCCTTGTTCTTGAATTAATCTTGTTCTATGGACTCTTTTGTTGAATTTTGCAAAGTGATGAAAGTGGTGAAATGTGCATATGTTGGTTTTGTGTGTGGTGAAGAGTGAACTTTGAAGAAAATTTGGAAGTGTTGATTAAATTGGTGAAGAATGGTGTGAAATGCTATTGTTGGGACTTTGCTTGATGTTGTTGTTGCTCTAGCTCCGTGATGCCAAATGTAGTTGGATTTTGTTGTGAATTGGGGAATAGTTATGTGCAACCCCGGCCCTATTTTATAATTCGTTTTGAAGATTGTAGTGCCTTGTATGGAAATGCTTTTTGCTTTTGTTTAGATTATGCTAATGCCTACAAGTTGTGAATAGTTTTGTTGTATTTTGCTAGGAGTGGTCTCAAATTCTATTTGTTGGTTTAGTTTGTTGTTTTACAATGGAGCCCTCACTTTTTATTTGTTTTTGTTCTTTGCAAGATAGCTTGTAAAGGAACCTACATATTAAGGATGGCTAGACCAAGCAGGGGATACACTTCAAGGAGACAGGTCATTGAAGAATCAGAAGAAGAAGAATCAAGTGTTGACCTATCTGAAGAAGAGGAAGAACAAGAGGATGGGGAGCATGAAGAAGAGGAGAACGTGCAACCCGAGCCTTTGCCGGAGTTTCCCGACAGTGGAGTTGATGACCCTGCAAAAGCGGGTGTTTTCTTCCGTACAGAAGAGGAACGGGACATTTGGTTGACGTTGTCAAGATCTTTCAACATTTTGCCCACCAAGTATTCGCGTGACTCATGCACTCAAGCTATGGGAATCCATGATGATGTTTGGAGAATGTTCACTAGAATTGGGTGGGCAAATGCAATGCAAGGAAGGTGGCTCACCTATCTTGTCTTGGTCAAAGAGTTTATATCCTCACTTCAAGTTCACAAACTCCCCAGTAGAGGGCCGATTAGGTGCCCTTTTCGATTGGGGAATCGCGATCACGAGCTCACAGTGGCCCAGCTTAACCAAATCTTTCAAACCCCGATAGATGGATATTTTCACTACCACATCAATTTCAACGCTGAGGTGTTTTGGAGATTGATCCTAGACCCCGATGAGAGGATGGTCCAGTATGACTCAGGATTGGCCAAGGCTTCTCAAATCTAAAATCCGGTCTTTCGATACATCCACAGAATTATTTCCTCCACTGTCCTTGCTCGACATGAGAATAGTGGACTTCGTAAAGATGAGCTATACATCCTGTGGAGTATGCTCCAAGCAATATACGTGGATTTTGGAGCCCTGCTTTTGGATCAATTTAAAAGATAAGTGCAGCCTAGTAAAGGTACGGTGAGTATAGGAGGCATGATTACTCCTATTGCCATGGCCTTGGACATTAATCTCGCTGCCTATCAGCCACTCCTGGGACATCGAGCTCTCAATCTAGCACATCTTCAGAATGTCCGCATGATCAGCCCCAATGCCGCCCCCATTGAGCTCATTATGAAGGATAGCAGAAAGTTTCCACTGCCAAACCCAGCACTCACCTCAGTGACCAATTTTGAGGATCAACGAAATTGGTTGATGAACACTCTGGAGCATAATGCTTTGATGATTGCTCCGGAACCCATGGGAGTGCATATCCAAAGAGAAAATGCGCAGCCAAGAGCACCCCGTGGGCAGAGAAGGAATAGAGGGGACGTGACAGATGAGAGACTGACATCTCTTGAAGGTATGATGACAAACATGAATCAAAATTTCACTAACTTTCAAGGAAATGTCTTTATTCAGTTCACGGACATACGGGGGGATTTTGATGCACGGCTCACGGACATGCGGAAGAATCTGGATACTCGATTCACAGACATGCAGGCTGACCTTGACGCAAGATTCATGGGCCTGCAGACTCATATTGATGGCTGGTTCTCCGACATGAGGACGGAGTTTCAAGGACTGCAGATCAATTATTCGAATCTACATGGGGATTTCTCCCATTTGAGGTCTGACGTCTCCGATATTGCCACTATTATAAGACAGTGGGGTGGCATCGGATCTTCATCACAGAATCCATCCCAGACCTCCACGCCCCTATTCCCGCCATTCCAGCAGTACCCCTACCCATACCGGGGGCCATTCCAGTTCCCGCAGAATCCCCACCCACGCCCGCCCCCAGATGTTGATGCATGAGGCTGTGTTAGTCAATCAACGATACCATTAACCTGTCCCCCTAAACTTATTCTTACTTCGGTCTTGAATAAGTTTGGGGGAGGGGGTGAATATTTGTGTGTATCGTTGATCTCTTTTTACTCTAGTACTATCTTTTTAGAACGCTTTTATTTTAGAATTGTTATAACTCTTTTCATTTGAATGTTTTTATTTATTTAAGTATTATTGTGGGATTTGCTACTTGATGATTTGATAATTAAGGATTTCATGGGTTTTGTGATCATTTATAGTTTTGTATTTATTTTTGTTAATACGTATGATTGGTTTAATAATAGGTAATAGCCTTGATGTCAAGCAGGTTTAGTCATGATCTTGTGTTTCAACTCCTTTATTGCTTATTGAGTTAATGTTTGTCATGCTCAATTTTGAGAAATCTTGATTTGCCTATGATGTTGTCTTTTGTAAAAATAAGTGCATGCATAAGAACATGAGTTGATATACACTTGATATACACATGTACCAAAATCAATGCTTCAAGAAAGAAAGTAGAAGCAACAAAACCAAACAAAAGCTCATTTCATGTAATTTCCCCCAATTGTTACCCTAATTTGGGATTTTAACCATTTTTACCAATAATCCTCAAAATTACATGTAAATCAAAGAGATAATCATGGGCAAAACAAAAATGTAGAAAATGGGGAAGGATTTTACCTTGGATTTTCGCTTGGAGGGAAGAATTTCGCGTGTGTTTTGAGTGTGAGGTGTGTGAAAAATGAGTGAAAAAATGAAAGAGGAGAGTTTAAAACCCGTTTAAACTGCTACAGGGTCGGGCGCGAGTGGGCTCAGTCGCGCCCTCGCTCGCACTGTCAGTCGCGCCAGAGAAGGGTGCGAAGACATGATTGGGCGCGAGCGGGCCCAGTCACACTGGAGATCGCGCTGCAGCTCTCGCTAGATGGCGCGATTGGTGCTCGCGCGCTTGACAGCGGTGTGGCTCGTGTCAGCCGCTCCGTGTTTTGATATTTTGAGCTCGTTTTCTCCGTGTACCCTGTTTTCTAATTCCAAAACTATACAAACACTCAAAACAACATATTAAATCTAGTTAAAGAGTTAAACGTAAATTAAAAGACTTGAAAATAAACAAACGAAATGTACAAAGGTGAAGAGGTTGGGTTGCCTCTCAACAAGCGCTTCATTTATTGTCGGTAGCTCGACGTGGTCTCATTCTTCATGAAAAAGTGAGATCGTTGGAACCACTGTCATCCTTCATCTCCGGTGCGTAGAATCGTTTGACCCTTTGGCCATCTACAACAAACAAATTTCCATCCTTTCCTCTAAGCTCGATTGCACCACCATTAAAAACTTTCGTGATTTCAAATGGGCCGCTCCATTTGGTTTTCAATTTCCCGGGGAATAACTTCAAGCGAGAGTTGAACAAAAGAACGACATCACCCGGTGACAGTTCTTTTTTTCTCAACAGCTTGTCATGATAAAGCTTTGTCCGCATTTTGTAAATTGATGAATTCTCAAAAGCTTCAAGTCGGAATTCATCCAATTCATTTAACCGAAATATTCGTTCCCCTCTTGACATCATGAAATCTATATTGAGCTTTTTCGTGGCCCAAAAAGCCTTGTGTGAAAGCTCGATGGGGAGATGACATGATTTTCCGAAAACCAATTAATAGGGCGACATGCCCAATGGGGTCTTATATGCCGTCCTATACGCCCATAATGCATCGTCCAAGAGATTGGACCGATCCTTGTCGTTTGTTTTCACCACCTTTTGGAATCTGCTTCACTTCTCGATTAGCCAACTCGGCTTGGCCATTAGCTTGAGGATGGTAGGCTGTAGTGATGTTGTGTCGAACTCCATACTTTGCAAGCAAAGCGGTCAACCACTTGTTGCGAAAATAACCACCACCATCACTGATTAGAGCTCTCGGGGCCCCAAATCGTGTCAACACATTCTTTTTCAAGAACTTCAACACCACATTTGCATTATTGGTTGCGGTAGGCACGACTTCAATCCACCTTGAGACATAGTCAACGACCAACAAAATATATTGGAAACCATTTGAACTCACGAAAGGGCCCATAAAATCGATGCCCCAAACATCAAATAGTTCCACCTCGATTATGTTCTTCATTGGCATCTCATCCATTTTTGAAATAGAACCCATCCTTTAACACCTCTCACATCTCTTCATGTATTCAACACAATCCTTGAATAGTGAAGGCCAATAGAACCCGCTCTGCAACACTTTTCTTGCGGTTCTAATGGAGGCAAAATGTCCTCCAGTAGGAGAAGTGTGGCATGCTTCTAGGATTTCATCCCATTCTTCTTCCGGCACACACCGTCTCAGCACCAAATCTGCACATCTTTTGAAAAGGTAAGGTCCATCCCACACATAGTACTTCAAGTCGTGGAAGAACTTTTTTCTTTGATAAGCCTCCAACTCCAATGGTTTCACCCTTGCCACCAAGAAGTTCACAATGTCAACAAACCAATGCACAGTTGACTTGATTGCTAGAATCCTTTCGTCGGGAAAGAGCTCATTAATAGGCCTTGTCGACCCCATTTCATCTTTCACTTGCTCAAGGCGAGAAAGGTGGTCTGCTACCACGTTCTCACATCCCTTTCTGTCCCGAATCTCTACATCAAATTCCTGGAGCAGCAAGATCCATTTGATGAGCCGTGGTTTTGCATCTTTCTTGGCAAAAAGATGCCTTAAAGCGGCATGATCAGTGTGCACGATAGTCCGGGCCCCAATGAGATAAGGCCTGAATTTATCAAATGCATATACCACGGCAAGTAGCTCCCTCTCCATGGTGGTGTAGTTTGTTTGAGCTGGATCTAGGGTCTTACTCCCGTAATAGATGACCCGAAAAAGTTTATCTCGCTTTTGGCCCAAAGCGGCTCCTACTGCTATTTCGAAAGCCTGTAAACAATCATTATCAAAAATAAAATCAGACGATTTTTCTAAAAGACGACACAAAGGTTTAAAGATTTTTGAAAAATCCTTAATGAAATGCCTATAAAACCCAGCGTGTTCTAGAAAACTTCTAACTCCCTTTTCATTCGTCGGGGGCGGTAGCTTCTCAATGGCTACAATCTTGGCTCGATCCACTTCAAGGCCTCCTCCGGACACCCTGTGTCCCAACACAATATCATCTCGTACCATGAAGTGGCATTTTTTCCAATTTAGCACTAAATTGTTGTCTTCACACTTCTGCAATACTTGAGACAAATTATCAAGACAATTATCAACTGAATCACCAAAAACGGAGAAATCGTCCATGAATACTTCCATTATGTTTTCAATCAAACCATGGAAGATAGACATCATACACCTTTGAAAGGTGTCGGGTGTATTACACAACTCGAAAGACATCCATCTATATGTAAAGATTCCATATGGACAAGTAAATGCCTTTTTTCTTGATCTTCGGGGGCAATCATTATCTGATTGTAGCTCGAGTATCCATCCAAAAAGCAATAGAATTCATGCCATGTTAACCTGTCAAGCATTTGATCGATAAAGGGTATGGGAAAATGGTCTTTTCTAGTGTAAACATTCAAAGCCCTATAGTCAATGCACATTCTCCAACTCGTAACCAACCTAGTAGTTATTATCTCATTATTTTCATTTTCCACTAGGGTCGTACCCCCTTTCTTTGCTACCACTTAAGTAGGACTCACCCACTCGCTATCAGAAATTGCAAAAATTATACCGACATCTAATAGTTTCAACACTTCCTTTCTAACAACTTCTTGCATAATTGGGTTCAATCTTCTTTGATGTTGCACTTTCGGTTTGTAATCCTCCTCTAAAAGGATTTTATGCATGCAAATCGAGGGGCTAATCCCTTTTAGATCTGAGATAGACCAACCTATAGTGCTCTTGTATTTTCTCACCACCCTTAGCAATTTGTCAAGTTGCTCATCATTCAAAAAGAAAGAAACTATTACCGGTTTGTTCTCACCATCTTCAAGGTACGCATACCTTAAGTGAGGTGGAAGTGGCTTTAATTCCATCTTGTTGTTCCTCATCTCTTCCTCAGTTGATGTTTGTTTTTCGTTCTTCAATGGAAGAAACTTGGGCTTTCTTAAATACTCTCCTGCAAAGAATTTATCAAAGAAACAGTATCAACAAGAGCAACATCTAAAAGATAAAATCTCCAGATGATGAATTAAACATAGATTTAGAAATGCAAATGTCAAGTGGATCTCATATGCCCATGATGTATTCCAAGGTGTGATTTCTCCAATATTCAACTTCAAGAAAAAGGAGAGCGGCATTAAGTTAAACATAGTCGGCTTGATTTCTCCAATATTCAACTTCAAGAAAAAGGAGATCCGCATTAAATTAATGCTTGCTCCCAAATCACATAACGCCTTTCCCATGTGGCTATCTCCAATAGTAACAATGATGGTAAAACTTCCGGGGTCTTTCAACTTAGTGGGGAACTTTCTTTGTATAAGTGCGCTACACTCTTCCGTGAGATTCACCGTCTCAAAATATCTAAACTTTCTCTTTTTAAAAATCACATCTTTGAGAAACTTTGCGTAATTTAGCATTTGTTACAAAGCTTCCACCAATGGAATATTAACTTGAACCTTTCGAAAAATATCGAGGAACCTTGAGAATTGTTCCTCGTTCTTCTTCTTTTGTAGGCGTTGGAAATAAGGTACGTGCACTCTTAGTTCTTCATTTCCTTTAGATGGTGGTTCCACCTTTTCTTTTATCGAGCCCTCTTTTTCCTTGGCATGCTTGATCTCTTCACTTTCTTCATTTTGTTCGTCTTGTTTTTCTTTTTGCTTTGAGCTTCCTTCACCAACATCTTCATCATCCCTAAGCATTTCCGGGCCTTCATAGGCGGTTCCACTTCTTAAAGTGATAGCCTTGCATTGATCTTTTGGGTTGACGGTGGTGTTGCTTGGAAACTTTCCTTTTTGGTGTTGACCACCAATGATCGTTGCTAATTGGCTCATCTGCTTCTCCAGTTGATTCACTTGAATGTGAATAGCTCCGACATTGTTTTCTAACTTCCTCACACGGACTTGTGAATCCGTCATGTACTTTTCTGTCTTGCTCATAAAAGCCATTTACAAATCAGCCATTTTTGGTTTCTTTTCCTCGTCAATAACACCATTGGTCACAGAAAAATCGGGAGGTGGAACAATACCACTGTTCGAATTTCCGTATGAGAGATTAGGGTGTTGCGCTCTATTTTGGAAATTTTGATTTCCTCCATATTGATTTCCATACTGCGATTTGTTGTACCCTTGGTTGAACGGCCGTTGTTGGTTTTGATAACCCCCTTGGTTGACATAATTCACTTCTTCGAATGGGGCTTGAGAACTTTCAGGTTTTGGAGCGGTGAAAGCTTCGATCTTGGAGTTCAAAGTTGCCATTTGAGCTGCCAGTAATCTCAATACATCCGAATTAGAAGTCGATGCGACTTTCTTCATGATTTGCTCGTTCTCTTTTGCCACTGGCCATTGGGACGAATTAGAGGCCATTTCCTCAATAATTCGCATGGCCTCTTCCGGACCTCGTGCTAGCAAAGATCCTCCTGCAACAGCGTCCATGAGTATCCTCACCTCGGATTTACACCCGGCATAGAAGATACACACTTGATGGTCGGTGTCAAATTCATGTCCATGATATTTTCTTAGCATTTTCCTGAAGCATTCCCACCCCTCGTACATGTTCTCGTCATCCCATTGTTTGAAAACAGTGATGTCACCTTTTAACTTGAGAGTTTTTCCGTGTGGGAAAAACTTGTGGAGAAATTTAGTCACCAACTCACCCCAAGTTTGGAAAGATCCTTGAGCTTGGCTAAACCAACATGTTTCCGCCTTGTTGTCCAAGGAGAATGGAAAGAGCCTAAGTCGAATAGCATCTTCTGGGACTCCATTCACCTTCATGATCCCACTGTACTTAAGAAATTTCCGTATGTGATCATTCGGATCCTCCATAGCCGTTCATTTAACTGTTCTTGCATTCACTATCTAAACAAACATCATTTCTTTAGAGAATGTTTTGTTCCAAATTAACCAAATATCACAAGTGTACTCTTAAATGCAAACTAGTAAACACTTCAAATGAGATATTTAAAAGGGTAATAAAAGGAGGGATTCTAGGGTGCTAGATCATTGATCAAGGTATTCTCAAAACCGTATGACTCACATATCTCTCCTCTCTTCAATCATGATTTGGGCAAAAGATCATTTAGGCATTTTCTCAAACACCTAGCATACAAGCAAGTGCAAAACTCACTATCTCTAGTAAATATTTCACTCAAGCCTTCCAAGGTCCCAAATCACCATTGACAAGCCTAATACTCATACTCATCTCAAAATATAAGTAAAAGGTCTCATGGATCAAAACACATACATAATGAGCAAACCTAATCACACATTAAGTAACACATGAATCTAAATGGAGGCCACCCACATACATTCACAAATCAACACATTGATCCATAAGATTTAAAAAGGGAGATGTACATTCATCATACATTCATCTCAAACACCCATCATCAAAGGATCCAATCACCCCAAAACCATAATAGATTAGCTACTCATGCTTTTGATATCAAAATCACAAAACTTGTAAATAAACATAGGTAGAGATTAGATTAAACCAATAGATTGTACAAAAAGTATCCACAATGATCATTCCACATCAACTCTTTAACATCTTCAAGAACAATATCCACCAAACCCAAGCCCTCTCTTCCTCTCTTCTATATTTTCTACCCTTTTTACATTTTTTTGGGAAGAAAGATACTAAGGAATGGAATAGTCTTTATTTTCTCCAAGTTGGGTGGTTCAAATCTCTCTCTTTCTCTCCTATAATCTGTCCCCAAATAATAAAGGGAAAAGGAGAAGATAAGGCACAAAAAACAGAGCATCAGGGCGCGACACGGGCTCGATCGCGCCCCGGTCGCGCTAGAGAAGCGCTGAAAGGGTGTGTGAGCGCGAGAGGGCTCGGTCGCGCCACCACCCGCGCTGTGGGTCACGCCAGAGAAATGTGGAAAGGGTGTGTGAGCACGGGCGGGCTCGATCACGCCACCAACCGCGTTGTGGGTCGCACCAGAGAAAACGTGGGAAAAGTCTTGGGCGTGAGCGGGCTCAGTCGCGTGACTGCTTGTGCAGATGGCGCGACCGGACTCGCGCTTTGTCTCACACTGGGGCTCGCGCCAGAGGCTAATGACACACGGCTTTCGGGCCGGAGTACTCAGGTCGCGCCGTCACTCGGACTGTGGCTCGCACCAGTGCCTCGAACTCTTAGTTTTCTTCTATAACACACCTGGAATTTGTACTTAGATTAAATATGAGTTTGGACATCAAAAATGTATAATTGGTTTATAAAAAGGTATTGAAATAGCCCCAAGTTGCAGTCAAAATAAGCACAAAAATCCCAATTATCATCATGTTCAGCCAAGTTTTGCGATGTTAATTCATTGGATGTTGGTAGTTGTATGTGCACATTGCAAGTGAGTTATACTTACATAGATAAACCTATAACGACTAATTTAAAATAGATATTTAAATATTGAACAACACAGATATCATTAATAATTAAAACATTTAGACCATGTCTCGCTTTAATTTTTTTAATAATTTTGAAATGCCATTCACAATGTTCATCCGTCATTCTACTCGTATCCTTCATAAGGAAGTCAAAATCCCTATGCTCATTCTCGATTTCTTTCAACTTCATCTTTTGTTCATGAAATTGTTGCATTTTTTCCCATTTTTCAGTGGATCCTCCGACATCTTTAACTTTGGCTTTGCCCTGTTCTTTTGCACTCTCTTGTCCCATTGGACGATACGTGTGCATTTCAGCATCTGTACCCGAATTCGTTGAAGAATTACACCCCACAAATTCAGATGTCCTCGACTTCTTGTTAGCACGATGATGATCCATTTGGTGGGAAGCCCTTTTTCCGACTCTTTCATTACCCTCCATACGTGCATGTACTTAAAGTCTTTTCCCGAATGTAAGCTGCACCATTTAGCATTTGTAGCCTCTGAAACGTCATAGTCACTCTGATCGCTAGCTCGATTGCTGTAAAAAAAATTATTGTAACATTATAAAAACGTGTTGACATCGGGCATTACTCGATAGTAATGCGCTTTGATTGATTTCCATTCTCGACTAGGAGTGCCCGTTGGCCGATTCTCGTTAAAGTAGACAGCAGTTCTTTCCCAAAAATCCTTATTCTTTTGTGTATTGCCATCTTTTGAGCAATTGCTCACGGTGCTCCACACATTTGCAAAATGAACATCCTCCTCTTTTGACCAAGTCAACTTAATCTTGTTACGAGATTCGCCAACACATTCATTGTCATCATCATCAACTTTATCATCATCAAGGTTAATAGGCTCTACCTTGGTTTGTGTAGAGTGTGGTGGAAAGAAAGAGCCATACAATGTAAATAGTGGCGTTGCCTCCTTATCGGATGCAGAGCCTCGTAAACCCGATCCTCTAGATTCGCTTGATGGTTGTAATGGTGGAGGAAAAAATACTGGAAAAGGTGGTAACATCATAAGCTGATCACCCATTGCTACATAATAATCGGTTGGAGGAATGGAACACAGAAGAACATTATTTGCACTAATGGGGACATTCTGTGACAAATGCATGAAATACGGAGTCAGGAAATTGGTGAAAATTGTGGCATATAATAAGAAAATTGTGGCATATAATAAGAAAATTGAAAAATTGGGCATGAGGACAAGTTTGAAAATTTTCATAACTTGAATTTCATTGCCTATTTGATGAACAAAAAAATAAAATAAAATAAAAAATGATCTACCATATTTGTCACCCATTTTTATTTAAGACAGAGAATTTGAAGAGAATGAAAAACCAAGAATAATGTTGCAGCAAGAAAGAGATCATTTTGACAATGAAAGGGTGGAGAAATGATAAATTCTCCCCTACTATTTATAGGCAAAAAATAATTAAATAAAAAAATAAATTCCTAGATATAATCGTTGAACCTTCTGTCTGAACCCAACTCCATAAAAGCTTCCTTACTTCAGTACTTGGCAATCTGCAATGCATTGAACCCAACCGTATAGGATGTGTTGGATCAAGCGTGCAGCATGGCTAAACAGGTTAGTACAATAATTCTTCACAAATTTTTCCATGGCTCTACTCTTACAACTAAAAAAAAAAGAGCATGGAAAAATTTGTGAAGAATTATTGTACTAACCTGTTTAGCCATGCTGCACGCTTTATCAGATGAATTCATAATTTCATAATAAAATACTGAGAAGTTCAGCGCCAAGCCCAACCGTATAGGATGTGTTGGATCAAGATCAGCTAATGCAATATCCTATTTACAATTGATCGCAGAAAGAAAGAAATACGGGGATGAGTTCTACTTCAAACACCAAATTTCACTTTGAGATTAGAAATGATAAAACTAAAATCTCAAATCAGATTCTTCCAAATAATTTGACTACCAGAAAGGGCTATTATAGAATCATGATAGAAAAATCAGTAGTAAATGAATCTCACACCAATAGACAATAGCCCTAAGCAAATTAAGAATACCTAAGCAGCTTTGTAAGCCAGCATTGTATTCTCAGCCGCCTCCTTCCGTTCATTCCCGACCTTAAACTCGGTATTTCATCTTCAAATAGAAAACCTTCGACTCACTCGACGATGCCGACGGGATCAAAATGTCGGAGAGGAGCTTCAGAATGCCGGCGCAGACTTGCGAGAGCTCCGCCTCCACTTTAGATCTGTAGTCCTTGACGAGCGACACGTGGCCGTCGTTCTTGCGGCCCTCCTCCTTCTGCTCTATCGAGCTCACGATGCGCCAGGCCGCTCGGAGCGAGCCGATGACGTTCTTGTAAGCGACGGAGAGGAGGTTGCGCTCCTCTACGGAGAGGTCGGTGCCGCCGGAGCTCACGACGAGGTTGTCCATGAATTCAACCATCTCCTCGTAACGCGCGGCTTGCTCTGCTAGTTTCGCCATGTAGAGGTATTGTTCTCTGGTATAACCCATCCGGAACTTAGAGAGAGAGAGAGAGAGAGGAGGGAATTGCCGAGTTGGGGTTTTGAGATTTGAGTGAATTTTGGGGTACAAGACGAAATGGAATGTTGAAATGTGGAGATATCTCTCTTTTTGCCGCGGCGTATATTTTAAAAAATATAAAACATATTATTATTCATATTATAATATATATATATATATATATATTTTTTTTTTTCAGAGAAGCTCCAGTAATTTATCGTAAATATTAATTTTATTCAATTCTCATTTGAACCCTCATCTTGTCTAATAAAAATCCCCTCATTTAAAAAAATAAAAATTCTTATATAAATCCTGCTTAAATTTCGTAGCGTCGTGTGCTTATCAGCAGGTCAGAAAGAGAATGACCAGCACATGGAGTCGACTCCAGCTGTGGCACGCGCCGCCGTATTCTTTGCTCTTCCGCCGCCGCGATTTTCCGAAAGGTGGTACTTTCAGTTACTGTGGTTATACGTTTCTTCTGCTTATTTTATTTTTCTCCTTTTTGTCACCGTTGCACATGCTCCCGGCCGGTTTTGCAGTTGTGAATTTTTTTCCTGCAAAAAATGTGCTTCCGACGATGTGCTTCTGCCGGCAATTGCAGACGACAACTTATGAAATTGTCAATGGAAGCTATGTTCCCATCGGCGATGCCAAACAAGCAAGCGAAGTTGAGGTATTGCATATTTTGAGAAAATAATACACACGCTTACACATACATATTGGTGTGTCAACATTTCGCTGGGAAAAATTCAATTTGCGTTATGATTTTTCGTTTGTCTAATTAGGGGGTGTTAATTAAAGTTTTAATTGGAAGCACACATAAGAATTGACTTTCGAGAATTAATACGTGGTTTTATGGAAATAGCCTAATAGCTCAATGCCTGTCACTAAGGCAATGATAACACTTTGTGGAAAAGAGTTGGAAAATGGATTGAAAATGTGGAGGTTTCACCTCTAGTCGTTGTCCGGTTTTCAGGATAAAGTGGTGAAGGCTCTTGAAGCTGTCGGAGCATTTCAAAAGCTTCCCATGGTGATGCCATCGGTTGATGTTCTATGTTCAGCATTGAAGAAGGCGAAGAGGGTGTCACCTACAAAGGGTAATTTTATCGAGATCTTTTCTTTGAATGCAAGCTGTATCAAAATGGCTAGTTTAAAGTTGGCTACAGTATAATGTATCCACAGGCATCGCCAATATTGCAAAGCGCGAAAGAAATAGAGGTGCAAAACAACTTGATGCATTGATGAAGGTAAATACTTTATCATATAGTTCAAAGTTTAAATGCTGATCTTCTCATGTATAGAAAAAACTTACTTTATATTCTGCCTTTTTTATTAACTTCAGGAGCTTGCAGTTCCATTGAGGAAGTACACGGAGAATTTCCCTGACAAAAAAAGTTTGCACCCTTATGAAAGATCTCTAGTTGAGTTGACTCTTGGAGACGGAAATTATGAAGAGGTAGATCCCGGGCTTCTCTGTTTTTTTCTCTTTACAGAATAACTTATTGTGATGTGGGCAATCTTTTCCTGGTGAAATATGATGACTGTCAATCTAGTTAAATTAATGAGTCAGGATGTTTTGTTGTACCTCCTAGTTTCATCTTTTCTGAATGCTGCATTCATGTTTTACTTTCATTTCTTTCAGCTTAATATATCAATGCTGGTCAGTGCTATCTTTCTTTCTTGCTCCCCAAGTCCCCTTCCTTCCTCATTGACCTTCACTATAGTTTAAAAGCACTATTTTTGTGTTTGGCTTACTGTACGATTGTCTGTGGTTGTCAATCTAAAGATGTTATACAAATTACCTTGCTTGGAAGTTTTATATACGGACAAGTTCTTTATTGTATAACCTCGTGATTGACAGGTTTTGAGAAAGGTTGATAATTTACGGAAGCGAGTGGTATCAGTAGGAAAAGAACACGCTTCTCTGTGTGCCAAGGTAGTAAGTTGGTTTCAGTTAGTGTGTGCATCTGCCTCCATTATAAGCTTAAGTGAGTCAGGTTTGATACCTATTGCTCATCCAACTGATGGTTGTATTTATAAACGTAGTTGTTCATTCATTGTCCAGTTTATTATTATATTTTATTTTATATAAACAATTTTTCTGGTTAGCATGAATAAATCACTTTTCTCTGGACACAGAGCATTGTATTTTCTGTGCCATCTGCATTAATCTGACAACTACCGAGAGGAACTGATATTTGAATTTATCTTTTGCTATCTTATATGAGGATTTATGTTTTGCTACTGGGTATGTGATACCATATATTTCATAAATTAACTTACCTGCTGAATTTTTTGTAATATTTGGCAGTCACTCACAAAGCGTGAAGCTGAGGAGCGACTGAGTGAGGTTAATATTATTATTGTATATATTCAAGATTACTTTTAAGTGGGGTCCCTAGATCATCATTTATTGGTCTTACCTGCAGGGGATGAAGAAAATTGAAGAAATTTTTAATCTTCAAGGAAGAGCTGTGGATGAATTATTAAACATTGCCAAGGTAAAGCATCTTGTTTAAAACAGATGAATGAATTAAAAGAGCATTCTATAAATCTTAATTTGTGTGGCGATGTAAAAAAAGATCATGAAATTATTTATTTATTTATTTTATTTTTTATTTTTTTTTAACCCTAGCTGTTTAGCTTAAGGATTACACTTGGGTTTCTGGGTGAGACTAAATAAAGATAAAGGATCTGATGAATGCATGGTTTCTATTGTTTCTAATTTTTATCATCTTTTAGCTGTTATCAAGCAGAAGACTTGATTGTGTTGATAACTACTTGAGTCAGTTTGTGTTGCTTCCTCTCTTCTTAAAACTTTTCTGTCATATTGATCTCCTGAAGTAGATTTAAAATATTATCCATCAGTTTCAATGATTGCAGCAAGTGCTAATGTCTTAGGAGCTGATTGGTATGGGGGAATGGAATGCATATGACTGATGTAAGTATGTTTTTGACACATTACTTGCAGACATTGCGGGCAATGCCAGTAGTCAATCTGGAAGCACCCACTCTGTGCCTTGTTGGGGCTCCAAATGTAGGAAAATCATCTTTGGTACGTCTGCTATCTACAGGAAAGCCTGAGGTATGTACTAAAGACAATCAAATTTCATATTGTATCCCAAATAATTCAACACTTCTGGGTCTTGGATTTCTGTGAAACTGACTTTGAACTTGGCATTAGTAAAGACTTGAGATGAAATCATGGGATTTCTTATTTAATCTTTCAAAAAAAAATCTGAATAGCACTCATAGCAGTCTTGTTTACTAATTTTGCAGCTGCCAGAATTCATTTCTCTGACATTCTGTACATAGATCCATCTGCACAACTGTAATAATAGCACACAGTATTCTTCTTATAAAAAATAATAATAATAACAATAATAATAATAATAACAATAATAATAATAATAACAATAATAATAACAATAACAACAATAACAATAACAATAACAATAACAATAACAATAACAATAATAATAACAATAATAATAACAATAATAATAACAATAATAATAACAATAACAATAATAATAATAATAACAATAACAATAACAATAATAATAACAATAACAATAATAATAATAATAACAATAATAATAATAATAACAATAATAACAATAATAATAATAATAATAATAATAATAACAATAATAACAATAATAATAATAATAATAATAATAATAATAATAATAATAATAATAATAATAATAATAATAATAATAACAATCTGATTGAAGTATGCTAATTGAGTGATATAATATTCATAATTTATATTGAATGAAGCGTTTTTAATATTGTTTGATGCTCTATTGGTCTTCATAAATTTCCTTTATTAACTTTGTGTACTCTCTCATGATAATATTGACCTAGGAAGATTGAAGAAGAATAGTTCAAAATTTCTTAAAATTCTCTTTCCAAGAAAGTTGCACTGCAGCAACTGCAGAAATTTTAGAACCAACTTTCATATTTTGCTTAAGCGCATTAGATAAGAATTAGGATCCTCTCTGTGCTACCAGATGATACTGATATTGTTGCTCTAACATGATTCAGATCTGCAATTATCCATTCACTACGAGAGGAATTCTGATGGGTCATATTAACTTGAGCTACCAGAATTTTCAGGTACATGTTTCCACTGAGATTTACCCTTATGCAAAATCTCTTTGCTGTCTTAAATCTTCTAATTTTTATTTGTTTCAGGTTACAGATACCCCTGGTTTATTGAGGAGACATGATGGTGAGACTTGCTTTCTTTTTTGTCTGACTGAACTAAATTGCTTGTGAACATGAGAAGAGGACTTCCTTTCATAGCACACGTGCATGCAATGTGTCGTGTTGCAGCATCTAGTTTTCAGTGTACTTTTTCATTCATAACATCGATGCAATTATCTTAATATCTTTATATATTGCACTGACTGCAGAGGTATAACTAGGGCTGTCAAATCGTGTAATTGTGTCGTGTTTCGTGTCAACATGAACACAATAAGACTTGACACGAACATGACACAACACGATAAGCATCTGCCTCAACACAAACACGAAATTTTTGTGTCAACACGACACGAATACGAAAATGTTTGTATTGACATGATGACGACACACAATTAGGGAACTAAACAACATAGTTATAGAATTATTAAATTTTGAATTTTTAGTATTAGTAATATTAATAAATATATAATTTATTTGTATATATTATCGGATTATTGTATCGTGTTTCGTGTCAACACGAACACGATAAGACTTGACACAAACACGACACGATAAGCATCTGCCTCAACAGAAACACGAAAATTGTGTCAACACTAATACGAAAATGTTTGTATTGACATGATGACGACACACAATTAGGGAATTAAACAAAATAGTTATAGAAATTTTAAATTTTGAATTTTTAGTATTAGTAATATTATTAAATATATAATTTATTTATATATATTATCGTGTGACATGACACGAAAATTTTGTGTTATCGTGCCAACACGATAATGATACGAACACCATAAGCCAAAACACTAACCCATTATTTTCGTGTCGTGCTATCGTGTCGTGTCAACAATTGCCAGCCCTAGGTACAAATTATACTAACCTGATTAAAACTTTACTTGAGATAGGTTTAATTGGAATGTCAATACTAGCTAGCTTGGAATCCCATGCACAGGCATCATTTACTGACTTCAATTGGTTTTCTTGATGGCTTAAGCAAATAAATGGTAAAATATATCTTTGTGTGCGAAATGATGCTTGGGAAATCTACAGTAATATAATTTTTATTTATCAGTTTGTCAAGGATAAGAATGCCTGCATTGTTACTTTACATGCATTTACGCATTTTAACTAGGGCTGATAGCATGTTTCCTTTGTTGATATGCAGAGGATAGAAATAATTTGGAAAAGTTGACACTTGCTGTCCTTTCTCATTTACCGACTGCTGTACTCTATGTTCATGATCTCTCAGGAGAATGTGGGACCTCACCTTCAGATCAGGTATTTACCAACGTTTTGGATTAAAAATTATCAGTCAGTGATATCAACATCTTTTCTTAGCTTGTAAATGATATATATTATAATATAAATACCAAGTTATTTAAGATGATAAATGACAAATATATAGACAAATGACTTGTCCTTGCTTCTACACCCATGCCACGTCTGACAACTCTACCCTTCATAGTATGCCAGAATTTACTTACTATTGAGTTTGTTATGCCTTCCTTTATAGACTTGTATCAAACTGAAGTGGGTTAAATATATTGAAATTGCAATATTTGCTCTTGGAGATGGATCGGCATGCACATGAAATCCCCTATGTTATTCTGAGACATCCCCTGTGCCAAGCCTATATATAGTTTAAATTTTTTTATCTTTTTAATTTCAATTTATTATGATTTGGTTTAATTTAAAATATTCATTTAGGGTTTGTCATACCCCAATTAGGGTATATTAAAAAACTAATTGAAAAAAATTTGAAAAAATAATAATTATGGCACATGAGGTGTTACATTATTCGTAGCGGAGAATCCGATCCGATCAGCTTGAGCCTTTATGAAAATAAGATTGCTGACAGTTATAACTGGACCACTTTGTGTCAGTGTGAAGCACTATAATTAACATTTTTTTAATCAACCAACATCCAACTAATGTTATATTATGATCTCAAAATTCGTGAACGCCCTTATTGCCCAACATTTTGTTCAGCAATTGAAATTAACAAAAATAAAAAATGGAAAGTATGATTTTTTCAGTGTGCTTCGTTTTGGAGACCATTAGAATCTTATAATGTCTTCGTTATCTTTACGCGAAGAGTTTTTTGTGGGGTTGAACAGTTTACCATTTACGAGGAAATCAAAGAGAGGTTTGGGGACCATCTTTGGATTGACGTTGTGTCTAAATGTGATCTGCTAAGTGATTCTCCAGTAGTCTTCATCACAGAGGATAGTAATGCTGACAGTTTGGAGCTGGCAAACTATCGGAGAATGGGACCTGATGGAGCAATACATGCATCTGTCAAGACTAAAGTGGGTATTGATGAGGTATGCACTTGAGCTTCTACCTAATCATGAAATGAACTGGTAAGGTATTTTGAAGAGAGATGTTTTAATCCATTGGTATAATGTACTTGCCATTTTCATGCAAATTATTTTTAAAAAGTGTCTACTTGTAAAGCCTGCCTGAAATTTTTATATGGATTTTTTTTTTAATATTATCAAAGTGCCAAAACTGAAGATCCATGAATTGTTCATCTAGTGGGCATTACCCAAAAAATTGCGTCCCATATTTACTGGAAGTGCTTTCGCATTTTTTTCTAATCCAACCTACATGTATGCAAGTCAGGTCGGTCATGATTATTTGACAATCCGAGAGGATTACCTGACTGCACATATCGACTAGTTATGATACACTTTGAATTTGTATACTCTTGCATGATTGCATCTCACTTTGTTAAGGCGAAGGGATAGAATGATTCTAGGTAAATACTAAACAACATATTAGATAGGTAGGGTTTTCCCTTCCAATAATCCTCAATATATATATATATATATATAAATATATATATCTGAACCAATATATGTGCCGTGCAGTTGAAGACTAGAGTGCATGAACTATTAGTTATCCAGTCAGAGAGGTTGAAAAGCTTCAAAATCAATGAAGAAGGTCAAGAAATCATGAGATAATTCTTCTGCTGTATACAGAAGGTAAGTTGATATTCAGTATTTTCGAGCTGCAACCATATAAACCCGTTCTTCCCAGTTGAGTTACTTCCTGGTTTCAGCACCTTGTCTTTTCCTATGGTGCTGAGAAGGGCAACGTCCTTGATCTCTTCTAGCGATACGATAGATGGCTGACTGCTGGCTGGAAACTGCAAGGAAACGGGATGACTGTACGTTTTGATGCTAACTCATGCTGCCCGGGTTTTTTTTCTACCTAACATGGCTAGGCAACCCAACCCCCCCTACGAGGATCATGAAATTTTGCAGCGCACAGAATTTGCTCTTCAGTTTGCATAAGTGGCTGTCTGATTGCATGTATGTAATTATGGGTGCCTTCTGAAGATGGATCTCTTGTTAGTCTCATTGGTTATGTAGTACAATACAATGCTTTGTCGACGCTTCACTTACTTTTTGCATAATTGGCATTGCTAATTCAGATTATTATTTGTTATAAAATGTATTTGTTTATGTTCTTCATTTTATTCACTTACAATTATATCAATGGACTCATTGATGAAATAGTATTACTTCACAATGGAGAATCTGAACAGTGCATTTTCTGTAGTTATTGCATTCTTATATTTTTTTTAGAGTAGTCTCGTCACTCGTCAGTCATCGCATGGTTATATTCTTCGAGTTGTAGAAATTACGTCCCAATTTTATCTTTCATTCAATATGTTGGTGGATTTTGCTACTCTGTTTTTAACTCTAAAAAATGTAATGTACCAAATTACTTTCTAATGAATGGAATGTATCCTGTAAAATACCCGTGAGGAAGATAGATGGATTGATCCGTAATATAGCGTGACTATTTCCAGACAAGATCTTTTTATTTTTGTGATAATATTAAATTAAAATTAGTATGTAGTTTGTAGAAACAATTATGGTGATATTTTATTTCCTTTGTTTTGTAAGTTGTAACACTCATTTAAGAACAATTTACATATGTTTTATGAATAATTGCATATGCTTTAGGAGAACTAAAACTACAGAGACTTTACAATGTAAGATGCAATAAATTTGTTTGCAACGATGACAAAAAAGTAGGAAAAATATGTGAGATCATTTAACAATGCTTAATTTTTTATTTTATTTTTTTAGGAAAATTTAACAATGCTTAATTTAAGTAGCAACAAAGAAGAAAAATAATAATGCACAATCTTTTCAAATCAAGTTTGTGAGCAAAATTTCCACAACACGAAGGTTTTATTCATGTATATCGGGATGTCCAACAACATCCGCATGAAGGAGGAATGCATATGAACGAACTCGAACTCGAGACTCTCTCTTCTGTTTAGTACAGTATTTACTATGATATCCCCGTTGAAATAGAGGCAAAGGCAGCTACCTGCTTCATTAGTCTCTTAAGTAGATGCTTTATTTCCTACAACCCTCGCATTTTCCCCAGTTCGATACGTACGATGATCGAAAAAATTGAGGTTTGCAGCGCTCGAGGCATCTCGAGTGTTCCTCCGCCACCACACCTCAAATACTTGTCTCCCACCAGCATTCGATTTCAACCCCTCCGCCGTTGCACAGCCCATTTTCCGTTGCTCCACTATCAAACCGTCTTCCACTCTGGTCAATCTTTCTTTCCTACTTTTTTTTTTCTTGTGCTAGTATGGGTATAAATTCGACCTGGGGTTTCCTTATTTCGCGAAAGGGTTTTTTCTTCAAGCTTGTTAAAGTTAGATTTTCGGATTTGTTGCTGATTGATTGATTTATTAGGGTTTTATTCCATGCTAATGGGAATAGCGGTTATTGAATATTTTTATTGATCGCCATGCTTTCGGGGGGGGGGGGGGGGGGGGGGGAGGTTTATAAGAATGTACGTTCTGTGATTTCTTCTCTCATTTTTCTTCAAATTCATACCATGTTTATGATGCAGTTCATGTTTTTTAGCTAGAGAATTTGAGTGCTAACTGTGTGTGGTAAGGTTTTATAGGGTTGCAATACCATAGGAATTCATCTCTCAGGTCAACAACATCAGAGGAGATCTCAACTGACACAACCGTGTTTCGAAAAGACGAGCCTGAGACAGTTGTTGGTGCTCAGCTTGTTGAAACGAAAGAAGATTATGTGTCTCAGCTAAATGAAGAACTACAAGAAGGTTCCTTGTTTGATAATCCGCTGAAACTGTTTAAGTTTTTGGAGGATCTCAATATAAAGGTTTTCACATAGTCCTCTATTTTATGCATTGAAGAAATATTTGATTTTGAATATCTCTATTTATTCTAATAGACGAATGGTAAGATTGCCAACTATGTTACTTTGATTTAGTTTAAGGGTATATCTGCTTCTCATCTCTTGATTTTGAGGATTCATGTCGTGCTTATGGTACCATACATGCCAGTATTCGTATTCAAGTTTCTATTGCAATGTTATGAGTTCTTATGAACTCGGTTGCTATGATGAGTATATTCAGTTTCGAGAGCTCTAAAAGTGCTTGGTGAAATGTCGACTGTCATGTCGATCCTGAGCGGTTACCTGAGCAACCTCCTGACAATTCTATTTTTGGTGGTCATGTTACTCATATATGTTTTTGTTGTGTTATTATTATTTAAAGAGTTGCAGTTTTTCCTGTTGTTTCAGATTTTATACTATCATGAGTGCATGGCCTTTTTAACTAATTTTGGCAAGATGAAGTGAAATTAACAATTGGTTGTGCTTCTAAAAGTGTTAAAATAATAACAAACTTATTTTATTTTATTTTCTCTTTAAATTTCAAAATCAATGCCTGTCAATCTCCCCCACCTCTGTGCTTTCCTTGAGAAACAGGATGATGACCGTATGAAAAGAGAATGCCCGAATATAATTTGATACCTTATCATGGCTTATAGCAGACGGCATCTGGCATTTCTGGTTGATCATCATGATCTGATTCTAATCATCAACCCTGATGAAGGAGAATATATCACTTCAATGGCAGAATATTTTGAAGTTGTATTAGTTCATATAGTTAATTTGTTGCCTTTGTTAATTCTGATAAATGTACTCTGATTTCAGTTGGATTACGAGCAAACATATTCATTTCTAGCCTTTGGTGGTGGTGGTGCAGTTGCACTTTGGTTAGTAGCTGCTGTCATCAGCGCCATTGATTCAATCCCGGTGGTGAGAACTCATTCTCCATTCATATTTGCCTTTTTGCCTCGTGTATGTGTTGGCAATGCTTTTACTGACCACAAGATGGTGCCAATCTAATTACAGTTACCAAAAGCTTTGGAACTTGTCGGCCTTGGCTACACCCTATGGTTCAGCTCTCGATATCTAATTTTAAAGGTACACAACTAGGTGGTCTGATTCAGATCATCTATCTTTCATCTCACTGCTGCATGATAAACTGATGATTCATCTTGATTTGCAGAAAAATAGGGATGAGTTGTTCACTAGAGTCGAACAGCTTAAGCAGCAGATTCTTGGTTCTGATGATGATTAATATTGAAGGATCTTCTGATCCAAGGCCGTCTACAGTCCGAGAACTCTATTTTGCAGGGCTCAATACTGTAAATCCGACCACTATACTCAAGAAACAATTCCAACCATATGCTTTTTATGGAGTTTTGAATAGTGATACTCGTATATAGATTATTACTGATCAAAACTCTATACTCGTAAGGTTGGAAAACAAATCATACTCTAAAATAGGGGTTTTCGCTATTTTAGTTTTCAACTTTATTTTCTCGAATTTGGTGAAATAAGTTGTAATAGTTGTACATGTATAGCTTTGTGTGAATTTACCATTTCCTTAATAAATGGCAGATTTCAGCTCATGTTGTGTTCATCTTTATTTTTTATTTTGCCCTTTTCTGGAGGACAGAAACGAATTCTCAAATGTCTGAGAAAGTTGTTTGAAATTCACTTTTATATGTTCTACTAAGACTTTGGTATTAATATAAGGGTGTTTCTAAATACACCATTCTTTACGCCACCAAATTTATAAAAAAAATCACTTTTTTCTTTACACCATATTAAAGTCTCTATTTTACCCTTTCATTTAAAAAATAAAATTTTGATTAATTAAATCATGGGAAAAAAAAGAACAAAAAAGCCATACTCTTCTCCAGTCACATCGTCGACCACCATCAACAAGTCATCTTCTTCACGCCGACCCCCACCATTTTCCGCCGGCCACCACCCGATGACCAACATCTCTACTAGCCACCACCATCTTCTGCCGACGACCACCATATTCTTCCCCAGCAAAAAAGAAACCATCATCTCTTTCCCCACACCAAAAAACTAGACGAACAAGAATCCGGTGAAGAACGGGAACCTAGTGAAGAACGAGAATCTGGTGAAGAGAATGGAGAGGGTTCGAAAACTAATTTTTGAAGGAAACATTGTGGAATCGAAAAATGGTTTTCATACCCAGTCATGGGAGTTTGAAAACATATTTTTGAAACACTATTCAGAAAGAGATCTTCGAATCATGTATTGTCCATTCGAAAAATAATTTTCGAATCTAAGTAAAATGGTTCAAACTGAAGTTTTCGAACCTAATTTTCAATGATGGAGATTTTCGAAGAGAGGAGCCAAATTTTGACCTCGAATTTTCGGCGATAGAGTTCGAATTGGTACTCAAGAGCTTGGTGAGGATTCAAAATGAGGGTGGGGAAGAAAGGATTGATAGTCGTCGTCGACGTCGCCGGAAATTTGCTGGACACGTATTATGCAGTTAAAGGGGGAGGGGAGGTTGGAGAAGATGATGCAGAATTTTTATAACTTAATTTTTTTATATTTATTATATTATTTCTTTAATTTAATGTGTGGAAGTAAGAGTAATGGTATTTTTGTAATTTCAAAAATAGTTATTTTCAAATTATTTTAATTTGCGGCGTGTAAAGAAAATTTTGTGGTGTATAACTTAATTTTTTATAGGAGAAACATTACTTGATGTTAAGTATGGGGTAAATAGACCACTTTTAAATTATTCAAAAAAATATCTAATCTTCCAAGATTTTTACAAATTTGTCCTTAGATTTTAAGCAAGCTCACTTACTGAGATTGTTTATGAGTTAATGAGTTGAATAGTGTCGAGTTTTAACTTGACTTGTTTAGTTAATGAGTTTCACTAAACTACCTCAAGCGATCTTTTATCAAGTTAAAATTCGAATAGCTCGTCTAATTTATAGTTTTAGTTTTTCATTCCTTTTTCTTTTAGGAGTAAAATCCTTCATAAAGAGAAAACCTTTTTTGTTGTACAAGCACGTTGTTCGGATTAAAAGTGTTTGCTAAAGTCAAGCTGCACTTTGGGCAAAATGATCGCAGGTCCACCTTTACTCTTAAATTTTTATTTTGTTGATTAAAAATATTTATTTTTGTCATATTATAATACAAGTTTTTTTGTATGTTTTTCATTAATAATGAGTTACCATTGTATTCTTATGATTTAGTGATGAGCATGTTCATTTTAATTTAAAGTGACTAATCAAAAAAAAAATTACATTTTAAATATCATTGTCAAAAATATTCCGCTCCTCCTCTCCCTAAAAAAGTCATTTCTAATTTTGAAAATTAATTTTTTATTAATAAATTAAACCCACTAAATATTTTTTATTATTAATTGAGAATCACGTTAGTAAAATGTTTAAACATTTTTTTTGTTTGGAAACAAGAATTGTTACATAGTATAGCAATTAAGACATTTTTTTCGTAATTACAATTGAATTTGAATTTGAATTTGAAAATTAGGTTTAAATCATCATTTGTTTGATGTGCTTAATTTCAATGATCATTAATCATAAATGTATGCTATAATTAAACAAAAAATAAATAATATTGCAATTTCTATAATTCACAATAGTTATAAAGTAATTTTATTATAATATCTTTTTAATATTTTCATAATTATAATTTCTAATCAATAAAATTAGCCTATTATTTCTCACTTTACAAAAACGCTTTTCTATTACAATTTACAACCGTGTTTCATCTTCTATTCTCGATTCCAACTGTTATTACTCGTCTGCACTTGCAGCCTAGCATTGTTGCCTCTTTACTTGTATGTAAATTGTAATGGTAGTGAACTTGTTTCTTTTCAAACTAGACAACCACACAAAAGATATGTTCAAAAATCCAAAGAGAAATGCCGCTGATTCCTGCTTGCAAACCGATTAGAAGGGGAGTTAATGACATGAAACGAGCATTTAATGAATTAAACGTGATAATGAAACTAAATTAACATATTATGAGACTACAACTGTGAATATTACCTGCTATTGCTATTGCTGAAGCTTTTGAGCAGTATCATCATTGATATATCTTCATGCAGCAACCATCTAAGCAAGTCAAAACTCAACTCTTATTAAACTACCAATAGTCTCTGCAGGAGCAAGAACCGTGGCGGAAATGATGGAATCTGTTGGTGTCTCTCAGGATGATTTCTCTGTTCACCAACTTAGACACAAACTTAAATGCTGAATGGCAGTCACCACAGACTCTAATGTTCTTCTTTATCGAGATGGGGGTTCCGTTTGGAGTGTTGAGGAGTGCAAATGCTAGAGCTAGTTTCTCACTGTGGTACTGTAATCTCTCTTCTCTCTCTTGCTGGTCTACATACCAAAGTACATGGCTTGTATCGGGGACATATCCAACTTTCTTAATTTCATCTCTGAGCTTTTCCCACATCACACGAATTTCCTTTCTTTGCGGGTGGTTGTCATCATTTGCTACAAACAGATGCACAGAATTCCCAATCTCCACCCAACTACATGCTGGCTCCTTCTTAATGCCACTTTCAGTCATCATCTTTCTCACTCTTGCAGCATCATTCAACCTACCGGCAGAGGCATATATATTAGAGAGTAGCATATGAGGGCCAGAATCGTGGGGATCAAGTTCAAAAACGCGCTCAGCAGCATAAGCACCTAATTCCATATTCTTATGCATCCTACAAGCTCCAAGCAAAGCTTTCCAAACAGCTTCTGTAGGTTGGATGGGCATCTCCTTTATAAATCTCTCTGCACGCTCAAGGTGGCCAGCGCGACCAAGAAGATCAACAATGGCCACATAATGTGTAATGTCTGGCTCTAGCTTATATTTCTTCATCAGCTCAAAATAATACAGGCCTTTATCCAGAAGCCCGGTATGGCTGCAAGCATTGAGCACACACAAAAAAGTGATCTCATCCGGCTGAAATCCTACAGCTCGCATTTCTTCAAAGAGATCAATGGTTTCTTGGCCTAGTCCATGCTGTGCATAAGCAGTAAGCATTGAATTCCACGAGACAACATCCTTCTTCTCCAATTGATCAAAAACCTTCTTCGAGTCCTCAATGCTCCCAGCCTTACCATACATATCAACAAGTGTATTACCAACAAAAGCAATGAGCTGCACTCCCAACTTAATCATATCTGCATGCACCCATTTGCCCTGTTCCAAAGCTCCATTACTCGCGCAGGCTGCAAAAACGCTGGAATATGTGAAATGAGTTGGTCTGAAACCTCCCCCTTTCATCTCTGAGAATAGCTTCATAGAATTGTGCCCCTCTCCTCCCCTCGCATATGCTGCAATTAGAGCATTCCAAGAAACCTCGTTCTTAATCTTCAGCCCTTCAAAGAGGATCTCCGCTTCAGCCATTTTATTACACCTTGCGTACATATCCACCAGTGCACTCCCAACATACACATTATCCTCGCACCCACACTTGACACAAGCCCCATGGATCCCCCTACCCATAGCATCACTCTGCATACCACCGGCCGACTTCAGAGCACTTCCAAAAGTGAACTCATTAGGCCGCAACCCCATCTTCACCATCTCTACATACAACCTCAGAGCCTCCTCGAACTCGCTAGACTGCGAATACCCTGTGATCAGCATAGTATAAGAAACCATATCCCTTTCAGTCATTTCACCGAACAGTTTCCGTGCCATCTCCACGTCACCACATTTTGCATACATATTCATGACAGTGTTCTGCAGAACAACGTAGTGGCTAAACCTCGAGGCCAGAAAATGGGCGTGAGCCATTCGGCCCTCCTTGAGCTTACGCTGATCAGTACAGCGTTTGAAGATATCAACGTACAGTCTTGCATCGGGCTCGATTGCGCGACGATCAATGAGGTCAAGAACAAGGAGATTGCCAGATGGGGCCTTTGTCAGAAGGTTGTTTTCATCGATTACACCAGAAAATGGTAATGCGGAGTGGAAATATGATGTGGAGCGGTGGAAGATGGGAATTTGGGGCAGTCGTTTCATGAGTTGCAAATATCCGTTGAAGAATTTGAAGAAATATATCATTCAACCTGTCCAAATATATATACGCTAGCATAGTTTAAAAAAATATATAAATTAATGAATTAATTTAAATCACATTATCATTAAATTAATTCATTATAAAAACAATTCGGAAAATACTCAATTTCTTTTTATATGTATGTATTTATGTATGTTGGTATATATAAAATTATATTATATGGATTCTGAGAATGGAAATTTATATATTACAATAAATATATTATATTAGATAAATTATATATAATAATATACATATAACATTGATATATTAAGTAGGTTATTAAGTCTATAACTGGACCATAATTATATATAAAAAAATTATAATTATGGTCAATTCTATGTTTCTATTTTCAATTGTAGTGGCTTAATGTAATGTGTGATAAATATAATGACAATTTATGTAGAACTAAAATTATTTATAAGAAAATGTTTCATTTATTATAGTTGTTGTATATATATTTATTTTTAATATTTTTTATTCATTTAAAATAAACATAATAAAATTATTTACCTTCGATGGTTAACTAGGCCAAATTCAATAGTTCAAGGAGCTCGCTGAGTTGAGTTTAATAGTTCAAGTGGCTAATCGAGATCGAATTTAGTTTAAGGGTTAAGATGCTCATCGGGAAATAGTTTAAGGAGCAAATTTAAAATTATCCCTTATTATTATTATTATTATTATTATTATTATTATTATTATTATTATATTGGAACAGAAATGAAAACTATTTTTTAGGCGACAAATGTAGAGTACTGCAGATCCTCCACATATGCATAAAAAAATAAAATAAAAAATGTTACAAATCTCAAATTTCCAAGTAAAAAAAAACAGATTGCAAAAATTTATTAAAATACAACGGTTGTAATCTAAACCATCGTGAAAAATGAAAAAAAAAAAATCTACAATAATAAATGTCGCTATTGTTGTCTATTAACTCAAAATTGTTATTTATTATACAAAAACTGTTGTTTAAAATATAGTTGTTAAATCATGTGATAGGCAATGGTTTATACCATAACGTTTGTGTATCACACGATTTTCCTTAATATATGTATAGATGATTTAGTGATGAACGTTTTCATTTTAATTTGAGAAAAATCATTGATAACCTGGGATTTTCATACATTTCGGGAGATATTTTGTATTCATTTTGAGTCGATTGCATGTACCTTGGTGACTTATTTTGGATGATTTTACTATATGTTGTTATGTCATGGGTTTATCAGATTTTGACAGGAAAATCATGGATTTTGGTGAGTTTTGGTCTAAGTGAAGTTGGTTGTGTCCAACCATGGCCTAAGAGGGTAGGAGAAGGTGAAACGAGGTCGGAAAATGAAGTGTTGGGCGTCAGAAGCCTAACACGGACTGTGCTAACAAAAGACAACACTTTTGGCATTGTGGTAAAGGAGCAGGGACCGTGCTCCCTGTTGCATGGCCCGTGCTCCACTCTCGGCGAAGCAAAACAATTTCTACAATTAAGAGCACGGATCGTACTCCTTTCGGCGACATCCGATAAATTTCTTTTTCAATCGGTCTTGCTTTCCCTCTGTGGGTTTCAAATTGCTCTACTATTTGAGGACTCTTCTTGGACGGATTTGGGACCTCTCTTTGAATATATTTCAGTTTTATTTTAAGATTTTAGGGCGGCGTGACGGATGTTTTCTCTGCAATTTTGAAGATTGAAGTTTTCTTTTACATAATTTAACTACGGTTATTTTAATATTTTGCAATTTCAATTATGTATTTTAATTTTTTTTATTTCTTCTTTTATTTTAAATTTCATTATATGTGAGTAGGTTTTATAATTAAATTTAGGGTTTGCAGCATGTATGAGATTATGTATTGATTTAATTCTTCATCAATTTTCCTTTAAATTATATGGTTCAAGCATTCAAGTGTAGATTTTTATGCATGATTAAGACCATAGTCATTGTATGCTAGCTAATTAATTTGAAACATGGTGGAGATAATTAATTAGTTAGATTAAATTGAATGATTTGATATACGTACTTATGATTTGTAGGGGGTTTTAAATCTGATGATTTATTGAGAATTAACAATTAATCTAGAGACGAAAGTAATAGATAAATTGTTAATCTACTTTTACCTTGAGACCTGACGCAAATATATAATTAGAATTATGATCGTCCACCAATAATTTGAATTAAATTGGAAGTTGCTGGAATTAGATTAATATATAATGAATTCATGTGTTTGCATTTCCTAGGATTAGTTAGTTTCGCTATTTGATGGTTCGCGTTTTTAATCTTGTTCGATTTGCATTTGATTTGATAATTGAGTTTAGTAGTTTAATTGTAATTATCCGTCTAGGATCGTACACTTAAGAAATTGGGTAACTTGGATAATAAGAATCTGTTAGTTTAGTACTTAGTGTTAATCCTTATTACAATCCATGTGGATATGATAACCGATTTACTAGTTTTATTGCATTGATCTGTGTTAGTTGCAGTTAATTGCATAAAAACAGTGCATCAATCATCATTTTTCTTTTTTGTTTTTTTTAGTTTGGGCTTAATCTCAATGACCATTAATCACAAATGTATGATATAATTAACCAAAGAATAAATATACAATATTTTTTATAATTCACAATAGTTATACATCAATTTTGTTTTGTTATAACAATTTTCTTATTTTTTTCATAATTATAATTTCTAACCAACAAAATTATAATGCAATGAACTAGAAATATTCTAAATGCGCCACTATTTTTTTTCTCTATACACAATTTTACTTTATATACTATAACTATATAATTTTTAAAAAGCTAAAGGGAGAACAATCAAAAGCTATTGTTAGTGGCTCTTTACATTCGAATGATTTTGCTACACCTTTTCTTTTTATTTTTTACGGGGAGATTGGGAAGAATGAGTTGTCCAATTCTGGCGATTTCGATTGTTCTACTATGATGCGGGAGATGCATGGAGAAGGGAAGGATGACATGTTCCAGTGATAGAAACACCCTTAATATAATCATACTAATTCGAGAACTGAAAGCAATCTAATAAAAGTAATATTTTTTATTTTATAATTCTTAAAAACAAAACACAAAAAGATCACTAAAAGATATCTATAACAAGTCCAACACTTTCATATTAAAATAAAATATATAATTTTAATTTTCTATATAAATAGTATTAGAAAAAAGACTAATTATTATTTAATATATTTTAAAGATAAGTAAACAATGATTAGTGCAAAATATATAAAACAAATGATATTTAGAAAATAGATAAACAATAATTTTTAGGTTGAGCTACCTAAGACTTATACATACATATCAATTATATGTAAGTTTTAAAAGAAAAGGTTATTGCTTGAGAGAGAGAGAGAGAGAGAGAGAGAGAGAGAGAGAGAGAGAGAGAGAGAGAGAGAGAGCGCAAATTAAGGTTTTTGAGCATTATATTGTCTGGGAACAATGGAACACGGTGCAGCAATAAACCTAGGAATATTCCGACGCACATGACACTTATTTTTTAACGAATTCGCCCACCATAATTATAATTGTATATTCGTATTAAAATATTTTTTAGAAACCATTATAATATTGATATTGAATGAAGTCCAATTATTGTTTGTAGCTTATAATATTAAAAAAAATGTATACGATGTGTTAGGGAAGAAGACAAATGTAGCAATATGTTAGGGAAGAAGACAAATAAAATGTATATATATTAAAGATGATAAAAATTTGTATGAGACCGTCTAATGGGTCTCTTGCATTAAACGGGTCAAATAGGATCTAAACCTGTTTAAAAAATCATACCAAACCCGCAAAAACAGGGAGATGCGTGGGCTCCACGCGCAGTCACTCAGGTATCACTAGGTATAAAGTAAAGTATCAGTAATTGTGAAGTGAAGTATTATTAACTATGAAATAAAATATCATTAGATATAAATTTGACAAAATATAATTAACTATTATGTGAAGTATCATTAGATATATATCTGGTGAAGTATCATTAACTATGAAGTGAAGTATCATTAGATATAAAGTTGGCGAAATATCATTCATTATTGAGTGAAGTATCATTAGATATATATCTGGTGAAATATCATTAACTGTCTGTGAAATATCATTAATTATGAGATGAAGTATCATTAACTCGGAAGTGGAGTATAATATGATATTTCACTTCGCAGTCACACATAGTGATACTTTACTTTATACATAGTGATACCTGAGTCATTTTATTTTTTTAATTATATATTTTATTCAACTCGGATTCGGATTGAGATCCGTCTAACGTAAGAGACCCATTAGACGATCTCACACAAGTGTGCTCCATTAAAGACATAGATTCATGAATAGACAATACTGTTAATTACTTCTAGCTGGTAAATATAATTGACATTTTAAAGTCATGATGAGGATTTGACACAAGATTGTATTAGGTTTCAACGGGATAAGATGTAAATTCTTAACTTAAGCTTAATAATGTAGACGAACCAACCATCACGGACAATCTCGATCAAACTGTGATTGAAAACTTGAACTATGGAAACTACTCGCGCCTCCAGCCGATCAACGCATGTGTGGTACTTAGTTCGCGCCTCGACCAAAATGAAACACCATTCATTATCGGAGCATGGGTCACGCCTCGCTCACACTCGTTGTCTCGCACTGCACCTTTTTGAACTCTCAAATTGGTTCATTGCCACCTCACCTAAGCTCGTGTCAATCCCATTAAATTTATATATTGGAGATATATTCATTGAATTCATTTCATTTTGAATGTTCAAGACAACCATATCTCACAACTCAAAATCTTTAATTACATTTTTTGAATTTTATTCTGACATACAATTTTTTTATAGGATTGGTAATTAATTTATGCATGTTGGATCATTGTCATATTGACACAATAGGATCAAACACGAATATCTTTCGTTTTATATAAATATGGACACGAAACGAACACGAAGACCACACAATTTTGATTGTGCTGACACGTGTTGGAGAAAGGCCCATCAGGCCGTGGGCTTCATCCAAGGGCCTAATCTACCCGGCCCAGTAACTCTGAAAGGCCCATTACCTCCTAACCCTAAACATACCGACCATATAAATAGTCTCTTCTGCTTCTGAATGAACTACGAGTTCATTCTGAGTGTTTGAGCGGCTAGGGTTTCTGCTAAGAGAGAGAGAGAGAGTTCATCGATACATCTGTGTGAGTTCGAGTGTCTTTGTGGCATCTTCTCTGTGTGAGAGTATCTCGCTCTTGGTGTGTGTGGAAACTGGGGGTGTGGTGCAACCAAGGCTGACCGCTGGTGGAAAGAGCCTAACTGCCGATGATCTTGGCGTGGCTACCTGTTGTAGGAACGAGTTCTGCTGAGGCTATCTGAGCCTTAGTCCCGAAGTTGTATCTTGTTCTTATAGTTGTAATATTCTGTGTGAATATCTGGTGTACGGAACCACAACAGTGGTATCAGGAGATGTTGAGGTCTTCGTACGCCACCGGTCGACGAGTATTCAACTCTCTTTCACCGTCTTCTCCGAACAGACGGCAAGGTATTTACAGTGTTTCCCCTCTCCTAGGGCACCGATCTGGTATAATCCCTGATTCTTTGTGTCTCTTGCATCTTTTGTGGTGAGATCTAGCCTCTGTGGCTCCGATCTAGGGTTTGTTCTATCTTTGTGTTTTTTCGATCTTGGTTTTGTCTTTCGCTGCAGACAGATCTGTGTGGTCTGCTCTTGTTCCTTTTTCTTTTCGGAACTTCTTTCTTGAAATCTCTTGGAGAGATTTCTATTCTGTCTCACTGTGTTCTAACCCGATTGAACCTTGGACTTTGTGTGACCCCGTACGCCCCCGTTCAAACGGGTGATTGTGAACTCGGAAATCCACTCACTCCTTAGGGTTCTTGACCGGTTAATGAACTGTGATTCAAATTTCTTTATGTTCTTTTTCTTCCTCCTTGGTCTTGTCCATGTTGGTTTGGTTTGTGTTTTGTCTTAGTTTAATATGGCTGCTAATGTGTATGGCATGCTTCCCTTTAATGGCAAAAATTACTTTAATATTTGGAAACAAAAACTTAAATGTGTGCTGATCCAACAGCGTGTTGTTAAGGCCATTACTGGTGTTTATTCTGATGATGATACTGAGTCCAAACGTGCTGAGATGAATGAATTAGCCTGTTCTACTATCATGTTAAATCTGAGTGATTCTGTGATTCGGAAAATGGGTGAATCATCTTCTGTTAAAGATCTGTGGGAAAAATTAGAATATACTTATACTGAAACCTCTTTTGCCAATCGCATGCATTTGCTTGAAAAGTTGTTTAAATTCAAACTTGATCTGACTAAGGACATTGATGAGAATATTGATTGTTTCACCAAATTAGTCCAGGATATCAAGTTGTCTGGAGACACTACTATAGATAACTACACAAATATTGCCCTTTTAAATGCAATCCCTGACACTTTTTCTGATGTTAAAGCTGCCATTAAGTATGGCAGAGATAATGCCTCTGTTGATTTGATTATTAGTGCTCTAAAGTCTAAAGAGTTGGAGGTGTTATCCTTTGGGGAGGGAGGCAGTCAGGGCAATAAAGCCATGCATGCTAGAGGGAGGGAGAAAACTAGATCCTCAAACCAAAATGAAAATGGCAATAGTAAGAAAAAGGGTAAGTCTAGGTCTAAATCTAGGTCTATGCAGGTGAGAAAGTGCTATAACTGTGGGGAAACCAATCACTTTATCAAAGATTGTCATCTGCCTAAAAAGAACAATAAGAAAAAGGGTAAAAATGATTCTGATCATGCTAATCTTGCTTCTGGTGAGCCTCTGGGTGATTGTTACATGGTTATTCATGCTTCTCATGCTGCTATTCCTTTTGCTACTCCTGCTATGTGTGAAAATGAGTGGCTTATAGACTCTGGCTGTACTTTTCACATATCTCCTTTTAAGAATGTTTTCTCTTCTTTTAAGGATTCTGATCATGGTTATGTGTCCATGGCTAATGAGAAAAGGTGTAAAATAATGGGAATTGGTGATGTCTGCATGAAATTTAAGTCTGGTTCTGAAATTACTTTAAAAAATGTGAGATATGTGCCTGAGTTATGCTATAATTTGATCTCTTGTGCTGCTCTTGAAGATGATGGTTTTGAGGGCAGATAGGGGAATGGGCAAATGAAAGTCTTAAAGGGTTCCTTAGTAATGTTTAAAGCTTTTAAGCATAATAACTTGTATATTTGCCATTCTGAGATTATTCCCTCTATGCATGCTGTCACACAAGACAAAACTCTTTTATGGCATAATAGGCCGGGTCACATGAGTAATAAAGGCTTAAATCTTCTGAAAAATGCTGGCTTGTTTGGCTCTGACATTGTTACTTCTGTCCCTTTCTGTGATGCTTGCATTTTTGGTAAACAACATAAAATCCAATTTTCTGTAAATTTGTCCACTCCTGCAATTAAGAGTCATGATATTCTTGAATATATTCATGCTGATGTATGGGGTCCTGCTACTGATGCTACACATGGTGGCAGTAGATATTTTCTGTCTCTTATTGATCATTTTTCTAGGAAGCTGTGGGTTTTTCTTATGCAAAATAAGTCTCAAGTATTTGAAAATTTTAAAACCTGGAAAATCATGATTGAAACTCAAACTGGTAAGCAGATTAAAGCTCTCAGAACTGATAATGGCCTTAAATTCTGCAATGCTCAATTGGATACTTTGTGTGCTCAATCTGGAATTAAAATGCATAAGATTGTTCCTTATACTCCTCAACAAAATGGGGTTGCAGAGCGCATGAATAGAACCCTATTAGATAGAGTGAAGAGTATGAGGCAACTCTCTGGGCTTGATAAGCCCTTCTGGGTGAAGCTCTTTATACAGTTGCTTACTTAGTAAATAGATCCCCTTCTGTTCCCTTGAAGGGGAAATGTCCTGAATCTGTGTTCACTGGAAAACATGTTGATCTTTCAAACTTAAGAGTCTTTGGCTGTGTGGCATATATGCATGTTAAGGGTGATAAACTTGAACCTAGATCCAAAAAATGTGTTTTATTGGGGTATCCTGAAGGGGTTAAGGGGTACAGGTTATGGGTTATGTCTGAACCTGGCTTCAAAACAATCATCAGTAGGGATGTTATGTTTAATGAAACCATTTTTCCCTGTTCTAATGATAAGGTTCCTCATGTTCCCCTTCCCTCTTCTAATACTGTTCATTTTGAGGTGGAGCCTCTGTTTCCTCATGTTCCTTTGCATAATGATGTTCCTACTGATAGTTTTTCTAGCAACCATTATGCATCTTAACAGTCAAGTCTAAGTGAATCTAAAACTGAAACTGAAACTGAACATAATACTGATTATGCTCCTGACTCTGATGACCATTATACTGGCAATGAATACTTACAGGATTATCAACTGGCTAGAGATAGAACTAGAAAAACAATTGTTAGACCTGCTAGATATGTTGATTGCAATCTGTTTGCCTTTGCTTATCATGTGCATGAATCTCTTGATAACAGTGAACTTAACACTTATCAGCAGGCTATGAATAGCTCTGAGTCTGATAGGTGGCTCACTGCTATGCAGCAGGAGATGAGATCCTTACAGGTTAATAACACTTGGGTTCTGGTTCCCAAGCCTCCACATTGTTCTATTGTTGACTGTAAATGGCTGTATAAGGTCAAGTCAGAGGTAAATTCTTTCAGGTACAAGGCCAGACTAGTGGCCAAAGGTTTCACTCAAAGGGAGGGAGTAGATTATTCTGAAATTTTTGCTCATGTGGTTAAGTTTACTATTGTGCGTATTATGCTAGCTTTAGTTGCTCAATATAATTGGGAAATGAAACAAATGGATGTGACAACTGCTTTCTTGCATGGTGATTTAGATAAACCCATCTATATGAAACAACCAGAAGGCTTTGTGGACTGTAAATAACCCTGAATATGTTTGTCTGTTAAAGAAGTCCTTGTATGGGTTAAAGCAGTCTCCTAGACAATGGAATATAAAATTTGACAATTGTATGAAGTCTTTAAAGTTCACTAGAAGTACTTATGATCATTGTCTGTACTTTAAAGATATTAATGCCAAGCCCATGTTTCTGTTGATTTATGTAGATGATATGCTCTTAGTTAGCCCCTGTATTGAGACTATAAAGCATGTGCAAAAATGTCTAAGTGACAACTTTGAGATGAAAGACTTAGGGGATGCTAAGAAGATTCTGGGCATGAATATTGTAAGAGATAGAAAGCATAACAAACTCAAATTGAGTCAGTCTACTTATGTTGATAAAATTCTGACTAAGTTTGCTATGATTAATGCTAAACCTGTCTCTATACCACTTGCTTCTCATTTTGTGTTAAGTAAGGACCAGTCCCCCAAAACCGGATTCTGAAATGATTGCTATGACAAAGGTTCCTTACTCCAATGCTATAAGATCAGTCATGTATCTCATGGTAAGTACCAGGCCTGATATAGCTTATGCAGTCAGCTGTGTGAGCAGGTATATGTCTAATCCTGGTCTGCCTCATTGGGAGGCTCTTAAATGGTTACTGAGGTATCTGCAGTATACTAAGCATGTGGGGTTGTGTTTTAATAAGCATATTCATGGTATTGTTTTGTCTGGCTATGTGAATTCCAACTATGCCAATGATAGAGACAATAGGAAGTCAACCACCTCTTATGTGTTCACTTTGTGTGGGTCTTGCATTAGTTGGAAGTCTCAATTACAGCATATAGTTGCATTATCTACCACTGAATCAGAGTATGTTGCTATAACTGAATGTATGAAAGAAGCTATTTGGCTTAAGGGCATGATGTCTGAAATTGGTATTCTTAAAAATCATGTCACTGTGTACTTTGATAGTCAATCTGCTATTCAGCTATGCAAAAACCCTGTGTTTCATGATAGGACTAAACACATTGATGTTATGTTTCATTTCATAAGGAATGTTGTAGATAAACAACTTATTTACCTTGAGAAAATTCACACTTACTTAAATCCTGCTAACATGGGGACTAAGTGTCTGCCTTTAGAGAAGCATGTCTCTAGTATGAAGATCTTGAATTTTGATCCTGGCCGATTCTTGTTTTTTCTTTTGCAGGTATTCCTATTCTAATATGACAAGTGGGCTTCAACTATAACCTACACCCCTTATAGACTTTGTGTCAGTTAGTAAGGTGTTGATTATGGTTGAAGTTCCACGTCCTCTATTAGTTATAAGAGAAAGATCCTTTATCTATTAGTGTTTACTACTTCTTACTATGTGTAAGAAAGTAGTGGTTGCTATGCAGTAAAGTGAAGTGGTTAGTGGTTATTTTGCCTGGTTAAGTTACCCTGGTGATTACTCAGAGCTCTTGACTTTGTGTTAAGAGCTGGACCTTGACTTTGTGTCTGGTTAGAACCCTTAAGTAGTTTTCTTTGTGAACTCTACTAGTGGGGTCAATAGGCGATGATGAAAACACCCAGCAGACACCTACAACCGTTCAGGAGTCTTGAAAGCCAGATGTGCTAGGTGGAGAATGTTGGAGAAAGGCCCATCAGGCTGTGGGCTTCATCCAAGGGCCTAATCTACCCGTCCCAGTAACTCTGGAAGGCCCATTACCTCCTAACCCTAAACACACCGACCATATAAATAGTCTCTCTTGCTTCTGAATGAACTACGAGTTCATTCTGAGTGTTTGAGCGGCTAGGGTTTCTGCTAAGAGAGAGAGAGAGTTCATCGATACATCTGTGTGAGTTCGAGTGTCTTTGTGGCATCTTCTCTGTGTGAGAGTCTCTCGCTCTTGGTGTGTGTGGAAACTGGGGGTGTGGTGCAACCGAGGCTGACCGCTGGTGGGAAGAACCTAACCGCCGGTGATCTTGGCATGGCTGCCTGTTGTAGGAACGAGTTCTGCTGAGGCTATCTAAGCCTTAGTCCCTAAGCTGTATCTTGTTCTTGTAGCTGTAATATTCTGTGTGAATATTACAATGATACAATAACAAAACACAATGATAAAAACCTAATTTTGCACGGTGAGAGAGGGAGAGTCTTGACTTCAGAATAATAAATATATATTAAATGATAATATAAATATTATATATATAATATTAATATAATAGCATGTAAATCCGGTTCAAAATTGTCATATTCTTAACATTAACTCGTCAATTTTATACATGTCCATAATATTCTATCTTGTAAAAAAATAACAACTCTGATTTTTCAATAGTTATTTCAAATGTAATAGAAGGACTATGTTATCAAACACTTTCGAGAGAGATCATTCAATATTTCAACCCTTCAAAATTTTAAGCTATTATTGAATCTTATTTTATTTGTCCTAACATTTAACCATCTTATTTGTAAAATCACGTTTAATATATTGTATTTATCTAAAATGACAAAAACCATTTCTGCCCAATTTATCCATCATCATATGACCTTTATTTATTTTTAAATAAAATTGTCACTCCAAAATTCTTTTAATTTATCTCTGCTATTTTCCCACTCCAACATACTTTTTTCCTTCATACTTCCACTTTGACTAAATTTGTTAATTTTTAATATTTTATCCGTTTCAAAAATCTGAAAATCCCCAAAACTATCACTTATTTCAAAGTTAACGAAGAACTTAATTTCTTCTGTATCATTTTCTTTAAAAAAATTTATAAACTATTTAAATCAGATATTGGTGCAACTTTTAAACTATATATATATATATATGTTGGAAAATTGGATTTAATAAATTAAGTCGTGACTCATTTTATCCGATTTTTTGTGACCGAGTTATTTAATTTTGGAGGAATTAAATAGCGTACGATTGATCTATGTTTGTAATAGATAATCGTAGTATTTTTATTTTCTCAAATCCGATTTTCAATGAGTGAGAAATAAATAGTTGAACTCGGTCGCACGATTGAGCATTTATGGTGTGTGGATAATTTGTTTAAAGCACATTTAATTATCCCACATTGATATCTTAACTTAGTTAAGAGATGTATTTAAGTGTATTAATACTTAAGTGTAATAACTAAGTGCACAAGGATATGAGTCGTGAGCTCACACGCGCGCCCGAGCCCGAGCCCGTGCCCGTCTCATCCTCGGACTTGGATCTTGGATCTTGGCAATTGGACTTTGGGCATACGTGAGCTTCCGGGGCCTAGGGCTTCATGGGTATAACTCCCACCTGGAGCTGGTGGAGTTAGTGGGGCTGGAGTGTAACCGCAAGTAACTCCATACCCACCTGAAGCTGGTGGAGTTAGTGGGGCTGTAGTGTAACTTGCTGCAAGTAACTCCTGAGGGAGTTAAAGTCTGCAGCTGCCTTGGACACGTATCCGTGGGGACAAAGAACACCTGTCGGGAGCTGGAGGTTGTAGCTTGATGACATAGCTCTGCTTGGACACGTGTTTGGAATCCGTGGGGACAAAGGACATCTGTCGGTTGATGATAGAGCTACTTGGACACATGTTCAGAATTCGTAGGGACAAAGGACACCTGTCGGGAGCTGGAGGCTGTAACTCCTGGAGGGGCTTGATGATAGAGCTGTCTTCGTGTCTTACGCTTCTAGTTCTCGACATTAGCTAGTTCGTCGGAGCCTTGCCGGATTTGTGGTGCTACTGCCGTGACAGAGCTGCTTAGACACGTGTTCGAAATTCGTGGGGACAAAGAACACATGTCGGGAGCTAGAGGCTGTAATTCCTGGAGGGCTTAATGACAGAGCTACCTTCGTGTCTTACGCTCCCAGTTCTCGACATTAGCTAGTTCGCCGGAGCCTTGCCGGATTTTTGGTGTTGGAGGCTGTAACTCCTGGAGGGCTTGATCACAGAGCTGCCTTCGTGTTTTACGCTCTCAGTTCTCGACATTAGCTAGTTCGCCGGAGCCTTGCTGGATATGCCTTCGTGTCTTACGCTCCCAGTTCTCGACATTAGCTGTTGGATTTGCCTTCGTATCTTACGCTCCCAGTTCTCAGCATTAGCTAGTTCGCTGGAGCCTTGTCGGATTTGTGGTGCTACTAACGAAAGGACGAAGCTGTTTCATCTTTGAGAGACAATCCACCTAACCGTGAGCACTAGCCGGGGCGTATTTGTCTTGCGGAGAGAGGTCCCTCAACTCGGCTTGCCAGAATACGATTCCAATTCTAGTTTGTTTACTTTGTTATTTAAAATGTATTGTATTATTTCAATTTTGTTCTACTCTTCCTTCTACTTGTGTACTTCAGGGTGTAACGAATTTCAGAAGGTGTAATTCCCATAACAATATTTATATATATGTATATATTTTAAATTTATACATGGAAAATATTTTTTGAACTTTCAATTGCAAAAAGAATCAAATGAAGAAAACTAGAAAATATTGTTGAGATGGCTGAACAGAGCAAAAAAAAAATTAAAGAACAAGTTGAAAAGGAAAAGATCGAAAAACTGAAGTGACAAAAATATAAAAAGTATAAAATCGGGGTGGCAAATTTTATAAATTAAAAAAAGGCCGGAAATATTATATGCCCTTTTCAAACTCCATCAGAAATCGAGTTTTATGGATTTAGAATACTAATTGTCAATCAATATAGGAAACTCAAATATACAAATTAAAAACTATCGATTCAAGATTCAAATGATAAATACTACTATTAATCTAAAACTAAAAAATAGTGTATTTCATTTTTTATATTTTAAAATTATTTTAATAAAGTATTTATTAAAATTCAATAGAGGATTCATGTAGTAATCTTTTATGAGAATTGATATAAAATGATTAAAAAATGAAGAAAGAATTGTGATACATGATTTTTGTATTCTTATAACCATATTTTTAATTATTCAAGTTCTAAATTGATATTTTTTTCATCTTTAATATGTTTATACTATTTGATAACTTATTTTTCGAGTCTCAGTTTGATAAAACTCCAATGTAAAATAGGCCTAATGTATACCCAAACATTTGCCACTTTTCACAAAATACCCAAAATATTGCAAACGTTAAAGACTTAGGCCTTGTTTACTTTGGATGATAGGGATATCCCACTAATGCAAGACTAAAATTATATAAAGTTTTGTTGAAATGAATGTGTATAACACAAACATTTACATATTTTTCCTTGTGAATAAGGACTAATTGAAGGATTCATATCCTTTGATAACAAGTGGGTTATGAGTTATCCTTCATCTCCTTCATTTTATTCATATGTTTATATATTTTATCACACCATATATTTCATGTTTTGTAAATTTAACTTTAAATTCATGGGATATCACACTCAATCCTATCCACCGAAGTAAACGAGCCCTTAAAGTGTAATACTGTATAGCATTTGTCCAATAAAATAAAGTATCCACTACAAGTTTAGGCTAACATTTGAGAGGGAAAATTCAATGCCTCATTTATTGGGATACTTTTCCACATATATCGTAATTTAGTAAATTCAATCTCATTTTTTAATGTGGCTTCAATTCCTTAAACTCAATGGTAATCCCTCATAAATATTGCGACGAAACTTTTATATCAAGATTTTTCCCCAAATCCCCAAGTAGTGTGATGCTTTTCTTAACGATTAAGGCAAAAATCACATGAAATAAAATAAAATAAAATCAAAGCAAAAATAAAAATAAAAAATAGAAAGAATTTGACACTGGATTACAGTAAAGCACACAGCAGGCTCCCAATTTCCGCATTAGGTCCAGCACTCATAATGCACTGTCGGTCCCACTCTCACTCCACGCTAATTACTCCCAAAAATCACATATATAATCATAAAGTGTAATACTACTATATTACTATGTAATAATAATAATAATTATATGTTACCCTAATTTTTACCATATAACCAAAACCCGACAACCTTAGAAGGCGGTAGCACTTAAAGGACCGTTACTATAGTCCAAAGATTCAAACTCCACATCATCTTCACGTTACACCCACGATTATATTTCGTATTTAACGTTGCTTTTTATTTTCAATTTAGAGAGAAAAAGTTGGATTTATAAGGGGTAAACTTAATTGGGATTAACTTTTCTTGAAAAGTTATCCTATATATGTCAAGAAAATTTGTAATGCGAGATGGGTTTTCAGAAATATATAAAAAAAGTATATATATGGAAGAAACAGACAGAAAAGGGCTGGATTCTTGAAAATAAAAGCACAAGGAAAGTTTTTTTAATTGTTCACACCAGTGAAAAGGTGGACTTCGTCCATCTCTCTTCTAGATTTGCACATTGTAAGTGAATTTGTGCGCTCCTTCGTATTTGTTAACTTTCTTTGTAAGATTCTAAGGTAAATTTTTCTGAAGGGGATCTTGACGTTGTGGCCATTTAATGTGATTTCCTGGCGCATTGTCTCGCTTTGGGTGAATTCTTTCTTAGAAATGTGTTAGATACTTGTTTTCTGTTTTCTTGAGTGTTATTTGGTTTACTGTGGGAGTTACTGCTCACTAGTGGGTTTAATACTCTTTTAAGTGAAAAAAGAGTGTCGGGAGGAAAGAGCTTTGATTCATAAATCCTGCTGCAAGATCAAGTTTTGGCTTCGGATTTTGGTATGCGTATGTGTGCCTGCGTGGGTGGGTGGTGGATTTGGGGTATTGGGTTTTGTCATTTGTGTGTGTGTGTGTGTGTCATCATTGTGTTATGTTTGTTAGTTTTACTTATAAATGGCGTTTACCCAAATTTTGATCTTTTCTCGCACTCCTCTCTGTATGCGTGTTCGATAATCTCTCTGTCTTGCAACTTATGGTTCTGAAATTCCACATTTTCTGTGTCCTAGAGCCGTGTGCTGTTTATATGTTGCTCATAGGTAGTTATCTCCTGGGGTGTGAATCTTGTGATGTGAGTACTAATGTAGAATTTCCAATATTTTATTTTTAGGGGGAGAAGTTCGTCTCTGATGTCAAATCAGAAATTACAATCTGATTTGAGATACCGCGGCCTCAGCTCTGGTATGATGCCATCTGTTTCTAGATTTAGGAGTGGGTACATGCCTTCAGGAATGACTGCTAGTCGAGCCAGGAATAGCTTATCAGGGTCTGATATGGATACTTGCTCTGATTCTGAGGGAGAGTGCTATGGTGCTCGTTATTCCCCTGAAGCATCCCCGCAGGATGATAAACTCCCCAATGGTAGAGTGAAACACATTTCTTTTGTGGATGTGCGCGGTGGTGATGCTAGTGCGCATGGGCACTTTTCAGAAAGACAGGGAGGGCGAGGTGGTGGATATTCAGCCGCACATCGTGGTTTTGCTGAGGATGGTGAATCATCAGGATCTGTCTCAAGCTCAGAAGTGGGTTCTACTCCACCTAGGCGCAACAATGGCATTGCACTTAAGAAAAAATTCAAGGTGGAGACTGTGCGACAGGTCAGGACTTTCTTCTTGTATCCATGCGTGCTGAAACCTTTTTGCAGTCTATGCTTATTGTTTGAAGGGCCCTTCTTAATGCTCCATCAAGGTGCTAGGTGCCAGATGCCCCTTGACTGCCTCTGTCTTTGCACTAGCCTAGTGTGCCGCTTTCTTTGTGCCTAGCGCCCTTTTAAAACATTGTATATATTCTACTACAAGCACGCTATGTATTTAGCATTCTTTGCTTCTTTAGATTTTTTTAGGGTTAAACTAATATTGAAGCGCAAACACAGTATTATTTTAACTATTACTGAACCATGAGTATTGTAGATACTGCTAGTTACTTCTTGTGCCTTTCTAAATATTGCTTATCATAGCTAAACTTCGATTGTCATATCTCCTTGCCAGTACAATTTGTTAAATTCAATTCTTTTACTGCCAATTTGCTCAAGTTATTGTTTTGTTCTATTTGGATTTTCTCATGTTGCTAGTGGTTCCATGATTTTCACAATGTCTCACTGCAGAATAAGATTGATGATGATATCCCCAGTGCACCTCCGCTCAGCGGTTCTTCATCCATCAATCAAGTTTCTGAGAAACTTCGGAATTCTAGAGCTGATGCCAAACCTTCCTTAAGAACATCCGGTGGATCTGCAACTAAGGTTGGATCTAACATGAATGAGAGTACAAAATTTGGCGCTACAGAAGTTAATACTGCTGAAGCATCTATAAGGTATATGTTTGGGAATTTCTAAAGCCTTCCACTCTCCCAGTTCAATACGTAAGTTAGAGGCTTACAGAAATTTTTTGGACTACTCAAGTTAGTGTTGGTATTTCACAGGGCTGCTGCAGTATCCTCTCATCCTTTACCTGCTAAATATCCTACATTTCATGCAAGGTAAACTAGCTGGTATTCGTGCTAATAATTCAATGATTCCCTGAAATAATTGCTGTTATGTAAGTCTGCCTTGTAATTCTCTTTTATATTTCTTATGAGTTATGAAGCAACCTGATGTTAATCCTAAAATACTGTTGATCTGCTGCAGTGGGCTAGGTTACTGGTATGGCGTTCTTTCCTATGATGCATGTGTTCGGCTCTGTCTTCACTCCTGGGCCAGAGGCTGCATGGAAGCTCCTGCCTTTTTGGAAAATGAATGTGCATTGCTGAGGGATGCATTCGGGTAATTTCTGTTATTTTCCTTCTTTTGAATTGTTATAGTTCTCGCAGTTTTCTGTTGAAAGATGCTATTCCATACTCTACATCTAATTTGTTTGCTGCACTATAGCTTCTCATCTCCTTCGTATATATTACTGCATACGTATCGAAGTGAAATGCCCTAAACCAGAACTTGTACATACCGTACATACTATTTCAGAACTTTTTACCAAATACAGTTTACTTTGGAGTTATATTACCAATACCCCCAATTACAGATTTATTTATCAGCCTTATTTTTTTGGTCATTTTGTATTAGAAGAATAACCAAGAAAATGAGCATCTTTGATGGTCTGGTCCTGTTTCAAAAAGCCTAAGCTTTTTAAATTCTCCCTTCTCCCGAACAGAAATATCATCGCATTCTTGAATTGTTATGCCTGCTCTTGTGATCTGTAACATATTCCCTTTTCCCATTTGTAGGCTGAGACACATATTGTTACAGTCAGAGGAAGAACTATTGAGAAAAGAGAATACAGAACTTGTTAGTGAAGGAGCTTCTGTAAAGACCAAGAAGACCATTGGCAAGATTAAAATTCAAGGTCCCTATATACATGGTTTTCCTAGGAAAATGCATTTGAGCAATTGAGCTTTAAAATCTGTGTATGATGCGTAACACCTTTGAAAAACTGCTTATTTTTCAGTGCGTAGAGTGAGAATGGGGCTGGATGCGCCTACTGGTTGTACATTTGCATCGCTAAAGTCATCATCTATTGTGAAGCTGGATTCTCTGCAGCTTCGGTTGTCCAACGTAAAATCTGTCCTCTCTACTGAGAGGAGAGTATTACGAAGAGAACGTGTAACCCCAGTCATTCCTGTTAGTGGCTCTTTATTGCAGCAGAGTGTGGCATATATCGTAGTTGGAACTCGTCGGTATTTGAAAGAAGTGCCTGAGCTCATCAAAGTTGGCTTCAATGCGTGGCGGAGCAGTTCATCATCTTATGAAGAGGTGCAAGGTATATGTTCTTGGTACAACCTTACTCTTTATCTCATTGATTTAATTCATCTGTCATAATACTATGCATTCATATTTAATATGTTCAACCATCACATCACATAGTTATGATAAAAGTTCGATTCGTTACCTACAACCATTCCAGTTGATTGGTTGAAGGGTTTAGTTTGATTTTTGTAAAAATAGTTGTTGGATGGAATTTTATTTATTTATGTTTTGTTACAGAATCATACTCTTGTTTATTGAGATTGAAAAGTTCTCCTGAAGAGGATGCAGTAAGAATGCAGCCAGGATCTGGTGAAACACGAGTATTGTATGTGCATTTTTTTACTTTATCCGTCTCTCTTTTTTAATATTGAATGCACGGGTTAGTGAATTTTCCTGCTACTTCATACAGCTTGCCAGATGGACTTGGAGATGATGTGGTCATTGAAGTCCATGATTCAAAGGGGAAGTATTGTGGCAATGCTGTACTTCAGGTGGCAGATATTGCTGATGAATCGGTATAGACAATGACTTTTGGATATTCACTTTGATTATTGTTATTGCATAGGCAGATTTGTGATAAATGAGTGAACTGGTTGAATTTTCTTAATGAACTTAATACAGGGGGAGAGGCTTCGCTCTTGTTTTATATATTGTGAACCAGAGCATGAGCAAGTTGGGAAAGTGCAGTTCTGCATTAATTACTCAACTACACATGATGAAAACAGCCATAAGGTATGCGTCACTTCATTGATTAAAGTAGGTCTGATCCCATTTGGGATGGAGTAAGGTTGTTTCATACATCTTCCCCGATATGAATGGATTTAAGAATAAGCAAGCTGTATGCATCGCACTTTTGGATGTCCCAAAATATTTATCTATTGGCAATATGTAAGAGAAGAGGCATTAAGGCATCAGATGGGGAGGCTGCAACATCCCTGATTGGAATTTATTTATAGATTTATACTGTATTGAAGAAATGAATTGGCGAACCAAGTTGTTGGGTCTTTGTTTTGCAATAGAATGAGAGGAGTGATCATAATGTTGTTAAGTTGGCAGGTTTTTTGGAAGTTGACTTTTGATTAATTATTCCATTGTATACCTTCGGCGTAATTGGAATGTCTGACTTGGATTTATATGGAGTTTTAGATGTTAGTTGAAGAAAATGAAACCTTCAATTATCTTGACACTTATATCCGGATGAGTAGTGTTGGAAGTTAGTGGAATCTCAAAAAGATATGGGAAATGAAATATGAGAGAGAAGTGATATCAGTGATCAAATTCCTTTTTCTTAGTTCATTTCACTGGAGCTTTATAATTATCAAAGGGACGTCTCTTATAATGTCTTAGTTGATGGTCAATAGCATACCTGAAGTCTGGCAACCATTTTTTATGAGTGGGATTTTTTTAGCTTGGCATGCTTCTAAACTCTTTTTTTGTTACTTCATTCACTTTTCTATTCTATGTAATAGTGTACGTCTGTTGCGGAGACCATTGCCTATGACTGTGTTTTGGAGACCGCAATGAAAGTTCAACAGTTTCAGCAAAGAAACTTACTACTGAATGGATCATGGAAGTGGTTGGTGACTGAGTTTGCTTCATACTTTGGGGTTTCTGATGAATACACGAAACTTAGGTACCATAGTTTGAGTTCTACTGGTGTATCAAATTGCTGCTGTCATTTTCATTAATTTAAGTAATTCACTTGTGATTATGGTCTCCCAGATATCTTTTGTATGTTATGGATGTTGCCACTCCAACGGCAGACTGTCTAAATTTGGTTCATGAGTTGCTGCTACCTGTGGTAATCAAAGGCAAAACTAAGCACACATTGAGTCACCAAGAGGTAGCTGGAATGCGAAATCCATATTTTTTTCTTAAGTTTTATATGTATTGTAGAAACTCTTGCATGAATGCGAACCTGACCTTAAAATTTGCTCTAATCTGACTTAGTCAGAAGGCTGATCATGCAAATTGGTCTAGCTTATAATTTTTGTATATTGTGTCTTCCCATCAATTAATAGGTTCGTATTTTGGGAGAAGTCTCTGATGAAGTTGAGGAGATACTTACTTTGGTTTTTGAGAATTATAAGTCACTTGATGAATCGTCACCCTCGGGCATCGTAGATGTGTTTGGACCTGCTACTGGAGTTGCAGCACCTGCTCTGACACCTTCTTTGAAACTTTACAAGCTATTGCATGACATACTTTCTCCTGAGGCGCAGTCAAAGTTGTGTCGATATTTTCAGGTGGGACTGTCTCAAGCTTAACTTGTTTCTCTCAGCAAACAACTTGCTTCAATTTAATCGAGAAATTTATGCTGCAGAATGCTACAAAGAAGAGGTCTAGAAGGCATTTGTCAGAAACGGATGAGTTTGTTTCCAGCAATACAGAGAATATATTGATGGATCCATTGGCTTTATCTACTGCTTATAGGAAAATGAGATCACTTTGTTCGAATGTCAGAAACGAGATCTTGACTGATATTGAAATCCATAAGCAGGATCTTCTTCCTAGGTATATTGTCGTTTTGTCTAAATATAGCATGCTGTTTCAAATTCGTATGTATATGCTGGCTGATGGGTGGGTGGCCGTACTCCATATTCATATCTTATCAACCATTGAAAGATAACGATCACTATCAATTCTTACACTTAAATCTGTTTCTTTTGGTTTATGCAGTTTTATAGATCTTCCAAACCTTTCCTCATCCATATACAGCTCAGAGCTCTTCAGTAGGTTAAGGGCATTCCTCGTTGCATGTCCACCTGCAGGACCAACACCACCGGTTGTTGAACTTGTTTTAGCTACTTCTGATTTTCAAAGGGATCTTGCCTTGTGGAATATTAGGTACTGGATATAACAGTAATCTTCACATGCTTTGAGCTGTCATTTTATGTTTTTTATGTATGCACTTTCTTGCAGTCCTGTCAAAGGTGGGGTTGATGCAAAAGAGTTGTTTCATGTGTACATAACTCGTTGGATCCAAGAAAAGCGCCTTGCTTTACTTGAATTTTGCAAGTTTGACAAGGTATATGACTCACATTTTAATTTCAACTTTCTGCTGGTTAATACAAATCTTGGACTTTACTCTTGATGCACTATACCTTCGGCACTCTAACTGGCTGAACATAGTCATTGGTGATAAGTAGAGAAAACATTGCAATACCTTTGCTACATGTACGGATGTACCATTGTTTAGTTATAGTGATGCTGACAGGAATGTTGATAAGAAATACAAAAAAGTGTTAACAATAGAAATTTGTAGTGCTTTGCATGCTGTCTGAGAGCTCCATGTCTACCAGACTTAGAAGTTAGAAACTCAATGGCAATTCAAGCACAAAAGATTTTTTTACAGGAACATGTTGTCATAACTGGAATCAGAATATTATGTTTGATATTGAGATCACCTGCTAGGAAAATACATCTATGTAGTCACGTAATTATGCCTCTTGCAAAAACGAGTGAAGCTTCGAAATTGAAAATTTGTTTGTAAAGTGGCTTAGAGTTTCTTCTGTTCGGAAAATGACAGATGTTATGTATAAGTCGATATCTGTGACTATTGCCTAAAAATGTATGCTACTTCAGTCTAACAAAGAGCAAATATGACAGGTAAAGTTTTCAGGCCTGCCAACACAGCATTCTACAACTTCCTTCGTTGATGACATCTATGAGCGGTTAAAGGGGGCACTTGCCGAGTACGATGTCATAATCAGTCGATGGCCGGAATACACTTTTACATTGGAAATTGTACGACACATTCTAATCATCTGAATGGGCATTCTTCTAAGGATGCTTGAAACTTACCTATTCTGAATTTTAGTTCTAAAGTCACTTTTGTTCTTTCGTCTTACGCATTGATTTATGTATGAAAAGGCCATAGCAGAAGTTGAGAAGGCAGTGGTGGAGAGCTTGGAGAAGCAGTATGCTGAAGTTCTATCTCCACTGAAAGAGAACACGATGCCAATGAAATTCGGTCTGAAATACGTCCAGAAATTTGCAAAGGGACATGGCTGTCCTTACAATGTCACCAGTGATGTGAGTTTTGCTGTTTTAATGTTTGACAATTTGCACACTTGTTGTATTCTTGTAAGCTAATGTTTTGGTTTCACTTTATCAGTTGGGAGTGCTGTTGAATTCCATGAAAAGAATGCTCGATATTCTACGTCCCCAGATAGAAGCACAAGTGAAGGCATGGGGTTCTTGCATTCCTGAAACTGGGAATATGGCTCCAGGGGACTGTCTCAGTGAAGTGACTGTGATGATTAGATCAAAATTTAGAGCTTATGTGCAAGCAGTCGTCGATAAACTTGTTGAAAATGTGAGTATGGTTTGCAGTAACTGAAGCATGTTATTGTATTTTCGTTTTTAGATTATTTTGTTACAAGTACCAGTGATGTTAACTTTTTTTAAAATTTAATGATTTAATAATTCTCTCTCAATTTGAGGAATTAAATTATTATTTTTAAACATTGTACTTATTAGGTTATTTTTTTAGGTGCTAACTTATAGTTTTTTTGTTATACAATCTGTTTTGCCTATTGCCTACTAGAGTGATACCACTTATTAGTAACGGTGAGTGAGTGCCTTCTTATGCAGACAAATCTGCACAATGCTACGAAGCTAAAAAAGATAATTCAAGATGCTAAAGATCACGTGGTAGAATCTGATTTACGGCAAAGAATGCAGCCTTTGAAGGAGTTGGTTGCTAGTACCATTGACCAATTGCATGGCGTATTTGATACTCCAGTTTTTATAAATGTTTGCCGTGGTTTCTGGGATCGAACGGGACAGGTGGGAAGCTGTTCAATGCAGATTCATCATTCGTACATCTTCTCATTACTAGTTACTGATCCTAATCTTGTGTGTGTGCATAGGATGTCCTGAAGTTGCTGGTAGACAGGAAAGAGAACAGATCTTGGTACAAAGCTTCACGAGTCGCAGTCTCTGTAAGCCGAATCAATTTCTCAGTTATATCAGTATATGTTCAAATGAGTCGTTTTACTTGATACAGTGTTATATTTCTTTTTACCCAAATCGACATATTTCAAGAACTCTCGTTTGGTTTGCCATATCACATCGGAGTTCTATTTCTATGGATGCTACCAGTGTTCTAAAATCTGCTTGGCTACTCTTACCCCCCCCCCCCCCCCTCCCCCCATTAATCTAGTACATTATAATATGTTATCAAATTCAATGAAGAACATAAAAATCACCTGTAATTCTTGTAGAAAAATAGTAAAAATAAAAAAAATTCGCCTGGCGCTTAATCTGGTTGACTAGGCCAAAATTGCAGACGTCTGGATGCTCTATACTAAACATGCACATGGTTTTTATCTTTCCTCTGTGGTTACCTATTCACATTACCTGGTGAATCCTTAATGTGTTGTTCCGTTTTGAACATGTAAACATATTTTCAGGTTTTAGACGACACATTTGCTTCCCAAATGCAGCAGTTGCTTGGCAATGCACTACAGGAGAAAGATCTTGAACCCCCGCAACGTATAGTGGAAGTGCGATCAATGCTGTGCAAAGATGCCATGAATCACAAGGACGACTACTTGTTCTAGAGTTTAGGTGGCCTCTTGCACTGCTACGAAATTCCATCCGTCCGTCTCTAGTATTTTCGATCCGGGAGGTAGGAGTAGGATCTGAGGAGTAAAACAGACTCAGATGAGGTATATGTTCTAGTTTTGAATGGGAGAGCGCAAGTCTGATAATTAGCATGGCTCCAGATTTGTTTTGGTGTATTTACTTAGTTTTTTTAGGTCCCCAATGCTTGTTTTGATGTTATTAATTTATTTTTGTATGATAATTGTTTCATGTAAATGTAAAGAAATTGGGTTATTAGTAAATAGATGGATGAGCAAGTGACAATAGTTCCGAGTTTTATGTGAGCTTTTGTCAAAACCAAATGCTTTATTCCCAGCCTAATTCTCACCTATTATTTCCCTCCTTTCTTATGTTGATTAATCTGCTCTTTAACGGCTGAGATTTGTTTGTTTGTTTTTAATAAATGAATGGCCTACATGAAATGTCAACCCAAATAATTATTTATTAACTAAAAATATAAAAATTAAATTCTAAAAAATTAATTATAAATTCTAATTGGATGGAATAAATTATAATTAATAATTCTAAAATTAAATAAAATTGAGAAAAAATAATAAAAAATGGTGAGTAGGTTGCCATATCACGGAGGTATTCATATAAAGTGTCTAGGCTACATTTTATGTGGATTGCTATTAGATTACTCTTCCATATAAATAAAAATTATCTAGTATTTTTGTTATAAATTATTTAATATGTTTTTCAATCCATTACATGTCTTTTGGCAAGACTATTGTATTTGTAGAGATTTTTGAAAGATATTTTGTTACCTCAAAAGAGAGCATATATCGCATTGTTATCCCAAAAATAATAAAAATAAAAAAATCGCAAAGTTATAGAGTCAAGGTGTGTCGAAGATTAAGAAATAAGAATTCACGATGCGTTGAAAATTATAATATGGTGTGTTCAAGATGATGATGATGATATGAATTTAATTGTTGACATAAATCTTTCAAATTCCTGAAAGATTTTAGCTAATTTATTTTTCTATCATTACATTTTATTAATATATATATATATATATAATATGTGTGTGTGTGTATTAACATCATTATTTTTTAAGGATTTGTTGATAATATTGATTTATTTTATAATTTATAGTAATTGTATTAATTTTATAAATTATATTAATTAAAAAACTAATATCATATTTATTAATAATTGTTATCTATTTATTTTAACAATTAGAAAATAAACCATGCAAGAAGTTATACACGTATTATTATTATTATTATTATTATTATTATTATTATTATTATTATTATTATTATTATTATTATTATTATTATTATTATTATTATTATTATTATTATTATTATTGTTGTTGTTGTTGTTGTTGTTGTTGTTGTTGTTGTTGTTGTTGTTGTTGTTATTATAGTATGAAATCTATTTATTTAAATTTATGTATAAAATATATTTCATATGTCAAATATGTAAAATAAAGAAATTAAATTTTGTCTATCGCAAAATAATATTACTATGTGGCATGTGTTCGTGCGCAATAAGTATATGTAAATCTCTAATTGATTCAGTCTAAAAACATAAAAAAAAATATTTAAATTTGCTTATGAATATATTTGAAAAATTATAAATATAATGTTATATATACTGTAAATTATCATTTGATAAAGTTATAATTATTTCTTATTATATAGTGCCCAACATTCAAGTAGTTGTCCAAATTTTAAATATTGTGCGTTTATTATATATATATATATATATATATATATATATATATACAGTAAAACCTCTATATAGGAATACTCTATATAAGAATAACCTCCTTATAGTAATAAAAAGTTATGGTCTCAATTCGGGACCAGTTATAAATAAGAATAACCTCTACATTGTAATATTCCGGTATTTTTTTAGGACCATTCTTAAGAAATTTACCTCCATATAGTAATAAAGTGACATTAAATTTCATATATATTTAAATATCTATATAAAATGTCTAGAACTGTTTTAACTACATATGTTATATTAAACTTAAGATTGTATGAAATGCTTATCTAAAGTTATTCGTGGCAGTGCTTTAATTTTTTGGGTTAATATCACACCCTTTAACTTGTATGTTCGAAGTAATTAGTCAATACTATCACTTTCTTGTTGAATTTAAAATATTTACAGCTTGTCCAACATGTTTGAAGCTTGTTGACATAATATTTTTTCTATTTCTACACTATCATTCTCTGGATTATCACCATGAGCATCTTGCGTGATTCCTATATGATGTATTATTCAGTTAGAGCACATGAATGGATCTTACATACCTTTTAAATTCATGTTTTTAAATATGAAGGAACATTTTTAAGTGTTGTATAATATATATTAATTTTTTAAAAAAATAATGATTTTTATATCTAAACTCTATATAAGAATAACCTCCCTATAGTAATATTTTTCTCTGGTCCCAACAATATTACTGTATAGAGGTTTTACTGTATATTGTGAGAATGAATATATATACGGGGAGGGGAGGGGTTATATAAAAACACTCCCTAGTGTGAGAAATGAGACTACATCTAACACCACACATCCATAAAAAATCAAAGGCTCAGATTTGATGAAAAAGGCGGTGGCAATTGTGTAATATTTGAAAAGTTTTTCGCACGAGGGTATTAACGTAATTTGATAATTCTTATAAAAATCACGGAGGATTTGATAACAGATCGTTATGCTAACGAAGTATTATCATCATGCTAACGAAGCATTATAGTGATGCTAATTAACGTTTTCAAATATTGTTAGCGAAAAATATATTCTAAAATTAATTATAAACCTAATTTGATTTAATAAACCCTAATTAAATGGAAAAAATCATAATTGGATAAAATAAACCTAATTAGATGAAATAAACATTGACTGGAGTTGGAACAAATCATAATAATAATATATTTGTACTACGTTAGCATTATGGTTTTGTTTCGTCAGCACTGTGAATACACTATGTTAGCATATGACAATACTCTGTCAACATACGTTATAAATCATAATTGAATGAGATAAACCATAATAATCAATTAGGAACTATAAATGAAAAATTAAATTAAAAAAATAATCATAATTAGATGGAATAAATCATAATTGAGATGAAATAAACCATAATTGAGATTGAATAAACCCTAATAAATTTGTACTACGCTGACATTATGATAATTCTTTGTTAGCACATCGAATATATTATGTTAGCATATGACAAATGCTTCGTTAGCATACGTTATCATATGTTATCATAATGCTGACGGATAATTATTATATGCTAACGAAAGCATTTACAACTTGGACACGCGTAAAAAATTATTTTTTTTTCGATCATATTTTTTCATCTAAATATAGTCGTTCGACATCTTAAATGAAAGAGCACGAAAAGAGCTTTAATTTGATATATTTTTTGTGTGCATTGGATTAAAAACGAGTAAGTTATGATCGTTTAAAGTTTTTAAGATTTTTTTTAATTACTGACATCATCATTTTTAATGGGTTTGGATGAAAATAGTCCTCCTTTTATTTTTTGCACTATTATTTACGAAATTGTCATCTTAAATCTCAACCATTAGATCATGAAATTGGATGGTGTAAGATGAGGTCTCAGTTCTTACACCAGGAAAGTGGTCTCATTTGATCCATATCATATATATATATATATATAAGTTGAATCCGACTTTCTAAACATTAGTTCTCTTCAAATATTTTGATTTGTCTCTAAGAGCAATGTAGGATAGCATTTTTATTAAAATTCTTGCACTCATGAGTTATGACGAACTATCTAAACATGAACTTTATTTTATAATAGAAGAGGTAAAATACCAACTATTTTAATTGTGCTAATAAACTATTAATTAGTTTGATTTGTGCAAGAATTATGAAATCATGCAATTTCAGCTAACTTGCAATAATATTAGTATATACTTGGGCTGCAATATAGGCCTAACAATCAGCGAAAGGTAACCCGCCTCTTCTTCCCCTAAAAATGAGCGCTGAGCGCAGTTTCTAGTTTCTACTGGTTGACCAAAATTCAACTGCATGTCTGCATCTGAAAAAAATTGACCATAACTGTTGATTTTGGTTCGGGTCAGTGCAACATATGTAGTCACCGGTTCGACTTCGATTTCAACATGATGGACCGATATCAAATTCGGTTAGCTTCAGTTATAGCTTCACACAGTTACTGTGTCAGATGCCTGAAATCATGAACTTAATTGAATGCTGAATCACCAAATCACGACATCGCTTCTCGCCTGCACTTTCCAGCACCGCTGTCGCTTTGACGTCCTCCGACACTTGCAGCTCCGAGCATCCGACATTTTCCAACATGCGCAACACGGAAGCAGCTCCGTCACTCTCCCCTCCCAATCTCCCGCGCTCACTTAGTTTGGAAAGGTAAGCCTCGACTTCCTTTCAATTAATGAAATGTCACTGTCAAAACTGAATTTGTTGCTGAATTGAATAAACCGTAACTAAATTAATAAATTGAATTTCAGAATCAAAATTGGTAGTTGAAATAAATTATCTATAGTTTGTTGAATTTCAGTAAATAATAAAAATGGGTAAAAAATGAAAATTCCAGTTGTTGCTATTAGTAATATTTTTACAATAAAATTAAAAGAAAAGCTCAAAATCGGTTTTAGGGGAAACCAACCGATCACTTCGATTTTGGTCCGGTTCAGTCTTCTTACATGTTTCGGTTAGCTCCGGTCGAATTTTTTTAAGGTTGGCTAAGGTTCGGTTTTGCTTCTTGAGCTCGGTCCGGACCAATTTGGTCAGCCCTTAGTTTCTACTTCCGACATTTAAAAGAAGCAGCAGCAGCAGCAGTTGCAGAGTTGCAACTACAGAATACAGCAAACATCTGAAAGAGAGGGAAATTTTGAAAAGAGATAAAATGGGAGGGAGAGGAAAATCTCGCACGCAGAGGAAACACTTCAGCCAGAACAGAGAGAACGTGTGGAAGCGCCCCAAATCCGACGGCTCTGCTATTGCCACTCCCGCCGATGCTAACAATGCCGAACATCGAAATTGGGAGCCCTTCAAGACGCAGAACCCCGCTTTCGATGAATATTACAAAGTAAGCTTCAACCGATACAGTTCCTTACTCCTGCACGTATTTTACACACAACTGAGAATCAGATAAGTTGTTGTTTCGATTTCTTTCTTTAGTAATGTAATTTGTTCTGAATGTGTTTGAAATATGTGTAGGAGCAAGGAATTGTATCGGTTCAAGAATGGGATACTTTCAATAACTATCTTAGGACGCCGCTGCCTGCTGCTTTCAGAATTAATTCCAGGTTTGTTTGTGTGTGAACTATTCTGTGTATGTTTCATTTTTCCAATGTGTGTAATTTTCTGTTGCTTGTCGGGTTTCTGCGCTGTAACTTTTCTATAGATGTTTCCTTTTCTGATTGCATGTTTGATTTTAAGAACTGATTTCGCACAATTCGTGTTGAATCATCGAAAGGATATAACTGTAGCATGTTTGTTGGAAGTATTATAATGAAGAGTATTGTTCTTGTAAATGAAGATGAAGATAGAGTTGAAGATACTGATATCCTTATCTAGGATTGTACTATTCTGTCATAGGAACATACAGGATTTACAAACTCGTGCATTGATGAGAATACACGGAGCCCTAGAAATAGGGTCTCTCCTTTAGGCCTGGATTTTCCAATGGATCCTTGTTATATTTTCAGGGTGAGAGTCACAAGTTAGTTCAAAGTGCTACTGCTGATTTACACTGCTTGGTTTAACATCACCCAGGATCCATGTTAAGATGCCAATTCTTTTAACGCAGAACTTTTTTCGGGGTATCTCCTTAATCTTTATCTACTTTTGCAGTAGTCAGTTTTATAAGGATCTTCTGTTCCGGTTGGAGAATGACTTTATGAAATCCCTTCCGGCAGAGGTAGATTGACGTGTTCATGGTTTTTAATTGCCAATGGAGATAGATAATTGAATTATTATCTTATCTTCATTTTTAATTGGTCTCTTCTGTGTCTTCAATTTATGTAGGATACTGATGGAAATGCAGTGGAAGCAATAAAGGTATTGCCGTGGTACCCAGATAATCTTGCTTGGCAGTCATATTTTTCTCGGAACCAGTTGCGGAAAAATCAAGCCCTTGAGCAGTGAGTGCTTTATTGAAGTATATTTTTGTTCTGGACTGTTGAAAGAAGAAAATGAGGGTGCGGTTATTTTGTCTTTGCTGTGTTAGGTCAAAAAAAAAAATCTCTTTTCTCTAGATTACCAAATGGACTAGACATGTTCAACCGTGCTGGCAGTCAGAATTTTTTTTCCATATGTGCTTTAATGGGAAGAATGTGTCCATTATCCATAACTAATGCTTCAACAAGAAACATGATGTTGGAATCAGACAGAAGAAAAAATAATTATAAATACATAAAAAGTCAGAATAGGAACAGGAGAAGGAAGAAATTACTATGTCAGTAAATTGCATGAGTTATGACTTATGTACATGTTCTTATTGGTGTACTTTCATTATATATTGGGATATTGAGACTATAGGGAAATCTAAATGATGCATGCACAATTTATTTCAATCTTGATTGGTGGACTGCTTTTATTTTTATCTTTATTGTAAATTTATAATGTTGTGACTTGTGAGACCTATTTAATACATAATTATTACGGTTCAACTATTCTTTCTTAATACCCAAATCTGCATGTTGAGTGACTAAATAGTTCTGGATGCCGGTCTATTGGAAGTTTGGAACTTCTTCAAATTCTTTCCATATTTAAATGACTAAATTCTTCTTGATTTAGTTGTAAGTATTTCATTAACGACATACAACATGCTGTTTTCCTGTCACATCTTGGTTGTCCTATACCTATATAACATTGACCATAAATATGCACAAGCTGCACTGCCATGGGAAAAAAGCATATAAAAGAGTAGTATATATTCAAAATACAGTTAGTTTCTTAAGGTCCTTTTAATTATTTATATCTTTACTTTTTCAATGGGTGGTAGTTGTCTTATGATTTTTCTGGCCTCTATAAAGGTGACCATCTGTTGATTCATCATTCCTGCGAAGCTCGTAATATGGAAAACGGCATGTATTCCTGTTGAGAGGATTCTGATGCATGCTAATCTTTGTGGTTCCTAAATTTTGAGACTAGCCACTTTTTAAGGATTAAGATACTCTTTTGTTGAATATTACTCTACCATGTCTTAATTTTGATTTGGCCATTTTATGACCTTTTGTTTTCTTTACATAAACCTTCTCAGGTTTCATGAGTTTCTAAAGCTAGAAAATGAGATCGGAAACATAACGAGACAGGAAGCTGTTAGCATGGTGGGTTATCGACCTCATTTTTGGTTCTTTTATTCAGTTGCAATATCAGTTGAAAGTTGTGATATTAGGTTATTTCGACCACATTTATCTTATTTATGCCCTTATTTACATTGTAACAGGTTCCTCCTCTGTTCCTTGATGTACGTCCAGATCATTTTATTCTTGACAGTAAGCTACATCAATGACTTCATAACTATCCGTGAAAATATTTTCTTTTTGGCATAAAGGGTGCTACTATTTGACCACCTCTCAGTTGGAAATCAGTTAATATGCCCTAGTCGAATATCTGATGTCCAAACATTGTCAATTTCTTATACATAATGCAGTGTGTGCGGCACCGGGATCAAAAACATTTCAGTTGCTGGAGATGATATACAAGTTGACTGAACCTGGAACTCTACCTAGTGGAATGGTATTATTCCTTATCCTTTTTTTCTTTTAGTAGCATGACCTTCGTACATAGATGAGGTATGTAAGCAGCTAGGGATGTAAATGAGTTGAGGCGAGCCCGAACATACACATGTTTGAGCTTGTTTGATTATCTATCCAGTCGAGCTCAAACAAGCTTTAATCAAGCCGAACATGAGTCGAGCTCGAATAGTTTGATATTTTTATACATGTTTGCTCATTTTTCGCTTATCGAGCTCGAGTTCGAGCTGAGATTTAAATCTTATCAAACACAAAATTATGTTCAAGCTTGTTTGATAAGTTTATCGAATTGAGAACGAGCTTTTAACGAACGAACACGAGTCAAGTATCGAGCTATTTGGTTTGATTTTCAGCCCTATAAGAAGCTCTAGATGTGTTTAGACTTTAGAATTTAGTCCATTTAATTGTTGATTTTATGATACTTCCTTTCTGATTGTATCCTATCACATGCCTCTGACATAGATCATAGCAAATGATCTGGATGTGCAAAGATGTAATCTTCTTATTCACCAAACAAAAAGAATGTGCACTGCAAACTTGATTGTCACAAATCACGAAGCGCAACACTTCCCAAGCTGCCATTTACCCAGGAATGCTGAAAACGTTAAAGAACATGGTCTTTGTCAGCTTCAATTTGATCGTGTCTTGTGTGATGTCCCTTGTAGTGGTGATGGAACTTTACGTAAGGCTCCAGATATGTGGAAGAAATGGTAGTTATTTTTATTTTCTGTTCACAAGATTACTTAACTCCTTTTCCAACTTCATATGTTCTATTATTAACCGTACTCCTTGTGCACTTCTTCATTTCAGGAATTCAGGAATGGCCAATGGTCTCTTTGGCCTACAAGTTCAGATAGCGATGCGAGGTACCTTTTCCCCTTACTTGAATTGTCTCTCTCAGTTACAACTTACAAAACTCCAGATGACAGTAGCTCATTTTCAAATCAGTAAACACAGAGCTTTTTTCTGCGAGAGTTGTGCTTTTACTGGTTTTATTGTAATAATTATATCATGAAGTTGTAGCCATTTGGAACTCATGTTGGATGGGTCACTTATTACTATCCTTGTTAGGTCCTACTTTTTACATGTAAGGAAACTCATCATAGATTATTTTCTCTAACAAGGTCCTACTTTTTACATGTAAGGAAACTCATCATAGATTATTTTCTTTAACAAACTGGGGAAATAATGAAAAAGCTTTACATGTCAAGGTGCAGGTAGATATGCTATGCTACCTTGGGTTAAATACCAGAAAGCACTAATTTTTTTATTTTTGGGTGTATGGTCCATTCCAGGTCTAGCACTGCTCAAAGTTGGTGGACGGATGGTATATTCCACCTGCTCAATGAATCCAGTGGAGAATGAGGCTGTAGTTGCTGAGGTAGTTTATGAATTTTAGTAGGAATTGGTTTATTTGTTCAAATGGGAGTTCATGCTAATTTTAAGCGGAAGCTCATAAAATCATTTTTGCCAAGAGGGAAATGGTGAAAGAAGAGTCATAGGGTGAGATTAGAGAATGGCCAATGGTCTCTTTGACCTGTCTTGTTCACCTCAGGTTTTGCGGAGATGTGAAGGAACAGTCGAGCTCGTAGATGTCTCCACTGAGCTTCCTCAGCTTGCCCGAAGGCCTGGTCTTAAGTCATGGAAGGTTAGTACTTCAAGAACTATACCATCTGATTTTCCTTTCCAATGTCACAGCATACAACAGAAATACTAGTTTCTACTACAGCATCCATTCATATCTGGTGACTAAAGCAGTTAAAACTTCATCCAGTCATTATTCTAGTTGAGTTTCTAGCTTTTAACTAGCGACTCCATTTGTTTGTGCAGGTTCGTGATAAAGGACTGTGGCTAGCATCTTATAAAGATGTTCGTAGATATCGCAAATCTGTTGCAGCTCCAGGCATGTTTCCTTCGGGAAAGTCGTACGATGAGATACCAGAACCTGATCAGGAGATAGCCACTGTACAAATTTGTGAGAATAGTAATGATAATAATGAAAACGGGGGCGAGTTAATTGACGATTCAGTGGCTCCTACAATCAATTTGGAGGCAGAAGTTTCAGATTTACCTTTAGAACGTTGTATGAGGATAGTGCCTCATGATCAAAATTCTGGGGCTTTCTTTATTGCTGTTTTCCACAAGCTTTTGCCCCTGCCTGGTAAAGCATTCTCATTTTAGTTCACTCGGTCATTTATCTGTTTAATAATCAGGATCCTGTTAACCTTTTCTTTTGGGCGTCAGCTCACTTCTATCTCCCTTAGGCCTTTTATTTTTTTATTTTTGTACTTTACCTTTTTTTCTTGTTTTTTTTTTTTTTAATATTTCTTTTACTTGCTCATGTAATTGCAATTTGCCTGACATATATGCATGTTCCGCAGCCCCTACGGCTATTCAGAAGAAATCCAGAAGCCTTCCTCGGAAAGATTCTGGCAAGGCTGAGTCTCAAAAGCAAATGAATGAGGTGAAAGAGGACAAAAATGGGGATAATATTGTTGTAAGTGGTGAGATAGATGTTAGAATTTCTGAAGCAGCTCCTGATGCCAGTTTACATGATACTGGAATTGGTGAAACCCATTTGACTACTGACCAGAATAAAATACATGAGCAAACTGAGAAAGAAAAAACTGAGCCTTCGCCTGACGTGGAAGCAGATGCCAAAACTGTTCCAGGAAAACGGAAGCTTCAAATGCAAGGGAGATGGAGAGGAGTAGACCCTGTTGTCTTCTACAAGGATGAGACTGTTGTGAGCAAGATAATGGAATTTTATGGAATAAAGGAGTCCTTCCCTTTTAAAGGTCATCTTATTACAAGAAACAGTGACATGAGCCATGTGAAGAGAGTTTATTACATATCAAATTCTGTGAAGCAAGTTCTTGAATTGAACCTTCTCGGCGGCCAGCAGCTTAAGATAGCTGCAGTGGGACTAAAGATGTTTGTAAGTAACTATTTTCTATTCGTCTTATGGATTCTAACATGTAAAAATATACTCAAAAGAATTACATGTTCATCATTAGCATTTATGCCTTTTGCTGAATGGCTCGTCATATATAAAAAAATTACTGATTGGTTCCAACCCATATTCGATAGAGTTATGCATATGCTGATTTATTCTTTCTCTTCATAATTTTTGGTGATAATTTTTTGGGCCTCTTTTCATTACAGGAACGACAGACTTCGAAAGAGGGGTCATCTGCACCCTGTTTATTCCGTATATCATCTGAAGGATTGCCGTTGATTCTTCCACACATAACTAAGCAAATTATATATGCTTCTCCAATAGATTTTAAGCATCTCCTGAAGTACAAAAGTATTAAATTTCCAGACTTTGTTGATCCTTGCTTTAGAGAGAAGGCATCAGAGCTAATTCTGGGCTGCTGTGTGGTTATTCTGCGTACAGGTCAGCACAATGTCATTCTAAAAAAAATGTGTCCCCAATCCATTTGTTGTGAGACACTAGTTGACCTAATTCCATTATATTTCATCTTATGCAGAAGGCTGGTTCTCATCAGGTTCTGGGGAAGATGCTACGCCTATTGCGATTGGGTGTTGGAGAGGTAGAACTAATATATCTGTAATGGTGAATGCAAATGACTGCCAGGAACTGCTGGAAAGGGTGTCAGCCCTCCGCGCAGACGAGGCAGATGGTGATGTTCCTATCCCAGAAGCGGGAGCAGAGGAGGATGTTCCTATGAATCCTATCCCAGAAGCGGGAGCAGACGAGGATGCTCTCATTTCAGAAGGATAGACGAATGGTTCTGAGTTCTGACAGCATAGTGATGGCACCAGAAAACTTCCTGATTGAACCGCCAATTTTGGAGTTTCTAATCAAAATTTTGGAGATCGTGGTGGTAAAATTGAGTTTGCCCCTGTGCATTATACAATGTTAACTTGCATCAGTGATTAGGTGTGCTATGGCTTGGAGGCATTTGCTATGTTTGAAACCCCCCCTCCCTCCCTCTCTTAAAATAGGTCCAAAGATTGAATTGAGGTTTCTATATGAAATTTTTAGTATTTTTAAATGTTAAAAATGTACAATTTGAAGGTAAACGAGGGGAAGAAAAAACTCAATGTAATATGTATATGCATGCTGGTTCTGGCCTAAAAAGTGTTTATGAAAACTTGGAAGTTGTAATATGCCAAAAGGAAAAGGGTAATTAGAACATTGATAATTATTCCAAACAAATATCAAATCCTCTCATCTATAATCTGAATAACAAATAAATAAAAAACCCATTTACCTATGGTGCAGTCGCTGTAACATTGTAAAATTTGGGTTCAATTATGGTGCTCAATTGTAAACAACACAACCTCAAGTATTGAGAACAAATCGGGTGATAATAAAATAAATTAGCGACTCCGAAAACAGAGCATATATTACAATGTTATTCCAAAAATATTAGTAATAAAAAAAATGGAGTTATAAAGTCAAGGTGTGTTGAAGATTAAGAAGTCACAATGCGTTGAAAATTATAATATGATATAAGGATGGTGTAATGAGAATTCAATAATAAAAGGTTTGTATAAAAATGATTTTAAAAAATTATAATATTTATTTTTAATGTTTTGTATGTAGATTTTGTTGTGGTTGGATTATATAAATCGATTTTAATCTACTTGAAAAATAATTACCTGTTATATGCAGTGTGATGGCACTAGTGAAAGACTAGTAATTAGTACTTAATAACAACCAAATTAACTCTCCAAAAACCAACTTCAATTTTAAAAACATCAAATTTCTACAATTCAGATATAGAGTTGTATCGGGCACGAATTTAATTTGGCCAACCTCTTCTTTCTTGGCACAAGATCATACTTTATTACACGTATAAAACATTATAGACGCAATAGCTAACTAACTACATATTGCTATAATTATTATTAGTATTAGTAATTAACTAATTAACCACAGTTCCAGTTGGGAAATTTCATATAGTCAAACTTCTTGAAGGTCAGATTTGAGAAAATGTGCATATTCAATTAATTGTAAGAAAATGTACACATTTGATACACACACACATTTTCTCAAATCTGATGTGCATATATATATACGTCTTCCGTCTCATTCATATAGACTTTTTTTAATGTCCTAATATTTAGGTTGGTTTCTTTACTTATATAGTTGATTTACTAATATACTCATATTCAATATGTTTGCATTAAGCATTATTCATTAGTAAGCAAGTATACTTGTTAAATAATCTTCTCTGATTAAATTTCTTAATTCTAGTGAAAAATCCAATCAACAAATGAAGTACAATTAATTAAAATTTAATTAGATGTAAATTAATAAACTGATTAAATGAACTTAAAAAAGTTGTCTTGCATGCCTTCTTTGGTTTGACGGGCTGCTTTCTAAGCGGTATTCGTGTTTAACTAGAAAAAAGAAGAAAATTAATAATATGTATAGAATGCATATATTCATGTGTGTGAATGATAGAACTACACACACACATATACATATACATATACATATGTAGGAAATGGATTAAATAAGAACTAAATTCTGGTGAGAGATGATGAGAGAACAAGGAATCATTCTCAATCATAGATAATGTTCATTTGGGTGGGCCAGATTAGTTTAAAATTTTGGTGGCTATTTTGTAATATTATAACAATTTTAGAGTTGCGGGATTATATTTGTAATTTGATAATTCTAATTAAAATACTAAGGTTTGATCTTTCTTTTCTCATGTCGTCTCTATCTCTGCTCTCCCCCCTATATTGGCGATTTTCTTCTCTATATCTCTATATTTATCTATGCTCTTCTCAATCTTTGCGATTCCAGTATAGCTATCAAGATCAAAGTAAGGAAAACTTGATTACATGATCTATGTTCTCTCTATCTCTATCTCTCTATATATATACACACTTTTTTTTATGAATATTTTGAATGTGATGATAATGATTGAGGCAGATATATGTTCTTCAAAAACACAAGACTATTGTTCAGATTTTGAAGGAGTGCATCTTTCTTGTTGAAGTATTAAAAAAGTCTATTTTCGACGACGATTGCGACAGGTGACTCTTCGTGATGAGTCTATACGATGTTGTCGATGTAGTAGCAAGATCTATTAAAATTTTCTCATCAATCCTCATTGTATTTGTTAGATTGAGTTGAATTTATTATCAACATGTATGATTTATTTCATTTTGCAATCTCTTTCATTGAATGTATTTTTTAACATTATTATTAGATTTTGTTAGCATGTAGTTGGGTCATGTTATCATTATGTTATTATGATTTTATCATCGCTAATTGATATATTAGCAGTGTCATTGTATTCTTTAGCATAGTTTATAATAGAGTGTTATTGTATTTTTTTTTAATTGCAATCTCTTTTATTAAATGTATTTGTTAACATTATTATCGGATTTCGTTAGCATTGTAGTTGGGTCATGTTTGCATTATGTTATTATGATTTTAGCATCGCTAATTGATATATTAGCAGTGTCATTATATTTTTTAGCATGATTTATAATGGAGTGTTTTTTTTTAAATTGCAATCTCTTTTATTGAATGTATTTCTTAATATTATTATTGGATTTCGTTAGCATCATAATTGAGTAATGTTAGCATTATGATATTATGATTTTAGCATCGTTAATTGATATATTAGCAGTGTCATTGTACTCTTTAACATGATTTATAATGAAGTGTTTTGTATTTTTTTAAAGTAGATGCATATACATAGAAAGTAATTATGTGATGCTAGCAGACAAAATGTGAATGTTTTTATGCTTTACTTTAGCAGTATATAAATGATATGATATGATAACACTACTATTTAAAAATCCGATTGCTAAAGTTTGCATGAGTCAATGTTAATCATAATTTCACCCATATTATTATCTTCATCTTATATGTATCATATTTTTCTAATGCTAACAAGAGCAGTGATAATGTTAACAATATCGAATGATAATGATAATACAATAAATTTCTAACATCGTTGTTCATGATTGATTTATAATGTTACTTATAGTTTTTTGCTAATGATAACATCAATTATGATAATGCTAAAATGAGCAATAATAATGCTAATACTATCGAACGATAATGCTGATACAATAAAATTCTAACAACATTGTTAATGGTTGATTAGTGATCCTGACAAGTTTTTTTTTCACTAATGCTAACATTAGTTATGATAATGCTAAAATGGGATATGATAATGTTAAAACTGGTGAACAATAATGCCAATAATTCAAAATGTGTTAGAATTCGTTGCCTCAAATACTGTGAAAAATAAAATCACATGCAATGTTATATACAATGTTGTAGTCAATGTTACTCACATTACCGACAACATTGTCACAGGAATTTATAAATAGTTTGCACGAAAATACCTGTAAAACACAAGCATAAAACAGCTTGTGAAAAATGTCAATATGCAAAAATTAGAGTTGATGTTGAAGCTAGTGTTAAACACTATCTATGCCTTCAACACGCAGCAGAAATTTAAAGAACAATTTGCATGAAAATTAATTTTAAATCACACACAACATGCATGTGATTGTCACGTGGCGAAATTAAGCTACCACGAGCCAACACAATAGTTCAATTGATGATGTCAGACGATGTGCTCTCGACACATCAACAAAGATACATGAATCCTAATCTAGTCTACCACTAAATTGAATTCAAAACTTCAAATTAACCTACTAGTTAATTTGATTACAAACCAGCAATGATTCCTAATCCTAGATATCTTCAATCTAATCTAAATTGAACAACATTTTCACATGAATTGGTTGAACAAAGAAAACACGAAAAGAGAAAGAAGAAATCGATAGAAATCAAGTTGCAAAGTTTTTAATTCGAGCTCTTGATATTCTCACTCACAGCGGTGATATCTTCTCTGCTCGAATAACCTCTTCAGATGTGAATCATGCTCCTTATATGCACTGTTCACTTGAATCGGTTGAAGGCCATGTCATCTCTTCGAACGTGTGTTGAAATAACTGCCATCACTTTCATGGATTGGAGAAAAACCGCTCCTTGTTGTGGCTGGAAGAGTAACCCACGTTTTTCACCATTTTCCTATAATTCCAGCAAGTCATTTTCTGAAAAAGAAACCGGTTAAATAAAGGATAACAAAAGACCTAAAAAATAGGAGATAAAGTTTGACTTAATCAAACTCTATTTAAATATTAATATATCAATCATATATATCCATGAAATTTATATTTCAAATAAATGGATATATATGATTTAAGATATACAAAATAATTATAATTTATTAAAAATAATAAATCCTAAAATCTAGGAAAGGATAAGATTAGTCACGACGAATGTCACAGACAATATCGTAGGGAGTCTATATGACATTAAGTTCAACATAGAACAGCAATGTCAGACAGCACTCAACAAAATATACAACTAAATCAGATAGTGCAAACATCGTTGTTCATGGGCTAAGTTTTACATGTTCTTGGAAGTTTTCTTGATGCTAACAAAATAAAACGAAACTGTTAATTCATCATGAAACAATGCTAATAATATTCGTTCATTATTAGATTTTAATCATTTTATATATTCTGTCAAGTATTGTTATACTAACAGTACAAACTAAACTACTAAATCATCATGAAAGAATGCTAAATATTTTTTTTAACATTAGATATTTTTTCGTTAGCATCATCAATGTTAATATTAACATTATCAATGCTTATATTAGCATCACCAATGTTTTCTTTAGCATATGATTCTGCTTCTGTTAGCACGCCCCAAAATATTTTTTTTTTTAACTTGACATTGACAAAATCATAAAGGTGTCATCACATTTTTCTTATGCTTCTTTTATTCACAGTAATGTCAAATTTGAAATATATTCATATGTAACGCTACCTTTAATCAAATTCATATAATTTCGACCATAATTAATATTTTTTTGGAAATTATTTTTTTTTTTTAATCAAAAGCTAGAGTTCATTAGCTTTCCAACCATATAAAGTGTGTTATTTAATTATTTACTGGTAAAAATAGTTTTATCTTTAAAGTTATATATTTTTTCGTAATGCATATATATCACAATAGTATCATAATGTTTGCATCATCAATGTTAATATTAGCATCGCCAATGTCTTCTTTAGCATATGATTCTGTTTCTGTTAGCACGAGCCCATAAATTTCATTTTTAAATTTTGACTTTGATATTGACAAAAATTACGAAGATGCCGCCGCATTTTTCTTATGTTCCTTTTATTTACAACTATGTAATGTCACCCTCTTTTTTTATCAAATCTAGACTATCCAATCTTAAAATTGAAGGGTGTGCATTGGTTCTTAGTTCTTACACTAAGATTGGTTCTCTCTGGAACCACTCCAGATATGTGTGTGTGAGATTTGGTTCAAATGAGAACTAGTGGTTCGTGTAGGAACATGAAAACGGTATTTGTTTACTATATATAATTTTAGTGTTTTTCTTACTGTATTTTGATACTATTTTTTTAATGATTTTCATATTATATTTTAGTGCTAAATGCTATAGAATTAAAATACAATAAAAAAATATTAAAATTACACTAAACAGGTCTGTTCTCACGTTCCCACACCAAGCTCAATCCATATTATAACCAACCTATATAAGCGTGTGTGTGGTTGAATTGCAATATATTTAGGAATGTGAAAGGAGTTATTCATATATAGATTGAATTAGAAGAAATTTCCAGATCTATAAAAGATGCATTTCGTTAGGGAAAATTGGGTTCCCTCAAAAAAGATTGAGAAATTGTGTATGACCTTATTTAATGATAATCAGTGGGTCCACACGCTCATCATGTTCTAATTCCTAGTTCCTAAGACCTAAACCTAACCTAAAAAAAATGACAAAAACTTGTATGAGACGGTCTCATACATGAGACGGATCAATACATATGAGTTAATGATACTTCATTCATAAATAATTATACTTCACTCATAAATAATGATAAATGTGAGTTAATGATACTTCACCCATAAATAATGATACTCACATGCGGGTATAAATAATGATACTCAAATGTGAGTTAATGATACTTCACCCATAAATAATGATCCCCACATGTGAGTATTGACCCGTCTCATGTATGAGACGGTCTCACCCAAGTCTGCCCAAAAAAAAATTTATGTCCCGTGTTCAACACACGCATTACCTAACGTTAAAATTCAACCTATTTTATTTTTGGACTTGTAACATTGTTGTTATTTTTTTATTAAAAATAAATGAATATGAGGTTATCTTTATACCTCATCCGCCCCAAAAAAAATTATATGGAAATTTTATAACAATATGAAAGGACTACTATTTGTTTTACGATGTGAATTAAAAAATATTTGAAGGCATTTATATATATGGAATGTGCAATTTGAACAATAGAGCTCGTGCTGAGATATATTATTATAATAAATGTAATATATATGATATTAAGTTTATAATTCTCTTAATTCAGCTTATGCGTAAGAGAGTTAAATCAATATATTGATTAATTTCCTCCAGCAAATAATTATTTTAGCTTTCTTGATTACTTAAGAAAAAATTGTAGTAATCTAGTGGGATTATATTAAAAAAAAAGAACTATAAATATTTTTAAAAAGTATGTGACGATATGTAGCATAGTACAATATACTGCAAAAAACGTGTGACATTAATTTAGAGCATTGATTAATAATTGAGATTATATGCATTTAGCAAATAAAAAAATGAAATAAATAGCGTGTTGGTGACAATTTTATTGAAATTTGTTTAGGTGTTGTCGGATGTATAATAGTCTAATAGATATAACCTGTCCAGTAAACACGAAATTTGATAGTCCATCATTTTCCTTTTTCATTATTTGTGAGTATTACTATTATATAATTATTATTGATTTTGAAATTGTTATCACCTACTATATAATATTGGGTTTTAAATCTCGTATATTTCTCCACTAATATTGGCACTAGCCCGTGTAGTAGGAAAGTGTGACTGGACCACTGAAACGCTGCACCTCGATAGTTGTAAATTGGTATATATTTACACAAATCTACATGTGCAATGTTTGATGAAATTTGAATATTACAAAAAATATAATATATAAATAGATCTTCTGTAATTGAATCTTTAAACTTTCGTTTGGTTAAATTGATTTATTAGATTTTGTAGTATGTAATAATTGCTTCAAGCATATAATAAGTAGTCGTCAATTGATGATATAATAATATCATAGGAGTATTACAGTTTTGAAAGATCAATCACAATTTAAACCGAAATTAAGTAATTTGAGGACTCTCAAAAGAAAAGTCGTTGAAAAACATATTTAAGCGTTATTCCTCGAATATAGAAAAAATTATTTATATATAAATGAAATCGAAGTTTAATTATTACGTAGGAGTAGTATAATTACTAGTAAATGAATTCCTTGCAAAGTGGAGCATTAATTATCGCATCAAGAAAGCTTCAAAGTTTAAACACCTCACAAATTCACTTTCACACTAGGTCGTTTCCATCACAAACTGAGAATGAGATGCTACTAGTAATATTATTATTTATTATACAGAAAAATTCAATTTTGTATTTTATTTCTTACTACAAGCATTAAATTATATATTATGGAATGTAGTAGGCCCTAGTCCCTTTTATACTTTTTAGTACACAATGAAGCGTAAGTTTGGACAAATCGAAATTTGAGTGTATATTTAAATCTACTAGTTTCATTAATCAAAATGAGATTTCTAAATCGAAAAAATATGGAATTAACACAGAATAATTTCGGATTTTACGCAAAAAAGCAACCACAAAGAAGAACATCACGCAACACAATACGAATATTTGCCTCACCAAAATCAAAGAGAAATGCTTGGGTTTCAAGCATTGATTAATTATATATATTCATTAATATTCTTTAAATCGAAATACAAATTGCATCAAATCTTAATAAATCATAGAATAACTATTATAAGGTAAAAATAATAAATTTATTGATATAAATTGTTGTCTTGATCGTCATCATCGGCTAATTAATCTCAGAAATCCTTGAGCAATTTTCGAACCTGCTCGAGCGTAACAAACAACACGATGGTAAATGGGCCTTGGCGCGAAATAGTGGGGATGAAGCCTTTGTAGAGGGCCATGGGCCCCTCAGCCCTAATTGTCTTCATGGCGCAGTCCATGGCGCCCGCGTAGGGCGGCGCCACCCCCGCCTCCACCTTCATGTTCATCACCCGCGTCTTGATCACGTCCACGGGGTTCGACACCACCGCCGCCACGAAACCGGCTGCGAAGCTGGCCGTCACGTGCGTGCCCAGACCGTCCTTCATCAAATTCTTCTCCAATATCTTCTCCTTGAATTCGTCGTACGACGCCAGCTGCGACGCCGTCACGAGCATGGCTCGGTTCACCGTCATCGACGAGCCACGCCAGAGGCTCGTCACGCCCTCACTCTTGCTCATCTGGGAGATGGCGTCCACGACGCTCTTGTAGTTGCGCCGCTGCGCCACGGGGAGGCGGCCGTCGGCCTGCATCCGGACCATGGCCACATCGGCCGGGTTTCCGACGGCGGCACCCACGCCGCCAGCAATGAGGCCGGCGACGATCTTCCGCGTCAGGGGCATGTTGTTGGTGTTGGGATCGGTCCATTTCTTCTTGAGAATGTCGTAGAGGCCCATCCTCGTGGTGGAGTAGAGAGTCTGGCGGAGGACGGTGGCGGAGACGCCGGAGAAGAGGGCGGCGGCGCCGTCTTGCTGGATGATCCGGAGGCCGACGGAGATGGGTCCCACGCGGGGAGGAGTGGGGATGTGAATATTTTGAGCCGAGGCGGTAGCAGATGAGGGGAAGGCGAGAGCAGGGCGGAGATTCTGCACCGGCGGCGGCGCAGCCTCGCCCTGCAGCTGCATACGGACCTTGATCAAATCTAAGGGGTGGGTGCTGCAGCCGGCGATGATGGAGGCAATGCCTCCTTCGACAAATCCCTTAACGCCCATAACGTGTTGGAAGAAATTGGTGAAGGAATAATAAATAAGCAAAAACGATTCGATTTGATTCGTTTCGTTTGTGCAAAGAATGAATGGGCTGGAAATAAAAAAGGGAAATGAATTGATTAAGAAGAAGACCAATTAGAATTGGAGTTCATCTCACTGGAAACCAGGAGATGGGAATGGAGGCCGAAGGCGATGGAGGAAAAATGAGGAACGGCGGCACGCTGAGACATGAAACGATGAGAGTGGTGGTGGTGGAGGTGCCGATCGCTATTTATAGAGGAATTCAAGGAAGGAAAGAGGCAGCTAGCTAGGTTTTCACACGCAATCGCAATGGACCAAAACAAACTCTTTTTTTATTTTTGGTTTAATTCTCTGTGGGGACACTTTTGCCCTTTTTCCTTTTTTTCTTTTTTTGTGGGAGTAGGAGGTGAGCCGTGTGTAAGGAAATTGGTAACGCGCCTCTCTCTCTCTCTCTCTCTCTCTCTCTCTCTCTCTCTCTCTCTCCTCTGTTTCTCTGTTTATTGAGACTCCAGTATTTACGCGGGTTTAGGGGGTAGATGCTGATTTTTTCCCAACTTTTCTAATGTCTAGATTTTGTAAAATATTTAATTGTGATTTACATTATGTATTTATCAAATCTATTTTTGGAATTTATTAATATTATTGTTATTTGTCTAAATGGATAAAAGTAGACAAAAGTAAATAATAATTGGGAAAAAACAACAACTTTTAAATATAGGTAGTTTGTTAGGCAATTTGTACTATCTTACACTTGGTTCCCACACCCAATGATTGACACATTGTACTTTTGGCAGACATTAAATGCACCTAACAGCCCAAACCCTAATTGTAAAAATGAAACCCTAACAGCCTCGATTTTATATTTAGTAGCATCGATTAATTGGTAGCCTCGATTATGGTGATTTATGAGATTTTTCTTAAATCGATGCTCTTAATATATGCATATTTTTAATTAATCGATGAAGCATATTAATACATATTCTATCGATGCTTCATCGATAGAATATGTATTAATCATGCTTCATCGATAGCATCATCGATTAATTAAAAATATGCATAGATTAAGAAAAAACTCCTATGCTTCATCGATTAATATTTAATATGCATAGATTTAAAAAAACTCCTCGATTTCTTTTTTAACATTTGCTTACTCGATTATCTATGAACGATTAATATCTAACCATTATTGATTAATGTTATTAACCGTGATCATGCAATTTTATCGAGACAATCTTCCCTACAATTAATCATTTTTTTTAGTGAATGCATTTATTTCTTGTCTAAGGTAGGTACTAGTTTCAATAAATAAAAAGAAAAGGTTGTTGGCTTCATTAAATGAAAAGAAGGGGAAGGTAGAACCGAATTAATGAAAAGAAGAGGATGTTGTACCGAATTAAATACATTCTAATGTTTTATAACGAGGTAGGTGAATTTTCTGAATAAATAGATGTAGAATCCGGAGCTCATTCACAGTACAATACAAATCTCATTCACAAAAATCACACAAGTTTTTATTCACACTACTACAAATCGACGAAGAGTAGGAAAATTTGGAGAATTTTTTTCGAGTAAGGTGCGAAAGGAAAAAATGTTCTGGAGAAAAAAATAGTGTTCGGAAATTTTCACCAATTTTCAAAGGTACGTTTTGTACTCCATCTTTTTGAACTTATTTTGCAAATATTTATGTTTATTATTTTGATTATGTATTGCATGTGTTGTTAGATTTACTTTGAAAATAGATTGATACGGCCTTTTTTTTAATTGTTTGGTAATGTTTTATTTAGGTTAATTGTTGTTGGTTTTGAATTTAGTCGATGTTTATGTGATTTTGAGGGTTGTATAATGTTTACCTAAATATAAAACATAATCGAGGAGCTTACAACATAATCGAGGAGCATAGAAAACAATCGAGGCCTTCCGCGATAATTATTTTAATAATCGAGGCCTTACTCGATTAAATTACATAAAAAAACGAATCGAGGCCTTACTCGATTAAATTATATAATCAAAAACGAGTCGAGGCCTTCCTCGATTAATTTGAAAAGTAAAAACAAATGGATTAGTTAAAAAAATTAATATAGTTACTAATCGATTAATTTTAGAAACAAAAAGTAAATCGACTCACTAATCGATTAATTAAAAAAATTAATCGATTAGTAGTTTAATAAAAAAAAACTAATCGATTAAAAGTTTAAAAAAAGCTAATCGAGTAGTCCTTTAATTAAAAACAAACGAATCGATTATTAGTTTTTTTAAAAAAACAAACTAATCGAATAATAGTTTAAAAAAAACTAACCGAGTAGTCCTTTAATTAAAAACAAACAAATCGATTAAAAAAAATAATCAATTAGTAGTTTAATAAAAAAACAAACTAATGGATTAATAGTTTAAAAAAAACTAATCGTGTAGTCCTTTAATTAAAAACAAACGAATCGATTAATAATTTTAATAAAAACTAATCGATTACTACTTTAATTTAAAACAAACTTATGGATTAATAATTTGAAAAAAAAAACTAATCGAAGGGTAGTTTAATTAAAACGAATCGATTAGTAGTTTTTTTTTAAAAAACAAACTAATCGAATAATAGTTTAAAAAAAACTAACCGAGTAGTCCTTTAATTAAAAACAAACTAATCGATTAAAAAAAATAATCAATTAGTAGTTTAATAAAAAAACAAACTAATGGATTAATAGTTTAAAAAAAACTAATCGTGTAGTCTTTTAATTAAAAACAAACGAATCGATTAATAATTTTAATAAAAACTAATCGATTACTACTTTAATTTAAAACAAACTTATGGATTAATAATTTGAAAAAAAAAAACTAATCGAAGGGTAGTTTAATTAAAACGAATCGATTAGTAGTTTTTTTTTTTAAAAAACAAACTAATCGAATAATAGTTTAAAAAAAACTAACCGAGTAGTCCTTTAATTAAAAACAAACTAATCGATTAAAAAAATAATCGATTAGTAGTTTACTAAAAAAATAAACTAATCGATTAATAGTTTAAAAAAAACTAATCGAGTAGTCCTTTAATTAAAACAAACAAATCGATTAATTTTTTTAATAAAAACTAATCGATTAGTACTTTAATTAAAAACAAACTAATCGATTAATAATTTGAAAAAAAACTAATCGATTAATAGAGGCTTGGGGTTTATAGGGTTTTAGGGTTTACGTTTAGGGTTTAGTGTTTTATAGGGTTTAGGGTTTAAGAGGGTTTAGGGTTAAAGGGTGATCTCATGTAGCATTGTTTAAAAATTGTCCAGATGGTTAGACGCCGCATTATTGTACGTCACAGTGGACGATGGGAGAGATCAGAATATGTAGATGGGGACGAACAACTCGTGACGATGTCATCCGATAAGCTGTGCTTTAGCTCACTGGTGAGGGAGGTTCACAAGTTGTTGCGGACTGACCCGAACAGGATCGAGTATGAATTATTTTACCTCACCAGCACCAATACTGGCAGACGGATCAGAGCATCTTTGCAAGATGATGGAGATTTGCTTGATTTGCTTCACGAGCAGACTACTGAACTCGTCGTGTACGTGATTTCAAGACAGTTGGAAGGTTCTGGAGCCGGACCATCTATGAGGGATGACTATGTTCCCTACTTTTCACATGGAGAGACGCATGGTCCTACTGCAGAAGAAGAGGGAGATGGAGAAGAAGAGGCTGAAGGAGAAGAAGAGGAAGAAGAAGAAGAAGAACAAGAACAAGAAGAGGTGAATGATAGAACGAGGTTGGTGGAGTCACTGTTGACAGAATTTAGTTGCTGGCTTCGTTCTTCTGCTGATCGTACAGACAGATTGCTATGTTTGACGGGAGTCGTCCCACCATCTACCACCAGTGTTCCGTTTCGATCTGACGGGCCTTCGAGCAATTGGGTGGTTCCCCTTGCTGATTGGGACATTGCGGGCCCACTATCTTGGGATGAGGGACCAGCACCAGAAACAGATACACTGCACCAGGGAGCTATTTTTCGGACGAAGGATGATCTCGCCCTGGCGGTCGGTATCTATCACATGCAAAATCGAGTGGAGTATGCCGTGTATCGCTCGAACAGGTCACGATTGGGCTATGTTTGCAAGCATGGTGGTGATTGCCCGTTCAAGTGCTTTGCGGTTGCTGATGGGCATATGTGGAGAATATACAAGTTCAACGGCTCTCATACATGCCATCTTGATATGGGTCGAATTGCTCCGCGACAGGTACCTGCACGAGTGCTCGGAAAATACTTTGCTCGTAGATTGGTGGACGAGCGGGTTGTCCTGAAGCCGAAGGAGATGATGGCGGAGCTTGTGCGTGAGCTTGTACATGTACCTAATTGAGTGTGTTTATTTTTCCTTTCGCAGTTGTACCGGGGCGGCTATATATGATTATGTGGACAGGTGTTACAAGGTCGAGAGCTTGGTCGGCATGTATAACTCGATCATCAGGGGTCTGCCTCATCCAGAACAATGGATTATGCCCGATGCGTTTGGATCACGAGTGGTTTTGGCGCCAGAGATCAGACGACGTGCTGGGCGTCCATCTACATCCAGAGCTCGAGCCCCGTTTGAGGCCTCATCCAGTGCACGGAGACAGTTTTGCACTAGATGCCATGGACAGGGGCACAACAGGCGTGTATGCACATCCCATTTACCCATTGGCGGTGTTGATCTGAATTCACCGCCCGAAGATGTTCCGCGGAGAAGGGCGCCGAAGAAGTGTGGCATTTGCGGTAGTACGGAGCATACGCGTCCTAGATGTCCTATTCGATTGTCAGCGGATGAGCATTAGTCGATTAAATTAAGTTGTTTTCTGAACCATTTTGTAGACGGGACAACACATTTTGTCACGAAAAACATTAATGAAGGAGAATATTTACATTGATCAAGTTCAAGTACAAAAACAACACATAAGTCAATATTTAAATGTCAGCATCTACAAGCTAGGTCTCTTATTGTAAGTCAATGAATATATCCGAGCCCCTATAATCCTCCGATACGCATGTACTCCCTCTTCTGACAATCCGGGCGGAAGTCCTGCACCCAAAAGCCGATCCACGTACATGCAGGAAAATACTCCACAGCTCGTCTGGTCCGTCTGCACTGAACAACGGCATCCGGACCTAAGGATCTAAATCGTGGGTAGGTGACCTGGAGTGTGCTATCATCGATGTCATTCATGAGCTGATAGGTTGCGCTAAAACCACCATGGCGTGGAGCCGAAGTGCTAGTACCCTCCGGCTCCACAGTGGGCTGTGGAGCCTGATCACCAGGACTACCGTCGCTCGGCTCCGGGCTGTGGCGATCTCTATCCTGAGGCATGTGTGACCTCCGAGAGCGGCTACCCAGACCAGCTAATGCACGGTCAATCGCCCGATCCACATACTCCTGGACACGGGGCGCAATAGTCGTGTCAATAAGCTCCTGGACACGGGGCATCACTCGATCCACAATCCTCTGAATGAAACCCTCTGAGGGCTCCCCACTGCTCGGCGTGCGATCCCTCCTCGAACGCTTCATTCCCCAAGCTCGAGGAGGGCTCTCTGGATCGATCGAATCAGCCATGTGCACTGGTGCGTCCTCAGTGAGGGGCCGGGCTCCAGGCTCAGCTCGAGGAGGGCTCTCTGGATCTGGCTCGTCCCTCAATGCCCGGCTAGTCGAGGGTCGACGGGTCGCCTGACGGCCCGTCTGTGGTGTCCGAGCAGCTCTGGTGCCTCGGGCTGACGGGGGGACAACCGCCTCTGCCGATGTGGAACAACAAGATGCCACATTTGCAAGCATCTTCTTCTTGTTCCCGGATCGAGCGGGAACATATCTCACGCTCTGAGCTCCAGGCTCCAACTGCAGGCTCATGTAATATGAAGTTGCCGTCTCCTCGGGAGATGGCACCAACGTAACCACACGTGACTGCATGGAATTATTAATAATATCATTAAGATGAATTAACAAATACAGATCGAAGATTCTAAATATATCAAGAAACATCAAAATGTATCACTCGCTGTAATAAGATGGCTGGGTCGGTGGCAGGGAGTCTGAATGTCCACCTCAAACATCGAGGCACAATGAGCTGTCCACTGTGCAGACCAGCCTCAGTAGCCAACTCCGGTATCACCTCACAAGCCCATACCTGTAAAGTGAATTAATGGATTAGTTACGTATTCACTTGATTTAAACTAATTTAGAAGAATTAAATTTAAACTAATTACCTGGAGTGCCCAGATCGGCCCATAAAAATGATATTGTCCCGATCCTTTCCCGCCCATAGCCTCGCGAGTCCTGGGGAGGAGGCCAATGTAGTGCATCAACGACTGGTAAGAATATGCACCCCATGGAAACGAGTTCCATCCCTCCACATCCTCCGCTAGCGCCCACACCCATGGATCCACGGCCCGGTGCTGATCTAGGCACAGAATCATCCGGTATACGAACAATATGTTCGCAACCTTCACATAATCCGCAGCGTCTCTGGCCATCCCAACCGCCTTGAACCTGTCCTCCATCTGTTTGATTGTCGTACGCTTCCCTTCGAATAAACGGTGGTAGACCGATCTCCTCGGAACAATATGAGCGCCATGAGGATCGAATGTCGAGCTGCCGAAGCGTAAACCTGACACCAAGGCGTACTCACTCGCACCGAACCGCAGCTGGGAACGATGAATGTGAAACCATGCCTCCAGCCCCACACGTGCACGATCCGGCGCGTGCACCTCGAACGTCATCAGCGCGTGCATGACCCTCTTCTGGACGTCACCACCTCTGTAGTCCAGAAAATAACCGAAACACCCCGATCTGAACAGTCGCATGGCGTCACCACCAATCGCGAGTAGTGTGTCTCTAATCGTGTCAATAACACCGGGGATGGCGTACACGACGACCGAGGGCGTCCGGCTCCGTAACGGGAGTCTAATCCAGTCAATCTAACAACATTTTCAAAATTAAAACTAATAAAGTAAATTCTTTTAATATTTCATATAAATTCGAATTTCTTAAAATTTAATTTTAGGCTTTTTTAGTTTCTTTTTTAAAATTATTAATCGATTAATTTTTTTAAAAATTATTAATCTATTAGTTTTAATTAAACTATTAATCGATTATTTATTTTTTAAATTATTAATCTATTAGTTTGTTTTTTAATTTAAGTACTAATCGATTAGTTTTTTTAAAACTATTAATCGATTAGTTTGTTTTTTATTAAAGTACTAATCTATTAGTTTTTTTTAAACTATTAATCGATTAGTTTGTTCTTAATTAAAGTACTAATCGATTAGTTTTTTTTAAATTACTAATCGATTAGTTTGTTTTTAATTAAAGTACTAATTGATTAGTTTTTTTAAAAACTATTAATCGATTAGTTTGTTTTAATTAAAGTACTAATTAATTAGTTTTTTTTTTAAAACTATTAATCGATTAGTTTTTTTAAAAACAAACTAATCGATTAGTTTTTTTTAAAATATTAATCGATTATTATTTTTTAATTATTAATCGATTAGTTTTTTTTAAAAGGTATTAATCGATTAGTTTTTTTAATTAAACTACTAATCGATTAGTTTTTTTTAAATTATTAATCGATTATTTTTTTAATTATTAATAGATTAGTTTTAATTAAACTATTAATCGATTAGGTTTTTTATTAAATAAATTAATCGATTAGTTTGTTTTTGATTAAAGTACTAATCGATTAGTGTTTTTAAAAAATATTACTCGATTAGTTTGTTTTTAATTAGAGTACTAATCGATTAGTTTTTTTAAATTATTAATCGATTAGTTTTTTTTAATTAAACTATTAATCGATTAAGTCCTCAATTGGTTTTTTTTTACTTAATCGATTAATGCCACAAAGAATTCTTTTATTAATCGATTAGTGCCTTGATTAATTTTTCTTAATTAATAAATTAGTGTCTCGATTAATTATTTTTAATTAATCGATTAGTGACTCGATTTAGTTTTTGATTCTAAAATTAATCGATTAGTGACTCGATTCATTTTTTTTAACTAATCGATTAGTTTTTATTTTTCAAATTAATCGAGGAAGGCAACGAATAGTTTTTGTTTTTCTAATTTAATCGAGGAAGGCCTCGAATAGTTTTTGTTTTTCTAATTTAATCGAGGAAGGCCTCGATTATTATTAAAATAACCGAGGAAGGCCTCGATTAGTTGTTTATGCTCCTCGATTAATTTTAAGCTCCTCGATTAGTTTAATTAGATAATTATCTACTAATCAAGTTGCAAAATCCATGATTATTTTCAAAATCCACGATCTATTTCAAAATCGACTATTATTTTCAACTTCCAACATTAATCAACCAACTAAAAACAAATTTTAAATACAAATCGGAGACATACATTTGATGCTGAAGACGTCGTCGGCGATGATTCTCGTCCTTGCTCCATTGTCGGTTGATGATTCACTATGAGCAATCGGTCCATTAGTTACAGAGAGAGAGAGAGAGAGAGAGAGAGAGAGAGGCAACCTTTTTGCAAAAAATCGAGAACAACCGGCGCCGACACAGTTTCAATCGAGGAGGAGACCGACTTCTTTTTCTGTTCTTCAAGGTTATTCCAGCAGAATGAATCGAGGGGGAGAGAGAGTGTGTTGGGGTGGTTGGAAAAAATGAATTCAAAACCTAAATGAATCGAGGGGGAGAGAGAGTGTGTTGGGGGTGGTTGGGAAAAATTAATTCAAACCCAAATCATAAATATTCCTATGGCAGTTACTTTAGTTCAGAAAGTACAAATTTTTTCAGATTTGGTGGGGCCATGCACACGGTTGAATATTTTTATTAGGGACATTGTCGACAAAACTCACACTTTTTAAAACTTGTTTATTTTTCCCCACCCTTATCTGCTTTTGTCGAGAAAAAAATTTCACCCTTGTTATTTTACATTTATTATAGTTACAAATGCATGTATTAATGGGGCTCATAGATTTTGCGTACCATAGGATTAATTATTGTCCTGTAATTATGAAAATCATTGTTCCATAAAAATTCAAATGCTAGCAATATAATTATTACAACACCAGTACTACGATTTATTAATTGTAATATGATTTTCCGGAACACAAATATACAATCAGCCCTAAAGCAAGACAATGAAATAAATTAATAATTAATAATTATATTAAGGGAGAAAAATTCAAATGCCTAATAGTCCACAAAGTCAAACCTTCGTCAGTTTTCTTCTTTTTTTAGGTAACATTATAAATTTAGCCATATTTTCGCCAATTGACAAAATTATTATTTTGATCAAAATTAGATTATTTTTGGCAATAATATATGACATATTAAAATAATCATAAAACTAGTATTGCACCCGTGCGATGCACGGAGAGTGGAGTACACATTTAAAATTTTATTAAAATATGATCACAATAAAAAAATATTACTTCAATTATCGTACCGAAACAAAACTCATGCATAGTGTAAAATATAAATCATGAATTGAAGTATAATTTACATCTTCAATATAAATCATGAATTGGTAGGACGTCCGTTACATTGTATTTCTCGGGGTTCAGAGTGCTTTTCAACTTTTCCAATAATGTCTGTTATAATAAAAAATTATATATATTAGTAAAACAAAAAAATATAAACAATATAAATTGAAATTTTAATATTAAGTGTAGTTAATACCAAAAAGCAAACCCTCATCAAATGGACCAACTCTTGTAAAGATGTGAAATCTCAAAATTGGAACATGTAGTGTGAAAAACCTTCATCCACGATGGGGATAACTTTCGTATAGGAAGAAGAGGTGAATTTGAACAAATGTTGGGTTGTTCTATATTTCATCCTATTATCTTGTATATCGAAAAATTGAAAAGTGCATAAACCGCCTTCCACAAATTCGATATTAAACCGCTCCAGGTCTGACTTCCTCATGGTACCGTGTATATGATCACCGACACGATCATGGAGAATTATCTCGAGATTTGGTTTAGGTATGACTTCCTCATGGTACCGTGAATATGGTCACCGACACGATCATGGAGAATTATCTCGAGATTTGGTTTAGGTATGACTTCCTCATGGTACCGTGAATATGGTCACCGACACGATCATGGAGAATTATCTTGAGAGTTGGTTTAGCATGCGATCTTCCATACGGTGGTTGTTCGTACATACGAACAACCCTAAGTTTCAATATCAATTCATATGTGGAATGACCTGTTTCCCTAACCCTCTCAACTAAACTGAAAAATGGAGACATGAAGTTATGATTTGGAATGAATTAATTTCTTGTAAAATGCAATAGAGTGTTTGGTTTGTATGCGTAGCATACGGATCTATTTATAAAATCGTACGAAGAAAAATATTTATGGTATGAATTGAATTTTTTGATGAATTGGATTTGTTCCATTGTATATGGTTTATATATGCACACAAATCTCTAAAATATATGTGATAATATAACTTTAACGTGTGATAATTAATGAGAATATATTCATATATATTATATTATACATTATACATATCATTAGTAGATTAATAGATATCATTAGATAATATTGCAGGGAATATCTTATTAATGTGGAGATGATTATACAACATTCACATTGAGATATTGCAGATTTTATAAATGAATTAAAAAAATTCGTTTCATGAAGTGCATGTATGTAACGCCCTAAACTACTCCGTTTGGCCACGTCACTTAACATACAATTTACATACATATTTTGTGTGCTTATTTTAATATGAGCGGAAGCTTAGGTCAAAATATGATAATATACATAGCATGATGAGGTAAGGCATCATAGTTTTCAATATAAATTTTGTCCTATTAAGCATGCAATCATCTAACCTATCGGGCTCATAGGTTTACACAACCCGCCCATCTAGCACCCTAAATTAACAAACATAATATAGGGGTTCATCGACCAAATTCGCACATAGAAGGCTCCAAGGTCAAACGACCCGCCTTTAAGTTGTTCTACATAATATCAAGTTATATACATCATGGCCTACAAAAGATCGGGCTATTCCCATCCCCAATAATCATCGATCATAAGGCAAAAGAGTGATCAATGTAATAATAACAATAATAATATGAGTGTTATCAAAAGAAGAGCATGCAAAAGATAAACACAAGCTTGTGGGGTTCTCTTGTGTTCACAACGCTCCTACTCAGGCTCCGACTCCTCAACCTGAAATTCATTGAATGAATGGGGTGAGTATTTAACAACATACTCAGTGGGGGACACTGTAAACAGTTATAGCTAATTGCACAAGTGAAAATATAACATATGGACTTTTCATTACTTTGTGGAGACTAGTCTCAACCCCGTAGGGTCTAAACATCATGATGCCCCCGTTAATGAACATCTTTATCCCTGTAGGGATGCCCGCAGACATTCTACCCCCCAGGGAGGACATTAACGAGTCTATTATCGATCCCGAAGGATCTCTGCCCCGAAGGGTCTCTTTGTCGACCCCGAAGGATCTCTTTCATTCACCGGTCCGAAGACCCTTCATACATATACAATCAAAGCACAACAATAACTATAACCTTACACGTGTTCACAATTTAGAGTTACCCCACCTTAAGAGATGTTTTTGAATCCTTTTAACCTTGAAATACTCCTTTGCCGTGCACAAGTTGTCCTCCTCGAGCCCCAACACGTCACCTAGCACCTTTCAATTCTCTTTTCATTTTAGACGTCGAGTTATTCAATTAAATCATAATTTAGACCAAACTCATACTATACTTTGCTTTAAAGTTTTCAAACATTTTCACATACACAACCATGGATATACAAGCTCATACTATGATTTTGGACTCAAAATACACACTTAAACTCTTTGAAGCATTTGATCGAACACATTACGGGCACACATTTAAACCACATGCTCATGACTCATTTTAAATCCTTTAGACCCAACATTTCAAATACCAAACACCTTCACCCTAGGGCTCTAACATACATGGAAATCAACCCCAAACAACCCTCATAACATCTCCATACAATTATCAACAAAACCAAGGGAAATTAGGGCAAAAATCCAAACCCTAGCAACAATGAACCATAGGAATTCGATATAACTTCACATATAGCCTCAAGGAGGTAAATAAACCATATGTTTAAGATGTCAAAGCAAGAGGTTCAACAAAATCGAAGAACCCAAATTTTGGGTAACAAACCCTAGGTTCAAATCAACAAGAAATGAGCTTAATCATCAAGAGGAAAGTGGTGTTAGATTACCTTAGATGATGGATAATGATGGTGGAATCCCCTTCCAAAAGTTGAAGGATTTCTTGAGAGAGAGGTGGAAGAAATCGCCCAAGGAGAGAAATGAAATGAAGATGAAAAGGGATAAGTGTTGTATTTATAGGTAGGAGAGTCCCCGGACCCGCGCGACCGCGCGAGGGGGCTCTCGGCCCAGGCACCCCGCGAGCGCGCAGCCCCCGCGCACGCGTCTCTCGCCAGCCCCGCGGGCGCGCAGTCTCCCGTGACCGCGCACGGCCCCACGGGCGCGCACCTCCCCGCGAGCACGCGACATGCCAAAGTCATCCCCCTTATTTTAAACCACTCCATTTTCCTTTAAATTTTCAAAGCACTTTTAATACATACCGAAAAAGTAGGGGGCGTTGCCCCCTAGCCCCCATCGGGGCACTTCGCCCCCTGAACCCCCGACTCGCTGACCGGGCAGCGAGACCCCCGATCAACTCAGCGTTATGGTGTTCAAGGTATGGCAAAATATTAATTTAAATATAAACACACTCGATTATCATCATAACTCGACAAATTTTAACATTAAATATTAACATGTATTATGCACTTAGTATAATACCACCGTACTATGACGTATTGGCTCGAGTAAGACAACCTGCAATAAAACAACGGCATAACATACAAACATACTCACATGATTAATATTCAACAATATTAATTCGAAATCATTTACTAAAATTATAATTTATAATTTAGCAAAAAGGGTCGGGGTATCACAGTGTATTATCAGTAGAATTTTTAAGGAGAATATTTAATTAGATTATGTTCATTATATGTGATTTATATATCCTCAATCCAATATTAGATCCTAGATACCATTCTCATTTAATATTTCATATATTAATTCCTAATATAAATAGATATGGTGTGTGTATATCTAATCAAATTTATCCATATATAATATAAATATATACACAAATTCCTAATATTAATATTAATATTTCACGGCTGAGAGTTGTTCATCCCTAATATTAATATTCATATATCAATTCCTAATATAAATAGATATGTGTCTATGTATATATATATAATGAAATCTTTCTATCCTAATATCTATCACTAATATTATATGTACGTAATCTATATATTAAGAGAAAATATTAGCTTCTCAATTAGTATAAATAGATATGGTGTCTATGTATATATATAATGAAAGTTATCTATCCTAATATCTATCACTAAATTATACGTACGTAATCTATATATTAAGAGAAAATATTAGCTGCTCAATTACGAATAGTGATTTGGGCGGGAAAAATTGTTATTTCTATTTCCGATAACTATCTTACTTTTAGATAATATATAGATTATTATGGTATGGTTATTGATATTATTATCTTGTCAAATTATTAATTATTACCAAAATTAACCCAATTTTGATCAAAACAATAATTTGATCATAATTATAATGAATTGACCAACAATTTTGTAAAATATTTAAGCATGATTTATACTACCTCCGTTTCATAATGTTTGTTGTTTTGTTTTTTTATCTGGAATTAAGAATTAATTTCGTGGACAAATATACTCATCCATTATATATGCCATAAAATCTAATTCATCTATATTTTCCTAAAAAATAACAATATTTTCTCTCTCCATATATTTTTCTCTCTTCACATATTATAGGTAAGTTAGAATAAAAAAATCTTGTAGGATTTGAGAGGGTTAAAATTGAAACTAAAAAAAAAAACCTTAAACAACAAACATTATGAAACGGAGGTAGTAATATTTTTGCATTATTATTATTATTATTATTATTATTATTATTATTATTATCATTATTATTATTATTCCCCCTGTCTCATTTTGATATGATTTTTTTATATGTCTCGATATATATGCATGTTTCTATATATATTTACTTAATTTACTAACACATATACAATCATATTTAATATGTTTACATTATGCATTAATTTATTATCAAAAAAAATAAAAATGAACATAATAGGAAACTTTTTGATTAATTGTCTTTCTCAATCATCTTCTAAATTCCCGTGAAAAAATCTCAATTGCCCTATCAAAATTGGATGAGAGAAGTATTATCTTACATTTACTATAGTTATAATTGTACGTAGTATAGATGGGGCTCATAGAGTTTGCATACGATAACATTACTTATTGGGGTTGGTTTCTTGTCACGCCCAATTAGGGTCCGACACGGTCAGGCAAGCACGTGGCCCCGCCCCGCGCTGACCGTCTGATTTTATGTACTTTGGATTTTAAACTCGAACAAGAAACTTTGTATAATTATTGTTATGTAAGAAAATCATAAGTTCTAAAAAGTAAACAAATTCAAATGGTAGCACTATATAGTATGACTTGTTATTAATTGTAATATGATTTTCGAAACATAAATATACAATCAGCCATAACTCGAGACAATGAAAGAAATAATTATATTAAGAGAGAAATAAAAAGGCCTAATGGCCAAAAAAAATAGCCAATTTTTTTTAAAAATATAAAATTAACCATATTTTTGTCAATTGAGTAAAATTATGACCAAATTCATAATTTGGTCAAAATTAGGCTAATTTTGATAATAGTAATTTGACAAGATCAAAATATTAAATTTTTAAAGTAAATATTAATAATCATGGTAATGACAATTATGATATATATAGGGGGGTATAATAGTGACTAGACTTGGTGTGGAAACGTGATAGTGGACTTGTATAGTGTAATTTTAGTACTAGTCTTATTGTATTCTGATGCTAAAACGTATAGCACTAAAATACAATAAGAAAAGGATTACAATAAAAATAAAAAATACCATTAAAATACAGTAAGAAAAACACAAAAAATATAATAAACAAGTACCGTTCTCACGTTCCTACATAAAGCACCAGTTTTCATTTGAATCGAATTCTAATAATATCATCTTTTATTAATATACAAGCATATGATCCTTCATTTCTTAGTGTTCAATAATTCCATCAATATAATTTAATTTCTCAATATAAGGCATGCATTTAGTGGTTATATTATTTACATTAATATAAAATGAAGGATACAACTCACAAGACTAGCTAGGAAACAATAAAGAAAATGAAGACTCGAACCAAAAACATTCACCAAAATCACAGAATTATCATGCGACTTTTACGATCTTGTTTCTTCCACAAAGTTATGCAGAAAATTGGGATGTTCCCTAAATTGACATTTTCCACAATAATGAATAAATCCATATAGATTGTCATATTTGACCCTTCTTATAATAGGATGGCTACAACGACTTTATTTTTTCAATTAAAAAAAAACTACAAAACCGAGAAGCAAAGGTTATCGAATTTCTTCGGACTTCAACTAATCAGAAACAAAGGAATTACATAGTGATATACCCGCTCCATTTCATATATCTGATGTTCTAAACTTTTAATCTTGTTTTAAATTATTTGATGTTTATCATATTTCACACAATTTCTTCCAATTCTATCCGTATTAAAACACTATAAAATCTTTTACATCTAATTAACTTACCGCAAATAAATGAGATTCCATGCATGCACCTTACTAGAAATTAATATAGGTGGAGAGAGAGAGAGAGAGAGAGAATATTTGTCACATTTTTTACATCTTAATTTTCGTGAAAATTTTAAAACATCAAATAGCATCACAGGCGGAACTAAGGGCCCCCCTAACCAATTTTTTTTTTTTTTTACTACATGTTTTTCGTATTTTCCAGCCACAGCCCCCCTTACCTGTTGCTGGAGAAGAAGAAGAAGAGGGGCTCACTTGTTGGGTGAAGAAGAAATATTCAGCGAGAATTAATAGTCTGCAACAGACCTAGGGTCTAGGGAGAAAGAATAGAGATAGCCGTAGCCTATAGGGACTAGGGTCTAGACATCTAGCTAATAATTTGTATTATTTAATTATAACATAGTTAAATTAAAAAAGTGTTGTTTTAAAAACACACTTTTACTAAAAAAACAAATGGTTTAATTTATTGCAATTCAATCCAAAGTCAACAACTTAAAAATCGACGCCTCCAATTTGAAGAAGACTCAAGCAAGAAAAAAAAAATTCTTTCACATTACTCTTGCTGCGAAGCTGCGTATCACACTAAACAAAATTGAGGTATTTTTTTTTTCAATTTTTTGTTTAAAATTATTAAGTATCATATTTATATAGTTATATTTGTAGATTATGAAATCAATTGTGGCTGTTTGAATTCAATTCAAATTTATTTTCGTAACTTGGAATGAGAAATTAGGGTTTGAGCTTTGTGTTTGAATTTGGGATATTGGATTAGTTGAAATTGGAATGAATTGTGGGTTATGACTGTTTGAATTCAATTATTATTTATTTTTCTAAGTTGGAATGAAATTTGATTTTCGGCTTTGTGTTTGAATTGGGACATTGGATTAGTTGAAATTGAAAGATCATTATTCTTAATTTTATTTTGAAATTTTTATTTATGTAGAATATGGAGCGATTTGTAAAAAGATATCGTAGTGGTCTATCATCATCCTCTTCCAATAAACCTAATGCTAATGATTCTGTGGAAAATCAATCTCGGATAGCCCCCGTGAAAAAATTATTCTATACAAATATTAGCCCCCCTAGAAAAAAAATTCTGGTTCCGCCCCTGAATAGCATGAAGGGGATAGAGTAGTGTATTTGTGACCAACGTAATTAGATAAATAATATGAAACATATAGAGTAGTGTATTTGAGACCGATGTACTAAAGAGAAATAATATGAAATGGATAAAATGGTGTATTTAGAACCAACGTAATTAGAGAAATGATTGTTTTGTATTACATAGTAAAGAACACAAAGTCTCTTGTCAGACTTTGAAAATTCAAATGCATAAAATAAGATCATCAAGTGGGCGGGTCACGCGGGTCAACTCTGACCCGACCCACCCCACTAAAAAAAAAGTTCACCAAAAACAAGATCATTCTCAACACTAAAAAGTATCAGTCCGAAGTATAAAAAGTTTAGAGGATTTATTTTGCGTTTTTTATTTTTTTTGAGGGGGGTTTAGGGGGTTTATTTTGTGTTTTTGGGGGTTTATTAATTCCATTTTATGATATAAATTCATACTGAATTCAAACAAATTAAATCAATTCACTTGAATTTTAGGATTCACTAACTTAATTTTAGGATATAATTTTTTTGTGAAAAAACAAAAAAAAAAATAGAAAATTGAAAAAAAATAAAACAAAATAAAAAATAAGCCCAGAAAAATAAATCAAGAATATGTATCATTTATTTGACAATAATTCGACAACATAAACTTCTAATAATGAATATTCAGAATTCTTGCGTATGTTTTATTCTTCCCTCAATTTATCTGATTAGACAAAGTTGTTGTAATTTTGATCAAACTTATTCAACGAGGAGATGGCAGTAATTATTGTGTTCATATTCGAGTCCTAAATGGTAAGCTCTATTTTTATTTATTTTTTAACTATTGTTTATGTCCTTCCCGGCTTACACGAGCCAGGCAGGGCTCAATTCAATAATATAAATGAGTTCCCGTACATGTGCACACAATTATATTGTTTTTTTTATTTTTATTTTTTGAAGGATTTTCCTCAGTCACTTATAAACGACAATTTAATATTGTGATATCTATAGCAAAAACCGTCACACTACATGTATATATATAGGGGTTGAATCAAAATTACACTTTTTTCTGGTGAAGAAACTAGGAACCTATCTTATACCGTCCACCTAGATGATCTAATGGCTGAGATTAAATGTTCAAGTCAAGGCAAAAAAGAAGGAGGGAGGGTATGATTGTCAAATTTCAATAAAAAAGCTGATGTCATCACTTTTTAAAAAAAATCCTAAAAACTTTGAACGACCATAACTCACTCGTTTCAAATCGGATCAACGCAAATAATATATCAAATTAAAGATCTTTTCATGCTCTTTAATTTAAGATCAGTCATGGATATGTTTGTTCAAATAAATATAGACGAAAAATACAAAATATAAATTTTTACTCGTGTCCAGCGCGAAAATGCTTTCGTTAGCTTTTAAATAATGGTTCGTCAGCATTATGATAAGTTGATTACGTATGCTGACGAAGCATTTGTTATATGCTAACATATTGTATTTATTGTGCTAATGAATGATCATAATGTTAACGTACTACGCATACTTATATTATTATTATGATTTATTGCATTTCAATTATGACTTATAATTATTTTTTATGATTTAATTTTTATGTTTTAGTTACTAATTGAATATTATATATTATTTATTTTATCAAATTAGAATATATTAGTTAGAGTTTTCTTCATCCATTTATAATTTATAACTTATGCTAACGATGAATTGTCATATGCTAACATAGTTTATTCGCAATGCTTATAGCTGTCAAAACCGGCCCGGCCCGATGGGCCGGCCCGACCCAGCCCGATTTTGGGCCGGGCTGGACCGTGATTTTATAGGCCCGAAATGGTTTCGGGCCTGGCCGGCCCAATAAAAACACAGAAATTTAGCCTTAGGCCCGACCGGCCCGACCCGAAAAAAATGATTGGCCCATGGGCTCGGGCCGGCCCGGCCCGGTCCGACCCATTTGACAGCTCTAGCAATGCTGATAAAATAATATCATTATGCTAATGTGTTATATTTATATTGTTATTATGATTTATTTCATCTAATTGGGATTTATAATTAATTTTTAGAATTTAATTTTATTTTTGGATCATTGAAGTTTATTATATCTGCATTATGGTTTATTTCATCCTATTAGAATTTATAATTACACTTTAGAATTTAATTTTTTGTTAACAATATGAGAAAAAAATTTATTAGCATAAATATAACGCTTCGTTAGCATGATGATAATACTTCGTTAGCATGACGATATGTTATCAAATATCCTCCGCGATTTTTATATGAATTACCAAATTACGTTAATACCCCGCGCGAATTTTTTTCCAAATATTACAGGATTGCCACTACTCCTTTTAATCAAATATGGACCATAGATATTTATTGATTGTATGGTGTGAGATGGGTTCCTAGTTCCTATATTAGGTAGGGTTTGCATTGTAACCCTCCCATATATATATATACATTATTTCTCTGTTTTAAACAAAACAACTACACATATTTTTGTTATTTGCGTGTTTTCAATTCTATTTTTATAATATATATATATATATAATACAATAGGCATTAAAAATTAACACAAAAATATAGTAAGACAATCAATAAAACTATAGTAAATAAGAATAATGCATAGTTTTCACATCAAGCAATACCAATATTCACTTGATCTAATTCATATTCATCATATATATAGAGGTACGGTGATGGATGTATACGACAATTTAATACTTTATTTATTTGCAAAATTAGAGTTTTTAATTACGCAAGAGCATGACATCTACCAATCATTTATATTTGATTACACATCCCACCTTGAAAGTGTGACACGCAATCTCAACAATAACTATTACAGATGTTAGACCAAACTACCATTCACCATATTAATTAAGGGGGGGGTGTATTGGATGTGGATTTCGTTGGATTTTGATGGATTTTTAAATGTCTATGGATTTGATAAATCCATAGACTCCACATGGAATCTCCCAACTCCACGCAGAGTCTGGTGGATTTCGTGTATGGATTTCGGACCGATTTTGAACGATTTCAATGGATTTCAAATCCATCTACCCAGCGCTCGTTGGAATACAACGATCGTGGTGTTTGGAAAGAAATTGAACCCAGTGACCACTGGAAGCCAGCGGCCGCTGGGTGGCGAGCCGAAAGAACCCAGCGATCGCTGGCCTAAACGACCGCTGGCACCCAACGGCCGTTGGGAATAAATGGTATAAATGGGCAGAAAGCCCTAAATCGGGCATAACAGCCCTAAAACTCATTTCATACGCGAAAACGCGAAAAATTACTTTTTCAAATCCATCCGCTGCTCCACCGACCGTTGGAAGCCCACGACCTACCACATTCAATCATGGTTCGCACGAAGAATGCCAACATCGAGGCACACGAAGAAGACGAAGAGGAGGACCTCACGACGAGGTACGAATGTCCATTTCCTTTAAAAACTGAATGGGAGGGACAACTCTTTACAAAATTCAATGAATCTATGGTTACCATGCCTCGTTATCTTGATTGGGATTTGTTGCAAGATTTAAAAATTGTTGCAAAAGTGACGAAGTATTTGAAGGTTTTGGGGTTAAAACATTATGCTAAGCATGTTGATTATTCTGGTTATGGAGACTTGTGCTATGAATTTTTGTCTACTATGTATGTGATTGATGAACACAAGAAGCTTGGGGTTAGGATGAACGAGAGAGACTATCAAATTAGTTTGCCTAGAATGAAAACTGTGTTTGGATTTCCTACTGGTGGGGAACGGGGGAGACCCAATTTATTTAGTGTGGAAGCGGGTTGGCGTGAGTTGACTGGGTTTGATAATTGGAATAATTCGGATAAGTCGAATGAGTACATTCAAGACGCGGCATTGGCAATTGTGCACAAATTCGTTGCTTACAATGTGTCTGGGAAAGAGCAGGCGAATAAAGTGAACGCAAATGAGGTGTATTTGTTGTGTTGTGCGGTGAGGGGCACAAAAGTTTGCATTTCAAACTTCATTTGGTCGGCTATGAGGCAAATGCAGACTCGTGCAGGCACGCATCCTTCGTTTGCTCCTATTGTGACAAGATTGGCACATAATTTCGGCGTTCTCAGTGCCACGACGGGTTATCAGGAGGGGCATGATGAAATCAGGCCGTATTCGATCGATTTCAGTGAGCTAAAAGGTGCTCAAATTATTAAAGATCGATTCACGTTATTACCTTCTGCTAAGAGGCCATGTGTGAGCAGGCACACAAATGATTTGCTTGTCAAGAGTCAAGGTGATTCTGGTGTCGGCCCGTCCACTGGTGGTAATGAAGGTGGTAATGAAGATGAGGAGATGGAGGAAGAGGAGGAGGAAGAGAAAGAGCAACCTGAGCAGCCACCTCATACAATGTCCGGAGATTATTATGGGCGATTCCATAATGATTTGATGTCATTTCGGGAGCATATCGATGCATCATTTGGATCACTGAGGCAGCAGATCCACGATGGGTATGAGGCGCATACCCAACAGATGAACGCCCGATTTGATGCGCATACCTAGCAAATGAACGCTCGATTTGACGCACAGGATGCACAAATTGCATCCTTACAGGCTCAGTGGGATGCTGGGACTGCCTTCTATCCGCCACCACATCCACCACCTAACAATTAATGGTTTGTTTTTTGCATTTCATGGATTATATTTTGATTGTTTGAATAAATGTTTATGTTTACTGTTGGTTTTTTGTTGATCTTTGGTGTTTGTGAATCGTGTAGGTGTGATCGCTCGAGAAAGGCAAATGCCGGAGGCGGAGGACCCAACTGTCATTGTTTGGGTATTTTTTTTTTATTCTGTCGTTGAACTGTAATGTTTTTTACTTTGTTAAACTGTGTGTTTTCTATTTTGTTGAACAATATGTTTGTGAACAATGTTTATCTCGATTATGTTTATTTTTCATTTCATTTTACTTCTTTAGTACGATGATTGAATGGTGCATAAAGTGTTAAAAAAGAATACAAATATCAACGTAAACATTGTACAATAGAACACATAGCGAAAAAAAAAACCATACTTCAAGCCCAGCGGCCGCTGGGAATGTTTCTGTCCCATATTCCCAACGCGCGCTGGATCCCAGCGGTCGCTGGGCTTGAATTATGGCCGTCCGAACGGCCGCTGGATCCCAGCGGCCGTTGGACTTTATGTTTTTTACATAAAACGGTGTTTGACGAATATTTTTTTATCATATGGATTTTCAACTATTTTTATGTCTACTACGTAAGTATGATGATTCATCGGATACACAAGTTGTGGAAGAAAAACACAACAATTATAAAAAATGTGTTATTCAAATTCGTTATAAAAATTTAACACAATAAACACAAATTGTTTATAAAATACCAATTATAGTCAATGTTTCATAGTCATTTAAAAAAAATATTACTCAGCATTTTCATCTTCGATTTCATCATCATTTCCATCACCGTTATACGTGGGCCTCGCTTCCCACATAGCATTGGCAATGCTCATTCTCCATGCATTAGCTTCCGTTCTTTGTTGTAGTTGGCTTTGAGATAGCCATTCCATATTTTCTTCTTCTGGAGGAGGTGGTGGTAAATCTTCATCTCCTTCATATTCCACTGGAAATTCATCAGAGCGGCACTCTTTTCGGAGAAAATTGTGTAAACCAGCACAAGCCAAAACTAATTCAGCTTGGATTTGAAATGAGAAGGGAGGTGCCGTTTTGAAAATTGTGAATCTAGATTTGAAGACACCAAAAATCCTCTCAATCACATTCCTTAACGATGCATGACGGAGATTGAATAATTCACTTGCATTTCTGGGGTGACGACCTTGACCACCAAAATCTTTTAAATGATATCGAACACCACGTAATGGAGCTAAAAACTGACGTCTATTAACAAATCCACAATCCACCAGAAAATATTTACCTACAACAAAATAATTTTATTATTATTTGTCAAATAGATGCCTTTACACTATTTAAAAAAAACACAATTATAAATATGGTACATACCTTGCGGCACCTGAATGTCATTTGTTCTAGATAATGCATCACTTAAAAGCTTGGAGTCATGTGCTGAACCTTCCCATCCACTTAGCACATACATGAACTGCAAATCAAAGTTGCAAGCTGCCAAAACATTATGTGATTGCATACCATGACGATTACGAAAACTGCTTACTTCTCGGCATGTTATCGTTGCCGGAATATGAGTTCCATCTATAGCTCCGATGCAATCCTAAAATAAAGTTAAGATAAGATATAAACAAATAAAACGTTTAAAATACAATACATAATAAATGATACATACCTTAAAAAAAGGCATAAATCTTGTGCAATCCTGAATTTTAGCTGGGGTCTGTATAGACGGCTTAACCATCATATCCGGTGCTATCATGTTCAATGCCTTTAATACTTTATTGAAATTTTGACTTGTGGCAAAATGAGAACGACTGAATCTTTGACGAACATTACAATATCTGTCGTTGTGCCCGACAATGATCAAGAATGTTGCCACCATTTCTTCAACACATATGTGTCTTGTATCTTGTAGAGGCGTTTTATCTCTTATGATAGAGCAGAACTTCAGAAACGCATCAGGATACATTCTATACAACTGTCGAAAACTTTGTGGATCTCCTTCAATCATATCTTTAAAAAAATGATATCCAATTCTCGTAATTGGTCGTCGCTGCAAAGAACGTTCAATATGCTGACACATCATATCAATTTCCCCTAATAGTGTTAACACTGTCTTGGCTGTCAATAGCAAGAGCTTAACATTTTCATAGAATTCTGTCTCCTCTTCCTCATCAATTTCTTCTTCCATCTCTTCATTTTCAATTTCTTCTTCCAATATTTCATGATTTTCCATGCTATATAATCAAAACATAATGTTAATTTCGAATAAACCAAACATGTTATATAATCAAAAAACATAATTCATAACATCAAATAAATAATCAACATAAATTCTAACAAGACATCCAAAAAAATACTAATAAATCAACATCAAAGTATGTCAAATATGAAGCAAAATATCCCTATTTCTTAATCTTGTAAGCTATCCACTGAGCTCGTTCCTCAACACTCATCTTCAAAAAACTATTTTTTTGGGACTTCGTTACAAGCAAGTCAAATGCCTTAATCCGAGTGTCTGCATCCAAATTTGGGATCTCTTTGATTGCATCCCATGTAGTGTACGATCTTTCTTTTTCTCTTTTCTCCAATTCGCTATCTCTTTTCAGTAAGAGACCGTGAACTTCACCAAACAGTGTTTTCACCTCTTCCATGATCTTTTCACTAGAGCCAGAAGTTGCTTCATACTGAGTTCTACTTCTTTTGGCTTGCTTCGGTCTTTGAGTGGAGCTCTTAGTCACTTCAGGCTGCCCAGAAGGTGGTGTGAAACTAGACGGCGGTTGCTCATCTTGTGATAGTGCGACAAACGCATCATTCTCAGGATCAAACGTTAAATCTTCTATGTGCGCATTTCTATTTTCATCTTCTCCTAATGTATTTGCATCAGTAGCAATTCCCAACCCAATTGAATTTCTTCCGACGGCAACACCATTACCCACCGCAATCCTCAAATCCTCATAATCAGTGGTATCTCTATATCGCAAGTGTGTGTCTTTCGGGTGAGACTATAAAAAAATAAAATCAAAATAATTAATTCACTTTATTAATTAAATAAAAATATTGAATAATAATTTTTTTCCAATATGATACCTACCGATAAGTACGCATCCCACACTTCATCTGTAGCCGTGAATTTTTTCGTATTGTCGTCATATCCAAAACCAGAACTATACTTCAACAGGTTCGAATAACTGATCCAACGACTCTTAAACCATTTGAGCCGGCTTTGATAATTACTGTAGGTCCTATTACACCCGAGTCTTTCATTAAACACAGTAAGTATTCTTTCTTCCACAGTGCCTTTGCTAAATATGACACTATTATCACGCCATCCGTGATGCGCACCATCAACCATAAGTTCTAGCAGAAGGTCAGTCTCTTTCTTACTCCAAGGTTCATAAGATGTCCTCTTTTTCGAATCTTGTTGTGAGTCCCCCATGATAATACTAATATAATATGTTGTATACACTATTAATCATCTTATCATTAATAATAACACCATATATACTAGTTTTCTATGATTCAATAATCAGTCAAATTATATCAAAATCAAAAGAGAGTAATTCAAGACAATTAATGAATACACGAGTTAAAAATAATAATCATAATCGAATAGTATGGAGAGTACCTGATGAAGATTGTAGGCGCCGCCGCTAGGGAATAATCGTTGTCGCCGCTGCCGTTCGTAGATAAATTGTGGAGGAAAAAAGAGACCGTGAATGAATATTTATTAGCGGATTATGCCAGGCCCAGCGGTCGCTAGACCCAACGGCCGCTGGGATATCACCGTCTTAAACCCAGCGGCCGCTGAGGTGCCATCCTTAGCGACTCCAGCGGCCATTGGGTCGAGCGACCGCTGGGAGTCCCAATTTCGTGTACCCACCGGCCGCTGGGTCACAACGCTCCCCGGATTTTCCAAATCCATCGAAATCTCGTGTCTGGAGGTCGGATTTCATCCTTCATAATTTTCACGTGAAATCCATCCGAAATCCAACGAAATCAATGAGTTTTTAAAGTCCGTGGATTGTTGAATACCTCAAAATTTTGCTGGACTTTTAAAAGTCGTGATTGAATACACCAGGATTTCATTGGACTATTAAAAGTCTGGATTGAATACACCAGAATTTCGTTGGACTTTTAAAAGTCTGGATTGAATACACCTGAATTTAAAAATTCCAATGAAATCCAACGAAATCCACATCCAATACACCCCCCCTAAGTAAAACCATATTATGAACCACGATATTTTAGAAATTATAATATTATGAAGAATTTTAACATATCCAACCAAACAATAGGATATTAAGGGGAAGTTATACTTTGATACTTATATTTCGGGCTCTTTTTTAAACTAGCCAATTTTGTTAAAATTAATAAAATAGTACCCACTTTTTTCAAAAATTTACAAATCTAACATTTTATCAATTTTATGGTCTGAAAAGTGTATATAATTGATTGGATTTTAATATTTTTATTTCTCCATCTGCGTAAAAAAAATCATTCAATCAAGAAATCTTATAAAATAGTCGATTATGTATGGTTTTCGAGCCGCAAAATTAATAAAATATTAGATTTGTAAATTTTTTTAAAAAAATGAATATTTTTTGTTAATTTGGAAAAAATGGTGAAAAAAGAACTCAAAATTTAGGCATTCAAGTGTAGATTTTCCTAATAATTAATACATAAATCTTGCATTTATTTTAATTGAGCCAAACAAAATATAATGTTGATATATTATCTATCTAATTAGTGAGGTCCTGTGTTCGATCCCCTCCAAGCCTCATTTTAGTTATTTTTGTCCCCCTTTTTTTCAACTTTTTCCCTCATTTGATCATCATAATATTTATTTTCATTTAAATTTTTTTCCCTCATTTTATCATTATATTTTTTGAGCATTCAAGACAATTATTTGTGTTCACATTTTAGTTGTTTTTGTGTGTTTTTTTTTTCCTTTCCTTTTCCCCTCATTTTATCATCATATGTTTTTATTTTATTTTTTTGCATCTAAGGCAATTGTTTGTGTTCTTCTAATAACTTTCTATGTTCTTTTTAACATTTTATTTTGATTTAATTATTTTTCATTTTTTTATTGTTTAAAGTTTTTATGTTACTCCCTCCGTCCCATAATTATAGTCCATTATTCTTTTTTGGGATGTCCCAAAATCACAGTCCCATTCTAAATTGAGATTGTATTTAAATATTCTTTTACAAATATAACTCTAGTTAATATAGTATGAATGAAATTAATATAGTAAAAAATAGGGGCGATATATGATATTTATTGTAAATTGTATATTTCCAATACATATTAAATGACATCTCTTAATCTGTGTGAAAATGAGGAGTGGACTACAATTATGGGACGGAGGGAGTATTAAATTGTTTTTATTCATGAGAGGTACATTGATTTAACAATTTGATTTACAAAATTTATCATAATATAAGCTATGGAAGTTCAATTCTAACTTTTATATTTATATATACTTAGATCTATACCGAATTTAATTGCAAATACTATAGATTCATATATAATTCGCTTGCACTGATATTTGTACGTTGTAAATATTTCTTTAGACGTGAATGTTTTAATTTTATTTGAATTATCTTATGGTTGTGATTTGTAAATTCTGATAATTTATATTGTGATCGATCGAGTGGAAAACTTTATGGCCAAATAAACTTTATGTGTGTAATCATAGCATTTTTCTGTGTAAATTTTCATTTTCACCTAATTACTATACGTAATTTTTTACCATTTCTATTTTCTATTAGAATAATATAGACATATACTTCTAATTAATCAAAATATAAAAACGTATATTTCAATTCAAATCATAATTGCATAAACAAAATCGTGCATTGTACTGTTATATCTGTTGTATTTTGTGGATATTTTGTATATTCGGCAATTAGATTAAATTTTCCGATGCAAGTTTTGACTCTACAACTACAAATCACACAAACTCAATTAATTTCTTTTGCGCCATTTTTTCATAGCATACTTATTATGTACTCCAAGGTGATATTAATTTTTTGCTTGTTTAAGTAGTTATTATAATTATTGTTTATATATATGAAAATAAAGTTTAGTTTTTTAATCTATTTAAACTTTTTTATACATTTGTTTCACACACCTATGTGTGTATTGCGAATATATATTTACTATGATTGGATTTTACTTTTAGTTTTTCAATCATGATAAAATAAAATAATACCGAGCATCGCGCGAGAGACATACTAGTTTGGTAAAAAAGACAATCTTAGTCAAATATATAAAAGACATTACATACTGCCTAGCAACAAACCCACAATGTGTGTATATTAGATAAGTTATAAACACATATTCAGATTGCATGTACAGTTTCACTTGCACGTTTGAATCATTATTATTTTTTCGGCTAAAAAAAGACAAAACTATTTAAAAAGCAAAAATGGTTCTCCTAAATTATTCAAAATATATGAAATCGACACTCGACATTAATTAAGTCTTTAGATTTTTATGTTATGTAAAACGTGCACGAGTTATTCAATCTAATTATGATGTATTATGATGATGATACTGTGTAATGTGGGTATAGCTGAAAAGTTATCGTCGTGGGATTTTCATTGGTACCATCAATTTACCGGAAGGGATGCCAACCGATTGAGTAATTGGCCTATGTCCATTGAAGGACCAAATTGGCACACTTGGTGCAACTTGCATGTGAACTTATTCTTCTTCATGGGGTAGCAAATAGCTTAGTGAAAAATAATTGAACGAATGATTATGATGAAGCATAGGATTGGATTCCGAGAAGGCTCCAATGTTTACATATCATATTGTATATATCAAAACTAATATTTATTTTTGTCTAAAAATATTCCCAATAAATATTCAATGAATATATTCCATGTGATCATAAAATATATCTCCCTCAAAGTTCATGCACAACCTTGCGTCCATAAAATTGTTGTTCTGTGTACGTATATACTATCATGTTATCCAATTTTATTGCATATTGATTTACAAATTTTGAGGTTGATCACAGTCCATTAATCGCTGACCCCAACAAATTTTACGAGCATGCCCTTGATATGGTACAAAATTACAATTACTACTTCCCATCTAATTACAATTACAATTTTATTTTCATAGCATGGTACAATGACAATTACAATTAGTTTATATAACTAATTCTTGTGTATTTTTAACAAACCATAATTATCTCAATACGGCAGTATCTCATCACAATCATTTTCCTCTCCTATATATTGCAAAACAATCAATGAAGTTTTGATTTTTAATTTTTTAGTTTGGAAGTCTAAAGTCAACAACCACCTTAACTTGACTATGCTAAAAAGCCAATTAATAGGGTATTCGCAGTTGACTTGACCCCTAATGCAAATTGATGCAATTAAAGGCCACATTATGAATTTTATAATGTGAAATGAAAAGGGTTAAATTAAATTGATACTAGGGGGGAAAATTGAAAAATAAAATAAAAAGGGGGCTCTTGAGGTGTATATGGGGACATACTATCTAACTTTGATTGATTCCAATATGTGTGGAGATATATTATATTAATGTAAATTAGAAATAAATGACAACATTTTGCTTTTCCACCAAGATTTTAGCTAGCCAAATGCCACGTGTCATGCGGCAAGTGGGCCAAGCAGGAAAGACTGGAGCGAATTGCCGCGTCAAATGTTGGGACGGTCTACCAGGTTGTATCTGGAACAGGAGGTGTCTCAATTTATTTACGCCCATCTAGAACCTTTTTTAAAATAAAATAAAAATAACTTCCTTTTTTTTTTAATTTTCGAAAAAGGGATTTTTTTTATTAATTTCAAAAAATTGTTCCGTCGCCTGAGAGATTCGAACTCTCGCGGGGAAACCCCATGTACTTAGCAGGCACACGCCTTAACCACTCGGCCAAAGCGACTTTTTGTTATGTGTTTTTAATAAATATTATTTATTCTCTCACTGCATTACCTTTAATATTTTCATACTTGTAACATCCCCAATCCGGCAAATCTATCCTACGTATCTTATTTATAATCCAAGTTTAAGATTCCCCATTTGTTTAATCTCCATAAAACGCCGTTTTTATGTCGGATTAATATTGGGGATGATACAATCGCAAAAATAATAAAGATTGTGATACAAATTGTAAATTTTTAATTAAACATTATACGAAAATTACAAAAATTAACCCTGTTTTTTAATATAAAAATTGTAATTAAAATTAAAATACTAGTTAGTGTGACTAGCTACTTATAATTTTCATTTATGCAGATAGGGGTAACGTCTGAATGGTTTGGCATAAGTATTTTGTGGTTACGTTTATGTTTGTGTTTTGTTGAAATTGAACAACAAAAATACAAAATGAAGTAGCAAAGTGTGAAGATGTTGTAGTTCTATGATGGATAAGATACGAGACTCAAGGTCAGAATCGATGATGTGTACAATAATTGATTAATTAGGTTAATCTCATTAAATTTTTGAATAAAAAACGCATTATCTTATCTTTTATGATGGTCTTAATTACCTTTGCCATTAATTATAACCAATAGAGCGTGATTTTTGTTTTCTTTGATGAGAAAATAATGGCCGAAGCTACATGCCTACATCCTATTTTATAAGTCCTCAATTGTGAAATCTTTTCAATATATGGCCACTACACATGAATACATGATCAACACAAATACCTTGATTCCTCAATTTTTTTTTAATATATAGCTACTTTGAAAAGTGTGAAATATTACAATGATTTACTATATAAAAGAGTGATTATTTTCAAGGAAACAACGAAATAATTCAAATTGGGCCTTAAATAGTTGTTGGGCTTTAATACATTAGGCCGAAGCATATTTCTTTTAAGTGAACAATCAAACTACTGTGCATTAGACAATCAAATGAATGTGGAAATGTAACATCACATCTATATAATCTATATAATATATAATAACAACACCGTATTCGTAAATAGAAATTTAATATTTTCCCGCCCATTTGCACCTTTCGAAAATAAAAAAATAATATTTTATATTACCCTATTATTAATTTTCCATTTAAAAGATTGAATATTAGTATAGTATAAATATATGATTATATAATTCCATAAATACTAAATTGCACGCAACTAATCATGGAGACTACAATTAATGGGATATATGTCTACATAATTATATATCAAATGTATATATATCAAAAGACCACAATTAAATTAACGAACTTTTTTTTTCAATTCTTAATATATATATATATGTAATTAGTTACGGTAAATATGTACAATTTTTTACATGTGTGTAAAACACAGACAATCAATATAAATAATTAACATAATTACATATATTTGTGAGTATTATTTTTTATAATAATATTAATTGATTGAATTTCAAACAAGTTTCAAAATATGCATGTTGGAGTATTTTTTTTTATTTTTTTTTAAAAGTCATTTTGTCTTTAAATATGAATATGATTGTCATTGTATATATTCTTTGCAAGGTTTAAGAGTTTTTTTTTTTGCATTAATATTTTGTTTTCTATTTTGTAGGATTAAAATTTCCAACTTGGTATCACAAATTAAAACTTTGAGAAGAAAGTAATATTTACAATTGTATTGCTTCAATTATTTTTTTATATAATGTTCATATCTTTTGTATTATAAAGAGTTTTTTTTAAATCTCTGTTATGTTGTTATAATGCTCACTTTGATTTTGTTGTATTATAAAAAAAATGTTTTTTTTTTTTTGGGAAATGCTCATAGAGTTGGAAAAAGTAATAAGTTGTCAAATTTTACAAATGACAATCATCCCACATTGAATTTTAAAGATAATTATTCCGCTTGAACATGCTATAAATTATAATGATCAACAACAAATTTCTCACACCTCACATTTCTCTTGGTCTTTTAGTTTAGACTTGAGAACAAATATAGTGTTTGAATTAATTAATTTAATATTTAAATATTTAAATTAAAATTTTGAATTACATATATTTTTTGAATTAAATATGTAAATCAATATCGGATCACAAACAAATCAATTAATCAATTCATCTATACTATTAATTTATAAAAATGTTTAAATTTTTCAAGTCAAACATATTTAATTATCAAATTAAATGTATTAATTGATAATATCAATTTAATGTTAAATAATTTAAAAATTTGAAATTAACATATATAAGTTATCAACTTTAAATATATTTTAAGTAGTCAAGACTTTTAATTTTTGAAACAAAATTTATCCCGCGTTGAAGAACTGACAAATATTATTGTGAATAAACAAAGTATAAATGGTGAGGCCCAATAATATTCTTTCCACCTTTCTTGCCCTTTCAATTGATATCAAGTACAAATAGTTTGAATTAACATTATTAAAAAATTCAAATAAAATATTTTAAATATTTTAAATTATTAATTTTAAAAAGTAATTAAGTTAATTAAATGTAATTAAAAAATCAAGATATGCATAAATTTTTTAAATTAAATATATTTAATTTTTCAAAATAAATGTATTAATTGATTTTATAAATTTATTATTAAACAATTTAAAATTTTGAAGCTAAAATATTTAATTTATCATTTTTAAATATATTTTAAATAGTTAAAACTTGTATTTTTTAATTTTTAAAAATGATTTATTGTACATGAACGAATTATAAATTATGAGATCCGACATTCGACAATGGTCTTCCCACCTTTCGTGATCTTTCAGTTGAGATCAAGTGTAACATATTGATATTCGATTTTATTAATTTAATAGTAAATATATTTTAAAATTAAAATGTTGTATTAAATATATTAAAAAGTTGGAATAAAATAATTTAAATATATTAAGTTAACCGAAGAAGGAGGTTCGAAGAACGTTTTTCAAACCTAAAAAGGGATTTGAAATGTAAAATTACAACGAGGGTCAAAGTCTTCAGAATTATTGAGGGGATGGGAGCTTAATTAGCTAGGTCACCATAATCTGCAGACCAACCATTTTTTTCTTTTTTTCATTTTTTGCTTTTTGTGACTGGTTAATGATAGTGTTTAGCTTTCTTCATTTTTATGTTGGATTCATGGTTGTGGACGCGCATAAATGGAGGAAGAGGGGAGAGACAGTGACACCACTGCGGGATGGAGAAGAAGAGGGTGGGCGAGTGGTGGAGAAGAAGACGTGCATTCTCCTTTTTTTTTTTGTTTATCTACAGTTGGGTATGAAGTTACATGTAATAACATATAACAATCTATTTCAAAAGTCAAAAATATAATTACAATCCATTTTATATGAGTTGATGGTTTTTTATTAATTTGATAAAGTTTGAAGAGATTATTGATGCATATTCTAAAAAAAAAAAATACACAAGTAATTTATAATTCAGTCAATATAATTCATATTTTTATTATTATATATAAATATTTTTTAATAATATTCATTGTGCATCGCACATGTGGTGTGTTAGTTTTATAATAATACTCAGTCCGTCCTAACAATATAGTCCTCCTCCCCCTTTTACAATCATTGGGAAAAAATATTTTAATGTACTGGAGAATGAATGTTAAATTTCAAAGAACATTAAATATGAATATATTAAGGAAAATGGAAATTCAATGCACACATATAAGGAAGGTGGACTATAATTGTGAGAATGAGTAACAAGAAATTTAATTCAAAAGAGAATGAATGTTAAATTTCAAAGAACATTAAATGCGTATATATTAAGGAAAATGAAATTTAATGCACGTGTAATGGAGGTGGACTATAATTTTGAGATAGATTAAAAAAAGAAAAAAGGATTACAATTATAGAACAAAGAGAGTACTTTTTTTTGCATGTCTATCCACCCCCAAAAATAGATATCCTTCTCATAAAGAAAAGAATCACATTTAACCTATAGATTATCCATGATTATGGGGGGAAAATAGAAAATCACTCGAATATAAATTTAATTTCCCACTACTCTTTTCTAAGAAAATCAAATCAAATCAACCTCTCTCTCTTTTTTATTAAAGTGGGAAAAATACAATAAATAACCCACTACTCTAGCTTTCAATTTTATTTTTTATTTGCAACTCAATTAAGTTATTAAATACAAACACAATCTTTGGATGCTATATCAAACATTTCAAATAAGTTAAATAATTATAAATTGTAATATATTCAAAAGAATAAGATGAAAACACTACCTATTCATTTGTATGTAAGAATCATGACTTCTAAATTATGGATATATGAGTAGTTAACATGTAAAATTATGCATATGATACGATAATTTTAAAATAATAAAAATACTGTATGATACAATATCTTATTTTGGTAAAACTTTTTACATAAGTAATTATTAAATATTTATATCTTTTCTGATCGTGCTATTAACGCACACTATCTAATATTTAAGACGAAATTATCCCGTGAAACCAACAAAAAAATAAAATAAAATTGATTGCTGTAGAATTTGACCTTTTTTTGGAGTTTGGCAAATTTTTACCCTTTATTGAAAAAAAGGAAAAAGTAAAAACAGTGATTGGGTAAAATTCCCTCCCACCAAACCAAACACGACATTCTTCGCTTTCTGAGAGTCATTAGATAATCCACTGGCCCAAAAATTCTGCCCTCAGTCGTCACTCGTCAAACCCCTTGTCAAATTCCTTTTCCCCCCCTTTTCCGATTCTGCCCCTCCGCCACCGTCGCCGGTGCCGCCGCTTCCATCCGCGCAGTACCGACCTTATGTACTGGAAGAAGATCCGGCTTCTAGGGTTTATTTTCAGCTCTGTCTTGATTCTCTGCGCCGGTTAATTGAGTTGGAGGATTCGTGAATCCATGTTAGTTATCGTTGCGATTTTGCTGATTTTTGGTGCTGTAGTCCGCCACAAGTGGAAGAATGCGGCGGCGAAGAAGGAGGAGATTTTGAGGCTTCTAGCTGCGGCCTCCCATGAAGAGGCGGAAATTGCTAAGCTGCAGGGAGTTGATGTGTATGAATCTCCTCCGCCGCCGCCACCGCCGCCGCAGATTCAGAATCAGTATTTTTGTGCTGTTTGTTATTGCCCTACGACTACTCGGTGTTCTCAGTGCAAATCTGTCAGATACTGGTGAGTGTTTGTATCCGTGGGTTTTGAATAGGATTTGCAGAGAATTGCTTTATCTCTTCGATTTTATTCTGAAATTAGTTTTTTTTCCCTCTCTAATTCTTTTGGTGGATGGATGTTTCAATCGATCAGTGAATACTTGTTAAGATTGGAGAATTTAGGGATATTAAAATCAGATAGCTGTATTTAGCTATTCTATCATTCGAAAGTTGAATTGCATTAAATTTGAGGATATGCTTGAAACGTGGGTAAGGCCTAAAATGATACGACTGGGAAGTAGGTTGTTTGGGGACTGGAAGTGCTATTCAATTTATTTGGGGATGTAGCATATAATGATAGAAATACTGATACATTTAGCTCACACGTGGAAAAGGAAATGAAGCCTGAATCAGATATATCCATTGTGTAAAAGAGGAAATGAGCTATGCTGTGTATGCAAGAAACTAATAGGTTTTAGAGTTTTGGTTGTTCAAATTGGATTTCAAATTATTTTGTGTTGCAAGATATGAGACATATGAAAATGATTTTCATGTTGACAGTTACAGGATTTACTCATTGAAAAGATTCTGTTGATATTTAATGCTAAGACTCTATCATCCAGGAGCTTAAGTAATGTATTGTATGTTCATGAAATGATGGCTTACAGATATCCCATCTTTTGTGTGTTGAATTTATGTGAATTGCATATAGAAACCCCATTTGTGCCCAGTAAAATGATACAGAACATGTGGGAGAGGATTGATCCTGTTTAATTACCACGTTCTTCTAGGTTTTTCCTCTGACACTAGCAATTGACTTTATGCTAATTATTTCTACTTTTCTGTATATATATTTGAAGCAGATGTAATACTTGGGATATCAGTGCATTTCCATGATGTCATGGTACCCATTCTCTAAATACTGGGCCTAGCTATGCTCAAGTAGTTTTAAAGAGTGTCCTTAACTTAGTCTTTCGTTGTGGTACAAATAGTTATTATTGCTTAATAAGTAAGTTTTTTGCTTATGAATCAAATGGTAGTCAATAAAACTGCGAGGAGCCAAGGTCGTTTTTAACTCATACGTAAGGGTGGATATGATGTTGAATGGAGCAGTTAAGAAAGATCACATGCTAAACTCCAAATAGCTTAGATCGTCGACATCTGATGGATGTTTTTTCAAACATCTTGTTTACCATGACTTTGTGATTCATAATGCAGCTTGTTAAGGGATGTTGATCATGTGTTAACCTCCAAATAGCTTAGGTAGTTGACCGCTCGACATCAGGTAGGTGTTTATTCCATGGTTTAAAAAACCGCACAAAAGGCGGTCCTTGGCACCCATAAACCGCCCCTGAGGTGCCGCCTCACTGCCCTCAGATGAGGCTTAAGCCTCAGCCTGGCTAAGGCGGTCGAGGTGGTAAGGTGCGCCTCTGTCGTGAATTCTTACTTCTTAATTTTTTTTGGGATTTTTTTCTAGTGGGCTATTTTATATTTGACTTAAACTTATAAACCCTAAGCTTAAGTCTTGCCCATCTGTTTCTACTCGTTTTCTACTCACTCCTACCTCACAATCACGATATGCGATAGAGGAAAAAAATATTCTGCCCTTCATTTGCTCCAGCCCGGCTCCCTCCTCTCCTCTCCTCTTCTCCAGCTCGGCGCACACAAAGACACCTAGACTTGTGGATGAGGAATATGAAGGAGGGGGAGACTAAGAATGAAGATGGAAATTTTCTCCAATTGATTTGACAATATGAGTTGGAAGTGGAACTAGAAATATGTTATCATCTCGCATTTAGTTTATAATTTTAAGACTTTTGAACCAGTTCTTTCAATAATTTTATGTATTTTTTATGGAATTTATGTTTGTTATGATTTATATGAGTTAATGTGCAAGGTTATGAACTAAAATTTTATTTTTTCTTATGTGAGGCGTAAGCCTCATGTAGGGGTAGAATCAAGTCGAGTAGTGGTCTGTTCGAACTCAAGCTCGACTTAACATTCTCAAAGCTCCAGCTCGACTCGAACTCGATTGAGTCTCAACTTTTTGAGCTCGAACTCGACTCGACAGATAACTCGATGGGCTCGAGCTCGATTATATTTTAATTAAAATAAATTGCGATATTTATTAAACAAAATCTAAAATTGAACATCAAGAATAACAATCCTCAATTCCTAATATCTCGTCTAAACATCCAATTTACATTTAATGAGCATCAAAGTAATTTGCAAAAATGCAATACTACAAATGAAGATTCATAATTTTATCCAAATAAAACATCAAACAATGGAATTTCTGTTGAGTTATTGGCGATTCGCAGAGATCCAGCTGTTCTCTTTCCTTGACAAGAATGTGTGTTTAACAAGTCATCTTCCATAATCTTCTAACAAGCTCCCAAAATTAAAGTAGAAGAACATAAAATATGGAGTTACTAGTTATTGGAGACACATTGAACTGAATGAGTAGACACATGAAACTGAATGAGTAGAGAAACATTAGAAGAAAACCAAAAATAATTAAATAAATTGAATAGCAAACATAGAAATTAGAAGAATATTAAATTGAGTAGAGAAGGAGGGCCATGAAGTTGGTTGCTGATTTCCGGCAAGAAACGTATCCGTCAATGCCGAAATTTAGAGCCACAAAACTGAATTGTGTGATTCGATAAGAGGAAATGTAGAGGAAGAGGGAGAAGAGTGAAGAGAGGCGCCTCCTCTTGCCCTAGATTTAGAAATATGAAATGGGAAATGGGTGGTTGTGTTCTTTTATATTTAGGGTTACATAAGTAGATAATTGAATGTTTAGGGGTAAAATAGTAAATTGCATATTAACTCGATTTAAGCTTGTGACCTTATCGAGCAGCGTATAAATGAGCTCGAGCTCGACTTGACCAAGTACAAGTTGAGTTTGAGCATCTTACGAGTCAATCCCAAGTAGCTCATGAGCTAGCTTAACTCACTCACACCCAAGGTTTTAAAGACATAATCGGGAACTGAGGCGTTTTCCCAAAGCACCGCGAGGCGTAAGTCTCGAGGCGAACCGAGGCGTAAGCCTCAACAATAAAAAGAAAATATAAAAAAAATCATAAAAATCATAAATTCATACCACAAAACATATAATTCCATAACAAAACACATAATTCCATAACAAACACAAGAACCAAATCCAACAAACAAAAGATCCAAGTCCAACAAACACATAAAAGTTTTTTAAGTCTTAAATCATAATCCAAAATAGTTCAACTTCCAAGTCTAAACTTAGAGATTCAAAGCTCCAAGAATTTTTCAAGGTCCTCTTCTCCATCCTCATCATCTCCATCATCTTCCTCATATTCTTCTTCATCCTCATCCGCCAAGCTTTGGACATATTTTTACTGCTTGCTACAGCTTAGTTGCGCCGCTGAGTCCAGCCGTGGACCGACGTGCGCTGCTCAGTCCAGCCGCCGAGGAGTTGAGGAGAAGAGATGGAGGTGTTGAGAGGATGGTTATGTTTTTTGCTTTTTTCGCACGTCACTTCTTGCGTATTACTCAGATTGAGCAATTTAGGGTTTTTAATTGTTGTGGGATTGTGGGCTAATTTTTTTAATGTTTAATTAGATGTGGGCTAGTTGGTCAAAGCCCAAAAGAGTAAAAAAAAAACCCAAAATATTTAATTTACTGGTTCAATCAGAGGCGCACGCCTCTCACGCCTCGGCGCGAAACACCTCAAGGCAGACCACCTCACCGCCCATCCAAGGCGTGGGTATCAGATAAAATGGCTGAGGCGGCGCCTCAGATGCGTTTTTTCACCACCTCACCTCAAGGCGCGCCTCGAGGCGTTCGCCTCGACCGATTTTTAAAACGATGCTCACACCTCTAGCTTCACGGTACTACGAGAAAAGTCCTCAAGACTAAAAATTGTGTTTTAAAACCTTGGTTTATTCAAACACCTTGTTTACCAATGACTCGGTGACGAACTTAGGAACTTTATTCAGTGGCCAACTTACAGTAATAACTTAATTCATGAAATAAAACAGTAAGTTCATCCAATTTTGATGAAGTCTGGATATTCTCTTAATTACACGTCTGCATTAAAAAGAAACAGGTTAACAAAATTACCTCAATAAGCATTGCTTTTGATAAATTTACAATTGATTGCGTGTCCTAAGAAAACTCTTCACATTTAAAATTAGTTGTGCTCCATACCATTACTATCTGTAACAAGCTATAATAATTCGCATACAGCTAAATATATTTAATACAAAGAATAAATGATGAGTTGTAAATGGGATGAAATTTAGATTAAAAGACAAAAATTGAGAAGTTGAATATAATCTATAAAAAATAAAAAATACACAACGACAGAACCAAAGCAATAATATATATGCAAGAAGCTAAAGCTATAAATTACAACCATGTTTGAACTTGAAGTGAGTATATTTCTTTTTTAGTGAATCATGATAAAATTTCAAGTGGATTTGACAAAGATAGCAATAAAGAATGACATTGAAAAAGATGCTAGCACTAGTAGTAATAAATGATGCCTTAAAACGTGAAATTTGTGTAGATATTTTTTTACTTTTCAAATAAGTACTATGAAATTACTAAAATGCCTTTATAATTTTTTAAAATTTGAGACGGGCCCATTGCTCCCTTGGCCCCCATATAGGTCTGTCCTTACATTGTGATTCATATTGCATCTTGTTGAGGGACGTTGATCCCATTTCTCATAAGCATTAAAAGGCCATGGATCTTTCTATTATGACTATCAAACATTAACTTCAAAAAGATTATTAGTCTATTATGATATCCTATTACTTCTTTTACTGGCCTTTCATTTCCAAAAGGGACATATAAACGTTCTCTAACTTGAATATTCTTTGATTGGAAGCATGTATATTTGTTTCCATATGGAGTATGCTAGCGAGCAAGAATCAATGAAGACCATAGAACATTGGCTATACATGAAATGATACTTAACTAAATTAGACCTTGTCGGGTTTATGATATTGTTGAAATTAAAAATTTTAAAGAATAATAAATAAAACAATATGTATTGATTGATTAAGAAAAGATAATTGTCATAATTCAAAATAAAATGTAAATCATTAATTAATCAAGTTATACACTCAATAGTTAAAGTACACTTTACTTGAATTATTTGTTTTGAAACCTATATATATATATATATATATTTAAATTTATTTAGTGAATCTATCTTGGAATTATTTTAAAGTAGTGTATTCGACATTTAATCTATTTAATGTAGTTTAGGAAATGAACATGATGCTCCAGACGATGACATTTGGCAAGGTAAATTATAGGCGATAATTTTTTTTAAGCTGAGAGTGCAGATGATGCACTTAAAAATGTAGACTAGACTTGATAGGAGGGTGAGTTAGTGAACAAATGCTCCAAGAATGTTGTGGTTGAAGATGGAGTCTGGGAAACAATTCTATCTCGAGTAACTATGTGTGTGTGTGTGTGCATTATATATATATATATATATGTATGTACGTACGTATGTCTGTATGTATGTATTAATTATTCATTTTAGCTCGGTAACATTTTCATATATGCTTTGTAGTTCTGGCAAGTGTCAAATAATTCACTGGAGACAAGGTCATAAGGATGAATGTCGGCCTGCTTCTTCATTGCAAGTCAGCAAGGAAAGTGCATGTGCTGTGAAAACAGCTCTCCTAGAACAATTTGAGATCAATTGCAATAATGAGGCTGAAATTTGTTCTGATCCGACTGAGCAGCTTGATGATTCTGGATCTTCAAGCAGCTCCTTGCCTTGCTTTTCTTCTTCAGCCGAACATAGTGAAACATCATTTGATGCTTCAAGCAGTGAGAATTTTGAGTTGGGAACTCCTATTGGGCCTGATAAAGTGGCTTCTGGAGGAATTGATTATCATATGTCACAGAGTACATCTGATTCGGATGAGGCAGATGTATCGAGCGTGTCCCCCTTGCATCCTACTACGCAGGTAAACAATAAAATTGGGGTTACAGAGATAAAGAAGTCACAATCTACCAAACCTGACGATGGCTTTCGGAAAACCAGCACTGAAGATAAAAGAACTGGTGATGAAGCTGCTCTGTCAAAAGACTGTGTGGGTACAACTGAGTTGAGGAGCTCAAAATCATATGGTTCTCCTAAGACATCCTCATCTGTGGAAAATCATACAAATCAAACACACCTGCCAAGCGATAAAGTTACAAAATCCATGTACTCTAGGAGATCAGGCAGTCATCAACAAGTTCCTAATGTTGATATTAAGAATTCACCTTGCTTAAAATCTTCAAGCACGACTTCTTTAGACTTCTGGGGAAATGAAGCACAGTTGTGTAGAAGTACAGAAACAAGATCATTGTCCTTTAGGAGTCCAGAGAATGACGAAAGGATGTCCTCAGAAACTGGCAGTGGTCATAGTTTGCTTTCAGAATTAGAAGATGCTCAAACATTATTACAACCTACCAGTAAAGCTCTGAAGACATCGATGCGGAAATTTGTAGACCATTTTAAAGTATCCAAGCAGTCAAAGTCCTACACATTTGACGTAGGAAAGGACTCTGCTGGGAATTACAACCACAAGGTTGTTTTTCACTTGACCTTTTCAATTTCAAAAGTTTAAGTCACAATTTACCAAGGTTTTAATGCCAACATGTTTTTGGATAATGTTTTCTATCAGCAGATCATATTTCCTCCCAAGCTTTTCATGCAATCGTATTCTTGTGATGGTGTGGAACTTCATCCTGTTGGTCTCATGAACTGTGGAAATAGGTGAGTTCAGTTGTTAACTTGTTATATTAACTGATTCATACTGTCATGGTCCATATTAACTGATTCATGCTCTCATGTTGCATTTTTCTGTTGCATTGTGCAAGTGGTGGATAAGTTTCATCTCATGAGATAGAGCTTAAATCACACGTAAATCACACATTTAGTGTTTGTTTTATGACTTTAGTGCAACTAGGTTGGGGCCTTATGACACTCTAAAAATTAATGTCTAGGCGCATCACTGATCCTCAGGGAATTTGTATGTATTGATGCACTGGTTTTTTTCCACTCACAAAAAGTTCATGTGAGGTGACCTGCAACACGGACGGTTTCAAGATTTTTTTGATGGACTCATGGACCTGTAGTATTCTGTATTCTATTAAAAATATGTGAGGATGCTTGGGAATAATTATGATAATTGGATTGTAGGGAAAAAATTAAGATAATAACATTAATGCTGAAATGGGTTGAAATGATCAAATTTTGTGCCTTTGTTGGATTTTCTACTTGATGACGACGTATCCTGCATTTTTGTGAATGTACATGTTTCTAACCACTGATATCTTTTTGTTGGGTTTGTGGATGCTAATCTTGTGTACAATGTAACTTTCTCCTTCTCTTCTTGCAGCTGTTATGCAAATGCAGTGCTGCAGTGCCTGATGTTTACTCGGCCTATTGCTGCTTATCTTCTTCAAGGGTCACACTCTAAAACATGTAAGTACCTGTTATTAGTTATTACTAATTATTGGATATCAAATTCTGTAAAACCTCAATACCCTTGGTTTTAATGCTTTCTGTCTTTAATAATTATTTAGGTCGCAAGAGAGATTGGTGCCTTATATGTGAATTTGAAAGTTTGATACGGAAGGGACAAGAAATGAAATCTCCTTTATCTCCAGTTGGAATACTCTCTCATATTCAAAGGATTGGAAGTCATCTAAGTCATGGACGAGAAGAAGACGCACATGACTTTTTAAGGTAAGCGTTACATAGAAATTTGATTTTGGTTGGAGAAATATGTAACCGAACATTCTAACAATTTTATGTGATATCAGAAATGTGATAGATTCAATGCAATCTATATGGCTTGAAGAAGCACATGTTTCTGGCTCATTGGCTGAGGATTCAACTCTTTTGGGCCTTACATTTGGCGGCCATCTTCGATCCAAGGTCTGTCTTCACAAAGCAGATGTTTTTTCTAGTCAGCCATTGAAATTTGAGTTTATAAGTTAATCTGGTTTCTAGCGTTAAATGTAATATAGTGGCTTTGCCAATGGTGTGTGCCAGATTAAGTGCATGAAGTGTTCAGGGAGATCAGTGCAATATGACCGGATGATGGATCTTACTGTGGAGATCGATGGTGATATCAATACGCTTGAACAGGCTCTTGCACAATTTACCATATCTGAAACACTTGCTGGAGAAGACAAGTATAAGTGCAGTAGGTTAGTCCGGCTACCCATCTTCCTAAACTTTATAGGTTCCTTCGGTTCTTTCTAATCCCAATTCTGGTTTAAGAAACTGTATCTTGTTTCTTATGCGCTGCCATAAAAAAATCGCCAGGGTTTTTATTTACATTGTAGATATGTTCTCATTTAATAAGCTGCTGATAGTGGTGTGAGCCTGACACGGCTAGTCTAGCGCCTATAATTCACCGGTAGTTTTGGTTGGCATATTCTATGGGAAGTATCTTAGAGAACACAACTCTGACTTTTGTTGTGGCAATAATTGAGCTTTTTAAAAAGAACTCAATGCGAATGAGAAAATATATTGCAAAATGGTGGACCATGAAGAATAAACGTAAATTTTCTGTTTATTCTTTATATATAAAACTATTGAATTAAGAAAAGAGTTCAACACTGCTTCCTTGGCACTGTTTTTAGAACAGTGTTGCATGAGGCTGAATCCTATCATTGGGTCAAGATTTTGCTTTGAAAGTGTGAAGGAAAAATGTTGAGTTGAGCTCTACAATTGTGTCAGTTTTCTTTCAGATTCGGTTAGCTTCAAGCTGAAGAACTTTGTGCATGAAATAAGAGAAATATGAGTGATATACTTCCTCTATTTATTTAGAAACAAAAACAATTTTCTCCTTGTTTGCATTTGTGATAAGAGAATGTAATGTAAGGCTTCTTTATGTTTTTTGTACTGGAAGCCATGGTCAGTCATAATTTAGTAGTTCAGAGAGTTGTAATTTCAGTGTGTTGAAAGCCAATTCATCTGTTGATTTGCTTGTGACTTTTAATGAATACAACTGATATGGATTTGGTTCTGCTGCAGATGCATGTCTTATGTGAAGGCTAAGAAGAAATTGACAGTAATTGAGGCTCCTAATATTCTCACAATTGTTCTAAAGCGATTTCGGGTAATTAATTTTTACTAGAAATCAGATAAGGTATAATGTTGTAGATAATGTCTAAATGTTGTTTTGGATTTCTTTTCTCAGTCGGGCAACTTGGGAAAGCTGAATAAGCTTGTTCGGTTTCCGGAAGTTCTGAACCTTGCTCGCTACATGAGTGGAATGAGTGACAAATACCCTATATATGATCTTTATGCAGTGGTTGTTCACCTGAATATGACGAATACTGCTTACAGTGGTCATTACATCAGTTACGTGAAGGATATCAAGGGAGAGTGGTTTAGAATTGATGACAGCAGAGTATGTTATCTTATTATCATATAGATATATCGACTGCAAGTCTAGACCTTTATGGATCAATTGAATGCAGCATGTCATGTTTAGTTTCTTTGCTTTGAGTTGGTCGTTCTATTGGCTTCAAGGGTTACCCCAATGATGAGCTGCGACTGAGCATAAGTGTTTTCTCATGTAGGTAAGCCATGTAGACCTGGAGACGGTGTTATCTGCGGAAGCATATATACTCTTCTATGCAAGGTACTTGTTAATTAAGAAAATCTTGTTATTCTTGCAGTTTAAGAATTCGCTTGAGATATGACACATTTGGTGTTATTAGGCGGACACCACGAGGGCCGTCTTTATTGACAAACAGCAGTATGTATTCTGATGGGAAATCCAGAAGGAATTTGGAAGCCATTTCTTCGAGTGCCAATGCTAAAAAGAAAAACAGCAAACCGAGCTCTGGTTATGCAGAATCCTCAATGCTGCTGCATCAGGAGTCTGAAAGACAATCGTACAAGATGCATCCTAGGGAAATCAGAGGCAGCCATGCAGCAGAAGATTACGAGGATTGGGGACCTGTGTGTAAGAACCCTATCTTGGATTCATCGAGTGATTGTTCTTCAATTTTCAGTGTATCGGATGCTGGGTCATGTAGTACAGACAGCACGAAGGAGTCAAATGCAGAGGACGTATCTGGCTATATATTTGGTTCGAGCTTGCACCACCACCACCACCACCACCACCCCCACCCGTAAGATCTTCTCTTGAAGAAGATGGAGGAGGCTGGTATTGAATGCAATGGGAGAACATCTCGATTCTCGAAGGGTGCTAGAACTTGGATATAGCAGTTGTAGTCGTAAATAATATGACTTGGGATGTGAACATGTTGGCCCTGAAAGGGTGAACAACGAGAGAGAGAGAGAGAGAGAGAGAGAGGAGCAACTCAAACATTTTTTCCCGCGTTTGAGTTGTTGATAATTTAGAGGTTGTAAATCATCAGAAACTAGTCATAGTTGCCAATTGCCGCCAATGCATGTATAAAAGCCTTTTTTGAAATCTTTCAACCTATTTTATGACTCAACAGAACCCCACAAAATTCTTAATCCTGCCATGTTTCATTTAATTGAATTGAGATATGAAATAATGGAATCTTAATGAAGTTTTAACAATGACTTGGATAGATGAAAAATAGTATAGATGTAAATATGCTGGATAAGCTGACATTCGAATTAGTTTCAAAGAGGTTTAATATCTATCTATATATATGTATACATTGTAGTAAATAAAGTTTATTTACAACAAATTGGCGACAACCTAGAGACGGGATTGATGTTGTTCTTGTTAGAATTGGGGTGGTATAGTAGTGAACTAGCTACATGAATTTGTAATTAAATATTATGAGATTCTATTTCACCCCCCACTTTTTAGGTCACAATGTCTATAGTTTTGCGTATTTGTTGATTTCTCTGAGAATACAGACAAATATTATCAAATATCAAGTTCTAGGTGTTTTTTTTTCCCGAGAGAAAATAACGTGTTTTATCGGATTGAATTTTTCTATTACCTTACATGTTACATCTCATATTTCATATCATCAATACACATCATGTGTACATTGATGATGTGATATATACATGGAAATGAAAGTTACATAAAAACTCATCCTCTGTCGTGTAATATATATATATATATATATATATATAATTAGAGTGCATTTAGTATATAGTATATACAAATCCCTATTTCCTAAAACCATAAAAATAAAGTTTTGATTTTTAAAAAAATTAAATAAACAAAAGCCATCATTTATCAATTTTCCGACGAAAGTATCGGCGGCAGCGCAGAATCATCACAGCACATGCCGGTGGTGGCAAATTGTGTAAAGGTGAACCTGTTTTATCAGCGTCACCACCACCATCACCTCATTTGTTCCTCGATTTTTACAACTTTTACTAAGAGACTGTCGATGGTCACCGCTTCTTCCGCTGGCGGCGCATTCACGACGCTGCAAGAGAGAGTCACCTTCGATAAAGAAATCAAGAAAAGCAAATTCATCGCCATTGCCGCGCCAATCTCCGATGAGCGCTCCGCCTTTTCCTTTCTTGCCGAGGTAAATTACAGGAACCCTTCCCTCATTTTCACCTTTATTTATTTATTTACTGACGGGATTGTGCTAATTAGGTTCGTGATGCCCGTGCCACTCACAATTGCTGGGCTTATAAGGTGATTTTACTTATCTATATCTGCATATTGCTTTGGATACTAATTTCTTTTCTATGGATGCTACACCAAATGAAATATTCACTAGTTTTGGCATTTTAATGTGTTTTAAGTTTTGATACCTTAGTTGAGCTTCAAGCCTGTTTGAACTTCACCAATAATGGAAATCTATATTTTGGGTATGAAATGGTTGGAGAAAATGAAAAATCATGCATCAAGACTGCATTAGGAATGGGAAATGTAGCTCATGTGTGTTTATATCATGCTTTGCTTGGATCTCTGATTCTTCATTTTAGGTTGGAGATCAGTTTCGGAGTAATGATGATGGTGAGCCATCTGGAACAGCTGGGAAGCCAATACAATCGGCAATTGAGTCTTCAGGGATAGATAGAGTTATGGTGGTGGTTATCAGGTATTCTGTGTGTGTATGTATGTATTATAATATGTCTATGCTTATAATGCATTATATCCCGCTTGATCTAAGCATTGGAAATATATCCACTATCCCGAAACAGCAAATGCATGTAGGTGCCAGCACTCATATGCTTGTGTTATGGCCGGGAATATGTTAGTGTGGTCTCTTTCTTTATCTGTAAGTCCTTGTACTGTTGATCATTTGACGTGTTTCTCTTTTGTTGTAGGTACTTTGGTGGAATCAAACTTGGCACTGGAGGATTAGTTAGAGCATATGGAGGGGTAACTGCAGAATGCTTGAGAAATGCCCCAACTTGTGTTGTAAAGTCCAAAGTAATAGTTTCCTAAAATCGCACTTCGTTTTTTTACTTTTCCTTCTCGATTGCATCTACACTCATTGAGTTTGGTAACACTTTTTAAAGATTCATGCATGTAATTTTGTATTCATTTATGACGGGCTGAAGGACGCTCGTGCATGCATAATCAAGCTTATTTTTCTTCGCTGTAGGTCCCTATGGGATTGGAGGTCACGTTCGATCTTTTGGGAGTTCTCTACCACCAAGTAAGTTAATAAAGCTACTGAATATATAGTACCCTTCAAGTTGTATATAATCTGTTCCCACTTCCCAGTAACATGAATGAGATTTTTTGGTTTTTATAGTGTTTAAAATATAGAAACTAAACGCACCTAATTTTACTTGATTTAATTGCTTTGTAGCCTATAAAAGAGCAAATCAGAACAGATAATATCATTTTTTCAATTCTCGAATTAATAAAAGCTACCATGTTCCCAATGGCAACTGGCCAAGTCATAGTAAAAATAAAGTTACAAAATTGCTGCAGGCTAACTCTCTCCCACACCCTGCCTCAAAGCTGACAAGACTGTAGAGAGAGCACTGCTCAAGTTAGTCGAGTATTAGTAAAATTAGTAAATAATTGAACATTCATATTAACTTGCAGCTTCAGTCTTTTCAAGTTGAAGACATCAAGCAGGATTATGATACTGGAAAAGATAATGTTACAATGGTCACTTTTAAAGTTGATTTTGATAAGGCAGAAAGTTTGGAAGAAGCTCTAAAGGCTAATTGTAGCCGTGATATTGTGTTCTACCGGCACTGAACCCTACTGCCTTTGGAACTATTTCCTTTGTAGTACAAGATCTTCCAAAGCTATACTTAAAAGGTCAAAAATATATTTCTGATAGCAACTAGTTTTGTTTACTTTATGAAATTCCATATGTAACTATGTCTGACATTAGTATTGATGGAATGAATTCAATGTGTTAGGATAGTTGTTTATTATCAGATATAATTTTCTCAATCGGCCTCTTAGATAACTACTATATTTCCTTTGCAAATTTAGACTGTTTTAGCTATGCCTATGCTTGATATATACCTTTCTCAAGGTAGATTAAGAAACAATCTCTCTCTCTCTCACACACACACACACACACACTGTATTTATCTGTCAGAGAGATGAAACTTTAAGCAGAGCAATAGTTTGCAGAAAGCTCTTGTCGAACACTGGTGAACAAGAAATAAATAAGTATGATATCTCATTAATAACTACATCACAATCTGCCGAAACAGAATACAAGTATACAGCACAGAGTATCTCAACCCTGGAAGAATCCATATTGTAGCAAACTACTGGAATATCTAAGACACAATATTAGCTAAGTGAAAGAAGTCATAAAATCAAACTCATAATGAAAAGGAATAGCTGAATAATGGTGGCATATTCCTATGCCTAGTTTGATGGTGGTGGGGAGGAGGGAATTGCAGTCGGGATTGTTGGAATCGAAGGCATGGCTGGCAGTGGATTCGCTGGCAATGGAGGCAGCACCGCACTGGGTATGGTTGGCACTGGTGGCAATGTGGGCTTTGGCAGGGACGGATTAGTTGGCAGAGGGGTGCTCGGCAGCGGTGGCAATGTGGCAGTTGGCAGAGACGGGTTTGTCGGTAGAGTTGGCAGAGGCGTGCTTGGCAGTGGTGGCAATGTGGCGGTTGGCAGGGATGGGTTAGTCGGCAGTGGTGGCAATGTGGCAGTTGGGAGGTTGGGCATGGCAGGCAGTGGTGGTAGTGTGGCCTTAGGGAGTGGTGGAATAGTCGGCAGTGGTGGCTGAGAAGTTTGCAGTAGGTGGCGCGCTGCCCGGGTTCCATGGGGGCTCGAGAGCGAGACCGCCATGATCAAAGAGAGAACAAGGTAAAAGTTAGAGGCTGCCATTGATGGATAGCTTTGAGTTCTGAAAGAAGTTAATTGATATATTGAATGAGGATTTCTGTGAAACATTTATAGAGGACAATTTGATCAGGATTCTTGAACGTTGTTAGGGTAAAGTAGGAAGGAGCACTGATTAGGTTAACTTCCATTGATGAAATAGACTAGTTCACAACATTAATTTTATATTTATAAAATGATTAGTTAAATTAAGCTCACCTATCTTCTGAAAATTTTGTAATGATTTGTAGTTCATTTCCAACAAGAAAGTACATTTGGAGGTTCTTTGTGGATGAGTTGATTTGTAGTTGAAAAATATAGTGAAATTACAATTTAATTCCCAACATTTGAAGGTTTTAACAAAAATAACCCAATATTTTAATAATTACAATTTAATTCCCAACGTTTGAATATTCTAACAGAAATAGCTCAACATTTGAAAATTTTAACAGAAATGACCTAATATTTTTGGCTAAAAAAACTATTTCGGTCGATTTCAATCACATTTACTCTCAAGTGAGCTAGAGACTCATATAACGGACTAACATTTTTGCTGAAAAAATGACCAAAATGATTTTCCCCCCCTAAATTATCAGATCATTTCTGTTAAAATGTTCAAACGTTGGGAATTAAATTGTTAATATTAAATGTTGAGTTATTTCTGATAGAATATCCAAACGTTGAGAATTAAATTGTAATTATTAAAACGTTGGGTTACATTTGTTAAAACCTTTAAATGTTGGGAATTAAATTATAATTTGCCCAAAAATATAATATTTTTAATTTGTATTAAATTTGTAATCGGAATACTGAGTTAAGCACTTTTTAAGCTCCGGAATACCATATATTAGACATCGTATCATAAGTTATGTTTATCTTATTTGTTTTTAAATTATAATTGTACTTCAAAACAGGAAACTGACATGAGCTTATTCCATCCATATTTTGGTCATAAGATTTACGCAAAAACAAGGGTACACCCGGTGTACTGAATTGCTTCGGTCAAATGGGCAGGTTCCGCCTGCAACTTGTTGGACCCGATACACAAAATAAATTGTTAAAAAAGTTCACTTCTAATGCTAAAAAATATTATTTCTAACACTAAAAAATATTCGTCATATCTTTCTTGATATTTAATTTATATGAGCTTATTACATTTCAATTACATTTTAATTATTTCAATTAGGGTTCGCGGATTTTTTTGCTCAGAAAATTAGAATCCCCACAGACAAAGAATATTGCGATTAATCACAATTACTATGCGTATAGTTGTAACAAAATGAGAAAAGGTGGTGGATGATGCCCGAATAAAATCCTCTGCTTTTTTTGCTGAAAAAATAAAATAAAAAACACCTCTGTTTTGAAACGTGTTTCATCCTCTATTCTTTCGTCAAATTTATTAATTTTTCTTCTATTTTTTATTTGATTTTAATTTTTTATAATTTAATTTAATTTTAAAACCTAAAGCCATAGCGACTCCAAAGATCTTACAAACTCTTACAAATTTGTAAGCTAGATCGTACGTTCAAAATATGGATGGAATAAATTGATGACATTTTTTTTTCTGATCAAGATAATGAGAAATTTTCAAAATACAATTACATTTCAAAAGTAAATTCCAAATGCCTTATTTTTTTAAAATAAATTAAGGCTTTTTTAAATCCTGCTAACCAAACGAGAGCTAAAGATTTTTTTTTTTTGGAAGAATTTTTTTTACCAGGTACTCAAAGAAAAAAAAGAAAAAAAGAAACAAAAACCATTCTCTTAGTCTAATATAAATTTAACTGAATTCCAGATTATACCAAATGCTTAATCGAGTACTATTGCGAATATAAGTATTATAATTGCTCAAAAAAAAGAAAGAAGAAGAATATAAGTACAGTATTATAAAAGACTAAATAATAGAGCATTGAAGCACAATTCAACTCATCTAACCCTTATTTCCTATCTACAAAACCCTCCAAATTGTCGAAAATGAACTCCACGTTATTGCATTCTTTCAGAAGATAGTTGAGCTTAATTTAACTAATCTTTGTTTGAATTTTATAAAGTAAGAAAATTATGTTGTAAGCAAGTCTATTTCATCAACGGAAGTTAACCTAATCAGCACTCCTTCAAGAATCTTGATCAAATTGGCCTCTATAAATGTTTCACAGAAATTCTCAATGAATAAATCAATTAGCTTCTTTCAGAACTCAAAAGCTATCCATCAATGGCAGCCTCTAACTTTTACCTTGTTCTCTCTTTGATCATGGCGGTCTCACTCTCAAGCCTCCATGTAAGCCGGGCGGCACGTCACCTACTGCAAACTTCTCAACCACCATTGCCGGCGGCTATTCCACCACTCCCTAAGGCCACACTGCCACCACTCCCCACACTGCCACCACTGCCGACGAGCACTCCTCTGCCTACTCTGCCGACTAACCCGTCCCTGCCAACCAGCACATTGCCACCACTGCCGAGCATGCCTCAGCCAACTCTACCGACTAATCCATCTCTGCCAAAGCCCACATTGCCAACCATACCTGGTATGGTGCTGCCTCCATTGCCAGCCAACACACTGCCAACCATGCCTTCTATTCCGACCACAATGCCCTCCTTCCCGTTCCTCTCCCCACCACCATCAAACTAATTCAGCTCATCCTTTTCATCATGGGTTCAATTTTATGAGTGCTTTCACCGTTTCTTAGCTATTCTAATATATGGATTCTTCCAGGGTTGAGTCATTCTATGTTGTATTCTGTCTAGACAGATTGTATTAAAATTATTAATGAGATATATCCTATTTATTTGTTTCTTGTTCACCAGTGTTCAACAAGAGCTTTCTGCAAACTTTTGCTTTGCTTAAATTTCATATCTCTGGCTGTGCGCGCGCGCGCGTGCGTGCGTGTGCGTGTGTGTGTGTGTGTGTGAGAGAGAGAGAGAGAGAGAGAGAGAGAGAGAGAGAGAGTGAACCCATTTATTAATATCTGAGAGAGTACAGAATGGACCCATTTAATAGCTAAGAGCTCGAAGTTTCTTTACAATAGAATTCAATAAGGACAATAACAAGGTAGAATGGCCATACCAGCTGATCTTTGATTTTACTTCAAGTGTTTCCAAACCAGCAAAGGTGATGAAGCATCTTCGAGTTCAAAGTTCAAAGAAGCTCGACACCAGCAGACAGGTGTTCACAATAGAGATTGAAGTTGAAAGAAGAAAAGGCAACCAAGCCACTCAATAGCATGATATATCTAATGAAGACCAAAACCATAGAGACATGGTTGCAAAATTCAACTCCGCCAATAACCAAATCAATAGGAATCAAAGGCATCAATTATCCAGCCAAATGCTTGGGTATGATTATAAAATAAAAACATATACACGGATTATAGCACATTGTATGCTTCAGGATACAACATATGTTAATCTCAGTTAGAGCATCGAAATTGAAAAACTAATTGGGTGTAAGGAACCAACAAAGTTCAGCTTGAAACAAAAAAAAACCATACCCACAATAATTCTCGCTCATTTTAGCAGCCTGAATTCCTATCAAAGATTAAAATAGATTGTCAATACAGATGGCAGAAGTAAAAAACCATACTACCAAACTGGAAAGTAAATGGCATGCTAATGCGGTTCCCTGCATTGATGATGAAGCACAGGAGATTCTATTTTCTCTATTATATATTCATTCTCATGTCTTATTTAAAGGACAACATCATGCGTCTAGAATGGTTCCATACTATAAAATCAGCCTGCAATAGTAAAATCCGAAACTTAGAAACATGATAGTGAGCAGAAGATATGGCATGATCATGAAGAAGCAGAATAGAACAGCAAATTCAAGAAGAAGAGTAATAGGCCAAAAAAAAAACGGTTCTGTTTTCTTTTTAATCATGGATACATTTTTTGAAGAAACAAACAAATAATGTTCGTTATTCTTATGAAAAAGCTTCAGAACAGCAGCCCAGCTATAGGAAGATCATCCTCTGAGAACGGCAATTCTTTATTCGAAGTGCAAATACGGAATACCAACATGGTTTCTAATTCATCCTTGAGAAGTAATATAACAACAAATGACAACAGTATACAATTTTGCATACCTCAAATATTCAGACAGAACAGAGCAGTTATATGAGTTAAAAATATACAGATAAAGGAAAAATTTCTCACAAAGTAAAACAAACTATCATAATAAACAAAATATTGAGGAGCAGTTCCCTCAATGACCTTCACACACGCTTCTTTGGTAATTTAAAGGGGAAAAAAAGAAGCAAGACTAACTCGATGGAAGCTATACCAGAACACTTTCTGTCATCACTATCCCAAAAGACAGGAAATTTGCAGAAAATATACTAACACCAAAACATTAACATTGTTCTACAGCAATAAGCTATATGTCAATCACCTTCCAGCTCCAGTCAGTTGTATGAACATATCAATGAATGCGCGGAACACTACAAAGTAGCATCTTACAAAGTCATAGGTCTCCCATTTTCCAAATCAAAATCGCAAGGCAAACTTATGAACACATCATCATCTCCCTCAATAAACTCCACTCCACCATTTACTTCATCAACTGTTTGCCCTCCAAAACAAGGCTCCGGAAGCTCACCTTCGTCTTTATCTACATTCGAATAACGCTCTTCTCTAACTCCATAAACAAAATGAGCCTGATCGCTGTCAATTCTAATTCCTCTACCCATCAACTTCTTTGATGTCCAGGGCACAGATTTCTTCCTTTTCATTCTCACCTCCCCTGCATTTTCAGGTCTTTTTCCATCTTCAGCTTCGATTTTCGTTTTGCCATTACCATGATCCTGAAACCCTTTCCCCACATCTGTTCCACCGTCTAAAACTACAGAGGAATCTCCATAACTAGCACAATTAAGGTCCAACCCTTTACCTAAGTAATGCGCAGGAGCAAACGGAAACCACAAATTTTCTCCTATTCCCTCTCCATTGGTACCACGGACCGCAAACGGCATAAACCCCGGGCAACAGTACTGGCCCTTCTCTACCACGTCCGGCGGCGGAGCCCCCCCAATTGCCACCGCGTGCAACACTCTTTTGCACTTCTCATTCGCGCACCTCAAACAGCAGTCCTCGAAAACCTTATCATACTCGTAAACGTAATAGCAATAAGGGCACATTGTCCAGAAGGTACCACCACCACTCCCTGACGTACGACCTGCAATATGCCTCCTCAATTCATCATCAAACTTCACCTTCTCGTCCGAATTCGACAACACAGACCACGCTTTGATCGCTAAATCGAACGCCTCCGAGGTAAACGGGCACGGATTCGCATTGGGGTCGAGAATTGAAGCTAGGGTTTCGAAGCTAGAGCCAATTCGAGAAGCGTCGGAATCGAAATAGGGAAGATTGAGGACGGCGTAATAGTCGTGTTGGGTGGAGGAGATTTTGGAGGCGGAGAGGACGGCGGCGGTGGAGAGGATTCTGGTGACTGCGGGATTTGTCGGGTCGGAGTCACGGGCACGGGCGGCGTACTTGCAGCAGTCGGCGAAGTTGCGGCGTTGGAGGAAATAGTCGGCGGCGGTGAGGAGCCTTCGGGTTTCGGGTTTGGAGCTATCTTGACCCGGTTCGGTACCCATTCCTGTGGAGACAAAGAAGCCAACTTGTACTTCCTCGCTTCGCTTTAAATAATAATAACAACATAAAACAAAAGGGAAATATTAATTATTAATTAAAGATGGAAATTTATTTATAATTTAGGAGTTTCTATTTAGACTACCACTTTTACTCTTCTCACATCATAATTAATTATTCTTTCTTTTTGCTTTTTTCTGTCGCGTTCATGTAGGTTTATTTATTTTTTAAATGTCTCGATATATGGGTAAATTTATATATTTATTTTCCCCATTTACTAATGTCCCTATTTAATATGCTTACCATTATTTTATTAGAAGAAAAACAACCGTAAGTGTACGGTATAGTTGTAATATGCAGTAAGCAAAAGTATCGTATCCACATGGATTGTATGATGAATAATAATGTGAGTACCATAACATAAACACCTTATTAATATCTAGACACACAAATAACAGGAAAGAGAGAACATATAAATAAAGACTCCAAAAAATAAACACAATTAACTTAAATAAAGCAATAAACGAAAACACTGGATTCTGAGAAGAGTTCATATAATGGCTTTTAGGACAGATATATTGACAACTTAACCTTATTTAATTTATTAAAAGTGGAAAATCACTAAATTGTTATCAGACTGTTCATAGAACATATGTCATAACATAGAAATAATAAGCATGTACTTCACTGCAGTCAGTTCTTCGCACACGTTATTACTCACAACCTCGTTCCTTAGACTTAAATCCCTATGCAACACTAGTTCATTTGGTCGGTCCTTCCTAGAATCACATAAAATGATTAACCTATTTTATCTCATTAATTAATCAGTTACGACTAGAATCTTCCAATTAATTAACTTGTATATATATGTTGCGACCGTCAACATACACATGAGAAATCCAAACTAGGAAATCAAATACCCAATGATAACCGGAAAACATATATCAATAAATCAAATCATGAAATATAATGTACTTACAAACCCAAGAATCCAACAAACTAATTAACTAGTGTATGATGATCATGGTCATGAAAATATCGAGTGTTTCTCGGATGCTGATTGGGCAGGATCCAAGGAAGATCGGAGGTCTACATCTGGTTATGGTATTATGTTTGGGGGAAACTTGATCTCATGGCAAAGCAAGAAGCAGAAGGTTGTTTCTCGTTCGAGTGCTGAGTCAGAGTGTAGAGCTATAGCCACATCCACTTGTGAGATAGTCTGGACACATCAATTTCTAACTGAGATAAGCTTGAAAGTCTCGGTTCCAGTCAAGTTATGGTGTGACAATCAGGTTGCGCTACACATCTCGTCTAATCCTGTCTTTCATGAACGGACTAAGCATATTGAGATTGACTGTCACTTCATTCGTGAGAAGATTCGGCTAGGATTGATTGCTACTGGATATATGAGGACTGAGGATCAGTTAGGAGATCTTTTCACAAAGGCTCTTAGTGGAACTCGAGTAGATTATCTATGTGGCAAGTTTGGCATGATTAATATCTATGCTCTAGCTTGAGGGGAAGTGTTAGAGATATTATTCTAGGGTTGTAGATATATATGGCAGTTATTTATTGTAGATTATTTAGTTACCTAGAATAGATCCGTTACTCTTGTATATATATTGATGTAATCTCTCCGTATTGGAATACAATAATATGATTCTCTCATTCAGATAACAATAGTCTTGCTCATAGCTATTGAATTTGCTCTGGTGGAAAAAAATCAACTCCTCATTGTATCTCTGCTTAGCAACTCCATATGAATTAAAATTTCTCTAGTGGGAAAATTTTAATTTATCATTGTATTTGTGTTTAGCAACTCCATATGATTGTCTCTTTTTTTCTTCTAACCCAACTCGAATCATGGAGTTTATTTCCTTTCGCAATTGTGCAACTTCAGACTGAAATTTTAACCGAGTCACTTCTGTCTCCAATTCAGCATAAGTAGCATACATATTTCTTCTCTTCCAATCATTTTTTTTGTATCTGCAATCTTAAGAAGAAAAATAAAAAGTTGAAAAGAATTTTTTTCTCGATTTTTTAAGATTATTTTTATGTTTTTTTTAAAAAATAAAATCTAGTACACTAACTCAGTCTCATAAATAATATCACAAGATTATTCTAAACAATCCCCGACAAAGGCGCCAAAAACTTGACCACTATTTTATTAGCAGTAAAAGCAATCGTAAATGTACGGTGTAATTGTAATGCGTAATAAACAAGAGTATCGTATCCACATGGATTGTAATGCAAATAACAATGTGAGTACTAAAATGTAGACATCTCATTAATATCTAGATATATAAATAACAAAAGAGAATATATAAATAAAATTCAAGAACATAAACACAATTAACTTAAATAAAACAATTAATAAAAACAATAGATTCTAGAGGAGAGTTCATACAATGGTTTTTATGACAGATTTATTGACTATTTAACCTTATTTAATTTATCAATGGTGGAAAATCACTTAACTGTTATCAAACTGTTCTCACGAACATATATCATAATATAAAAATAATGAACATGTACTTCACTGCAGATGGTTCTTCACACACGTCATTATTCACAATCAAGTACATTGGACTTAAATTCTTATGCAACACTTGTTCACTTGGCCGATCTTTCCAAGCATCACATAAAATGATTAACCTATTTTATCCCATTAATTAATCAGTCACGACTAGAAGCTTCCAATTAATTAACTTGCATACATATGTTGCTACAGTTCAACATATACATAAGAAATCCAAACTAGGAAACCAAATACGAAATGATAATCGGAAAACATATATCAATAAATCAAACTATGAAATCCAATATACTTACAAACCAAAGAATCCAACAAACTAATTACCTAGACATAATTAAATAAAAAAAATAAAACATAAACATAGTAAACAACATAATGTTCAACACTATAAAGAATCCGGAGTTTTCAATCTTGATGTTGCCTTCAAAGCCTCTGTAGTGCCTCCATAATTATATTCATCTTGGTACGTCTTATGTTCTTCAACTGGACTGTGTTGGACTACTTGGCCTGTGTTGGACTGTGCATCCTCTTTTTTGTACGCCTTTTGTTCATGAATAGAGAGAGTATTTATAGTGTTGGAGGGAACCCTAGTGTTAAAATGAAGTCCAAAGCGGAGAAAGCCTTGAAAATCCCGAACTCAGTCCGTCCGGGTTGACTGACGGGTCGAGTGGCTGGGTCGACCCGACCATGTGTAAAATAAACCATCTAGGTCGACCGGTGGGTCGGGTCAACCTTGCGCACACAGGCTTCACTAAAACGGTATGTTCTCACTCGTTTCTCGTCTGATTGAGCTGATTCAACTTGCACAATGATCTTAACTCAATTCTCCATCTTCCTAAACTCTTCAATCAACCATTTGGATTATGTGGAATTAATTTCATCAATTCTCATGGGCTTTGCTCTTTAAATATGGTCTAAAGGCATAATTGGTCCCCCATTCAGCTCTCCAAACACATACTTGATCATTTTGCACCAAATAATCATCAAATTCACCACTATTACTGCAGAAGTCACAAATACATCCAAAATACCAAATGATAACATAATGAGCACAAAATCTATGAAAAATCACACAACTTATTAACTTAAATATCATCAATTCATATCCAAAAGTTGTGTAAAATACACAACTATCATATTTAATGGTTAATGCATGCATAAGTTGGTGTTTGGTCATAGTTTCACATTTTTCTTGTGCAATTTCATGTTTTTTGTTCTTTTTGAGGAAATGAGCTTTAAACGGACTATTTGGTGAAGATGAATGCTAAAACGACTAAGGAAGAAGTCTATGACGCACAACGATCGAAGAAAAGTCACGAAATCAAGTTGAAGATGTCTTCACAAAATTAGTGGTCGAAATTCGCGGTCCTTGCAGAATTAGCGGTAAAAAATAGCGGGTGCTTCAGGAGTCTGTTTTCATTGCAAAATTAACGGTCTCTGTTAGCGGTTAAGTTGAGACCGTTACAAAATTAACGGTCTCTGTTAATGGTCAAGTGAGACCGTTACAAAATTAGTGGTCTGTGTTAGCGGTCAAGTCAGGACCACTAATCTAGGCGGTGAACTTCTTGTGGACTGGGTTTTCCATCATTATGTGGGCTTCCACTCCCTCTACTATTTAACAACTCTTCTTGGACGAAATTTGGAACCTCTTTTTCATTATTTATTTTAGATTTTAGAGCGGCATGACGAATGTTTCTCTGCAACTTTGAAGATTGAAGTTTTCTTCTACATAATTCAACTACGGTTCTTTTAATATTTTACAATTTCAATTATGTCTTTTAATTTCTTTACTTCTTCCTTTATTTTAGATTTCATTAAATGTGAGTAATTTTTATAATTAATTCTAGGGTTTGTAGTATGCATACGATTATGTATTGATTTAATTTTTAATCAATTTAGTCATTATATGCTAGCTAATTGATTTGAGTCTTAACGTAGATAGTTAATTAGTGGGTCTTAGTGAAGATAATTAATTGGTGTGATTAAATTGAATGATTTAATACACATACTTGTGATCTGTAGGAGGTTTTAAATATGTTGATCTATCAGGAGTTAACAATTAATCGAGAGACGAGAGTAATAGATACATTATTAATCTATTTTTACCTTGAGACATGGCGAAGATAGATAATTAGAATTCTGATCATTCATCGTTAATTGGATTAAATTGAAAATTGATGGAATTATATTAATATATAATGGATTCATGTATTTGCATTTCCTATGATTAATTAGTTTTGTTATTTGATAGTTCACGTTTTTAATCTTGTTTAATTTGCATTTGATTTGATAATTGAGTTTAGTAATATAATTTTGATTAATTGTCTATGATTAATTCAACTAAAAATTAGGTAGCGTGGATAATAGAAACTTGTTAGCTTAGTACTTAGTGTTAATTACAATTGCAGTCCCTGTGGATATGATACTCGATTTGCTAGCTTTATTGCATTGATCTGTTTTAGTTGCAGTTAAGTGCATAAAATATAGTGTATCACTACGTATCATTTACCTTATCCCTTACCTTGAAATCAAAGCCCTCGTAGTTTATTTTATCTTTTTCCTATGTCGAGTCTAGAAGTCGAGGTCGTCGTCCCATTCATCGTCGGTTTGGCTCATTTCTCCTTCAACTTCACTCTCCGAGCCAACTAGGATCAATCGGCCATCCATCAAATTGTCCCAGCAGATCTCTTGTTCTCTTAGGTAGGCTTTTGATTCGTCCTTCAACATTATTCGTGCTTCAAGATAATCCGGTGTCAAGCACGATCTTCGCTCATCCAACATATAACCTGATTCACTAAAATCTTGTTCAACCGCAACTGTTGATGTCGGGACTGCAAAAATCTCTTTTTCCATAATTGCAAGCAAAAGATATCACTCTTTATTCCGGGACCACCACTTGAGAACATCAAAATTATTTAGACTTGCACCTTCAATATATGGCACAATAGGGTCTTGCAAATATATTTCTAATTCATTTTGATTACGCCTCACACTTCATCTACTTTGGAAAAAAAATAGAAATTCTTGTATAACACTACCTTGTGCAGTATTTAATCTTAATGAAAAATTACTACTAGAAAGATAGTGTGTTTGACTAGGTATATCATCTTTAAATTTTTGTTCATATTCTTTAAAAGCTGATTGTAAATATTCTAAAACATCTAATTTAACTTCACCAGTTGTTGGCAATTGTAAATTAATTCCACTTGCACCCGAAAAACTGATAGAACCTAAAAATCTGTAATACATATAAATCATGCCATTTGTTCCAGCAAGTTTAAATATGGGATTTAAGATTTTAGCAACCAAAAAATTATTAGGAATATGATTAAAATAGTTTAACCATTTTTGCATCATAGTTTGAATCATGAGTATCAAATTCGATTTATGACTGCAAGCATTAAATTTAGCAGCAATTAAACAACCATGATATATAAATCTACACACAATAGGGTAATAAACACCGGATAAATCTTTTGTTGTAAATAGAAAAACTTGTAAAAGTTCAATCAATTCATAATAATCATCCCAATACGAAGATAATAAAATAAATGAATCAACATATGTAGCAAAAAAAAACTAATCAATAGTTCTTTATATTCATATGTCGATGCAAACATTTCATATATAGAATTTCATGTGAGGTACATCTAGGTTAAATATTTTAAGATATGCACCTTGGTCTTTACAGAATCTTTCCCACCTACATTTCAACCGAACCTACCATGGATATAATCAACAACATCTCGAATATGTTGAATTGAATTATTTAAAATTTTAAGTCATCTGAAACACATTAGTTTAAAATATGTGCAATACATCTAGTATTAAAATATTTACCACCCAAAGTTGGATTACATGCTTGGATAAGTTCTCTTATGCTAGCCATATTAGCATATGCATTATCAAAACCATTTGAATTTTTTTTTATCTAGTATTCTAAATTGATTTGAAAACTTTATAATACATAAAACAATATTATGAGCAATATATTGACAATTAAATCTCTGAAAAATACTTAAACTTTTATTTAAACACCATGAATAATCAATTCAATGCATAGTTTGTGAATGATAAGAGTAAGATTGACAGAATTTGAAATTTGAGAGAGTTGATGACTTGCGAGAGATAAGTAAGATAGTTTAAGTATAGATTGACAGAATTTGAAATTTGAGATAGTTGATGACTTGAGAGAGAGAGAGAGAGTTTGAGAATTGAGAGATTAAGAGATTAAGAAAAAAGAGAGAATGAGAGTATAATAGAGTAAGATATTGATAGAGATTACAGATTGAGAATTTGTGTGAGTAAAAATGATAGAGGAGATAAGGTATTAATAGGTAAAAATTGGGGAATGAGAGGAAAATTTGAAATTTGAATTAAAAAAAATCCTGAACCATCGGTTTCTGCTTCATAATCGACGGTTCCACGTCAGCAATCCGGGGAGAATTGTTTCCGGCAATAGATCGAGATCTCGACCATTGAAAAAAAAGAAAAACCGACGATTTAACCATCAAATCGGCAGTTTGTGAAATTCAAGGGGCTCTAATTAGAACCGGACCTGCGAAATCCCGATTAAGATTACAATTAGGAACAGTAACAGTCCTTGACGATTTCCAAACCGCTGGAAATCGGATAACCGATAGTTAGAGACTATCTGTCTGATTTTTTTTGAGCAACTCTAGATGAGGACGACGATGAGGTGGAGAGGGTAGCCAAGGCGAATCTCTCTTTTTAATCCGCCAAAGAAAAAGGTGGTGAGTGGTAACATTTTATGTTTTGTGTTCTCTTGTCTTTTTTTATTATTAAATTGATAATTTTAAGTAGGACAATCTTGCGTGCACAACTTGTATATATAAATAGGGAGTTTCTGTTTGCACCCAGAATTTTATTCTTTGCACTCTTGCTTCTCATTGCACCCTCTTTTTTACTTTTTGCACCCCTAAAATAGACTATATTGCCCTTACATATAAAATATGTTTTTAACTTAAAAAAAAAAATTGAAATTAAAATCAATAAAACAATTTTGAAAAAAAACATAAAATCAAAATTAACAAAAAAGTAAAAAAAAAACGTAGCGGTGAAAGTGAAAGAAAAAAGAGTCGACTTTCACCGCGGAGATCGTTCGAAATTGAGCCGAAGAAAATTGTTTGACATTCTACTTCAACACCGGCGACTTCAAAGCTAGTTTCATGGATCGATTTGGTGAGTTTCATGTCTTTTTTGGTTACTTAATGCATTCTATTTCATAAGATTTTAAATTGTTGGGTTTTTGTTTAAATCAAGTTTTACAATAGTTTAAGATGTTAGGATAGGTTATTAGGATGCTTCGATGCTAGTTTGGGTTGAATGTGGTGAAAAAATGGAGGTTTGTGTCGAGATGGTGACTATGTTTTGCCCTGATGCGCATTCTGTTCGAACTGTATACTCCGATTTTCTAGTTATAGTTCGAACTCTGAAAGCCGAACATATAGGGTTTGTTCGGATTTTAAAATTCGAACCTATACTAGCCAAATTCAAGCCCTGATGATGTTCGGCTTTTTAAAACCAAACACACAGGAGTTGTTCGGACTCAAAACGCCGAACATCATCAGGGCTTGAATTTGGCTAAGTATAGGTTCGAATTTTAAAATCCGAACAAACCCTACATGTTCGACTTTCAGAGTTCGAACGCTAATAACATAAAATTTTCTAAGTGTTGGTTCGGCTTATATAGTTCGAACTATGCAGTTCAGTTCGATTTTTACAGTTCGAACCATCATCTGCCTTGTGTTTTTTTGTGCAGCTGCTCACTATGATAGGAGGAGACCAACGGCATCCGCGAGGTGGCAATCAGCACAGGAGCGGTGGCAAGCAGAAGCCGAAGAACAAGCTCGAGCTCAAGCCGAAGAACAAGCCCGAGCCCGAGCCGAAGAACAAACCCGGGCCCAAGCTGAAGAAGAGTTCGGAGGTAATGAGGGTGACGAGGAGGATGCAAATAATGAGGAGGACGATGATGAGATCCTGAGAGCTCCATTCCCCGGTGGCCCTACAGATATATCAGTGCTGCGCAGCTTTAAAACACACATTGCAGTTGCAATTTGGAGGGGTGAAGAAAGAGAAGTCCTAAAATGCCACTCTCTAACTGCAAAATTACTGAAGTGGCCATTCGCAGGCGAGTCAAGGACATGGAAGAGTTTGGTGAAAAGGTCGGGTCTCTTGAGGCTTAGACACTTAGCCTATAGAGCACCGAATATGAATCTCATCTCGGCATTCGTGGAGCGCTGGCAGCCCGAGACCAATTCATTTTACCTTCCATTTGGTGAGATGACTATTACACTGATGATGTGTATTGTTTGACTGGTCTTAGTACGGAGGGTAGACCAGTTGTGTTTTCTGGGGAGGATGTTGCTGGGGGGCAACACATGGTACGACGTCTGCTTGGAGTCTCGGCTGATGAGGCGATTGAGGAAGTGAGTGATCGGGGTAGCTACATCAAATTAAAGTGGCTGCATACTAGGTTTAGTGAGTGGGCTTCTAGTACTGATGATTTCGAGGCAGTTTGTGCGGCGAGGGCGTACTTGGTATACATTCTAGGTTGTACACTATTCACGGATAAGACGGGCGATCGGATCACATGCCATTATCTCCGATTGTTTGAGGACCCCGAGGAGTTTGAGGGTTATGCATGGGGGGTAGCTGCATTGACTTTTCTATACAGACAGTTGGGAGTGGGCTCTCAGGTTGGGTGTAGACAGATGGCTGGTTTCCTGACACTCTTAGAGGTAAATGGCAAATTTATTGTTCTTATTTTCATTTTTAATTCATTAAATATGTTTTTTTCTTAATGTATTGTTAATTCACACAGGCATGGATTTATGAACACTTCCCGACACTTGGCCGACCACAGCCAAATGCCGACTACCGCACTGGACAGCCATATACTATGAGATGGGCTCAACAGACGCATGGTGCAGTATCTGAGGATGCGGTGAGGGCTTATAGGGTGCAGCTGGATACATTGAGACCAGAGGATGTAAGTTACTTCTATTTGTATATGTTGTGATTTTATTTCAATCATATGTTTTAATTTCAGTTTGAATATTAGGTTGTGTGGGATCCGTATGTGAGGCTGCGAGATGGCGGTGACCGACCCGAGGTGACCTTCTACGAAGGTTGTATCACAACTTGTGATATTGTGGAGCCATATCTCCCAGATCGGGTGTTGAGACAGTTTGGACGAGTGCAGACCATTCCACGGCGTCCGCTAGATCCTGTTGTTTTTAGACGGGGTAAGAAGCTCGGACAGTATCACCTTGTATGGGGCATGCTTGCATCCTTTTACGAGCAGTGGGAGAGTCATATGCTGTCAGAAGAACGCTGAGGACAAGTTGCATATCCAGCTTGGGCGTGCTCCCCCGATTACCTCCAGTGGTATCACTCGATATCGCATCCTCGAGTCCAGCCTGAGGCCGTAGCTTCCGTTGTAGACCCACAGCTTTCGCCTTGGGAGGGGATTCAGTCAGCTATTGGATATCTTGATCCAGTGCTGACTCGGTGGAGAGCTCATGATCAGGACTTATCATTTCCGTATGTGATGTCTCAAGTTGAAGAAGCTGTGGAGGCATTGCATTTACGTACATGGCATGACCAGGGCGAGAGACACACTGATAGGGGACAGGAGCAGGGCGAGTCTTCCGCGAGACGAAGACGTAGACGACAATAGTGTTTATCTGTTATATATTGTATTTGATGTGGTTTGTATCATTATCTATTTTGTATTGGGCATGTGATTGTATTAGACATGATCATTATCTATTTTATATTGGGCATGTGATGATTATTATCTATTTTGTATTGTATTTGATGTGGTTTGTATTGGAGATTCGTTTTTACGTTTTATTTCGTATTACCATTTGTTATAAATTCAAATGTCGAACATGTTTGCGATAATAGGTTTTGTACATGGTGTTTAATTCGAACAGAATCACAGGTTGTACACGAAATTGACAAGGCAATTACGCTTGTTCGAACTATATAGGTCGAACATGTCAATATTGTTCGAACTATATAGTTCGAACAATATTGACATGTTCGAACTATATAGTTCGAACAAGCTTACTTGCCTTGTCAATTTCGTATACAACCTGCAACAGATTGGAACCAATTAAAATTCTATTACTAAATGCTAGTACATTACAAAATTCTATTAGATTAGACAGTTCTAGTACATAACAACGTTGAAGTACATTACACAGTTCTAGTATATAAATTAATGACGAGTGACATATTCTTCCCATCCAGCTGCGCACTCCATGCGAAAGTCCTTCCATTGGACGGATATGGGTGGAAAAGGGTGATTCGGCTTCATGAAAACCTACAAAAAAACATTACATTACAATTATAATGGGTATAGTAAAATATAAGCAATGTAACCATGAACTAGTTAAAACAAGGACCTGTATGAAGTGATTGGGGCATTTCCCTTCTCCAATCTTAACCGCTTCCATGCAAATACACTTCGGGTCCACTGGAACAGCTGATGATAAAGGCAAGAATGTAGTGGGATAGCGACCACCTAATGTCACAAGAACAACATTGTACACCGTAGCCACTACATGGCCTAAATCAGGCAAAACAAACCAATGTCTCGTGTGAGCTGTCAATTCATGACAGTTAAGTATATTCAACACTTTCTCCCTTCGTCCATGCTCAAGGAAACACTTGTCCCATATTTCTGGATTAGTGTGGATCTCGTAGAAAAGATCAGTACGGACACGTGACCAAGCCTCCTGATCCCCAAGCACCCAACCAGCAATCACACGAAATCCGCAATGACCATCCGCGGTGACATCCTCAGTCCTCGTCACATAACCTCTGAATGATGCTGGTATCTGATCAATGTATCCAATCCCCAAATGATGCGATGCTTTAGGACGAATGACCTTTTGTTTCTATGGCCTCGTAGTGAACAACACTTGTGACAGCGATGTATCAACCTCAAATGAGTCCGGAACTTGCGAACAACTGTCATTGAATGAGTCAGTGTACTCAAAGGCACTCTTCTCACGCTTCGTGGATGTATCAGCTTTAGTTTTTATGACTTTCGGTCTTCCACGAGTCTTAGTTTGCACGTCTGGTTCAACCATAGAAGTGGTAGACGGGGTAACAATCTCCCTAAATCTCTTCAGCATGAGCAACCTAGCAGGCTTGTCCACTTGTGTAAACATGTTGTTTGCACAAGTCCAAGTTTCAAACCAACGATTATCAATGTCAGAAGCCACAGCAACCTTCGCTCCTGTAGGTTCCATATCTAATTTCCTCTAGAACTTATCCACAGCGTCTAAAGAAAATGGTGTGGATGATCGAACATGCTGATCGATCTCATGTGCACATGGAAGACCACACTTCGTTCTCAACACACAACCACATAGTAATGGGTCCATTGCATCTTTCCCTATACTCTTCATTTCCTCATAAATTTTATCTAATGCAGCAATAGAAATTGTACCTCGAAGGAATTGAAATATTGGAGACCTGTAGCGATGTTGAACCACATTAACACTCTTCTCAAACGATACCTTTATTGCATTGAAAGAATTCTCTAGTAGATCATGTATTTTCTCCCAACATCCTTCAAGATTGCCTGTACTTGTTCCAAGAAACCTTTTCAACTTTGCATGGGCACCTTCAGCCCTACAATTTATCAATATAGTATAAAATAGTTAGATATAGACGAGTTTGAATACATAAAGTCGAACAAAATCAATTTGTCCAAAACTTTGGAATAAGAAATATAGAAACATACCTGCATGTTGTGGTATTATCAAAGTGCATGACACGATTTGTCCAACAGCTTACAAATCTTTCTTTGTAAGACACAATCCAATTGTTAATGACATAATCCACAACAGTGGGATTGGTGGCATGGTCTTCTTGAAACCTTCGAAGCATTTCACCATACCGTGCTTCAGTTTCAGCAAACACTACCAGATTCCATGCACTCAAGAATGATTCCCATTGATCTTTAGTACGAAACTTCTTCTTGCAATTGGCAGTAATGTTCTTATTTATATGCCATCGACATAAAAAATGTCAGGTGGTGGGAAACGTCACCTCTATGGCATTTATCAACGCTCGCTCACGATCTGTCACAATCACACTAGGTAATGTGCTCTGGTCCATCAGCCCTTTAAGAACAGTGAGCGCCCAAATGTAGTTATCCTCCTTCTCAGCCTCTAGATAGGTGCATGCAACAGAGAACGTCATGCTTGTTGAGGTAACACCGACTATTTCGAACAAAGGTAATCTGTACCTGTTCATCTTGTACGTACAGTCCATCAATAACACTTCAGGAAAAGCTCTAAGAAGCTTCACGCTTGTCGGGTGTGCGTAGAATATATCCTTCACGGTATCAGTCTGTAGAGACTGCCTCGTATACTGGTAATAGCCATGTTCCTCTAGTTTACCCAACAGATACTGCATTTGGGATCGACCAGCATGCTCGACATACTTGTTTCTACTACGCACATTATAAATTGTCTTTATTGTTGACTTGTTATTGGGAAAGCTTCTTTGTATTGCGGCCAATATTTGCTTCGGCCGAGTATGTGAACTCGACAAGCTAGCCACCAACTTCTCCTCATCTGATGTTAGGCGACCGGCGTATGCATGCCCTTCCAAATATTGTGCTTGTGGATGATTGTGAACCCCACAAACAACTTCTAACATCCACTGATTACACTCCGGGAGGTATTGCCCCTTCAAACGAAACGGACATCCAATTCTCTTCGACCCAGTCTCCCTTGAGCTCGTTCTGGAACTCGTTCTTTCTTTCCTTTCACCCGAAACGTCATCATCATCTAAATTTTGTTGTATGTAATCACGTTCTGTTGGAGGCTTCTTCATAATCACACGGGGATACCCACCTCGTTCACATGAAAATACCAATCGAGGATTCCTAGTATCACTCCCAGCATCTGAGCGTCGCACAATAACGACAATACCAACTGGAATACCTCTCTCACGAACCCAACTAATCAAATCCTCACGAGAATCAAACAATTCCATAGTTTGAAATATGTCCATAAAATCAGGAACCAACTCTGTATTGATTGGGCCCATAACACTGCTCTCAGTTCGATCCTATTCAAAATTAAATCAACATTAGTTGCTGCTGGATAACACATGTTCGAAAATAAAAATTCGACCTAAATGGACAAGTTCGAACTTTAAAACTCAAACAAAATTATCTAGTTCGAACAAATTAGTTCGAACATGCTGCTGGAGAAACACATGTTCAAAAATAAAAATTCGATCTTTAGGAAACGTTCGAAATTTAAAAGCCGAACAAACTTATATAGTTCGAAAAAATTAGTTCGAACATGAACATCTTCAAATTCTTTCAAGTTTGGTTTGAGTTTTAAAGTTCGAACACTGTGATGATGTTCGATCTTCGTTGTCTGAACTTATTGAAGAATGTTCAAACTGTAAAACCCGAACAAAATGCGAAAACAGGTCTACAAAAACTGTGAAATCTCGAAATTCAATCGGTACAAACTAAACAAAATGACTTACATTGCTTTGTTCATCTTCATTTTCATCTTGCATTGTCTCTCTTTTCATTTTTGCCACAATAATTGCACATCTATAAACTAGGTTATTGAGTACAAATTGTGTTCAATAATGTAAAAGAAAAATTTGGGGTTCAAATCGTATATTTTTCCATTTTCACAGATTTATTCATATATTTTATATTGTTTAAATTTTTATTTTTTTTTTAATTTTATTTTGGGGTGCATTGAGTAAAAAAAAAATGGTACAAGAAAGTAATTAAAGGGTAATTTAGTCAATTTATAATTATTTTATTTTTGTCTTTTTATTTAAGGGGTGCAAAGAGTAAAATTCTGGGTGCAAACAGAAACTCCCATATAAATATTATATTAGATAGAAAAATATAACTTCTAATACTAAAAAATATAATATTTATTATACTGAGAAATGATGCTAAATGCAGTGATATTTTTACAATTATTATTATAATTTATAGATTGAAAAAGTATAATTTCTAATACTAAAAATTTTAATTTATAATACTGAAAGTTTTTTTTAATATATATAAAGTTCATATGGAACCGTTGTAAGAAGAATTTGTCATTGAAGTGAAGGGTATAATGAAAAATCATGTAGTGTGACCAATAAAAAAAAGGGAGCAACTATTTGTATTACTAATTTTACTCTTTGCACCATAAAAGAAATAAAGAAAAAATAAATGAGGTGCACTTGCATGCAGCAGCTGTTATTTCCAGCTATTTCAGGCGGGCGCGTGGCCCCACGCGGGCGTGCCACGTGGCGCCCATGCGCGGCGCGTGAGGTCCACGCGCCCGTCTCAAGTTGATACCTGTCTTTATCGTACTTGATACTTTTCTTCTTACCACATGGTACTTTTTATTGTACCGAACTCGTGTTTTGCTTTTCTTTGCAAATTCTTGGAATGATGATTGTTTTAGATTAATCTCAACACATACAATATAAAAACTGAAAAAAAAAATCAGAATTTGAACTAAATAAACTAGTATACAATAACTAGCAGACCCCTTACTTTTTAATGATACAGATGGTACTTTTCGAATGTTTTGTGATACTTTTTAATAGGAAGGTTGGTACTCACTCTGGACAGTTTTTTTTTATGGGTTGACACAGTCAAAGCGGGTTGACCCGCGTTGACCGGGTCAAAAGCGGGTTTGACTGACCCGTCTCATATAGTGTTATTTGCATCATGATGCATGCAAATTTTTGCCAAAATAAAATACTTGTGAAGTTATTTCAATACCATTTTATTACTTGTTCATACCACTAAAATTACTCAATGCACCACAAATTCAAAACTAAAAATAAATAAATATATAAATAACTAATCGAAGTATTCATCAACTTCTAATATATTATTAGAAGTATTAGATGCTAATATGGGTGTATTAATCGAAAATAATCGAGCTTAAAACGTGTTGTGGAGATTTTTTTTGTCCAGATCGCGATTCATTTGAATCGAAAATTTCTAATATTTTGGAGCGGTTCGAACTCCATTTTTTGAACAACACTTAGAGAAAAGACGGAGTTCAGGGCGTTTGAATTTAAGTTTACGAACATATTGGAGTGGTTCAAACTTCAATTTTTGAACATAGTTCATTCGGAAAATATTTTTTGAACAAATGATGGTTGTTCAAAAAATCAACTTTAAACACTCTTGCACCCTGAAATTTTCTAAGTTTCGTTCAAACTTTAGTTTTCAAACAAATGAGAGTTGTTCAAACTTTAATTTCAAACCAACTTTTTTGCTAAGAATCGGAGTCGTTCGAATTAATATTCTCAAAGAAGGTAAACGTGTTCGAAATTGTGTTTCCGAACATATTTTATTTGTTTTTTAAGTAAAATAAATATTTTTGGAATGAAGAGTATTAATGTAAATGTGTATGGTGTAAAAAGTAAAATTTATAATGATTTGAGTAATCAAAGTGCAAACAGTAAAATCAATAATGAAAATAAAAATTCCCTAAAACAATTATGATGTAAAGAGTAAAAGTTGAGTTGTGCATAGAAACTCCTTTCATTTTATTTTCAGATATCGTAAATTGATGCCAGCAATCGCAATAGGGTTGATTCCATCGAAGCAGAAGACAATCTATTATATTACAAAAGGTTGGATTTATCCCAAAAAAAAAAAAAAGTATTATGTATGTGAAAAAAACTCTAGATATCTAATGTTGCAATTAAGGATATTAAATTTGTTAATTAAAGGTTAAATTATTTATTCATTGATGAATTAAGGATTAATTACATGATTAATTATGATAAAATACATAAATTTTAACCCAATTTACAAATTAGACACAAACTTTGAAATGCTATAATTAAAACACAATCTTGCAATTTTTTGCAAAATAGGCATCCCCAAAATTTCCAACAAATGTATAACATGAAATGTTGCAAAATTATATAGATGTATAGCATACTCATAATTTAAATTTCATTAATACGATAAAGATCGGTATAAAATATAATGTTTGATTTTTATATTATTGTAAATTGTATCTATTTTGCAAAAAAAATAAAATGAATATTTGTGTTTTAATCGCAACATTGTCAAAACCGTGCATAAATTGCAAATTGTATAAAAGTTTATGTATTTAATCATAATTAACCCATGAATTAATAATTTATTTATTCATAAAGCATGTGCGTTAAGTGCGTATATAATTCAAAAAATAAATTTAATCAGTTAGAATTTTATTAATCGATTGAATAGTAACTTACATAGTTTTTCTTTTTTTCTTTTTTGAGTTGGTAAATCTTAACATTACAACATCTCTATACAATAGGAAAAATGGCGAACCAAAATTTTATAACACTAGTTTACTATTTACATGCATGAATCAAAACTCATACAGACTATACAGTAAAAGTGCAAATGATAATATTAGGGCTCTATTCCTCCATAAGTCTGATCCACGGCCACTCATATAACCAGCGTGGGCATTCCAAAAACTAAAACATGCAGCATATGTCTAGAACTAGAAAGATTCATCCGTTTCACTTCTCTAACCATCGTGGGCACACCAGAAACCTGCACTCTTGTCGTCCTAGTGATATCAAATTTGACACAGTTTCCATCAGCAAGAGCGCTTCAGTGTTCTCCGCATGTTAAATACAATGCACGCGTAAGTTGCAGTCAAGGCCATGATTGATACGCCAATGTAGACACAGACCGTTGTTGCACAGACGTACAGATACCTGAAAAAGAAGGTTAACTCATCATTTTAGCAGGGGAAAGTTCTTTCATGGCAACTGGAATGAACCGGCAATATCATGCATCGTTTGGGGAGTTACAGACGCAGTCCAATATATATATATATATATCATGATTTTATATTACAATGTACGCTTTTCATCATATAGAATCGATCATAAACAGTAATCTACAACTCAAGAGATTCCAATGTGAGAGGAGTATGGTTCATCTAGGCGTGAGAAATTTTAAAAAGTCAAGATTTATCTCGAATTAAAATCTCCAGCTACAAGAACGTTGATGTTGATTCAACCTGAATTCAAATGGTTTAAAGTGTCTTGCCTACCTAATTCTAACATAGAACTAATATTGAGATTCAAGAGAGTCTCCAGAACTGCATGAAATTCAGACAACATAAAAGGTTGCAAAAGGATGGTAATCAGCTTTGACCGAAAAACTTACTTTGGGGAAAAGACACTCCAAACAAATAAGTGGTTCCTCATTAGAAGCAATATGATTGTGTATGCGAGTAGGACAATAGAATTCAGTCCGAGTGGAACTAGACAAGGATAGCCCAGTGTCGTCTTCAGAAGATGCCCAATATCAACATCCCCGGAAATGGTGAGTGCTCTTACATCTACCACAGAAACATCCATCAATGTGCTAAGAAGAGCTAACATCGGGGAGGCATACGTGATAATAAACATTAAAATACCAGAAATCACAGTTGAGTGGCTAGACATGCCCTGGAAATCAATAAAACAGTGACATGAAAGTAAGATACGCTGAGATTTACTGCACACATACATTAGCATGAGAACATAATTGCAAAACTTAAAGGGAAAACGCACCATGAATGCCCCAGCAACATCAATTGTAGCAAGAGTGTTGGTATTACCAAGACCAAAGTGGCCGGCCATTCCCAAATAGTACAGTGCAGCAACCTAAGAAAGTACAGCCATTCGTGATTTGATCCATAAAAGCAGTCAAACTATCACCAATGGAGTTTTCCAGCTTAGTAAATAACAATGCAGATAGAAAGAAAGCCCTAAAAAACTACCCCACTTCTTTTAGAGATAAAATATAAGATATAAATTGATAAGCATGTAGGTCATGGAGTTTTGAACTTTCCAGTTTTACACTCCATGAGTTAAGCTGCATGCATAATTCCAATATACAAAGAAGAGGACTACAGGAATAGGAAAAGCCGTATATTGGTTGCCTGCAGTTTCTCATTCATTCTTTTCTTTTATCACATTCACTTGCATTACAATTTGATCCTTCTACATTTACTTGCATTCAAATTTGGTGTAGAGTTGCATGGCCAATCTCGTTGACCAAATTTTAATGAAAATAAAAGTTGAAGGACTCGATGTTGATAGATTATAGATATAATGCAGGTACCAAGTTATAATGTGAGTGAGATTGCAATGGTTAATGTTTAAACATAAAAGTGCACGGACCCAATTGAAAATAAGAGAGAGAGAGAGAGAGAGAGAGAGAGAGAGAGAGAGAGAGAGAGAGAGAGAGAGAGAGAGAGATGAAAGTGTAGGGATCCAAATACGTATATTTACATGTGGATACTTTTTATATTCAACTGACCTTAACCCAGTGCTTGAGATGTATGCCACCCTCAGAAAAATAGCGTATGGTAGCCAGAATTTGCACAAGAAGTAAATATGTGGCCATTGAATTTATGGGCTGTTGTAGCAGCATTTGTAATAGAGACCAAGAGAATACATAGCACCAGCCAATTACAAATAAAGAATCTCTAAAGCCCCCAAACAGAAGTTCACATTGACTTTCTTCTAAAGCATCACTAGATAAGGCATCTCCCGAGGTTTTAGGATTCCGGAGTGGCATCAGCCATGGCAAAGAAACAAGGATGCCCACAGTAGAAGTCCCTATGAGTGCATAAACTATTTGTATCATTGTAGTACTCCTGATACTTGAAGATGTAAATGCACCGTCTTGGCAAATTTGCTCCAAAATGATCAGCGTGGGAGCAAAGTAAATCAGCAGTAAGAACAAGGCTAAATGAATTCTAAACCGCATTGCCAAGAGAACAGCTGAACATATGATAATAACAAGGACCACTGATAATAAATGCAGGGGCTTTATTAAAACAGCCCCTGCCTGCTCAAGTAGTTTTGAAATGTCAGGTAGATAAGACCAGTTGACACCACCTTGATGCCAGCCTCTGAGAATTCTCCCACATACTAGAACTGCAACGATGCAAGATATGCTATGGAAAATTCTTACTTTTTGCCCCCGCGTCAAAGTGAGTGCATTGCCATTGGTGATGGACTGCATTGTCTTTCTCAGCAAGATCAAAGAGAATGAAGAGGTCATGAAATGCCAAATGTATTGTTCTTCCTCGACCATAGAACTTGAACCCATACTTAATACAAGGATAAACATTACAGCCACAATAAAAATTTCCTCCAAATGCCACTTGTGCGTCTTGCCATCAATATGTGGCACGTATTCACTTCCTTTGAAATTAATTTCTCGGCCAAGGAGGAAAAGGAGGCTCATAAGTCCCAAACAAGATATAAGCATTGCTCCTATGCCCAGTGCAAGTAGACCAAGAGGTTTCTGTAATCCCATGAGACAGAGAGCACAAGGTATTAGTATTTCATTTGAAGAAATAACCTTTCAGATGTTGAAGAATAATACATACATCAGTTGATCTGCTTGATAACCACTTGCTTGCAGCTCCCAGGAAATCATGATATGCCATAAATATACTCCAGTAGTCATCTCCATTAACAGATCTATTGGGTAAAGAAAAAGAGTGTCACACATTTTTACATAGTTGGATTATAAATATACACACCTATGTATATGTTTGCAAGATGTTATAGAGATTAATAAAACCTCGAGGAATTTTTTGATTTCCAGGATTTGTGGAGTTCAGTGGCAGCTAAATATGAGCAACAAAACCTTTCCGCACCATCCATTTTACCACTTCCAGGTTCACACGAGAGTCTTTCACATTTAAACTCGGTGGAGTGGGTTTGTAGTAGTCTTAGCAATTGCCAAGAATTTAGCTCTAGTATCCTCAGCTGTTGTTCAGCTGCTTTATGAGAAAGATAAAAGAGAAACGCATTGATCATATACTGGCCAAGTGACGGTATAAATTAAATTTAGACAGAGACACAGAGATAGTGCAGAAAAGAACAACTTTTATAACTCCAGATAGGATTGAGTTCATGAAAATCTTAGGTGCTTTGATACAAGATAGGTTCCTATATCTGAAATATGTTTAAAATCTCACACTAGAAGACAACAGAGGATTTTGAAAGTGAACAGCAGTTTCATCTAGTAACTAGTGAATTATGTTTTTCTACCTATTAGCTTATTAATAGTATAGGTTTTAAATAACATTAGGGAATTAATCATTTTCAAATGTTTCGTTAAATGCCTTTGCACTACACAAAGGTATAATCGCTTATTAACAATTAATTGAGCATATCAAAAGTTTGCTAGTCTATGACATATGTTTTCTACATGCAAAATCCTGTATTTACTGCTTGTCAAAGTTTTCAATTTCTTCTCTTATTATTATGTTCCTCTTCGTCTCTCCTTCTAAAGCAATACTTATGGGTAACAACAAAACCAGAGAACTCATCAGTCACCTTTTCATTAGTCAAATAATGTACACCAAATATAGCATGAATCTTCTTTTAGTCAATATTTAACAGGATCCAGATTCTACTTTTAGCGTCAGGTATTTGACAATGTTAAAGGAAAGAAGCACAATCATGCATTTCAAAAACTATAGTTAAACAAGACTGTCATGCTGGTCTAGCAATTAGCAGCTTGTCTAGTATCAACTAATATGAAGTATTTCCCTTTTTACTTTATTAGTATAGCTAACCATATTGTCTGACATGCAAAAAAGATGTGTTTAGGTATTAAGACGGGTTTTCCAGTGTGTCGGAGAGACCCAAACTTAAATTATGGCATCTCCTTGAGCAATGTTTTCGTTGTCCAAGTACCAGAAAACAATAGTAGAACTCCCACTTCTTCATTTGCTTAGAAAATGCACATAAAATATCTAGTGTAAAAGGCCTCAAGAATTGAAGAGGTGCAATATTTCAAATGAAAACACATTCATGAATTAGAACTAGATTATAAAATAAAACCTGTTAGAGATGAGAAAACTTCTGCCATCACAGTGCCAACATTATTTTTTGGAATCGGCACACCAAAGAGGAGAGCTAATGTTGAGGCAATGTCAACCTAAAAATCCAGAACAAGAAGAAAGACGCCAAAGTATTAGCACTAGCATATAAATTCCATGCTACTTTATTAATCTCGTTTCCTAGAACTAAATTAAAAAACTAAATACCTGGTAAGTTTCTTTGCTGCATTCAACATCACTGATTTTTTCAGCATTAATGAAAAGTGCCAAAGAATCTGTCTCCTCGTATGAAGACCCCCCATGATTACCACCATCAGTCATGCCATGATCACTTACTACCACCTGGAATTCAAATAAAGTACACTGAGATAGATATATAGCATTATAACTGCAAAGTTATGAAATGGTATGTGAATCTTATTAATAGTTGCTAGCAATGTTTTAAATATAATATAGAGAAAATAAAACTCTAACATCGGCACGAGCAAAGTCAAGTAACACCAGATAAGGATACATTCAGGGAGTTGGATATCAAATTCTCACCAAAACCATATGATAAAGTACAGACGGAAAGGCTAATCCATATCATTTCAACTTTCTCAATACATGAAAATGCATGTCCCACACATGTCACAATAGGACAATGATATGACAACAATATTTCAGAGGCTTAGAAAAATGAGTAAACATAACACCAAGTTCAGCATCAAGTGGGAAGATTCACGTATTATTCATTTTCTAACTAACCTTCAGAAATAGTAAAACAAGATGCCTGAAACCATATACATGGAACTTTAACTTTTGGAATCTAGAAAGAACAGCACTGTCGTGTCTCAGAACACAATTCTATCATAGAATCACAATAGAGCAACAGTTTCTGTCTGACCTTTAACCTTAGTTTAAAAAAGCGCGAGGCGCACCGAGGCGCAAAACTAGCCCCCGAGCCTAGGCGCAAAAGCGCAGGCGGGGAGCGAGCTTTTAGGGGGCGAAGCGCACCAAAACTAAAAAAAATTTAATATATTTACCTAGACTATATTCTCTACCCAAAATATCATATCACTTATAAATTAATAAGAAATCACACAAATGCAACAATTAATCATGCAATGCAACATATGAAAGTCTTAAAATTCACACGAAATAAATCCAAAGTCTTAATGTACGAGCATTGAGTAAAAGCAAATCAAGTAATCAACTAAAAATCATCATCATAAAACACATCATCTCCATCTCCTAATCCTTTATCATCTTTGTCTTCACCAATGTCCTCCTCCTCCTCCATCTCCATTTCTGCCCCAAACCCAAAGTCCTCAAGCACATAAAATTAAAAAAAAAAAAACCGTTTGCGCCATGAGGAGACTAGGGGAGGAGAATAGAAAAGACCCGTTTCTATCTAATTTTAATTTAACGCTCATAAAATTAAAAAAAAAAAAATTAGGGTTAGGGTGCGCTTCGGGTGCGCTTCAGGTGCGCTTTTGCGCTTTTGCGCTTCTGCGCTTCCGTGCGCTTTTGCGCGCCTGGGTGCGCTTCGTGGAGGTAGTGCGCCTGGTAGTAAAAAAAGCGCTAAATTGGCGCTTTGGGCTTTTTCTGCGCCTAGGCGCGCCTAGGCGCGCTTTTTTAAACCAAGCCTTTAACATGTTTGCCCTCTCTGAACTAATTATATACATCAGCTAAAATCATTAATGCAAAGATAATTTTCTCATGTTAAGATAAAATCATTCCATTTAACAGGTAAGGATGAAATTCGTCAGTTCAGCTGCCCATTAAAACTTCACAGAAGGTGAATATCATGCACATATATGACACATTTTGGATATTGTTGAAAATATATTCAGTTTTTCTACGAGTATCGATCTAATACGTTCCTAACACGTCATTATGCACGTGTATTTAAAGATATGCACCACCTTCAAGGCCTGAACTCCATGCAACATAAAATCCAATCTCAATGAGTTACTGTTCTATATCGTCATTGAGACTCAAAGTACAAGGTGCGTAACCTCAATTAGGGCGGAAAAAAGTGTCAAAATAATCCTTACAGAAAAATCTTGTAAAGTTAAGCCAAGATCAATGTCAGCAAAACAAGTCTATTAGGTCTAGTTGCCTAACCACTGTGCTAAAGATAAAGCATTTCAAACCTGATTCATTAGATCCTATCAAGCCAACATGCTGTATCTAGCTTATGCAATCCTTATAATAGATATTTATGCAAACTGGAAAACTAGTTGCGCACCAGAAATTCCAGATGAGAATAAAGCAGCACGAACCAAAAGTGTCCCTCTTTGGTTAATTTCTCGAGTTAATGTAATACTTGAATGAATCCTTTCAACTATTTTGTCCATCTCCTTCAGTTTGGGGATCATCAATATACTGGCAATGAAAAATGAGCAGGATATGAGTGTGTAATTTAGAAGTATTTATCAGAATGGGAAACATTACCTATTACGCCCGCCAATATGTCCAACATGATCCAATCCAAGATAATGAAGAATCTGGAATAGTAAGATCCCGGTCAATCTCAACGTACCGAAGTATATCAGAGTGTGTTTCACTTTTATTATTACTGTACCTATAGAAAGATCTCATAATCATTTTCATTAGTACATCAATATTTTTATTCATGAAAGTTGAAACCTTCTCTTTGGCACTCTTAAAAAACTTCTACTCACTTCTATCCTAGTCAATCAAGAGTATTTTTTGAGTCTTTTTCTCATCATAATTTTAGTGGAAATGATACAAAAAATATATATTATAAATAACATCTGTTAGATATATATGTATATATGGTAGAAATTATATAGGATTTTACTTTCCTAGAATAGCCTTGTCCTTTGTGTACATACACTTGTACCAATCTTGTAGATTAATACACAAAATAATTCATTCGAATACATGTTTTTCACATGGTATTCACAACATCAAAAGAGCAAATATATATATATATATATATATATATATATATAACAGGTTTTAATTTATGATAATAGAAAATATTTTAAGTGTGCAACAATTGATTGTTACAGAAATCAATACCACTTAATAAACTGTCATGAGCCAAATTACTTTGGTAAATAAATATTTATATCTTCAGTTTTCCGTTCATTTTGTTATTACATGGCCAATCAACTGGTTGAAGTTTGTCCAAGCAACAGGAAGCTTAACTTACCATAAGAATTATATAGAATAGACATACAAAATAATCCCAGTCTCAATCTTGTATTCAAAATATCCGTAGGACAGAAAATTAGTCTTATACACTGAACTTGCAAAGGATAGATTTACCAGAAGATCCCAATCAGTACAGTGAAGCTCATTCGTCAAGTGTCGAGAAACATTGTAATCTACTTCAATGGTGTCTTTAACCTGGTGTAAGATCCAACAAACAAGATACTTCAATTTTATTTGCTTCTGTAAGTCCCCCTCCCTCCAGGTCAAATGAATACAGAAAACAAAAGGAGAACAAAAATGGCAGTTGGAAAATTTTGATTCAGACCCCTGAATACTGTTAAGAAATTAACAATTAAGCACCAAATGACATTATACAATTCTTCCAGACTCACATTCATCCACCATTAATGTGTCCAAATTTCAAAATGTAAGACTAATTCAATCTATTTTTTCATTATAGACCAGAAAGTTGATTTTCAAGCAGACCTAGAAAATAAGATTTTCTTAGCAGATAAACACAATCTAGCAACACAATATATGTCAGGCTACCAAATTATCACATTTTATATGCTGATGAGTGCTGTTTCTACTCTATGTCAGATTAGAAAGGTTGGATGGTGAAAATATATCACTTCATATGATTTCAATACAATATGATGTACGCTCTCTGTGTCCCTTTTTTTACAGATAAGAAACAAAGTTTTGTTTTAGATGACTGAGAAGACTGCTTCAGCTACCTTCCAACATCCAACTTCTATCTTTTGACAATTAGAACTTGCAGGAAAGAAGTGAAATGCCATTTTGAAGTTCATCTATTGAGACAGTATACAGAATCGAATTCTTGCATGCCAAAAACATGATCTCTTTCATTTCATAAGAACATGGTAGAGTAAGATTTTGTAGTCATAGGAAGTTGCAAGTAGAAAACTATGAAATCATGTGTCCTGAGCCAGTGGTGAGGAAAGAATATATGTCCTTTCCTGTTCATACTTCCTACCACACTCAATGAAATTGAAGTTACTTATTAAGTGACACATCTGGCAGTCAGTCAGTGTTTCCAAATAACCTGCATAACTTACAAAGAAACTGCTAACTCCATCCTGCCTATCAAACATATTTGGAAATAGCTTAAGCCATGTTTCATCACCAAGCATCATCATTTTCCAGCCAATTCTGCGAAACTGAGCTGCAAATAGCACAGACGTAGAGGTGTGAAACATGAGAGGCCCACTCATCTGTTTGCTTAGACAACATGTGAACAGATTTCTATTAAGTAAAACTGACCAATAAGGTTATCATCCAAAAAGGCTTGTGTATTAAAATTAGAAGCCACGTCAAGGAACCCCCCTATAGCTCCAGAAACCATAGCCTGCTTTTACCCATCAGCATTATTACAGATTTTGATGACAGCTATCCTTCACTCCTGAAGCAATGAGTGCCAACAGGATAAAAAGCCTATGAAAATTTACTTACCTTTAAGCGAGGCATTGTAACAGTTGGGGGTGCAGCCTTTGCATGATACCCAACTGCCAATCCTTTAGCCAATAATGACTGTGTATAAGGCATAGCTTCCATAAAAAGCTTAGGTGGAGGTTTCCCATCCTTTCCAAGAAGAAATTCAGCTGGCAAACCATCAATAACCTGAACGGCAACTCCTTAAGTACAGCTAAAAGTTGATAATCAAAATCAACCCTTAGAAAATAGCACACCTACGGAATCATTTGCATCAAAAACATGAAAGTCTACGCACCATTAGTATCAATCTATCAAACAATGGAGGAACGCCAGACAATTCCTGCAACCACCACAATTAAAGCACGTACGCTTACAGAAATTCAGCCAAATTAACTTCCTGCACGCATTTTGTGTTACCAATGCAACATATTAACTATTGAGAAGGTATGCCCCATATTTCAAATTAGAAAGGACTATAATTTGTTCAAGAAGTATTCAATCAACCGAATTCCCGTCTGAAACTATCCGAAAACTATAACCATCTGTCAAATAACAAGTGTCAAAATCACTAACAAATTCAAACCTGATACAAAGATTTGAGCTTTTCAGGAGGCAAGGTAGATATATTATTATCCAAATCAACGGAATCGACGCCCGGCGGATAAAAGCTCTCCAATCCACTAAAGCAAACAAGAATAATGAACCCCATAAAATGCCTTCACAAACATCGACTAGAAAATAAGAACCCAGGGGCAATGGTTGTTGAAATCTGAAGTATGATGGGATAACAATCATACCTCATGCCGGAGAGAGAAGGCTTCACCGGAAAGAATCCAACGATAAAAAGGGATAAACCGATTATCTGGATCATCACAACTGAAACTGTCAACAAAGTTAGCTTTTTGCACGTCAATGAGTAGTAATTACTCATTTTTGCTGTGTGTGTGTTTGTGTTGGGCGGGAACCGGGGGGGAGGAGAGTCCGAGTCTCCAAGAGTGTGTTCGTGCGTGTGTGTGTGTGTGAGAGAGAGAGAGAGAGAGAGAGAGAGAGGAGGGGCGGTAATGGGCAATCAATTGAATTTGCATATACAGTACCTTTATTCTAAGCCCAATAAGAATGTAGTTGGGCCAGAGGGCATTTTGGACCCTTATGTTATCAACGGACAACCCTCCTTTTATTCTTTATATATATATCCTCCAAAATAATGATTAAATGTTCTATTGTACCTTTTTTCCAATTTAGGGTATCAATTTTTTTTAATTCAAAGTCTCAATTCTTTATAGTTTATACCCCACCCCCACCAAAAAAAAAATCAGTTTCTACTTGATATTCTCTTCGACTTAGCACTTTTTTTCAAAGTCTCTAGTCTTCATAACTCCCAACCAAAAATATATATGTATACATGGAAGAGTTCAAATGAGAACCCTTCCTCAATATAGGAACTAGGAACTCATTTAATCCATTCATGTCTTAGATTTTAATGGCCACAATTCAGTCAAAGTTTTGTCAAATGAAAGGTGGCATGCTTGTAATTATTTACAACTTTAAGTAAAAGAGAGAATTATGGTAATTCAATCATTCTTATATTTTGAAGCAGTAATCTCTTTCTCCTCTCTTCTTTTGTTTATCTCGTAGACCGTTTCTCCTTTTTTCTTCTCTCCAGTTTTTCTATTTTTCTCACACTCTCTCTCTCTCTCCTCTCTTCTATCTCTTCCCTCTCTCTCTCTCTCCTCCTTCTCTTTCTCGTCTCTTTCTCTATTATTTTTGTAAATTATTAAACAAAAATTGAAAAAATTGTAATAATTATTAATAATTTATTAAAACAATAAAATATTATACCTATAAATATATATAAGGTAAAGAAGATTTTTTATGAGCAAAATCGAAATCAATGTTGATGGTTCAACCATGACTTTGAATTCTTGATGATTTTTTTATTTATTTTAATGTTCATATGCGTATTTTGAATTTTTAGAGTTTCTTGATTTGCTTGTAAATACTATTATTCTTTTGGGATTAAATGCTATTTTTTGTGTAAATCATCACAATTAAATTTTTACCTTATTTCATCTTTTTCATATAATGTTGTTTAGTCATGTATTTATCTTCTTTAATTATCCCGCACATTGTATTCAATTTTGATTTAGGTATTTATTTTTATTTTTTTCAATGATGATTATTTTATTAGTTATAGTTCATGTTAAAATGACAAATATATCATGCTATAATGATTCATAGTTCATGCTAAAATGACATATGAATTATATTGATATTGATAATATCAATCAAATTTATTTTGATATGTGTGATAAACGGTCCTGCTACGAGTTACATGTTAGATAAATTTTGCAGTAAACTGAAAGTCTTCAATTACACAACTATAACTTCATTCATGTTTAAATGTAACACTGATATGTAACGGCATGCTAAAATATCATATGCACTATGCTAATATGAGATTAGTTTAATGCTAAAACTTCATAAACGCAATGCCTTTTTTCATATAATATATCAAATTACAACTTTTTTCATACTATTTAATTTAAGATCTCACATGTCTCTGTTTATCAAAAGAAATATGAATGAAAAATACAAAATATTTATTTGTACTGCTTATTTTATTTCAGTTAGGGTTCATTCTATCTCAATCAGAATTTATTACATAATTTATGTGTTTTTTTATTCTCATGTAATTTCGACAAATGAAAGTAATATTATATTAATATAACATATTTACATGCTATTATGAACATATATCTCTGCTAAAATGAACAAACAACACAAATATTATCACAAGTATATTTACATACTATTCTCATGCAATTTCATCATGTTAAAATGAAATCAATATAATGCTAATATAAACATATCACAATGCTAAAATGAATGAACAACACATATAATTAATATTATGAATAAATTTACATGATATTCTCATGCAATTTGTCATGCTAAAATGAATGAATATTATATATCAAATTAAATCTTTTTCATATTCATACATTTGTTTATCCGAAGAAATATGGATGAAAAATACAAAATATTAATTTTGAGTGTTTATTTCATTTTCGTTATGGTTTATTCCATTCAATTAGTGTTTATTTCATCAAAGTGGGGTTTATTCCACCCCAATTAGGATTTAGTTTCATCCTAATTAGGTATTATATATGATAATTCAATATTTTTTTGTGTTTTCTTATTCTCATGTAATTCCGTAATGCTAAAATGAAAATAATGTGATGCTAATATGAACATATAATTATGCTAAAATGAACAATCAACACATATATTAAGGGTAAATTTACATTTTATTCTCATGCTAAAATGTCCATATACACCATATTAATAAGAGAGTAGTTTCAAGTTATAAAAACATTATGAACGCAATATTTTCATATAATATATCAAATTAAAGTTTTTTTTTCATTTTCGTTTATTTATGATGTTGTATGCCTCTGGTACTCCGATTAAAATATGGATGAAAAATATAAAATGTTCATATTTAGGTTTTGTTTCAACCCAATTATGGTTTATTTCATTCCAATTAGGATTTAAGATTTTCTATGAAAAAATCATTTTTAATACTGAAAAGTATCGGTTCTAATTTTATTCAAGTGCACATAAGACTTTCTGAAATGCCATATGCATCATACTAATATGAGAGTAGTTTAAAATTAAATTTCATAAACGCAATGCTAATGTGAATTATAGATTAAGGTAAAAACTGTTATATAGCCATGTTAGTATGAGAGTAACTTTTTTTCTGGAATTGTACAAAAAAAAAATTTTAGCATGATGTTGTATTCATTTAAGCATCATATCTCATATACTTTTAATATAATGTTACACTCGTTTCAATATTTATTTTTTTTGTGAAATTATATTAACACTGTATATAACTACATATTCTCCAAATTATATTTTATTACAACTTAATTAGGATTTTATTAATCTCAATTAAGGATGATTACATTCCAATTAAAGTTTATTATAACCTATTAGTTTTTATTGCATCATGTTAAAGTCAAATGAATTATCATGCAAGCTAAAATCCATAAAAATATTATGCTAAAAGTTAGAAAATATTATGCTAAATTCGTGCAAACATCACAATTAGGATTTACTAGTCCAAATTAGGATTTAGTAGATCATGCTAAAATCAAGGATAATAACATGCTAAATCATGTTAATAGATCAATTAAGGTTTACTCAATACAAATTAGCTAGGGTTTATTATATTTCACTTTGGGTTTATTATTTTCTCAATTATGTTTTATTACATCATGTTAAAATCAAAGGAAATATCACGCTAAAATCAATACTAATATTATACTAGAAATCAAGGAATTATCATGCTAAAGTTGTGCCAATTAATATTCCAATTAATAGAACTTTCAACTGTATCATATTATAAACATATAACTATGCTAAAATGAACGAACACCACAGATGGTATTATGAGAAAATTTATATGTTTTACGAATATTTTTTCATATTGTTATTAATATTTTTCTTTACTATTATGATTATATTTTCATGTTATAATGAGTACTTTGTAATACTATTATGAATATTATTTTATACTATTACGAATAAAATAACTTTTGTTAGATAAACATATATATGAAATATGGATCTTTAATGAAAGAATATGAGAATATTTTAAATTTGATATATAATTTGCGTAAATTTGATTAAAACGAGCAAGTTTCGATTGTTTAAAGTTTTTACATTATTTGTGTAAATATGTTGATATCATCTTGTTAATTTATGAGTATCATGCTAGAACATCATGAACACAATGTTGGCATAAGTTACGGATTATGCTAAAATGTCATATATATCATGCTAATATGCGAGTAATTTCATGCTAAAACATCATAAATGCAATTATGTGAATTATAGTTAGTCATACTAAAATATTATATAGGTCGTGCTAAAATATTATATACAACATGCTAATATAAATTTGGGGTTGCTCTGTATGAAAAATATGTCTGAAAATTATTTTTTGTATTTTTCATTTATTTTTTTCAAATAAACATATGCAATATGGATCTTAAATGAAAGAGTATGGAAATAGCTTTAATTTGATATATGATTTACATAAATCCGATTAAAAACGAGCAAGTTGTGATTGGTTAAAGTTTCTACAATATTTGTATAACTATGATGACATCATCATTTATTTTGACGGAAACAAAATAACCTTCACTTTTGAACTTCAAGGTATTTACCAATATGCCACTGCTCTTTTTTTTAAAGTTCGACATATTTACAGGTTCGTCACCGCCTTTTTGTGTTAAATCTGGACCATTGAGATCAAAATTTGTGTGGTTTGGATGAGTTCTCAGTTCCCACATAGGGAATGATTCTCACCAGATCCACCCCACATATATATACATATATATATATGTGTGTGTGTGTGTGTGTGTGTTAGGGTTAATTGCAAAATAAATCACCACCTTTACACATTTTTACAAATTAGACACCATGTTTAAATCTAGTCAATTACAACACCACGTTTTAATTTGTTTGGAATTAAACATCTCCAATTTTTTCGACGAGTTAAGTATGACGTATTTGGTCTAATGCCACATCAACACACACATGTAACAAACGATGTCGATTTTATTAGTTTTCTCAATATATTTTCTATTTTAGAAATAAATAATTATATAAAAAATGATTTTTTTTTTCAATAAAAAAAGAAGCTAAAGTAACTAAACGGTGTCATTTTGTTACATGTGTGTGTTGACGTGGCTGCCAACGTGATTTTTAGGCCAAATACGTCATATTTAACTCACCGAAAAAATTGGGGATGTTTAATCTTATATCAATTAAAATGTGGTGTTGTAATTGGCTAGATTTAAATGTGGTGTCTAATTTGCAAAATGGTGGAAACGTGACGATTTATTTGACAATCAACCCATACATATTTTTAAAAAAATATCCAGCAAAGTTCAATTTCAATCTAATTTTATGTGCAACTTCTCCTTGCTCATGGATATTTGTCGCATATATTTTTCAATTTATATCAACTCTCCAATCATAAAACCCCAATTTCCTATTTGTAATTTGATCGACATGTCTAATATTTAGGAGTTTTTATGCTCCGTTGTTGGATTTTAATAGCTTTTTATGATGCACATCATTGATGTTGCTTAGCATTATCAAGTAAAGTTCTCAAACGCGTTGCAGTGACACTACTAAAAAGGAGTTGCACCTAATTTTGAAGCATCCATCACCTCTTTTACCTAAAATATACCCTAGTATTGTGTAAAGACTTGAAGGAAGGAGATTTGCAAGTTTGATACTGTAACGCCCCAATTTCACTTTAATAGAAAAAGGCACGTTATCTTGCTTTTCATTAATAAAATACTTTTCTTAGAATACAGCGGAAGTTTCAAAGCATAACTCAGCATTTTTTTTTACATAAAATAAAGTCAAAAAAAAAAATTAAATCTTTAAGAGAGAAAAATTAAACTACCCACATCCCTTAACTAAAAACCCCCTTTACCCACTTTCTTACACACATTCAAGAAATACCCACTATGTCTATTATATCCCTACTTTTTCATTTTTCAATGTAATCAGACGTGGGCCCTCTCATTTTTCAGAAATTGTAAGACAAAGTACTCATTTTCTGTCTCAAATCAGACTCATAAATACGTAAAGTTATTCCTTACGTGTGCGCTCAAATCTCGGAAACTGCAATACCGTTCGAAACCCATAATTTTGAGATGGGCGGTATCCGAGCGGTATTGCATGGGAACTGAAATAGAGTTGAAATATTTCAATACCGCTCCAATACCGTAATTATATTATGGGCGGTATTCAAACGGTATTTGAAGGGAGCCGAACATGAGTAGAATATATAGGGCGGTATTCAAGAATTATCGGGCAGTATCCATTTTAAATAGAATACCGTTCGACTGTAGTTACACATTCGACGGGCAGTATCTATTTTACATAGAATACCGTTTGAATCCCGTCTCACATTCAACAAGCGGTATCCCTTTTAAATAGAATACCGTTGCAAAAATGTTCAATACCGTCCTATTTTAATACCTTCAACAAATATAACGAACGGTATCCATTTTATATAGAATACCGAACAAAGACTGTCAAACATTCAACAGCGGTATCCCTTTTAAATCGAATACCGTTGGTTTACCGTCCCACATTCATAGGCGGTATCCCTTTTAAATCGAAAACCGTGGGTCCCATGGTGGCAGTTATTTATGGTAAATTTCAAATTAATAATCCCACCACTCCTTAAGTCAAAAGAAATGAAATCAATTTCAAATACCGTCCCCAAATAGAGAGCCCTAAATACACGAGCCCTAAAATCAAACCAAAAGCCAAAATCCCCAAATACATTACTTTTTTTCTCTCGAAGAACATCAATGGAGTTCGGCGAAGGAAGTGGTGCTCATCAATCTGACAATGAGCAGGTTAGTTATTACATCTCTCTCCTAAAATACATGAATACCGTCGGCGGTATAAGTTTTTTTCTAGTCTACGGTATCCAAAATTTTGTTGATAATTGATGGATTATGGGTGTCTTTAAGTTTTTAGTTGTAGTTAGTTTTGTTTCCTGCTAGATTAGGAATAGTATACGAAAAATACCGTAGTTAGTTTTCTTTCCTGCGATATATGAACGGTATTACATCTTGCGACGAGCGGTATTACCGATAGTACACCGCTCGTCAATTAGGATGCTGTAATTAACTTGCTCAAGTTTTAATTTAATTTTTGGACCTTGATGTTCTGATTAGTTGGTTAAAAACATTGAATACCGTCGGCAATGGCAAATGCCGTTCGAATACCGCTTACTATTGACGAGCGGTATACGATCGGTATTGTACCGATAGTATATCGCCCTTCAATTAGGATGTTGTAATTTACTTGTTCAAGTTTTAATTTAATTTTTGGACCTTGATGCTATGATTAGTTGGTTAAAAACATCGAATACCGTCGGCAATGGCAAATCAATTTCGTATACCGTCGACGAGCGGTATACGAACGGTATTGTACTTGCATGACGGTATACCGTCCTCATTTGATTATTTTTCTCGTTATTTTTACTGCTTAAATGGTATAAAACATTGAATTACATGGGTTTGAACCAATAACATGCGGTATTCAAAGTTTTTTGAACAATACCTTACGGTATTGTACTTGAATGACGGTATACCGTCTATCAACAACGGTACCGTGTATTAAGTGTTTATCTCCTTCTCAGGCGCCTTGGAGTTGGAAGAGAGTAGAGATGCAAAATTATTACCAAATTGTGAATCTCTACTACAGGCCCAAGGTATTAATGTCGATATGGACAAGACTGATGAGAGTTGGTGGGCAAGAACTCATGGGGAGATTCGAGGAGGGGTGCTTCGGTCACCTCATAAGATGGAAAAGCAAGTCGAGCAACGGTAGAGCCTTGCATGCTTTGATCTCTCGTGAGATCACTATTCCCGGTGCTCCGGCTCATGAAGTATGGTTCCGTATTAATGAGAGCCATATCAGATTTTCGTTCCCCGAGTACGCTCTGGTGACCGGGTTTCGATTCGGATCATCGGCTTTTGATCTGAATGCCGAACACGATCATTCCAACGTGGGAGTGTTTAGGAGATTATGTGGTGGCAAGGATGTCAGCATTCTAGAGCTGTGGAATATTTTTGATGGAAAGGATCGCAGACTTTCGAAGAAGGCTACCCCAGATGATTATTTGAAAGTGGCTAATATTTTAGCCCTTTATTTTTTTGCTTGTGGGTACGACACTCCAAGAAAGGTTGATAGTTTTGCGTGGGTGTTGGTCGATGACCTTGAGGCGTGGAACAGATTTCCATGGGGTGCCTACACCTATCCTATTTTACTCCATTACATTGGACGATTGCCGAGGTCGACTCCTAGAAAGTATCATTTCTATGGCCCTGTGTGGGCTCTACAGGTATGCATAATTTGATGAAAAGATATTGAGAATAATACTAGTATTAATTATACTGATTAGGTTGATTTTAATATCACTTTTACAGATTTGGGCATATGAAGCTATACCGGCCTTTGGAAGAGAGGTTGCGGAGGTTGCGGAACCAGTGGCGTTGCCTCGTTGCTTGAAGTGGTTTTTTACTCCTTCAAATGTGCAAGATTTTCATACACTATTGAATGATGCGGTAATGTAGTTTAATGATAAAAATATTAATTTTCTATTTTAATTAACTAAATATGCAATGCCGCCCGGTACCGCCCCAATACCGCTGTGTACCCCCCGGTACCGGCGCAAGACCGCGGTGTACCGCCCGGTACCGCCGTGTACCGCCCGGTCCGCCTAGTACCGCCGTGTACTGCTCGATACCGCTCAATTTAATAATTAATATTTAATCGATTATTTTGTAGGGTGAGTGCCTAGAAACGCTTCATGCGGGCGCGGATGAAGAAGTACGTGACTACTGGATCAGCGTTCTGGTCCCCGATGCACTGGGTGTTGTTTACCGTGCACCGGTAAACCCTGTGAAGGCACAACGCGGCGGCGACGATGTCGTGCAGCGCGTCGTGAGGACTGCAGCACGGGTGCGAAATATATCATGTCGCTCTGCAGCTTCAGTTTCAGCAAGTGCACCGAAACGACAGCCCCGGAAAAAGCAGAAGCAGGCTACTCCGCCAGAATCGGATCCGGAGACTGAGACCGATGGTGATGTGAGTGAGGCAAGGAAGAAGCATACTCCTCCACCAACTTCAGGAAAACGGGCTAGGGAATCGAGCTCGTCTTCTTCAGGGAGTCATGTTTGGGAGAGACGTGAACGCGGTCTAATTTCAAAGTTGAGGGAAGTAGTACTGCCAGATTTGAAAGATTACATGAGGGATGTGTTGCTTCCTGATCTGAAGAGTTTTATGCAATCACTTTACTACGGAGACCGTCGATCACGCTCAGGGCACAGTCATCATTCCCATCAGCCCCATCCGTCTCATCATCCGGCGTCATCACATCATTCTGCGAGGCCATCCCATCAGACTCATCATCCCCATCAGTCTCATCAACCAGAGCCGTCCCATCATTCTCATCATCCCCATCAGTCTCACCACTCTTATCATCCAGAGCCAGACCATCATTCTGCATATCAGTCCCATCATTCATATCAGTGGGATCAGTTCGATCAAAACTATCACTACACTGGTCATCGTGCCTCGTCTTACATGCCAGAGGCAGACCGCACATCTGTAGACGGAGGACATACTCGGAGATCACTACAGATGCAGATAGACCCCCGAGAGCTAATTGACAGGGAATCATTTTGGAGATCTATGGTGGGGATATCTACTACTGAGCATCCTACCGTCTCTGCTTTCCCGTACGAGGAAAACCAGGTAAAGTATTAAATTTTTTTAAAAATTATAATTCAATTTGTTTATTATTGTTATTAATTGTTAAATTAGTGTTAACATTAATTTTATTCTTATTTTTGGTTTAATTTTTATTTGCATTAGGACATTCATATCGATGTTCCCGCTCAAGAGGAAGGTGTTGACTCGGAGGAGGGTAGTCCACTCCGTTTCAAGCGTGCGGATAAAGGAAAACAAATTGCAGAATTCGATAATCCTCCACGTCGAGTGAAAAAGCAATCCACTGCGCTTCGCACGCCATATATAAGCACGATGCCGACTCCAATCAAAGCCGCAGCTCGTAATGCTTACATAAATTGGCGAAAGAAAAGACCAACTCCATTTGTGCGAACCCTCGCGACTCATTTTGAGTTGGATCATGAATTTTTTGATCGAGTGGAGAACATGCAGTCCGCCATGGATGCCACGGTAAATCTTTATATATTTTTTATAATTATTTTCCGTACCAAATATGGAAACTTTGTCTAACTGAAATAATTTTTTAATCGACCATTACGTTACAGATAATTGATCTCTTCTGTGAAGCTATGGTTGCCAAATTGGAGAGGGGCAAACAACTATTAGATGGAGTAGATGCAGGGAGTACACGCATCGTGGGACCTTCATTCTTTGTGAGTATCTAATTTTATTTTTACAACTAACAATACCGTCGGTACAAATAAATACCATTTAATACCTTTCGAGCAATATTCAACTGTATTTATTTATACCGTTGAATACCGCTTGAACGGTGTGAGGCGGTATTTATTTATACCGTTGAATACCGCTCGAGCGGTATTAAATGGTATTTATTTATACCATTGAATACCACTCGAAAAAGCAGCAATATTCAACGTTATTTATTTATACCGTTTAATACCGCTCAAGCGGTATTAAACGGTATTTATTTATACCGTTGAATACCACTCGAAAAAGCAGCGGTATTCAACGGTATCTAGTACAATGCTATTAATCTAATTTCCAAGTATTCAACAGCTTCAGTTAGAAAAGGAATGGCGGAAGAATGTCGACCAACCTGACTCTGCACATTGGAGAGGTGAAAATACAGATGTTTATTGGTGGGAGCCTTTTCAAAGTATGGTTCAAATGGTTCAAGGGCGAGATGTTGCAGGGGCTCGACCGTGGTGGGATGCTAAACAGGTAAATACCGCTCGACTACCGATCGATACCGTTGATACCGCTCGAGATTATTATGTATTTTTTTTATATATTATGTATTTTTTTTCAATGTAGGTAATCTTCGTGTGTTGCGTGAGTGAACATTGGCTCACCGTGTTGCTTGACTTGATTGAATGGAGAGTAGACGTATACGACTCCGTGTTTCATAGGTTAGCGCCAGAAGAAAGCAAACTTCGAGGAATTCAACTGAGGCCATTGACAAAGTTGATGAAGCAAGTCTTGCACTATGCTGTTGGTTTGTCAAGAATGTTCATGACATTCGGAGTCCACCATCACCTTCCTTGCCCTGTCGGATCATGACCAACAATTTCAAGCAGAAAGATGATGTTAGTTGCGGGCCTTACGCGTGCATGTATGTTGATAGACTAATCACAGGTTCGCCAATGATTAAATGGGGGGACAAAACTGCTAACATAAGAGATTATCGTTTTGAGATGGCAGTTAGAATATTTGATTTGTGTTATGAATAGAAACATACTTTGAGACCCTTTTTGTTATAATCAAACTAATTTCCGTTCTCATTCTTCAATTTATTGAATATTATTATATTCCAAATATATGACTATATATGTCCATAAATATTTAAATTAATTTTTGTATTTTTCATATAGCGGAATCTGCTCGGTACCGCGCGGTACCGGTCAATACGGAGCGGTACCGATCAATACCGCGCGGTAACTGTCAATACCGAGGGGTACCTCTAAATACCGCTCGGTACCGGCCCAACCGTGTAGAATTAAATATGCAAATAGTATTCATAATGACTTTACACATTGAATAGTATTCATAGTGACTTTATACATTGAATTGTCTCTTCAACAACTTGTTTTCTTGCAAGACTACATATAAAGATGTGCAATATAGTGATTTCACTATTGAAATGTCATGTCCAATCAAAATTCATATAGTTTGTTTTTTTTATGTGACATAAAGAGTGGAATCCGAAAAAGTGCATGGTGCCATTAATAAATCCATCTATACTTTTAATTTTTATAAAAAAACTTGTTTTATCAAAATGTTTAACACACTACCGCCCGTATACCGTCCGGGAATTCGACTAGAGGTATCCAATCACAATTCAATACCGACGAGGAAGCACGATACCGCCGGGCGGTATCCAAGCGTTATTCGGTGTACCGAACGGTATTCATATGTACTTTATACATTGAACGGGGAATCTACATTGAATTGTCATTTCCAATGATAACTGATATAGTTTTATTTTCTTATGTGACTAATAGTGTGGAATCTTAAATAGTTTACTATTTGTCCTCATATGTGTTGTCCACATTCAAAAAAAATGGAATGGAATATTACTTCGACAATATAAATAAGAGTCCTTATATCGTAAACCTTATTTCGAGCTTAGTAAACATCTTCACCAATATTCTTAATACCGAAAGCGGATGAACGTCAAGGTTTATTGATCAAGCTTTCGGTGTTAAGAAATTGGTGAAGAAATTTACGAACTCCGCTTCAAGTGCACAATTTTCTTCACATATAAATAAGAATTGAAAACCTTATTCCGAGTTTGGTAAACATCTTCTCCAATTTTCTTTATCCCGAAAGCTGATGACTGTCAAGGTTTATTGATTGTGTCAAGCTTTCGGGTTAAAGAAATTGGAGAAGAAGTTTTTCGGGGTAGAGAAAATTGGAGAAGAAGTTGGCGAATACCGCCCATATACCGCCCGGATTCCGCCCTGCACACCAAATCTCTCTCTCCGGAAACCTCGCTTGTTGTAACAGTGAGAAGCAACGAGCAGTTTCCGAAGATAAGGGATGTGAGAGACGAGGGAGAAGATCATTTCCCAACCTCGTCATTTCCCCGTCTCCCTTTTATATTTTACTATAAAAGTAGTGGACTCACGAGGGTACCGCCCGGATTGGAGAAGAAGTTCTTCGGGGTAGAGAAAATTGGAGAAGAAGTTTTTTCGGTCTAGGAGAGACCAAGGCATATTGAATCCAACGCGGCCATAATTGGCTCTAGAATTAACAATACCGCTGAGGAGGCCCACTACCGCCCGGATACCGCCCGGCGGTATCCAATCATGATTCACCGGCTTGTAGCGGTATTTAATTGTCCCTACATAGTTGAAGTGTAAATTCAGTCCAAGGAACACCTGGAAAGGAAGGACTATGTAATTTACAAAGTAATTAATCATTCTCAACCTCTTTTCGCATAATTATAAAAGCATTTGACTCACGAGTGTACAATTCAAGATTTCGATCACATTGCCAATGATCACTTGCAATACTACACTAATGTCCCTAGTGTGTATTGCTAATGCCTCGAGTTCATAGCGGCTTGATCCTCACAAGTGCGAAATCCATAATATGTTGAAAGATTACATTGTAATTTGATACTCAATTCATATATGATGGATAATCGAATCCAACGCGGCCATAATTGGCTCTAGAATTAACAATACCGCTGAGGAGGCCCAGTACCGCCCGGATACCGCCGGATACCGCCCGGCGGTATCCAATCATGATTCACCGGCTTGTAGCGGTATTTAATTGTCCCTACATAGTTGAAGTGTAAATTCAGTCCAAGGAACACCTGGAAAGGAAGGACTATGTAATTTACAAAGTAATTAATCATTCTCAACCTCTTTTCGCATAATTATAAAAGCATTTGACTCACGAGTGTACAATTCAAGATTTCGATCACATTGCCAATGATCACTTGCAATACTACACTAATGTCCCTAGTGTGTATTGCTAATGCCTCGAGTTCATAGCGGCTTGATCCTCACAAGTGCGAAATCCATAATATGTTGAAAGATTACATTGTAATTTGATACTCAATTCATATATGATGGATAATCGAATCCAACGCAGCCATAATTGGCTCTAGAATTAACAATACCGCTGAGGAGGCCCAGTACCGCCCGGATACCGCCGGATACCGCCCGGCGGTATCCAATCATGATTCACCGGCTTGTAGCGGTATTTAATTGTCCCTACATAGTTGAAGTGTAAATTCAGTCCAAGGAATACCTGGAAAGGAAGGACTATGTAATTTACAAAGTAATTAATCATTCTCAACCTCTTTTCGCATAATTATAAAAGCATTTGACTCACGAGTGTACAATTCAAGATTTCGATCACATTGCCAATGATCACTTGCAATACTACACTAATGTCCCTAGTGTGTATTGCTAATGCCTCGAGTTCATAGCGGCTTGATCCTCACAAGTGCGAAATCCATAATATGTTGAAAGATTACATTGTAATTTGATACTCAATTCATATATGATGGATAATCGAATCCAACGCAGCCATAATTGGCTCTAGAATTAACAATACCGCTGAGGAGGCCCAGTACCGCCCGGATACCGCCGGATACCGCCCGGCGGTATCCAATCGTGATTCACCGGCTTGTAGCGGTATTTAATTGTCCCTACATAGTCTTTTTTTATTAGGTCAAAGATTTGACATGTGGGTCCCTCACGAGAATATTAGGGTCCCTTTCAAAGCCCAAATAAATCACTCTCTCTTCAACTCCCTCCTTCATACCCAAAGAAAACACTTTTTTTCGAATCCCATTCCAAAACGGTAATTGCTTGGACTATCTATTCGATTTTCACCCAGCGGCAATGTCGAGCGGGGGAAGTACAAGTAGTCGAGATGATTCTGTTGAGGTATTTGTGAAATAAAATTCTATTTATTAATTTTTTTTGCGATTTATCGGATACCGCCGGACTCTTGCGAGCGGTAGTTACCGATACCATTCGGAAACCGCCGGCGGTTGACGACGGTACTAGACGATACCGTTTGAATACCGCCGGGCGGTACCGACGGTATGTTTTATTTCTTCCGATTTTTCTATTTATTTTTCATTTTTCAATTGTCTTTCGCTTGTTTTGTAGCCTTCTTGGACATGGAAGAGATCTGAAACGCAATTAATGGATCCCGTCATTAATCTTTACTACAAAGGAAAGATTTTGAACAAAATTAGAACACGATTATTAAAAGTTGGTCGTTTGGGCCTACTACCAAGGTTTGAGGAAGGTTGTTTCGGCCATCTCTTGAGATGGAGGGAGAGTCGGAGTTGCGGCAAAGCACTACATGCTTTGATTTCGCGGGAAATAAATCTTGAAAATGCTTCGAAGTATGAGGTATGGTTCCGTATTAGTGGGAACAATATTAGATTTTCATACCCCGAGTTTGCGCTCGTGTCCGGATTTAGATTTGGGACATCTAATTTTGATCCAAACGCTTACCACGACTGTTCTAATATCGGGGTTTTTATGAGATTTTGTGGTGGAAAGCCGATAAGAGTTAAAGATTTATTGAAAAAATTTGAAAGCGATGTGGCTAATGCAACAGAAGATGATTATTTGAAAGTTGCTAATGTGTTGGCCTTATATATGTTTGCTTTGGGATATGACCCTCACCGGCAAGTTGAGAGCTTTGTTTGGGTTTTGGTCGACAACCTACGAGAGTGGGACAGATTCCCTTGGGGGGCCTACATATACCCCACTTTAATAAACTATATGTCTCTATTGCCGAACACAACTATCGAGTGTGGCTCGAAGTATCATTTTTATGGACCAGTGTGGGCTCTACAGGTACTTTACAATTATTTAGTGTTTTTAAATCGCAAAGTAAATAATAACAATATTATTTACAATTTTCTCATATATTTTGTAGATTTGGGCCTGCGAGGCCATTCCAGATCTTGCCGGTGAGATTGCACAATGCGTTGACCCGCATGCTTTGCCTAGGTGTTTGAGATGGCTTTTAGTGCAGTCTTCCATTGATGACTTTGATGCGTTTTTCAAGGCCGGGGTAAAAACAAGTACCTTTAAAAATTCAAATTTTTTGGTACGTATAATTACTGAATAGTTTTTCCTATCATTACAGTTCGCGCATCCATGTCAGCAAACATTACAGGTAGAACCCGATGAAGAGCAAAGCGACTACTGGATCAGCATTCAGAGCCCAAATGCACTTGGTGTTCGTTTCCAGCCCCCAGTGATTCGATCCAGGAAGATGGCGGCTAGAGTGCATGCAGGAGAAAAACAAAAAAAAATGATCCTCATTATTTTGCGGAAAATGTCGAAGTTCGACGCAAGAGAAGAGAGGATAATGAAAATCGTCATCAAGAGAAAACATTCTCGTCTTCACACAGATGGGAGAAACGCGAGGCTCATTTCATCTCAAGAGTTAAGAATGAGTTTTTACCCGACTTGAAGGACTTTATAAAGGTTGAGATGAAGGACATGATCAGAGCTATCTGGCCTGGTTCGAGACGATCAAAGTCGCATCGCGGTCATCATACTCACCGCACATCCCCAAGAGCTCGATCACCCTCCTCTGTCTACATCCCCGCTCGTGCCTCGTCATATGTTTCTGGCTGCCAATCTCCAAAGCAAGATATCCCTGGGAGGAGTTCTCTACAGATTGAAGTAATGCCGACACCTATGGATATAGATGAGTTTTTGACGACAGCACAGCCGTTGCAGGCACTATTCTAACACGTGATATTTTATTTTTACGATTGATTAATTTAAGAATCGCTCATAGTAAATTATTTTACATGTTACCAGGTTATATCATTCTGTCCAGACCTCGAGCCACAATACGAGCCTGGTGTTGATACATTCTCTAGAGATATACAAGATCATGGTCATAAGGTATAGATTCTATTTTCATTAATTTAATTATGCAATACCGCTCGGCTATCGCCCATTTAATTAATTCAATTATGCAATTTCTTATTTTAATTTATATCATTGTGTCAGGATGTAGTATTTGGTTCTGAACAGGAGACGGATCATGCGCCTCACACAGTAATTGAGGTGGAGGAACCTCATAAGGTATAACTGATACCGTCAGTATATTGTAATACCGTTTGAATACGGGACGGTATTTTATAATACCGCAGGAATACCGGTCGGTATACCATAATACCGCTGGTTTTCTGCCGGTATCATGAACGGTATTCCAGCGGTATACCGTAATACCGCTCTCGTAATACCGACCGGTATTAAGTAATACCGTTAAGATACCGGTCAGGTACCGCTCCCCTACCGTTGGGTACCGCTGCGCTACCCATCGGGTACCGTCCGAATTTTGCAAATTGTTAATTTAATTTATATCATTGTTTCAGGATATTGAGGTGATTGAGGTTGAGGAAAATAGCCCCCCGCCACGATTCACACGTCGGACTAAGGTCAAAAAGGAGGGAGCAAAAGGAAAACAAAAAGTGGTTGAGCCTGCTCCTTTCCATTATGATATCCCGACCATACCTTTCGCTAATGTTGCGCCTCCGATGCTCCATATCGAACGCCGGATTGCATATATTGAGTTCCGTAAACTTGGAGCAAGAGTGTCGGTCAATCTGAAATACAGTGGTCACGCACTCAGACAAGTGTTTTTCGCCCGGTTGGAAGACTATAACACCGATATGGAGTTAGATGTAAGTTTTTCTCAAATCTCAACCAAATGTTTTTCTCATCTAATTTTTCTAAAAAAATTTCTATACAGACGGTTGCTATCATGATGGAGGTGATGAAGAAGAAATTGGTAGATGGGGACCATATCTTGCCAAATGTGAATGCCACTAACACAATTATCGTTAGCCCAACATTCTTTGTAAGTCACTAGTATATTTTTTTTTTGTCTAAATCTCTATTTGATGAATATGTTTATAACTAGATTTCAAATTCAAATTACAGATCAATTTAGAATCTGAATGGCTACGCAAAGTTAAAGATCCGAGAACCGGCAAATTAAAAATTGCAGAATGGAGTCCGACGGAATCGCTGGTGCAAGTTATCCAAGGATCCGAGTCCGCTACCTCACAACCTTGGTGGGGTGCAACTAATGTAAGGTTTTTCAACACTATATTGAAAATATTGGATACCGCAGGAATACCGGTCAGGTACCGCTCGGATACCGCCCGAATACCGCCGGGTACCGGTCGAATATCGAAGCGATACCGGCCGGTACCGGTCGGATACCGCTTGGTACCGGTCCCAGTACCTCCCAATTTGGTTTCTTCCATTTGTTCTAATAACTTTTTTATTTTACTTAGGTTATCACCGTGTGTCTCATTGGTCGGCATTTTGTAACGGTGCACATTATTTTGAGTGAGTGGCGTGTGGTAGTATATGACTCGCTTGCACATACACTGGAGCAGTCAGCTCTCAAGATAAGGAAAGCTCAGTTGATGCCATTACTTCGATTGCTGGAACGACTTCTGGAGGTGAGTCTATTTTGGGACATCAACCATTGGTCGTTTAAGCGACCTCGGAAAATGTTGGGAATTAAGATGGGAAATGATTCAGGGCAGTTTTGGCAAGTCGACGAACATAGTTGTGGCCCATATTCGTGTATGTACGTTGAGCGCCTAATCAGTGGTAGACCAGCTATACCTTGAGGGAATGTGGTCAAAAATCTAACCATATATCGGCGGTACATTGCACAGTTGATATTCGAGATGTGTACTGGTCGTGTGGATCCATTTTGACTATTTCTTTAGTTATTATATATAACTTGCGTAACTTTCTTTTCACTTTCCATATTGACTATTTCTTTTGTGATATTTATTTATTTAGAAAATCATTATATTTTGCTAAACAAAAAAGAAATTTCAATACAAAGCAAACAATAATTAATACTTCTCATACAACTGATTACCAAATTAACTAATAATGTCTACCGTTTTTGCAAGAAATAAATACGACATGTGGTTCATCTATCTCTATTAGTGCAATTATTTCTAGTGTGATTTGGATCGCGACATATGCTGCACTTTCTCGGTCCTCGACGTCTGCGATTAGCTGCTTCCGCCCCAGATGGATGGCGACGTCCTGGGGGACGACCAGCTTGACGGGTCACTATAAGTGGCGTCACCTTTTGCTGTGCAATGTGATTTGGTACCACCCACTCGTCTTGATGAGGCACGGACCTTACTGACCCTTCGTATGTTTCACGCCAATTTTCCATCGTGTAGTATGAAGAGACATAGTCAAGAATTGATTCACCGTTTTTCCTGCATAAATAATAATAAAAAATTAAACATCGTTACAATGTAAATATTCGATGTACCGGTGCATAATAAATATATAATCTGTACATAATAGCAGCAACTGCATGAGAGCATGGCATCAAATCCAGCTGAAACTCGCGACATTTGCATGATTTCTGATGAAGATCAACAATGAATGTTTGCCTGCCATCATGAACTTTGAATGTTGAATTTAAGGTTGGGACAACAGTATACGCCCGAGATTTTTCCACTTCCACACTCAGTTTATTTAAGGCTTCTTCAGTCAAAGCATTATCACGTGCATTTGCACGTGCTCGTCTAGAATCGAACCACTGCTCGATCACATGCCTGATGCACTCAATTAATGAGCAGATTGGAAGACGCCTTGCCCATAACAAACGTGCATTCAAAACTTCCGCTGCATTGGACGTAAGAAAACCATAACGGCGTACTGGGCATTTTGATCGTGCCCATCGCTCTGGTCCAATGTCCATCAACTTTGTATAAGCTCCATTTGGGCTTAGAGCATGTATAGCCGCCATTGCCTTGTCATATGCTGTTCGGCGATAACTGTATGCAGCCTTGTAGAACATGCTTGTAACTCCTTTGCCATACCGCGTGAACTTGTTTAACAGGTGATAGTAGCAAAGTCCGTGGGGTGTGCCGGGAAACACTTCTTGAACGGCATTACTTATACTGATGTGAGCATCAGAGATAATCAATGTCTCGGGATTGCATCCAAATGCTAGTCTCACCCTGTTCAGAAACCATGTCCATGACCGATCATTTTCGATTGCTCCAATACCAATTGCTAACGGAAAGCACTGCTCATTTCCGTCTTTCGTTACTGCAAGAAATAAAATGCCCTTGTTCTTTCCCTTCAAATGTGTTCCGTCCACAACTATCACCGATCTTAGAAACATGGCATATGCAGTGCGACAAACATTAAGAGCAACAAACACGTGTTGGAATTGGTTATCAGGCCCAACTTCTAAGTCAGTAAACGTATCAGGATTGACTTGTTCCAACATGTATAGGTAGCTAGGGAGCATCTTAAAAGAATCTTCATGCCCACCATAAATCATCTCGATCGCAGCATTTCTGGCATGAAGTGCAACGCTGTAACTGGTTCGGATACCAAACTCTTCCAACATCTTCGCCCTGATGTCTTTTGGTTTCATTATCTGGCCCTCACCGCGCATTTTTTTGGCAAAATACGCTGCAATCACTTTTGCATGGACTTGTCTCGGAGCGACACGACTCAAGTCATTCATGCATGTATGTTCTTCCGTGAACTTATATACAATCCAAAATGTTTCTCTCAATGTGGCGCGCACCTCAAAAGGACAACGATCTTCATGTTTGCATACGATAATCAGACGCTTTGAATCTGAACGAGCCACTTTATATTCAGCACGATGATGAATATTCCATAATCCCACCGCGATTGACAAAGCATCTTTGGTCCAAAAGGTGGACCCTTTACAGAGTTGGTCGTCTGGTACCCCCTCCAAATCAGATATCAGAAGTGAATCTGAAACATCAATGGGAATCATCGGTATTAACCAATTTTCATTTAGCTCTTCAGTTGGGTTTGACTCTTCAGGTATTGGTGAAGGGTTGCTAATCCCTAACATAGACAACAGTTTGTTTATGCCACCCTCTCTGCGAATCCATGCAGCAAACTCTACAAATGTAGACTGTGTAAACCTATTGGCAAAATCAGCTTCTTTATCTTCCTCATCATCTTCCTCATCATCCTCATCCTCATCCTCATATTCATCATAATCTTCATCTGCATCATCATCTTCCTCATCATCTTCCTCATCATCCTCATCCTCATCCTCATATTCATCATAATCTTCATCTGCATCATCATCATCATCATCATCTTCCGGTCGCTCAGCCTCAGCCTCATATTCGTCTTTATCTTCATCATCATCGTCCTCACCATTGCCTCTCCTGTCACCATGTATATTCTGTGAGGGGTTGCCTCCAGCGTCATCTTCCTCACCATTGCCTCCAAAATCACCCGCGTACTCATGTGAGCCTACTGGTTCATGATTTGATGTGGTAGTTGGCATACTGCGGCTAACACTACAATGCGGGTCACTAAACCAATCAAATTGTGAATATTGTGTGCCACAATTATCAAACTGTGAATATTGTGTCCCACAATTATCGAACTGTGAATATTGTGTGCCACAATTATCAAACTGTGAATATTGTGTGCCATAATTATCAAACAAAGGACTTGAGTAATCCACTGATGGTACATATGGATCTTGCTGATGGCTTGTCCTGATATCATTTTGTATATTGTGAACAACATACACTGTCGGTTCACCTTCTCGAATGCACAACCCCTGCAGATCTTGGTCAGTACTCAAGAGAGACCTCAATAATCTACCATTTCGAGTACGCGATAAATAATAGAGAAGATAATCTGCACCCAGTGAGTTGGATCGGCTGATGTAATTGATGCGCTGGATTAACTCGCCCAAAGATATAGGTTGAGCAGGAATGTGTACAAGTTGCTCATCACCGCCTTCATAATCGGAATTTTGCCATCGCCCACCATATTGTACAATGATACTTTGCCAATGATCCATCTATACACCCAACAAAATATAATGTCAATGAAAACATTACTCACGTAAGATACCACTCGTTATCGCTATTACAATGACGATACCGCTCGGTAGCGCTATTACCGCTCGAATACCTTTTAGATAGGGTTCTGAACGGTATTCGAGCGGTATATATTCTGCATGAAAGATTCAAAATATACCTGATGAATTTGTGTTAGACTGCACGAGGATTGTTTTTCTTTTTGCTAGATATTGTTGTGTTGTGTTGTGTTTTGTGTTTGTTTGAAATTGATGTGTGTAGTATATCCTGTATATTAATGCTTGAATATGAAAAGAATCTCACCATTCTCTTACATCCAGCATGTGTGTAAAAGATTAAGGCAATATGATATGTCGTTTTCAATGTACAAACTATTCAGTCTACCATGTGATACCGGTCGAATACCGCTGGATTTTATTGATATCCTATGGTGTAAATATGACATGTCTTCAATCTCACCTACCCCTTTTACATCCATGTACTTCTTCAATTGTTTTGTTATAAATCAAAGTACATTCGTGTAAGAAACAGAGTACTTTGTTATGAATCAAAGTACAATCAAAGTTTTGAACAAGACATGTGAACAAGACAATCTTCAAAAGTGAGGAAAATCGAATATCGTACGAATACCACTCACATACCGCCGGGCTACATTGATACCGTTCGCGTATTATGTAATACCGGCCGGTATTATGTAATACCGCTTGAATACCGGTCGGTATTATGTAATACCACTAGAATACAGGCCGGTATTGATCCTGTAATCCAGCGGTATCAAATCATTGCACAGATCCCGTAATACCGACCGTTGTTATATAATACCACGTGAATACCGACCGGTATTATGTAATACCTTTGAATACCGGCCGGTATTAATACTGTAATCCAGCGGTATCAAATACACCACTCGCATACCGGCCGGTATTATGTAATACCGCTTGACTACCGCCCGTTATTATGTATACTGCGTGAATACCGGCCGGTATTATGTAATACCACTGGAATACCGGCCGGTATTGATCATGTAGTCCAGCGGTATCAAATATACCGCTCGCATACCGGTTGGTCCCTAAAATACCGTCCGAGTACTGGCGGTATGATATTATACCGCTGGAATACCGACAGGAATTTTTCATTCGGGATCTGTGCAATGATTTTTCAGCCAATGAGAAGTCTTCATTGTCACATGTCTCTGTAACATTTCTAAGTAGATTTGCCTTGGTTTTTAGCACAATCAAGTACACTTGTGTAAGAGATGTGTAAGTAACACCTTTTTGAGGGTATTTTAGGGACTTTACATTAAAGTTGGGTAATTGTTGGATGTGGGTAAGGAAGTGGGTAAAGGGGGTTTTTAGTTAACAAATATGGGTACTTTCATATATTTCCACAATCTTTAATCATGCTTTATCATTTGACCACCATCATCACATCTTGTCCGCTACGCATCACCCGAGACAACACCTGAAAAGAATAAGTAGATTTTGGGGTGAGTACTACTGACTCAGTGGGGAGTGTCCAATTATTCAAGCTATATATCAAACAGAATAATATGCAAATCATAAACTTGTGTTCAGTCCGTAGACCAAACCATGTAGCCCGGAGGCTCTGCGTGTATAGCTCGAAAGCTCTGCGTATAGCCCGAAGGCTCTGCGTGATAGCCCGTAGGCTCTGCGTGTAGCCCGAAGGCTCTTGCTATGCTGTGACATCACATACATTCAATAAAACATATAGAGAGGATAATAGGGACAAATCAACGTAAAATCCCACCTTGACCTTGACTTGATATTAAGTGATTAAGTCTTGCGCGCCCTATAAATAATTATCTTAAATTAATACAATACATAATGTAAGAAACTATGCATAAGATTAATCTATGATGCATGTTTAATACATAATAATACATACATGACATAAATCTATAATCCCATTTTCTTTTATTAAAACTAAAATAACGAAAACAATACATACATATATATAATATATATATATATACGGTAGATATATATATATATATAAAAGGAAACAAACATGCAATTACGTCACCATATATATTATATATATACGTACCACATATATATATATATACACATATCAACACATACCTATATTATATATATATATCATGCGCACAACCAAAAATATATATATTATTAATAGTACAACCTTTATATTATATATATATACACGCACAATCACACACACATACATATATATATATTAATAGTACGCTCATGCACAGGCATACCTATTATAGATATAATCTCTATATTCTTCCCTAAAATGCAAATAATTATGATGCATGAGAACAATAGAAATAAATGCCGATTGAAAAAAAAAACACCCTCATACCTCAACGAAAACCGGAAACGTGGTAAGGAACTCAAACTCTTCTTTTCTTTTTGGTATGGGAAAAAAAATGGAGACAATAACTCTATTTATAATGAGAGGTTAGGGTTAGAGTTTGAATAGGAGAGGAGATCAGACAGCTATCCTCAAGCAACAAATGATAGGGCTGGTGAGAGTTTGAAAACTATGAAACTCATATTGCTTATCTTTTCCGAACAGACATATAATAAAGAATAAAAGGATAATAAAAATATCTTGAATTGGGCCTTAAGATTTGGGTTTAGAAAGGCTTGGGCTCCAAATAATTTTAAATGGACTGGAGACTAAAATTATAACCCATTAAGCACACCAAATAAAATAATAAATGCATGCTCATGACATGAAAATTATTATATACTAAAATAAATTCATGCTTAGAAAAAATATATCAATTACTTAGGTGCGACTTATTAGCCTTAATCAATTAATATCACACGTAATAAAATGAATATAATATTTTTATGAAGAAAAAGAAAAAATGTAGCAATTTAAATATAAAGAAAACCGGATCGCTACAGATACGTACATATATATAATATATATTCATCAAAGTTTTAAATTTTCCTTAAAATCTTACCCGGGTCTCGAGAAATTCCATGCACGGAATTATATGTGACTCTCATTTAACCATGCACTTTGTGTATCTCATGCTCACACAAGATTCGGAATATGGTGGTGATTTTAATACTTTGCCCATCTTGCAAACATATTAATGTTTTTTTTTTCTCTGTCCGAATTAATTAAATTATTGTACTATTTATTCTATATTAATTAAGCGGGGCACACCTGTGTGAGACCGTCTCTTATGTTAAACGGATCTCAACCGGACCCGAGTCGAATAAAATATATAATTAAAAAATAAAATGACTCGGGTATCACTAGGTATAAAGTAAAGTATCACTATGCGTGAAGTATCACTAACTGCGAAGTGAAGTATCATATTATACTCCAATTCCGAGTTAATGATACTTCATCTCATAATTAATGATACTTTACCAGATATATATCTAATGATACTTCACTTAGGGGTCATTCGGTATCCATATACCAGTATATCAGATATCAAGTATGGGTATGAGTATCAGATATGAGGTATGGGTATCAAATTGATATCTGATATCTGTGTTTGGTAAGGACTATATCAGGTAAGGGTATTAGATTGATATTTGATTTCTGTGTTTGGTAAGGACTATACTGATATGAGATATCAAATCTTAATTTAAAAAAAATAAATTAACTTTTAGGAAATCTAACAATGTTTCCTCTTCTAAATGGTTCCATTTTCTCTTGTTCTTTCCACGTCCAGCAACTTTATTTGAATTATTCATCCTAAGCAACAAACAATTTCATTATGCAATACATGCTCAACCGTTATCGAATTTTAAATAAAACTAGTACAATATTAAAAAAAAAAGTAAACAAAGTCAATTTTCAAATAAACTAGTACAACATTAAAAAGAAAAAGCTAACAAAGTCAATTTTCAAATAAACTAGTACAATATTAAAAAAAAAAAAGCAAACAAAGTCAATTTTCAAATAAACTAGTACAACATTCTAATAACAAGCAAGTAAACTAAATTTGAAAATACAAATCAACTAGAGTTAGACATCCAATTATCAAATGATGTCTGAGCTATAGAATTTCTGAAGTCATTCCAAACATCTGAGGTTGAAACTTGAGTACTGTACTCATGTGATTCATCATCATCTTCCTCTTCCCCCTCATCTTCCTCCCTCTCTTCCTCATCATCATCATCATCATCATCATCATCTTGTTCATCTTCCCCAATATTAGTTGGCATGTGTTTACGGATAAGATTATGCAACAATGCACACACACTAACTATCCGATCTTGAGTTCGAATTGGGAAGAATGAAGGACTCCGAAGAATAGCCCATCTCCCTTTTAGTAGACCAAAACATCTTTCTATGACATTTCTAGCTTTAGCATGTTTCATATTGAAGTACTCCTCGGAATTTTCTGGTACTCTATCTCCCCAATCTTTAAGGTGATAATTATAACCTCTATATGGAGCTAAAAACCCCTCACAATTCGTGTATCCAGCATCTACCAAGTAATAACACCCTTCACAAATATAAAAAATAAATATTAATATACAGTAAAGACATCTAGCTAAACACTTTTATTTTTTATGATTACCTTTCGGGACCTTAAAACCATTTGATCTAGAAATAACATCACGAAGAACATGTCCGTCATGTGTAGATCCTTCCCAACCAGACAATATATATATATATATATAAACTCCATATTAGGTGTACAAACACCTAACACATTCATAGCAAGGGCACCTTTTCTGGTCATGTATCGTGATCTATCGACATTCGACACATGAACACTAATGAAAGTTTCATCTAAAGCTCCTAGACACCTCTACAAAATGAGAAAGAACAAATAATTATTGAGAAAAAATGTCATATTGTTTATTTTATTATCAATTCGAGTAATAAAGGTTTATACATAGTACCTTGAAGTATTTTCATCTACTATCTTGATAATCTTCGGGTATAGGTGTAGGCTTTTTGAGCAAGTGATGATGCAACTTTAAAACCGCACGAATACATAGATTGAATTGTCGACTGACACTCTCTCCACTTCTTACAAAATAGTTAGCTATATACCTATTCTTTTTATGGTGAGCTAATGTAAATAGAAACATTGCAACCATTTCTTCTACCTCCATATTTTTTTTCTACGTAATTCACCTATGCTTGAAACCATCTCACAAAGCACTCCAAAAGTGTGTCTATTAACACGAAGTTCATTCTTACATATAACATCACTTTCTCAAATTAACCTACTTAAATTGGCCAATCTATGATGTATCTTATCCCTAGATTGCATTGAAACCTCTTTAATTTGATATGTTTGTTCACGAATCATTGTAGTAACAATGACTATCAATTTCACCACAAGTATAATTGTTAGTTGTATGAGCTCTTGTCTTTCCTTCTTCCTCCTTATTGAATCAAGCTCATATGGATCCATTATCAACAATCAACTACATACACAAAACAGAAAATGAACAAACTTGAATCACACCAAAAAAAGAAAAAGAGTAACATGCTCATGCAATTTCAGAAGAAAATAATTTTGCAAACTACAAACAATGATATCCAGAGATTAAGAAAATATCTTATTACAGACCAACATTATGATTAATCATTCAGTCCCAATCCGTTCATCTACAATTACATGATCTGTTATCAACAATTTGAGCATAAGAGATCTTTTTTATAGGAGAACGCCATTCTCAAAGTCTCCAAAAGGAAACAATATGTCAATATCAAGAAATTTCCAGACTTTCTTATAACAGAGGGTGTGCACTCCACAAATCCTTAGCCAAAACAATCTGATCCATTATTTGGAAGAGAACCGTGTTCTTCACAGAACATAAATAGAGTAAAACTCACCCTCACCCCAAAGATATACAAGTAGTTGGGTTAATAATATAATTTAACTACTACACAACAGAAAACATTTCTACTTAGACACCAGAATAGTAGAGCAGTAGAGCCTACAATAGAACATCCAACCAACACTTCAACAAATTTTCATCATAAGAAAAACTCAAAGCAATCAAAAATTGGTCCATGGAGAGAGTTAATCTCGATGTTAAATATGGAGAACCTACAGTAACACTATCAACTATAAACGTAATACCAAAAAGCTATAGGATGCAGGCATAAGGCAATGAATTTCTTTCTTACAATTAAAGGAATATGCTAAACCATTTAGTAGGAATAAAGCTCAAATAAACCATTCATCTTTATAATCTTGGGGGGGGGGAAATATAAATTTAATTTAACAGATACAGAAAAAAAGGAAATTTACAGCAAGAACACAATGGAACTACAAAATCAAGATCCAGATAACATCTCACTAATCTGTGTTGCAATAGATTTCCACTATTTTTTAACCTCTTCTCAGTATCCTATACATATAAACTACCGATCGATCATCATCATTTATAAATAGTCTCAAAAGGGGAAAACATAATAAAATAATCAGCATTCCTTCAAATTATCAACTCCCAACCAAAAACCTACTAATGGAAAGGAAATCCAAAAATTCACACAAATCAAATGAATGCGAAAAAAAAAACGACAACCCAAAAATCAAGAACCAATTACTCCCCAAAAAAATCGTGGATGAAGGGAAATGGGCAGAAGGGGTGGTGCAAGGCAACAATAATAATGAAAGAGAGAGAGAATGAGAAGTGAGAAGGAAAAGAAACCGTGAGTTCATTAGCCCTCCACCCGCAACCCAGTGTAGAGAGATATTTGGCAAAAGAGAAGTCGAGATTTTACCTGAAGAATTTTTGAGAAAAATCGTTCACGAACGGATGAATGGCGAAAGAGAAGGTCAAGGATTTTTTTTTTTTGGAGAGCAAAGGAGCGAAAGAGATATGAGGTATACCGGTGCAATAATAGGTATATGAAAGTAATGGAAAAATAGAATATCAGTATATCAATGATATCAAATTGATATCCGTATACTAATATACCAACATGTGATATGGGTATGGGTCATTTTGATACCCATATCCCATATACGTATATCAATACCAAACATGCCCTTAATAGTCAATGATATTTTGTCAAATTTATATTTAATGATAATTCACTTCATGGTTAATGATATTTCATTTCATAGCTAATGATACTTCACATCAGAGTTAATGATACCCCACCAGATATAAATCTAATAATACTTCACTTAATAGTAAATGATATTTCGCCAAATTTATATCTAATGATACTTCAATTCAGAGTTAATGATACTTTACCAGATATATATCTAATGATACTTCACTTAATAATTAATGATATTTCGCCAAATTTATATCTAATGATACTTCACTTCATAGTTAATGATACTTCACTTCACAGTTAGTGATACTTCACACATGGTGATACCTTACTTTATACCTAGTGATACCCGAGTGGTCGCGCATTGGCGGGCGCGTGGAGCCCACGCGTTTGACTGTTTTTTTGGATTTGAACGAGCTTGGAAGGATTTTTTGGGTGGGTGTAACACAAATTTTCTGTATTTAGTTTGATAAAATACAAAATGTGTACAAATAATATGATTTTCGGATCAAAAATATAAATTTATGAATCCAATCTCTATTTTTCCTCTAATTCTTTTCTTCAAAACTTGATTTTCAAACGGTCTTTGAAATCTTCAGAGTAAATTTGTCTCTTTGATTTTCTCGGACTTGTTGTTTGAACTTGGCCTTTGAAGTTTTCGGGGAAGATTTGTATCCTCGATCTTCTTTGACTTGATCTTTAGTCTTGATAACGTTAACTCGGAGGACCGACATCCTGTTTCCGGATCAAACGCTAATTTCGGAATGAATTTGATGAAGAATGTATTTGACTGCCTTGCTTATGGATCAAACGCCATCTTCGGGATATGGATCAAACACCGTCTTCGGGATGAATTTGGTGAAGAACGCCTTGAATATTTGAGAGAATTTCACTTATGGAATTTCTTCTCAAATTCTTGAACTCTTCAAATGACTTCTGGTGTGTTTTTCAACTGATATGGGGGCCCCTATTTATAGTTGTAGGGAGAGAGATCTATAGCTGATGTGGCACTATCTCATTGGCTGTTGGAAATTGATATATATCTTTTCAAAGATATTTATTTGTTGCCAAAGACTTTTGATGTTTATCATATAATAATATCTTTATTATTTAAATATTTTATTTAATTTTGAATTTGATATGATTCCAAAACTAAATAAATATATAAAAATTAATAAAAATATTATATATAATATTAAATTTTTACCGCCTACAAATGCCCCCTCGAAACTTGTTCATGGATGACTTGTCATTTGAAATGAATGAGTCTCGAAAACTGATTAGATAGTTTAAACTCGTATCAAGGAATTTTGAACTTAAATTTATTAGATAGTTTATACTCGTATCAAGGAGTTCTTGAATTTCAACTTGTGAATAGTTTATACTCATATTCAAGAGTTCTTCAATTTCAACTTGCGAATAGTTTATACTCATATTCAAGAGTTCTTCAATTTCAACTTGCGAATAGTTTATACTCATATTCAAAAGTTCTTCAATTTGAATTTATTAGATAGTTTATGCTCTTATCAATGAGTCTTTTTCTTGAACTTGGATAGTTTATGCTCATACCGAGGAGCTTTCAACTTGATTTTGGCTCTTATCAAGGAGCTTTTCTGAACTTAGATAGTTTATGCTCATATCAAGGAGCCTTCAACTTGAATTTGAATTTATAGACATTTTATACTCGTGTCAATGAGTCTTGAATTTGAATTTGAATTTGTAGACATTTTATACTCGTGTCAAGAAGTCTTGGATTTGAATTTGTAGACATTTTATACTCATGTCAAGGAGTCTTGAATTTGAATTTGTAGACATTTTATACTCATGTCAAGGAGTCTTGATATTTTTTGAAGAGTTTAGATAGTTTTGGCTCTTATCAAGGAGCTTTGGAAGATAGTTTAGGTTCTTATCGAGGAGCGTTGGAAGATAGTTTAGGTTCTTATCGAGGAGCGTTGGAAGATAGTTTAGGCTCTTATCAAGGAGCATTGATTTTTTTTTCTTTTCATAGATTGTGACATGTATTGGAAGACTTGAATAAGCACGTGGCGAGATTTATAGCCATTTCTTCTTCTTCTTCTTCTTCTTCTTCTTCTTCTTCACTTGGAGATTCCTCAAAAGGTTTGCCCCCATCATTTATTTCTGGCTCTTCTTCAAAGTTGCGATGCTTTTGCATTGACAGTTCTTGAACTTTATTTGCGGCCATGCTTAACTCCAAGTCGTAAGCTCTAGTAGCCAATTCCTCGAAGGTCTTTGGTTGAATCCCTTTCAAAATATATCGAAGACCCCAACACATGCCTTAGATGCACATTTCAATTGCTGAAGTTTCTGATAATTGATCTTTGCAATTCAGGCTCAAGTTTCTCCAATGGTTGATGTAGTCGATGACGGACTTTTCTTTTTGTTGGCTTATATTTATGAGTTCAACCAAACTAACCATCATTCGAGTACTGTAGAAGCGGTTAAGAAATTCTTTCTCCAGTTGCCCCCAACTATCAATTGAATTTGGCTCCAAATTGGTATACCAATCAAACGTGTTATCTTTTAAAGAACAAACAAATTGCTTTACCAAGTGATCTTCGTATGTCCCAGCATCATTGCAGGTCTCTACAAAGTGAGCCACGTGTTGTCTTAGATTGCCTTTGCCATCAAATTGTTGAAATTTTGGTGGTTGGTAGCCATTTGGCATTTTCAAATTGTCAATTCTTGGGGTATATGAATTTTTGTAAGTCCATAATGATTTACGGCTATCTCCAGACTTGTCTTTGATTGTTTTCAGTATGAAATCTTTGAGTTGATCAACTTGAATTGAGCCATCAAATGATACTTCAACTTCTTTGGCTGTAGATTTTTCATTGTTTGTTGGCATGTAGCTTTGCAGATATTTCAGCTTCAGTATCTTCATTCACTTGCTCGCCACAGGTATCAACAATCATTTCTTTTTTCAGCTTCAAGATTTGAGCACCTCGTTCTTATATTCGCTTGACAAGTCCTTCGGCCAGCTTCGTCAAATTTGCAATTTGTTCTTCCAGAATTGTAGACTATGCTTGAGGAAATTGGTCAAGAGAAAAGATGAGAGGTAGAGATGGTCCCACCGGGCGTGCCAAAATTTGTAACATAAATTTTCTGTATTTAATTTGGTAAAATACAAAATGTGTATAAATAATATGATTTTCGGATCAAAAATATAAATTTATGAATCCAATCTCTATTTTTTCTCTGATTCTTCTCTTCAAAACTTGATTTTCAAACGGTCTTTGAAATCTTCAGAGTAAATTTGTTTCTTTGATTTTCTCGGACTTGTTATTTGAACTTGGCCTTTGAATTTTTCAGGGAAGATTTGTATCATCGATCTTCTTTGACTTGATCTTTAGTCTTGATAACGTTAACTTGGAGGGATGACGCCTTGTTTCCTGATCAAACGCTAATTTCGGAATGAATTTGATGAAGAACGCCTTTGACTGCTTTGCTTATGGATCAAACGCCGTCTTCGGGATATGGATCAAACACCGTCTTCGGGATGAATTTGGTGAAGAACGCCTTGAATATTTGAGAGAATTTCACTTATGGAATTTCTTCTCAAATTCTTGAACTCTTCAAATGACTTCTGGTGTGTTTTTCAACTGATATGGGGCCCCCTATTTATAGTTGTGGGGAGAGAGATCTAGAGCTGATGTGGCACTATCTCATTGACTGTTGGAAATTGATATATATCTTTTGAAAGATATTTATTTGTTGCCAAAGACTCTTGATGTTTATCATATAATAATATCTTTATTATTTAAATATTTTATTTAATGTTGGATTTGATATGATTCCAAAACTAAATAAATATATAAAAATCAATAAAAATATTATATATAATATTAAATTTTTGCCGTCTACAGTGGGTTTGGATCCTATTTGACCCGTCTAATGCAAGAGACCCGTTAGACGGTCTCATACAAGTTTGAATGATTATCAAATGTGGTGATGTAATGACCGGATGATTTGATACAACTGATTAATATCAAATGTAAATGTGATGATAATCATATCCTACCATATGATTTTGTATGGATGATTAATATTTTGATAATGTGATGATCATTCTATCGAATGATTTGATACGTACGATTAATATCAATTGTAAATATGATGATAATCATAGCTGATGATTTTGTACGTATGATTAATATTTTGATTATGTGATGATAATTAGTCACATTTGATATTTGATATTAAACCTCCGGTATGACGATCATCAAATGTAATGATCACAGAAATTTCTTTCTATTTGAGACGATGAAAGTGTAAAATATGAAGAATAAGAACTCAACCACTCACGTTCTTTTTAAAATGGTTTTTCTTTAAAAAAATAACGGCTCTAGACAGTCTATCTAGCACGTATGAACATCAATCAATTGATGAAATCATGTTAAGCTCAATCAATGATTTCATCAAATTTAGATTTGTTGATCGATTCATTGTTGATGCTAGAAAAACAGACATAAAATATACAGCACAAAAAATCTATTGAAATCATTGCATCCATAAAAAAATGAGAATCTAACAACCATCTCGAACACAAGACAATATAATAATATTGTTTACAGAATATGATTTTACCCAATTCTTAACGAAAAACTTCACAAAAACATCATTCTTACCCCTGCAAAACTTGTATACCCTCATTCCTAGGCAACAAAAATACATCACAAATATGATTAGGTGTGATCACAAACTTGTCATTATTTTCAAAGCACAACAACCGAGTTACAATGTTGAAGTGCTCGAAAAATTATGCTATTTTCCCTTGCTTTTCCATTCAATATTTTTTTCTTTCTAAAATCTTCTAGAATGTCTCTTTTTTCCTCAACAATTTCTTTGTATCTTCTACCTTTACATTTGTCTTTATATTATTTAAATAAATGCTCTTAATCCATTTTCATAAATGTAATAATTTATACCATGATTCATTTTCATAAATGTAATTTATACCATCAATCAAACAATAATTGATAAACAAATTAAGATCATTACAATACTAACTAATTCATATATTCTAATACTAGTATACATCCCGTGCGATGCACGGTGAGATATATATAAATAATTTATAATAAATATTTTTACAAATAAAATAATTAAATTATAGTTAAGAAATAAACATAAAATATATACATAATATAATGTTATATTCAAGTTTGTTCGCTATTTTATCGACAGATAACCCATATCTTGATATCCATGAATAAATTTTCATTCATTGTGCCCAATAAAACAAATAACATATATAAGTGGTTCGTCCAAAATTTATTACAAACATAATTTAAATCTTTCATAATTAATTGTTTCCAATAAAATAAATAACATACATAATTGATTCGCCCGAAATCCATTACAAATATAATTTGAATCATTTATAATTATAGACACAATGAAAATAATTAAGAAGAAGAAGAAGAAGAAGAAAACACACCCGTGAAACACATTTAAGAAAATTATTATAATACAGGTGTTTCCAAATATATTACCAATTTTTTCTTTATACGCGCGCCACTTTTTACATTCCACACCATACATTCTTTTTATTTTATTTTTTCAATTTTTCTTTACACATTCAGTAAATATTACTTTGTCCTCCTATTTTAAAAATAGGGATTTTATTATTAGAAGGGTTTTAATTATCAAAAATATAAAATATAATAATAAAAAAACGATAACCCTTTTGCCTCTCCCTCCAGATCTCGCAGGCCATCTTCCTAGTAAGAATTCTTGGTCTCTACAGCTCATCAACAAATAAAAAACGTGCGATTTGGAGTTAATCTATCACTTTCTTTCTCTTCAATTTTTCACTCTCAAATCCTTCACCATTTCTTCTTCACCTTTGCAATTTTTAATTTTTCTCCTGTTCAATTTCTGACGATCGTGTTGTAAATTCAAACAATATGAATAGGGTTCAAAAATTGATTTTCGACAACTCTTAGTGTAGTTTGAAAATTTATTTTTGATTGGTGCTTAGGAGTTCGAATTTCGAATGTGGTTAAAGGGATTCAAAAATCAATTTTTGAACGTGCTTTAAAGTGTTCGAAAATGGATTTTCGATCTCTGCTAGGGGATTTCGAAAAATTGAGTTACCGAACGGAATTTCAACAGTTCCGATGACTTCGGTTGGGGAAGATGACCATAATTCTTATTTTATTTTTTTGGATAAAAATGAAATCCAGTGGAAAAGAGAAAATGAAAATGAGAAAACTTGTTGGTGAAGAACAAAATGACATGTGAATGATCTCCATTGAGAATTCTTGCTGGGGGAAGATGACGATGGCCAGCCTACCAATAATTTGCAGAAGAGACAATGGCCGGATAATTCTTATAGTGAATATGGCGGGTGGGTGGGAAAGAAATGGATTTTTCCCTTTTTTTATTTATTTCTAAATCTTTTTTTATTGATTTTTAAATAATTTTTTTGATTAAAAAGGATATTTATGTACATTAATATAACTATTTATTTTTTAATTAAATTTAATAGTGACATGTAAAGAAAATGTAGTGGTGTATTTATAAACACTCTATAATATATACATCTTCATCATTCCTCCAAATTGTGTGAAGTGAATATGACATTATAGAAGTATGGCAAATATTTAAGATTTATACAAATTAACCTTGCAATATAATGACTTCTCCTTTGAAAGAATGTAAGAACTTCCAAATTCTAGAAATCTTTAGGGTTGCACATAATGTAAAAAAGAAAACAATTAGTTCGTTATTCCCCCCTCCCCCCACAAGCTGTATTTAATCAGCGCACAAAAACATTAAGAACTAGAAAATGTAATTTAAATGGCAGTCATTGTACTTATATATAACATTAACATTTATAGAGAAGACAATCAAGTGACTGACAAATTGGTGAGACCTTACTTTAGTGTAGGATGGTGGGCTTATTCAGTTTCTAAAATTGTTTCTTTAGTAGAGTCAGATTTCTTTGGTAGAAGTTATTTTCGTATCATAAGTAAGGAATGGTCTCCTGTGCTAAATTAAACAAAAGCAAACACAAATTTACATTGATTACTTTAATTGAATTAAACGTAGGGTTTTATAATTGATCATTATGATTTTAATTACATGGCCAAACTATTAAATCACATTGAAATATTTAATAAATTAAGTGTTAGTTTTATTCTCTCTCTCTCTCTCTCCCTCTCTCTCTCTCTCTCTCTCTCTATATATATATATATATATATCTCCTTTTAAAATAATCATTTTCCCATCAAAATTGAAAAATAAAAATAAAAAGAACTAAATCAATTTATTATTGTTATAGAAAAAAAAACTTATTACAATTACATACTGAATTTAATTAATTTACACGTCGAATTTAATTTAAACATCTAAGGATCTTTTATTGAATTAAGCAGAGATTGAATTGACACACTTTAATAAAGTCCTCTATTTAATTTAATTAAGGTAATTAATGTAAATTTGTGATTGTAAAATTTAATTAATTTTAGGATAAAAACGTGTGTCAAAATAATGTTGATATGGTTGCGTCACCTTTTGTTGGATTGAATTTTAACACCGTTAAATCTTTTGAGTTATTAAATTAATAGTTTTAAATCTTTTAAATCTTAAATCGATAGAATATATTTTCCAGGCTCTATATCGATGGATAAATAATTTTTTGGGCTTCGGATTGATAATTATTATTTTTAATTATTTTATGATATTATTGTAAATCATGCAAATTCATTACTTCCGTAAATCAAGAAATCTATTTTAATGATGACCTAAATTTTTCCTAAGATACCTATAATAATATCGGGCTACATTTATATTGACGATCTTATTAGGACTATCTATATATTGTTAATTAAGGATTCATTTAAAAAATAAATGTATAATCGAAATCCCTCAATCTCACATTGTTCGAATCCTGGTATATGTAAATAAAAAATTTGTAATCAACTAATAAAAGTTGAATTCATAATGAAAAAAATGGAACCAACGCAAATATTTGCTCGTGGCTCAAAATCTAGCTTCCACTTTTGTAAATCTATTATGGACCCTTCACCGTAAGCCAATTTTGTTGGGGTTTACACAACTTTAAAGATCGTTTGAATTATATTGTGCATATCTTGAAAAAATTTTGCTCATGCGCATCAGTTGTTGCCAGGATATTGAATGAGTTTTGTGGTCATAATATTTACCCTATTTTTACATTCATTTTTTCATTTAGAGTCCAAATAACTGAACCAGCCAAAAATATAGAAAGCACGGGGATAAAAACCCAGCCTTTTACAAATATTCATGCATAACAAATGTGGTGCAGGAATATGGATTTTAAATTTCACAAAAAATTAAAATACAAAAGCAAAAATGTGATAAAAAAAAATGAACTAACAATGTGAAGCACGACATTTAAATAAATAGTCGGCAAAAATTTTGTACGAGAGCTATGTTTAAATTGTTTCATGAAATACCCAATGCATGCATATATATACTTTTATATAATGAAGATTGTACAAAAGGATAGCATAACTTATAGGTTACTTTCTTTTTTACACCGCTTCCTATTCTTTCTCGATGCACTATTTAATTTACGGAATCTCAAAATACAAAAAAAAAAAAAAAATGTTCATCATGGCTCATCATCTTCATTACATTCAAGTCTGCTCCATCATACCATTATGAAAATATAAACATCGAAAAGTATGAATATGGAAATCGACTTTTGATACCAACTATACAACTAAAAATTAGTAGTACTACAAAGCGCAAAACCAAATTAAAAATTAAATGACAACAAAAATTGGATGAATTATATTCAACCTTCAACTAAAATAATAGAACAAATGAAAATAGCATCAAGAATACTAAACACACAATTTTGAGTTAAAGATTTGTGCATAGCAAGCAAGTATTCATAAGCATCAACCATCCATCTCAAATGCCGCATTTCAACTTGTGAATTTTAAAAATTATGTTAATCAATTACAATTACATCCCACAAAACTATATATGGTAAATGAATAATAATAATAATAATAATAATAATAATAATAATAATAATAATAATAATAATTAATTAATTAATTATGTTAATTGACTACGTACCATAATCAAATCAAATTACACGTTACAATCAAATTTTAATTAATTAAATCCCATGTGATACGATGTATGTAGATGTATCATTTCTTTGGTGTATGTATGTTATCTATACCTGCACACACACACACACACATTTCGTTAATTCACCTAATTATGTACGTACATACATTAATATATCCATATCCAACCAATCAATTTATAAATAATGGAATGATTTCTGTATAATTAATTCTGTATAATATATATCTATATATATGTGTATGTAATAAATTATCAGAATTAATTTATATATTAAAATTCATATTCAATGTATATTCATATTATATTATAGTATAAATGATGATTATTTCTATTTTTATTAGTAGTAGCTAGTACTAAATTGTAGGAAGATAGATTCATTGCGGAATTTTTTTACTCCTATATTAAATTACATATCGAAATTCATATTCCGAGTAGGTTGATTAGGTTAATAAAAATCAATATTAAATCAATTCTTCATATATAATATTGATTGATTGGTTAATAAATATTAATATTCCATATTAGGAAAGTGTTTTTGGCGGGAAAATGAGAGGTTACTAATTAAGGTATAACTTCTTACTTTTATATATATATTAAGATTAAGATATTATTACATATATTAGTATTACAATTATATGACAACTAGAATATAATATATTAACTACCAATATTATCCATTTGATATTAACTACCAATATTATCCATTTGATATTAACTACCAATATTTGATATTATGTCAAATAAATTTAAATATCACCTATATATTAATTGTAGGTGTAGATTAAATTTTAGAGAAATTAAAATAATCTTATTTGCACAATTATAACACAACGTTTAGAACGTTATGGTCGAGAAAAGATTTATTGTAATTATATATAGATTCACATTTTAAAGAAATCATACATCCTACATCAATAGTACCATTTTAATTTTTCATAGATGTACCGCATGATTTGATGCAGATGATTTTAATAGGGATGATGAATATGAAATGGAAATATGATGATCATCCTAGCGGATCATTAATATCAAATTTTGATATGGATTATTAATATCAAATGTATCTTGACATTGCCAACGTTATTATACTAATGATATATAGTCTATACTAGAGTATCTCCAGTGCTATGCACAAATGAGAAATATGTATAATTTTATTTGTTAGAAATTATAATTATGTAAAAATTAAGAAAGGTATCATAACAAAACAAACAATTAATTTATAATTATTGTAAATTATACAAATTTTTATATTTGTTATTATGTCAGTTAGATTAAGTCCAACCAAAAAAGGAAAACATAATTAATATTTAAACAAAATTTTAAAATTCAAATTAAGCTCGAATTACGAAGAATATGTATGAATTGCTATACTATGCAACATTATTTTTTTTATCTCCAAAGCATACATGTGAAACTTTTGCTAAAGTATTTACAATTAATAATAAAATATTATTTAGTGGATTGATCTTAATAATAAAAATTTAATTTCCAAAATTAGCAATGACTCTTTGTAGGAAAACTATTTTTAGTAATGATTTTATTATTAAATAGATAAAGATACGCATTCTAGTTTAATATAAAGGATTTATGAAAAATGGTTCCAAAGAATAATGAATTTCTTTTGTTTTCTTTTTAATTAGTGAAGATGGCGGAATTTAGAATTCAAGTCTTAAAAATGTGAATGTAAATTGGAAAAACAAGAAAACAGGAGGCTTTAAGGGTAAAATAGGACATCTAAAATATATTTTTATAATTTTTAATTTGAAGGCTAAAAAGAATAAAATAGAAGTGTTGTTTAGAATTTCTCATTATCAATGAACTAAATAAATACATTCGTGCGTAAAGAACGAGGTCTGTAATTCAATCTCCACTGATCTTCCTTCTTCTTTTTTTTTATGTCGAGGGTAATCCGCAGCCGCTACCGTGGTGCGCACTGGATAAACCCACCCCTGTATAATAGTCTGCAAACCTACAAAGGAGAGGTAAACCACACTTGACAGTCCAGGTGTGACAGGCTCACACCTAGTGGTGTTGGTGGTGAATCGAACTTGAGACATTTGGCTCAAGAAACACCACTCCACCACTAGGCCATCCCCAAGGCATCACTGATCTTCCTTCTTGTATAAGGAGGTACGTGGTTCAATCTCCACTTTTCTTCCTTCTACCTCTCTCTCTCTCTCTCTCTCTCTCTCTCTCTCTCTCAGAGTACATATTATGCATGTAAGATGCATTGCACAATCCACACAGCTCTTTCTTTATTTCATAAGATAAAATACGAGATGAAACACTAGATATCGTACTCATAACTTTTAATTTAAGTGAACTGAGTTCCAAATAAGTGAAATATCAATCCTCCAAAACAGAGTTGATCAGTTCACCAGCTGCTACAAAATACAATATTATTTACATATTAATAATTCCATAAACATGGTCAAAATAGCAACAATCACAAGGTTGCCCATCACTACAAAAGCACAACGCACAAAAAAAAATTACACAAAGATCTACATCCCGTTACACCAATACATTCCATATTTTCATTAGAAAATTCCCAACGGACCGGGGCGAGGTGGGGCCCATGCTCGATTACTATCGAGAATCGAGAGGTGATACAACAAAAAAGGACAGGACACGTGTACTATCTCTTGACAACACATTGATCATGATTTAACATCCTTCAGTACACCCCCCTTCTCGAGCTCACCGACTAGGTCCCTTAACGCAGGAACCTTCATGGCCAGAGTTCTGTACAGTCTGGAATATCGAGCTCGGGTTCCATCTGCTGTCCTAGCTAGAGCGAGCAGACTTAGAGCCTCCGGGAGCTGTGAGAACACGTCTTTCATCTCCTCCAGGCTTATATTTTCAAGAACAGATGGTCTTGGAACGACTCGAACAATCTCCCCGCCCTTGGGTTCCTGTACTCGTGCGTCCGCCTTAACAACCAGTTCTGAGTTCGAGTTGGCTCCACATTTGATTATGAACGGGGTCGTGGAGCCTGTGTTGAACTGCAACACGTTCCACTGTGCCACGTCGGTTTCAGAACTATGTGTTGTGTCTGCAGAAAATTTGGAACCATGTGGTGCATCCAGAAGTTTATCTTCCTCTTCTGCAGTCGACTGCGCATAGCACAACAGCAAATAAAAAATCAGAAAGAATCAAAGGGCATATGTGTGACATGAATAAAATCATCATAAGCATTTCTCGTACTCCTTGCCAATTCAAAAGTTTCTGCAGCTCCTCCCGACTAAATAAAGACGGGAAAAACTGTAACTGGACGAATTGGAAACTGGATCCTATGCTAATCTGCATACCTCTACATCATACCGAGCTTCTGAAATATGTCTCTGAGCGCATGGATGGTCAATGTCAAGTAAAGAAGGCATCTGTTCTGAAAGTCCGTCCAGAGACGCAAGCAATGATCGCTTCTTACTCTTACTCAGGACATTGACAGAGGTTTGCCTCATTATATCCTGTTACAGCAGGAAAATTTTCAAATTTCATGGTTCCTAATCCACGAAGCAGCAGTCTAACAGCATTGAAGAAGAGGATAAATTATATAATGAAGAAAACCTTGACTTGTTTCAGTATGCCATCAAGGGAAATCAATGATGCGAGTCTTGCATCCTCAGCAGCAGTAGAAGGATTTCGAATGGGTGTAGCGCCACCTTCCAAATTTAACATCTCCACGTCACTTTTCATTTGTTGCAAAATCTGATTCAAGGAAACATTTAATACCCAGAGATAAGTAAGTCGTATATGAAATGCATGGGAATGCATTCACTGATGCAGGCACATCCATTTATTGCATTTTTTACGAACTAAATTAAGAAATATAGTATACTCTGATTGAATTATATGATTAGCTTCATAAATAAGTACTTCAGTACTGATCTGGAAGCAGCCTAGTTCGATTATACCAATTTACTCTAGTCTTCTTCAATTTTCTCAGAACAATGAAGCTTTTCGATATTGAACAAAGGATTTAGAAATATTATTGCTGGCATCAAAATTTAGAGGAAGTGGACTCCTAAAGCTAAAGAACAGGGCTCTCCTTCCATGAAAACTGTAGTTAATCCCCAGATTTCTCAGGTTAGACCTTTTTTCATTGTCAAAAGAAAAATGATTAGTGACCTATTGTTTTACTTTATATGATCAGCATTCTTACCAGACAAGAGTGTAATATAGAATAGGAATACATCTGAAGAAATATATAAAAATGGACAGTACTCTCTATCGAAGTATCCAGAACGACCTCACCTTGGACTCTTAGCCTCTAGTAGTAGAAAATAGTTTTTGGGGAATCTCAGTATCTGAAGAAATTTTAATATGAAAATTATCTCAAGCCTCAACCAATAAACTTGGCTACAAATATGAAAGAAAATACTTTCAATACAGAGAGAAGAAGTGAAACAAGAAAGAGAGAGAGTTGTTGCACTTGCACTATAATACAGACCTTCCTTCTCTTGTGATCAACAGATTCAAGAGCTGAACGTAGCTTAGCTACTTGCGCAGAGTCCTCCGCTGCTTCAGTCGCCAAAGTACCTGCAATATCCTGATGGACCAATGTAATGTCAGATATCAACACAAAAAAGAAAAGAAAAAACAAAAAACAATGCAGTGCAGGTTCAATCGCCTATTACCTGGAATTGTTAATAAGTAACACTAGATAAACAGTCAATCAGTAGACAAAGTGTAAAGAAATGAAAAATAAGCATAGAGGCAAGATACGTAAATAATGTACTGACTGTTTTTGGCTGCACAAAGATGCAGATCTATAGAAGACTGTAGGCACACCTTTAAATGTTGCAGTTGAGAAGTATAAAGACGTCTTGCATATTCAGATAAAAGCAGGCCAAGAGCATCAGTACTAGGAGGCTGAGCAGCACCAAGTCCAGCCATCCAACCATCCATAATTGCTGTGGAGAGAAGTTCCAGCTGACCAGTTGCTCCAGCCACCGTGTCATCAGCAACAGAAAGGAAATCAAAGTTCTCTGCAAGCCAATTTCGGATTTGACGCTGGAGCTCACCGGCAGGAGTATGAACAAAGAGAGCTGCAAGAGCCTTGTTCCCAATCGCGTAAATTTTTGCTTCATCAGTTATTTCCCTGAGTTTTCCACCTGTTATATGCTGTCTCCATGTCTCCTGTTTTTATTAATCAATAGTGTCAAATTTACCGCCGAGCCTTCATTAATTGTAAAAAGGCTGCAGAAGAACTAAGATGCTGTTTATATACATGAAATAAAAGGAAAACAAAATGCAGGTCAGCAACGGAAGGAATACAACACAGAATAGCTAACCATCTCATCATTTTCATGCACCAAAGAGAAAATTGAAGGACAACATACGAGCATATTCCTCCCAATTTTATCCCTTTTTGCATAAAGGCCCAAGCAATTTTAGGAACGTTGAAAGATATGGAGATTTATAGTTTTGCAGTAGTTCATCTCAAGGTCAGGTTTGAAATGTTATGCGTTCATTTTTATAACTGTAGCAAGGCAGAAAAAATAAATTGACGGTCCTAAGGGTCCATAATGGAATAAAGTATTTCATCTGAACCTAAGCTCTTTGAGTGAGTGTCAGATGTCTATGCTGGAATAAAGATTAACACAACATAGGCTAAAATGCAAAAGATATTAAATATAGTCTCCATTACAGATGGAAACAAGAAGGAAAATCACACAAGTTACCTGATCAATTCCACGTATCTTCAGAACCACTGATGACAACTTAGACTTTTTTTCTGGTTTTATATTTACTTTGAACCCTTGAATTTGTTCCTCAACCAACATATTCCTTGCGCTGGAATCATAGCGCATCGGAGATCTTCCCGGGCTGCTACCACGGCTAGAGCTTCTACTACGTCCATTATTAGGCTTCTCAAGAAAACGCTCAACAGGAGAAACCTTACAGCAAAGAAAACATTCACTTAATTTTTGCCTTTCTAATTTGTTCAGGTTATATAACAAGAGTTGTTCAGTGAAGCAAGAACATTTTGCTTATGCAACCATTTGATTGGTATATGACAAGAAAGGCACCTTAATTGATTGTAGTTCTGGTGACCGAGCAAGCAGGGACCGTATATAGAGAATTCTAACACGAGAAACAAGCATGGTGTCCATCACTCTTCTGGGTTCCATTTTACGGATAAAAGCAAACACGGCATCTCTTATTTCAGCAAGGATTTCATGCTCTCTTGAAGCACCTGCCTTAATGACTGCGGCCAGTACCTACCACATAGCAAAACAAGCAGGAATCAGGAAGTCTAAATCTATGAGAGGTGACATTAAGCGAATACTAGCCATCGAGCTTTTCTTAGTTGAGACATATAATCATGTATGATATCACCAGAAGGGTGCAAGTACACAAGACAAATCTCATGGCTTAACCTAAGCCATACAATACAAATACACAAGTCATATACCGCCTCAACCATCAAAGAAAACAATAAATCTTTAACAAATAATTCAGAATCCAAACTGTGTAGTATTGAAAAAGGAAATAAATAGAGTTCTGTAGCTCCAGAAAGCTTTGAGAGAAGCAGTAGGTGTTCCATTGGCAGTTGCTCTAGGGATGAATGAAAAAAAATTATCGTAAATGCATGCTCTAGAACCAAGATTATTTTCTGCAATCTTCTTTGATGTGCTGAAGCGAAAAGGGTTCCATAGGCTAATTATTTTGTAGGTTGAACATGCCAAGCAGGGCCAATCATATCACCCTTCATCACAATGAAGTTTAGGTTTCTCATCATGTGATAACGACAGCTATAGCATGCACAAGTGCATAAAACAAAATGCTAAGGGAAGCAGCGAAAAAATGCAAGCCAGGACAAGTTACCCTTGCAAATCTGATTAAAGGACTCAAGGGAAGCCTCAAGGAGATACAATCCCCATAAAAATCATAGAATGACCAAATTAATAAAATAAGGACACATAGCAAGAAGAAAACAGCTTCCACATTTTAACTTCGAGAGTTACAGTTGAAGGCATGAATATATGAATACTGATTCCTACCAGCATCAAAAGCTTGTTAGCCCCATCTGAGATTGCAGCAAGGCTGTCGTATTGTTCTGGATCAAACTCATTCAGGGCAGAAGTAAGATAATCACCAGCTGGGGTAGATTTGACAATATCAGTACCAGTCTTAACCAATGCAACAGCTCTCTCAGTCTTTTCAGAGGCAAAAGGTGAAACAGCATCACCAGGGCGTCCTTTGGCATTGGTATTATCGTTCCTGTCGGAGAAATCTCAAATAGAGGAGTCAGACGTATCAATCAGGAACCTAAATAGATGAACATGGACAAGGAAACCAAGTTTATGGTGAAGAACTAGACAAGATGATCGAGTTTAAGTTGTTCTCAAAGCAAAATAGAAAAACACCTTTGCAAGTCACGAGACTGGCTAAGTGGTCCCTTGGGAGATGGGCTTGATACCTGAGAGAATCAATCAAGCAAGTAATGAGTATGTCCATGAATATCAAACTAGCACTAGCATAAAATAATACAACAGTGAAGCACAGCCCATGGAAAAATAACAGTTCTAAAATAAGTTATATAGAAGATTAAAACCTGTGGTGATCCAGCTAATGATGCTTTTTCAGTCAGTCTGTCAAACAACTTCTCATTCTCTTCATGTAACCTCTGCCGAATAAAGAAACCAAAAGGGCAAACTTACTCTCCTAGCATTTAAGGATAACGCAATACCAGCAAAGATACAACATCTCTAAGTAGTTTTTAACAGATAAAATTTGCAGACTGGAAGAATAAGGGAAATATAACAAGCAGATAAGTTTGTCACACTACAGGAGGATACACAATATTCTAGCCTCATTCCTTCCAGGGAAGGTTCAAGCAAAAATATCAGACAATATCAGTTTAGTTGGCAGTTAACACGGTCAAGTACCTCAATGAGTGCATCACGTTTCTTCAGTTCGTCCTCAAGTCTTTTGGTAACTGCAGAAGAATCCATGTCATCCTCCCCAGTGGCTTTGTTGCTTGAACGTTCTCCAGGTGATTTAGAGCCATCAGTTGTCCTAGTCTCATTGGAAAGAATAGCTTCATTCAATTGTGACTCAACACTCTTCAGTTTGGCCTACATAGATGCAACATACATGATGAGAATCAAAGATCCAGTTATACAATTATATCTTTACAAGGATATATGGTTAAATCAGCTTCAGCAACATCTGATTTAATGCTTGATAAATTCAGGACATAACATCAATATAGAACATGGAACATAAAGCTAGAGCAACTTATGCGCCTCCTACCATGAATAAAATATCAGAATACGCATAAAGCAACTATTTGGCAACTATACCTGAAAACCCACTTAATGGGTCACTGTAGCATGCCAGGAATCATGTTTCCTTTACTAGGAAGTGTCGAAAGTTCTAGTCCAAGTGCCTGTGAGCACCCCCTAAGAATTGAATATGTGCAATTTTAATAATGAGCAATGTGACACTTTTTTCTTCAGTAATGATTGAGAGCTGTAACTTTTCATTAGAAAAGTGACCGAGGGGATAGCCAGATACATGATCAAGAGTCATCAAAGAGTAACAACCAAGAATAGAGACACATTGTCTCATTCAATGCGTCCATTTCTAAGTGTATTAGTCCATCAGAATAATTTATAACTTTATCTAGCCTATCCTACCCACCAACCTCACCACCAGCTAAGATAAGATAAAGTCAAACAAAGAAGATGTTACTTGTTCACAAAAATGAAGAATAAAGTCTAAACGAAACTGCTGAAGGGATAAAATTTAAACCAAGATTTTGCATGACCCTGAACTTATTTCAAAGTACTACCATCATGATTTGTCTATATCTTTAGAAGACAAGAAGGAACAGACACATGGCTTTACTGTTCAGTTTAAATATATAAGTACGCAGCATTTTATTTTTTCTCTGGGTCAACTGATTACAGCCAAATCTACCATTAACATTGAAGGAACTTAAAACAGAATTTCTGAGCCAACCTCCAACATTTGAATTGTTGAATCCTTTTGCTCTATATGCAATCTCTGCTCTTGCTCCAACTGTAAAAAATGAGTTATTTGGTTCCGTAGATGCAGGTTCTGATCCTTCTCTATCTTAAGCTTATCTGCAAGCATTATATTCTCTGTCTGCAATGAACAGGAAAACAAATAAATAGTGTCAATGTTAATGCTGGCATGAACTCTAATTTAACAATTTTAGAGAATGCAGGGTGTGACAGAATAATCCAGAACTTTATGAGCACAAAATAGTTGCTTTAGTCCCATGTTTTCTAACTTCAAGTCACTGACTTCCTTTTCCTTGTCAAGCAATTCTTTACGCGCATCATTGGCCTACAATAAAAGTTGCAGCAGAATTTAGTGAACATTTTTTATCACATACTTTTATTCATTATTTTGTCAACACACATGCCTCATGAGACTATCAATAATCTGATACACACGACCTGCACCTATGTAGCTGTAGCATGAGCGAGGTAGTTCTTTCACAGGAAAGTGAAGGCTATATAAAACATCCTCATCATGACATAAGTCCTTTCCATCCCCCATCCACTACTATAACTTCAGTTTGATAGTATGAAAGATGCCAACATTTTAATCAATTTATCCAATAGAAGAGAAATTGAGCAGACTGCGGACTTACAATATCTTTCCATTTCATAATTGTATCTCGATTTCCAAGGCTCAACATAGCATTTCGGGCTCTAGAAGAAAAATTCAGGGATGATAGTGTCTCAGACATGCTGGGCACATCAGGGCAGATGTTAACAATCATCAATGTTATTGAGCTTCCACCTGCATACAGAATGATGATACAGAGTTTGTCTATAATGTTGAGAAAGCCCGAAAATTTAAGAAACAAAAATGAGAGTTAACAGTAACTTCCAGTGCATAAGGGTAATCATGTTTGCATGTCTTGACCATGTTTGCTAATCTTTATTTTACACAATGTCTCGACCATAGTTAATTATTCATGTATTGGGTTCAGCTGTTCAGGTGTACAGAGCTCAGGTAAATGTGTGGCATAGACATCATGTATAAACCCGGTAAGACATTAGTTGGTGAAACTTGAGAGTTCAGAGCATCTTATGGCAGCACGGAATGATTTCACAAATAGACAATATACAAGTTAAATTGTAAGAAAAGCTTAAATTACTTCGCTTTGAATGGCAAGAAACAGAATGTTTCCAAAACTCCGATGCACCGTTCAAAAAAGCATGCATATTACACACAGGGCTTTTCCCTAGTTCAAGAATCCTTTGCCCCCAAAAGAATTAAATAATCAAAATCTTGTCCAACTCTCGGTACATATTCTAAGGCATATCCTAACAATTAGAAATTTACACCTTCTCTAGATAAAGATACAAATGGGCAATAGCATCAATCCTATAAACACGCTGTATAAAGAATAGCCATTGGATATAAGTTACGAAACAGTAGATATTGACTCCTAGAAACACCATTTATAATTATTAGCTATGGAATCATGACATGAATTACAGGGAAAGGGAATATAAAAATGAATTAAAAACCAGGGCATTGGTACCTACTACCTAGTGAATCTCCAAGAACTTTTGTTAGCACTGAGTTCTCATATGGAACATTATCCTTCTTTGAAGTTAAGGATGCCAAAACATCACCCAATCTGCAGACAGAACATTGACATTTACGTATGAGAACGAGGAGAAGATAGCAAAAAGACGTCCAACAGCATGGGTAGAATAAACCAAAAGACAAGTGATCTCGCTGCTAATGATATTTGCAACAAGAAGTCGAGAACATATACTTTAATGTTAATCTGTAATAATGGAACAATAAGTAAAAAGCTAAACTGTCAACTGTGCACCCATTAAAAAGATAGGTAGCCTTATCCTACCTTTCACATGAAGGAAGTAAAAAAAATGAAACAGTAAAATAGTTTACACACACACACACACTGACAAACAGAGAAACATCAAAATGAGTGAGAGTAGACAAACAAAGAAACCTCTCAACATCAGGTTAATGATTGAGTAGAACTAAATAAAGCAACACGCAAAGAAAATCAGTATGACACATTTGCATTATAGCCAATAACATGTCAAAAAGGTTTAGAATGTAACTAAAAATAAATGAAAAGCAACCACATTTACATCATTGGTTTTGTTTGTATCATCGACTTCATACACACAAAAGATGTCAAATTTGAAGATAGAATTTCAGAGTCAATGAAAGAGCCAAATTCAGTACTTAAACTTACGCGGAGAAGGATTTTAAGACATGCAACAATTCTGTTGCACGTTCACCAGTTTCATCCTCTACTCTTGTACTCTCACTTCCAGCCAAATCAACTAGAGAAAGCTTGCTGTATATATTCTCACCTGTGATCAAGTTTGTATAGTATGTGTGTATAATGACAATCCTACAAAACACAATCGAAAGAAAAACAAATTATTGAATGAGAAGAATATAGGAAGTACAGCTGTAGAGGTAATAATGTTTTTCACAAAAAGAAAGTGCAATACAACAAGCATAAACGAATACATGTGGCAATTATAATTTCTTAATTTTACGCGTAATTGAAATGCATTTTTATGCAAAGACGTCTGACACATCCTATTCTAAGAAATAGTCAAATGCAACATAAAATGCATAAGAAGTAGGAAATAGCGGTGTACAGGATCTTCTGTTATTTAACATTTGGATTATGGAGGTCACTAGCGATTATATTTCATGTCAACTTTCAGCCATAAAAAGAGTGTAAAATCCTAGTTTCCAGATATAGTCTTATCTACTAAAGCTGATTATGTATTTAGGATGGTATCTATCAAAAGACCATTAACATCTACAATCTTCTTCTTTGAAAGCACTGTTTAATTGAATGTGACCCTTTGGATAATCACTCTTATTTTCATTATCCACCCATCAGACCTTTTTGCAGTTCATAGACAATTGAGGATATCATTTCAGCAGGACCCACAACCTACAAACTATCCCATCCTAGTCAATTTCAATACCCAAAGAAATATCAGAAACAAACTCCATTGTTGTGGCACTACCAACTTTATCCGACTATTATACTAACATTTTTACATATATATATAGAAGGGCTGGTGATTTCTTATTCTCTCAAGATTATGATTGACAACAGACATGTATTTGTTCCAAAGTGAATGACAGAGGGCCAAAAAAGGAGTGCAAAAACAAAACACAAGCCAAAGAATAAACACAAATAAGCAAAACAAGCGGGAAAAAATGAAATGGAATTGATAAACCATACAGATGGGAAACTTTAAACTTCAAGGTGTCAGTTCCTCGATTGTGAAATGCTGTTTTGAGAATCCTGTTGAACTCTATAGGGTTCTCAACTTTTTCCTGGACAAGTTCTACAACACAATCCAATGACCCAATGTAGACCTTTGGTTGAGTACTTCCGGATTCCAGAAGCAAATCTGTTATCTACAGAGCACGGGTGAGGTCCAACATCAGCATCAGATGCTAATGATGTTCTGCATGATATATGTCAAGAGGTTTTATTGTTTCTACCTCCCCCAAGGTTTGGGGGCTTGCATCTCCCTCCCTTAAGGTGTGGATCTTTGGCAAAGACCTCCCCACTCACACAATTAGGTCAAAGATTTTATTATTAAAAACAAAAAACAAAAAAAAATGTGCTCAAAGACCAAGTCTGTAGACATTATCAATATCCATATACATTAGGCAAAACACTATTATCTTTTACAATATATCATAGTTTCTACCAGAAGGGATAATTAGGTACCCCAAATTCTAGATTTTGAGGTTTTTTTCAATTACATAAAGAGGGGAGACAAATTTCTGCAACAATAGAATCCAAAAGGAGCATTATAATTAATTGAGTAGTTTCTATATTGTAAATGGCTAACAAATTTCCAAATGTATAATTTTCCATTTGAACATAGAAATAATATACAACATATCTACTAGTTTAACGAATCAACAGTTCAAATAAAAGTCAAAATGAGTTTTTTCAAATGGTTTACTTCTTCATAAAAAATAATTCTTGATATTCAAACACTACAAAAATTAAGGTTCTCCTATTCATATATCCTTTTCTCATATTAAAGTGGAGATTCTCATCAGCAACCAAAAATGTGACAGTTTATCTGATTTGCTTTATCCATAGTATTCATTTCATAGACTGCAAGCAGTTGGAAATCAATGGTTGTAAAAGTAATCAATATCAGTTAAATTGTACAGCAAGAACTTAACTAACATTTTGACCTTCGTTTTTTACTTTTTTAAGTCACTATTTGTTTTCTTCTTTTTTTCCTGTGTCTGCCAAAGTTCCAAACCCGTGGGAGGTGGATGTAAATAATCCGTCATAAAGAAGTTGGACAGTAACATAAGCATTTCGCTAAGCTATGATGTGGACGAAGAGGAACCTGTTCATTGTAAAGCTCAAAAACTGAAACTGAGAAACTGTATCGAGAAGTTGAAGTTGCATCTGAGTTGGATAAATCAAAGAGCTCCTCAAAAGATCGAGCATATAACCCACGATCATGACTAGATCCTTCCTGGATGGAGATGGAAAGGCAATCAGAAACAGAGTAAATCACATGTCATGATCAATCTTTTATTACATGTATACACCTTACTTGATTTTACATCTTTTAATGCAATTTATTACAATTAATTTTATAAAAACTAATAGAAAGAAAAGGCATGATCAACAATAGTACAATACCGTGTAAACATGTAATATGTCAAAGAAATATATGTATAATAAGGAAATATATAAGATACACTTGCAGTCAATAAATAATGGAAGAGAAGGAGAAGACATACCATTGTATGTGTCTTTCCTGAGGAGGTTTGCCCATACGCAAATACAGACACATTATATCCATCAAAAGCCGACTGAACAAATGGTTGAATATCAGCAAATAGATCAGCTGCATAAACGAAGCTCATAAGTTAGTATGGTTCTTTAAACAGCTGAAGAGAAGTAAGTGAATCAGCAATAGGATATCTACCTTGTCCAACATGAGGCCCATAAACCCTGTCAAACTCAAAATCCTTCTTTGGATTGGAGAGACTCTCATCTTCGGTGTTTATGCGAAGGGTATAATCATCAGGAAATTCGACGATATATGGGCCTTCCTCTTCAAATAGAGGCCTTACACGACAAAACACTTTTACATTCCCTGCAATATGTTAGTTCAGCAGGTTCAGGATGGTGTGATTATCATGCATATAGCTTGTTGGATCACATGCAGGAAGAGAATTCCAGAAATCTTAGGCATAAATAAGTACCTTTGGCTGTCAATAAGTCATTAAATAACTTTTTCTTCTCAGATAGCAGTGGGAAAATTCTAGCTTCTGCTTCAAGGGCAGCCTGATCTGGAAGAGGGTTGTTTGTTTCCAATTAGTGAAATATATTGATTCGTAAACAGAAAAATATATTAAAAAGTTGATATCTCTAAACCTCATGAACTGGAATCAAAGCCTAGTTTGCAGCAGGACTTTAAGAAGTAATAGTGCTATAAAGTTATGGCAGAAACAGACACTAAATAGCATTAGAGAAGACATCATCATTATGGTGGAAACGGTGAGTTCATTGGATACAAAATAAGTCAAGGAGAAGCAGAAGAGGATCACAACAAAACAACACAAAAACATAGGGAAGTATTTCAGAAAAAAATAAGTCATGTATATATATTGCAATTGTTCAATAGAACAGTTTTAACCAAAGTTTTCAACACATCGAAGCGAATTTGAATCTTTAGTCAAAAGTCGACACAATTGTTGACCCAAAGGGCACACTTTACCTAGTTTACGAGTCTTTTCAGCAAGCACACCTAAGTAACGTGTCACTCGATCAAGTTTTGCACTGGAATATTCTTGAAGATCCATAGCTTCTTGTCTTAACTGCACGTAATCTTCTCTAACAAGCTGCTCAAACAAAGCAAAGGTAATAATTTCAAGGACAGGGTAAGAGTGTGATTGTTAGAATCAAAAGGTGAAAACAGTGAAATAAAATAACATGTTGAACCCACTTTACAAAACAGTGTTAATGATACTTAAGAAGGCAGGTAAACCTCAAAACAGTCAATGAAGCTCTAGAGTTCACAAGACTGACCATGAAAGAATCTTGTCCTGTTCAGATAATCAAGATCGGAGGATAAATGTTGTTTTACTAGTTAACAGCAGTCTTCCCACGATTTTTTAGTTCTTATAATTTCTTATCAATACTTAATAAGCTATCAAGTTTAAGTAGCCCTCCATATACAAGACAGTAAGTATTAACAAGCTATTCCTGCACTGGGCTGTGCCTAGCATACGACGGTAAGGGACACAAGATTCAGAATTCTTAAAATGACTATTATAGCTATTAAGATTCAAAAAAAGGAGCTAACAGTACTTATCAGCCCTTTTCCTTATGTAGGCCATGCATCTTCCTCACATCAGGTAGGAATCCAAAGGAAAAAAGGCACAGACTAAGGTTGTAGACTGATTTTTAAGGTCTTTTCTTTGTTAGATATTACTAGAGATTATAGTTGTATTTGTAGTTAGGTTGGTTTTCCCTTTTGAGGATTTCTCATCCCTTTGGTAATATGTGCTTTTGAAATTTTATAATAAAAGCTGTTTCTTAAAAAAAAAAAGGTTAACAAGAATGCAAAAACACCCAAAATTCCAAGCATCCAAATCCAATAAACATTATATTTAAGTTTGCTCGAGCTCCCTAACGGCTAACAGAAGTAAGAGCAAATAGCAGCATTCTGCCATTTCTTGCATGGTTAAAAGAGAAATAGCAGCTGCTTTAACTAATATAGAGAAACAAAGCAGCAAGCTAAAGTCTTTTATTTTTAACAAATAAATATATATTTGATTTATTCATAACATTGTATCATCTTATTCTTCATTACTTGAAAAAATAAAATTGAAAAGAACCAAGCTTCCCGCAAGACCTATTTTCTAAACAAGTTTTCTGCAGCATTCAGCCTACCATACATAATTAGCCAATGATCTAAAAGTATTAACAGTAAAAGAACCAGCAAAAATAAACCAAACACCATCAACTGCCCTGTTATTAAGCTAAACAGAAGAAACAATTCAAAACATATTATTAGTTTTATGGGCTAATCTCAAGATTCACTACTTGAAATTTTCCAAAGTGGAAAAAGGATACAGTGAATCAACTTTATGTCCTATGGTGTGCTATAATGACTTCTCATCTTTATCTGGTGGTAGAGTTTTTCATTTCTTGCCTATTCTGTGAACTATGAAATAACTTCTGAAAATGTCTTCAATCTCTTGTACATTACACTGTAATAAGACTTCAGCAGCAGCAATTATCTTTTTCTTTAACAAAAGCATAAAATATTATAGGAAGACGTAGAATAAAAAATGACAAGGGGGAGAGTCATCCCCAGATTAATAAGAGCAACTAAGCTACTTATAAAACTCCAGTCCCTTGGTAACTCTAAGGAAATAAAAGTCTTAAAACTCTTTTTGATTTGAAATCCACCGAGCAACTCTAAACTTGACCCTATTCCACACATCCTCCAATGATTATTCATGATCCTCTAAAATTCTTCTATTTCTCCCTAACCAAGGATACCAACACAGAAAACAGATCTCTAATTGAGTGAATAAAACATAGGCCCAGCTCCCCTTCCATCAAAGAAAATATATCAATTTATTTGTTATTATATTAGACGTTTATGTTACCAATATTATTAGAACACTGAGCACAATGTATGTGCTTCAAGGGAATAAAATCGTATTACCAAATTTATTCCAATCTATCAATTAACAGTTTCTTGCAAGTTGCAAGTATTATAGAGATCGGATAGACCTTCAAGGACGTATTTTCTACAAAGTAGCCAAGTTTCCTGTAATTCTTCATTCCGGCCTAATCTAAACTGTTTCCACAAATAACGACAAACTATGCTAGTTCATCGAAGGAACTTCTGCATATATGACACCAAAAAGCCACATATATTTTTCCATTAACTCTTTTGCTATATATACTATCCACAGGGGCTGGACTAGTATTAAGTACGTGCTTTCTGCAATCAACCCCAAGTCCCCAACAGACAGAAGTATTGCAGACACCATTTTTCTTAGAATCCCAATGGAAATTATTAAACTTCCCAAACATCACTATAGCACTCGATTCATAATCATCCGCCGTGATTGATTTTCAAAAACCTCCGCACTCCAAAGTATATTTTGCACAATCGTACAAGTAGAGTGCTGAAATCAGCTGGTGCTCTTAAACTAAACAGCCAATTTACTACCTTCGTTCAAACAACAAACCAGCAGGCTTCATTCAGTCAAACAAACCCAGCAAACAATCGTCTACCAGCTTAAAATTCTGGCATAATTGAAAAGCATTACCACATAAACACTGAGACAAAACGCCAAATAAAATTCAGTCTTTTCAGCAGCACATAGTCAAAGAATGTAAATAGCAAGACACTGACCTGGACTTTGTCGTTCAATCGTACAAGCTTGGAGTTGACGGCGTGCTTGTACAGCTCCGACTGCGATGATATCGACATCGAGGAGCGCCGCGGCGCCACCGGCACCCTCCGGTAATCATCTCTCTGCTCCACCGATTTCCTCGGCTCAAACCCTGCCACTTCCCAGTTCCACCGGTTATTGCTCCCCATTTTCCCTCAACAGCAATAAAATTCACAGAACCCAAAATCTACAAGAAAAGGAAAATGGGTTGTCCCAGAAATGAAAGAAACTATGAGTTCATGTACAGGTGCAAAACTCCCTTCTTTCTCTGCGAATGAAAAACTACGGCCTCTCAAATAGTTTCTTGGGTTTTACCGTAATCCAATTCAAATATTTTAGTGGTGAAGGAGGCGGCGACAGCGTCGCGGGTGAGTTGGTGGTTTTGAGGTGGGACACATTTGGGCATTTGGGTTCACAAAAAAAATTGAATTTTGGATTGCTTTTCAAATGGACTGAGGGTTCGCTCTCGTCACTCCATCGATTACGTTTTGGATTGTGTTGGAGGGAGATGGGAATTTCCGAATTCATCTTTTTTTTTCCCACTTTAAACCTCAGATAAAGTTGTCGACTTTGGTAATTTCTCTCCAAATATTTCTATTTTGATACTCTACTTGTCAAATATTTTTATTGTTAATATATTCACATATTAATGTTGGTTAGTTTATACGACTCTTGATTCTGTATAAATATATAGCAATTAATTGATCAACTCTTAATGAGTTTAATTCTATTTTATTTTTTTGGTAAATAACATATTTAGCACCACTTTTAAACTTTTAAAGTGGTTGACACAAATGTCGACTTTTAGAAAACTATAAAAATATCATGACATTTTATTATTTCTTACGAATCTTAACATAAGAGTAAATTTTATGTCTGAAATGTGACATGGCTGGTCGGAATTCTGTGTGAAATTTTAACTCAATATGTTGATGTGGGGATCATGTCATTTTCTAATTTTGGACTAATTTTTCAGGCATGTTCTACGCAGAGCACGCTACATTTTAGACAATCCAAATTTACTAGGTGTTATATTTGTCAAAATATTAAAAGGTTCTGATTTTTTTGTAATTTTTCAAATATTGTGAAATATTTGTGTACTTTTTTAAGTTGGGACATTTTCGTTTATCTATTTAAAAATCGTGTTAAAATATGGTACTTGCCTTATTCTTTTAGGGCTTACAATCTGTCTAAATTCAAAACAAACAATATAAATAAGTTTAGGACCTCTAGTTGAAATCTTTAAATATCACATATTAATCGCTCAAGCTACCTATCCAAATCTAATTTAATATAGTGTGTGTCGACCAACTACTGTAAAAATTAGAAATTGATTATTATGACTTTATGAGTTGTGGGCAATAGTTTTTAGCTTTTCATATCATGATGTGTGTCATGTGGGATGCAATAGGTTATATTCAAACTTTGAAGTGAACAAGTCTGGTTTAGATATTTAATTAGTTCTATATATAGATAATTATATTATATTGTTAATTGCCATACAATTATTGGTATTACATTGCTTGTCTCATACTTATAAATACATTTACATATTATTTTTATATAAAATGTCATGAAATATATATTTTTAGTATTGAAAATCATAAATGAATTTTACTTGGTTCGAGTTCTTAAGCATATTTGAGGCCCGCAAAATTGTTGGTTGGCAACTTTAAAATTTAGATAAAGCAATTTCGAACTCACGCCACTGTCATCTAGGTTCATAACCATATGTTAAATTTTGGGGAGTTTTGAAATGCACTACTAAAATTATTTTTTGCACTACACTTACTTCATGCACTACTATTTTTACTCTTTGCACTATGTACATTTACATTAATGCCCTTCAGTCTAGAAAATATGTGCGAAAACACAATGTCGAACACATCCAATTTGTTTAAGAATATTAATTCAAACGACACTTGCTTTGAAAAATATGGAGCTGGTTCGAAAATTGAAGTTCGAACATCCGCACTATGTCCGAATTTTGATTTTCGAACACAACTTAAAAAAAAAAAAACATGTTTTGAAAAATAATTTCAAACAAGTTCAAGTTGTTCGACAATATTAATTCAAACGACTCCTATACTTAGAAAAATATGAAAATGGTTCGAAAATTGAAGTTCGAACTTCGACATTCGAACACCTTGGATGTGTTCAGACTTAATTTTATTAAAGGGTATTTAAGTAATTTTAAAATTATTTTATTTTTTCATTTTTTCTTTTATGGTACAAATAGTAAAATCGGTGGTGCATCTAGAAACTCCCTAAATTTAGACTTTGGATACCAATTAATTAAATATTGAAAATTAAAATTGAGGGTTACCATAAATCAAAACACATCTCTTTTAAGACCATTTTTAACATGCGCCACGAGGTAGAGGTAAATTATGCAAATCTTCCCCACAAAAAAGGGGCATGTGGGCCACTAAATAGATGAAATAATTTACTTCACTTTTGCTTAGCTGGCAATCAAATGCACGGCTGTAGAATGGTCTCCAATCTTGCAAATCAAGTCATGGAGATACCATATAAATAAAAAGGGAGTTTCTATTTGCACCACTAAATTTACTTTTTGCACCACAAAAGAAAAAAAGAAAAAATAAATTAATTATGAAATTACTTCAGTACCCTTTTATTACTTGTTCATACTACTAAAATTACTCAATGCACCACAAATTCAAAACTAAAAAAAATTAAAAAAGAAAATAAATTAATTGAAGTATTCATCAACTTCTAATAGTTTATTAGAAGTATTAGATGCTAGTATGAGTGTATTGATCGAAAATAATCGAGTTTAGAAAGTGTTGTGGAGGTTTTTTTGTTCAGATCGCGATATGTTCGAACTGAAAATTTCGAACATTTTGGAGTGGTTCGAACTCCATTTTTCGAACAACACTTGGAGAAAAAACGGAGTTCAATGTGTTCGAATTCAATTTTTCGAAAATATTGGAGTGGTTCGAACTTTAATTTTCGAACATAGTTTGTTCGGAAAATAATTTCTAACACCTTTGTATCCTGAAATTTTCTAAGTGTCGTTCAAACTTTAGTTTCCAAACAAATGAGGGTTGTTCGAACTTTAGTTTCTGAACAAATGAGGGTTGTTCAAACTTTAGTTTTCGAACCAACTTTTTTTTTTCTAAGTATGAGTTGTTCGAATTAATATTTTCGAACAAGACGAACGTGTTCGAAATTTTATTTCCGAACATATTTTTTTTAGTTTTTTTTTCATGTAAAACAAATATTTTTTGAGTGAGGGGTAGTAATGTAAATGTGTGTGGTGCAAAGAGTAAAAATAGTGGTGCATGGAGTAAGTGTGGTGCAAAGAGTAATTTTAGTGGTGCATTTAGAAACTCCCAAATAAAAATTTCAAATTAATTAGGACTTGTAAACACCGTCTCATTTAGATTGTTATTTTATTTTTTATCTGGAATTAACAATTAATTTTATGAACTAATAATATATCTATCTCTTATATATGATATACAATCTTCTTATATTTTCATAAATAGAGTTTGGGATAAGGTTAAAATTGGGGGAGAGTGAAAATATATAAAACAATAAATATTTCGACACAAAAATAAAAAAATTAAAACAACAATCATAATAAAACAGATGTATTTATTTAATGGCAAAAATTTGCATTCATCATGATGCAAATAACACTATATGAGACGGGTCAGTCAAACCCGCTTTTGACCCGGTCAACGCGGGTCAACCCGCTTTGACTGGGTCAACCCATAAAAAAAAACTGTCCAGAGTGAGTATCAACCTTCCTATTAAAAAGTATCACAAAACATTCGAAAAGTACTATCATTAAAAAGTAAGGGGTCTGCTAGTTATTTTATGCTAGTTTATTTAGTTCAAATTCTGATTTTTTTTTTTCAGTTTTTATATTGTATGTGTTGAGATTAATCTAAAACAATCATCATTCCAAGAATTTGCAAAGGAAAGCAAAACACGAGTTCGGTAAAATAAAAAGTACCATGTGGTAAGAAGAAAAGTATCAAGTACGATAAAGACATATATCAACCTGAGAAGGGCGCGTGGGCCTCACGCGCCGCGCGTGGGTGCCACGTGGGGCCACGCGCCCACCTAAAATTGCTGGAAATAAGAGGTGCTGCATGCAAGTGCACCTCTTATTTAATTGAAGGAAGGGTCAGTGCCTCTGGACTCGCGTGGTCTCAAACTGAATACTTTTTTCCTTTCACATAAAATCTTCACTTTTGAGTGTGTAGGAGAGGACTATAACCGATTTTGTCAAACATCAAAAAAACAAATTTCATGTTAAATATATAGTTCTAGATCAAGTTCTATTTTTATGAAACACGTTAACATGATTAACTAACAATACTAATTAATCATTCAAATCACACCATTAGTCATAATTTGATATAATTCGCGTTGATCAACTGTTATAACTATTTATGTGTAAATGACTCCAACACGATTTAGTAGAAATTACTGTATAAAAAAGAAAATATGTCAGATTCGAGACTCACCACTCTCCCAATCCCCACTCAAATACACACATATTTGTGTCGATCTACGAAGTATTACTGTAATACTTTAGGCTTTTCATTTTCTCTCAGCTAGTCTACTATCATCGATTTAAACATTGTTACAATCTGTATTCATCATAATAATCCTATAATGCAAAGAGCTACAAAAATTTTCCCAAACAAAAACTAGACTAACCATCTCGCCAAACAACCCTAGTTTTAGCTTCGGATTTATTAATTAATGCAGCCGAAAACAGAGGTAAATGGTAATGGATGTAGAATTTACGAGATTGGCCGTCGATAAATTAGAGGTTGAAATTAGGCGGTAGTAGAATTTAATTGAGAAGCCCAATTTTATTCAATCATTGGGCCAAATTCATGAGGCTTTATCAAAACCTTAGGAACGTAAAACTGAATCTACTAAATTCATCAAACGGCCCAAAATATAAAATTTTGTTGATCGGGAATTCAAAATAATGTCATAGTATTACATTACTATTTTATAATAATTATCACAAAGTCGCTTATTGCCACAAATATTCAACCGCCATAAATTTATTTAATTTAAATACTTGCTAATCGTAGATGTGTTTGTTAGAAAATGATTTGGATACTAAATTTTAATTTTTAACAGTATAAAACTAGTCAAGGATAAGTTGATGTAATAAGTAAGAAATGACAAAATCTTGTATGAGACGGTCTAACGGGTCTTTTACATTAGACTGATCTCCTCTGACCCAACTCGGTTGAGATCTGACTCGGCCATATATATATATTAAAAAAAAAATTCAAATCACCATCGTTTTTCCGCGATTCTCTCCCCCACGACTCTCCTCTCGCACCATCTCCTCCATCTTCAAACCACCGGCGATTCTCCCCCCACAACCGCTGCTTCTCCCCACAACCGCATCCTCCACAATCTTCCTCACTGCTTACATATACGTATCATCTCCCCTAGCGCACCAATTACCGTCAATTATCGCGACCACCGTCGCAGGAAGTCGTGCGACCACCACCACCACCATCACCAACTATCGCGACCACCGGCGCCGCAGTTCCATCCGAAACCGGCGATGTATCGTCAACATCTTTGGCGCAGAGTTCAACTTGTTATTGTAAGTTTATCTAAGGCATTTAATTTAGGGCATTTGATTTTAGGGCATTTTAATTTAGAATAACACAGAATCCTACCTTAAGTTGAGACAGAGATATTGTGTGGCCATGGTTGATTGTTTTATTGATAGTGATACTTAATTGCATTGGTAGTGATTCTTAAGTGAATTATTAGTGATACATGAGAGCATTGTTTATAGTAGTTGATCTACTGCGTACTATGCTTACTGTTGCGGTTTGTTCTTAAAATTCAAATATGTTATTGCAATTCTGGTTCATTATTAATGATACTTCATTGTATTGATAATGATGCTTACATGAATTATTATTGATACTCTATTATATTTTTAAGGAAGTTGATGTTCTGCTTACAAGTTATGCCCCATGGGATTTTATGATATTTAACATGTTAGTATTGAATATCAGTTTTCATGAATTGATTTATGGACTTCATTCAAATGGATTTCCAAATTTGCATCACAAAATCTAGTTGTTTTTTCATTCAATTTATTTCTGTATTTGTTATAATTCTTTGTTGTTCATCATGGCAATGCTGCTTTTATCGGAGTCAAATAATGCACTTCTCTCATGTGTTGTTCAGATTGTATGCTTTTAATTTAGTTGTGATAATTTAGGAACTTTATTGCATGCTTTCACTTCTGCAATCTGCATCTTAATCACATTGACAAAGCTAAAGTTATTTGATCAATTTTTGGATACATAGCAGCTATTATGTTATACTTTAATATGTGAATTCTGCAACCTTGTTCTGTATACCCAATTGATTGATAAAATTCTATTTTTGATTTTAATTTTTGCAGTTGGATTTTTGAAAAAATATTATAATGATGGAAAGAATTAAAAAGAGGTTGCAGCGACCTACTGAGTCATTACGTGAGGAAAGGAAAGATGATGAGATCGGGTATGAATTTTTGTGTTAGAAATTATTATTTTACTAGTACTTTATTTCATGACACAGTGTTAATTTTACTAAACTATGTCATTTCTATTGAAGTGAACATACAAAAACAGATGGTGATGTTAAACGTACATATAAGAGACGAAAATCATCTGTTAAGGAAAAAAAAGGATAAAGAGGTCGTAGTCAAGTACTATATATTTGCAGTCAACATTCTTAAACTGCATTTTTGTGTTCGGTTGTAAAATTTCATTTTTGGTTTATGACTCTTTATTTGATTTATATTATAGTGAAAAAATTAGTGAAGATGACTCTGGTGTTAAACGATCCGAGAATGAACAAAAAAATATGATGAGAGGTAATTCTTGTTTATTAATAGTGCTACTTCATTGCTTTGGTAGTGATTCTTAAGTGAATTATCAGTGATACATGACTGCATTGTTTATAGTAGTTGATCAAAAATTACTGCTGCAAACCAGCTGTGTGATTAAAACATGTTAAAATGGCATGAGTTTGTGTAAAATTTTAATTTTCTTAATGTGTTGTATCTATGCCATGTTTCCTATTTATTATATTTGGTTCAGCAAATCTGTTGTGTGCCATGCTTACTATTGCGCTTTGTTCTTAAAATTCAAATGTGCTCTTACAAGTCTTGTTCATTATTAATGATACTTTATTTTATTGATAATTATGCTTAAATGAATTATTAGTGATACTTTATTGTATTATTAAGAAAGTTGATTAAAACTTAAGAATCTGATTGCCAGTCTTGTTCATTATTAATGATACTTCATTATATTGATAATGATGCTTAAATGAATTATTGGTGATACTTTATTGCATTGTTAAAAAGTTAATTAAAACTTAAGAATCTGACATGCAAGTCTTATTCAGTATTACTGATATTTCATTGCTTTGATAGTGATGCTTAACTGAATTATCAGTGATACTTTATTGCATTATTATTGATATTAAGGAAGCTATCATTATGAATTAACTGATAATGTTCAATTAAGTGAATATATTTTATTAAATACATTTAACTGCATTCTTAATTATTATTTTAATTTTATTTTATATTGTAGTGAACATGATGCTAAGGAAGGTGATGAATGTGATGCTAAGGAGGATGAAGATGTTTGCTCTTCATCTGAAACCAAACGCGGCGTTAAGGAAGCTGATGAGAGTGATGATAAGGACGATGAAGATGATTGTTGATGAGTGATATTTTGGCACAATATTTTGAGGTTTAAATTAAGTGAATTGAAGAGTTTTGCATGTGTTTGAACCCAAATTGCGCTCTTAACCTTCCTACTTGAGAGTTGTGTTTCTTGTTTGAGTTTTGCAGAAAATTGTGGATGAATAAATGAATTTTTGAGTGATTCAATGTCATGGAAAGATAGATAATCGAATTAGGAGCACGGTGCAAGTTGAATCACCTCAATCGAACAAGAAACAAGAGAGAACGAAGCAAAACCGTGAAAGGTATCGGAGCAGGGCTGCAGGCGCGACCCGACCCAGACCGGTGCACCGCGACCGCCGCTCCGTGTCCACGGCCGAAAAACCAAGGCCTGCAACGCGACCCGGGCCAGCCTTGTGCCTGCGCGGGTCACGCCTCCCAGCCCCGACGCGAGCCGCAGGGCGCGACCGACCCCGTGTCGCGCCCCTGTGTCACATTTTCGGAATTTTTGGTTTTTGCTTTATTTTTTACCCTATCTTCCCACACCTTGTATATATAGATACCTTAGCTCAAAAATGAGGGATCCAACTTCATATTTTTCCATTTTTAGAGAGAGAAAGAGTGTGTAGCTTTGGAACTTTGGGATCTTGAAGAGGGAGAACTATTTTGGAGATTTTAATATAAGTTTTCGGGTTTCTTCTTACCTTGATCTATGCTTCTATTTTGTGTTGTTTTATTTGTTATTTTGAGTATGAATAGCTAAATTTCTTGGTATCTATGGTATTGTGATTTGGTGATGAGTTTGTGAATTAACACATGGGCTATTGCTTAATCTTCCCCTTCTTTCTCATAAATCATGATTTGATTGCTTCTATTCTTTGATTGGTCATCTTAGGATAGAATTTGGTGTATGATTAGGTTCAAGAGAATCAATTGTGCATGGGTAAATGATTTATGGTTTCAATTTTGCATTAGATCAAGAGATTAATGTTTAATTGATGTTTGTTGATTGATTGTGCTTGATTAGATTAAATTATAATTTAGCCCTAGAGATAGGGGAATTGAGTTTAATTGAAAGGTCTTAGTTGCTCGAGAGAGGGCTTCGACTAAATTTTGGTATCAATTGTTGTTTGGGGAGATTATGCATAAGTCCATTGTCTAATGAACAAGTTTTCACTAATGAACAATGCCTAGAGCCAATTTCTCTTAAGTGATTTTTATTTGGTTTTTTTCTTTATTCTCTTTTTTTTCTCTTATGTTGCTATCTTTGTTTATTATTGCAAATCTTATTTTTCTAGTTAATTCCCCAACCAAAATTCCGAATGGTTTGACTAGTAAAAATATTCGATGTGATAGTACTTGTAGATTCGTTTATACAATTAATTCCCCGTGTTCGACCCGGTCTCATATGCTCCGTATGTTCACTTGCATAATTGAGATTTGGTAAATTAAAGCTTGTGATTGATTAAATCGTTGTGAAAGAAAAATCTCATCAATTGCTCTACACCTTAAACCAACACATGAAGTTAAGAGAGCTAAGAGGAAAGATAATAATAAGAAGAGAAAATCATGCGATGATAAGAAGAAAAAAAAGTAAGAAAATTAAATTTGGAAGGAATCGTGACGAAAATGAAGAATCTGATGACAAGTAATTCATTTCCATTATTATTAATACACTGGTACATTGATAGTGATACATTACAGCCACAAAAGTTATAATTAATAATCTTTCATTTTTTTTTCATTGTAGTGATATAGGTTTTGTGACAAAGTGTAGGCCTGCTGGGCTGAGTACACTTGCTCCAAAACTTAATAATTATTAAAGAATGGCAGTTGAAGAGATTGGATTTTTCGGGATGTTGGAATTAAGAGGGTTTGGAAGGATGCCATGGAAGAGGATATCATGGTTCATCGAGAACTTCAACGGAGCCAATCGTGTACTGTCTTTTGAAGGTAATAAGAATCTAGTCATTACCTCAGATGATGTGCATGCTTTGTTTATGATATATATGAATGAAGGGGTTCTAGTATTAAGGAATGATGAGCAGTCTAAGAATTTTGTTACAGCATTTAAGAGTAGAAATAATATTGGGAATAACTTCCCCGTGTCACCAGTTCAAATAATGTTAGTTAGCATCGAAGATGGGAGTGATTTTAAAAGATTGTTTGTTATGTATGCTTTATCAACTTTTCTTACTCCAACTAGGAATCAGTTAGTTGATATGAGTGTCATGAGATCGTTGATTTCTGTTAAAAGGATCTCATCTTTTGATTGGGCTGGGTATGTCTTGGATATATTGTGTTCAGTTATCAATTCTTTTCATAAAACTAGGAATCAAAGACACTTGAATTGTTGTCTTCGAGTGTTGTCTCTATTTTATTTTCATAGGTTTATGTGGCAAGGTCATGTGTCACCTTCAACACTGCCTTTGATCCAGCACTGGGACAAACAGTCTATTAGAACTAGATTACGGGATAAGTTAAATGCGGGTGGGTTTGGTCGTGGTGAATGGGTAGAAAATGTCTACCCTATTAGTAGGAGTGTGTGTGTACTGAGGTTGGAGGACGTTGCTGCAGTTAGGGTAGATGATGTAGATGATGGAGGTGCACAAGGAATAAATGATGTGCCTGCAGATAAGGTAGATGATGAAGGTGCACGAGGGGTAGGTGCTATGCCTGCACAAGGTGTAAGGGTAGAGGAAAGAGCTGGACGAAGTGGAGAAGTGGCTGCTGGATATGTTGCAAATGGCGGATCTATAACATTTCAACTTCTAGCTAGTGAACAAGACAATGAAGAGATTTCAAGAATTGCTAAAGATGTAAGTACAAGATGTATACTTCATTACATTTAGTGATATATTACTATTTCTTAGTGATACTTGACTAAGTTCCGTTTTTTTTCCCAGCATTTGGAGGAGGCTTTCTTATTATTGAAGAGGGATTTGAACATTGTTACACATTTTCATTTGGAAAGATTGACAAAGATGAAGGATTTGATTCAAGTGAACACAGGGACAAAAGAATAACCTTCCTTATCTCCTGATTCAATATTTTTCTCAAGCTCAAAGCTGCATGAATATATTAACGAGGTTGTGGATAACTTCTGGAGCATGAAGGGTGAGAAAGTTTCGAAAGATGTTGAGATGGATTCGAATCTAGAGTGTGCACGCAAAGAGGTTGAAGAAGAAGAGTTTGAATGTCCTAGACTCCTATACTAATCCAGGCCCATACATCCATCAGACGGGTCGGGGTTAACGCAGATCGTGTTGACCCGTAAAAAAAATTAATAAAAATCAGTATCAATTCTAACATTAAAAAGTATCACTTGAAATTCAAAAAGTATCATTTGTATCATTAAAAAGTAACTGGTTTGCTACTTATATTATATGAGTTTATGTAGTTCAAATTATGATTTTTTTCATTCCAATAATGTTTATAGTTTGGGGGGGGGGGTTATGTTTTTTTAGGGTTCTTGGTTTTTAGGGTTTATAATTTTTTAGGTTTTTTTTTTAGTATTTTTTAGGGGTTTTTGTTTTGTTTTTCAGGGTTCAAGTTTTTTTTAGGTTTATTAATCTTAATTAGGGGTTATATTCATTTAAAAAATTAAATTCATTCACTTTTATTTTAGGTTCATTAGTTCCATTTAGGGTATATATTTATTTCAAAATTAGATTTTTTATTTTATTTTCAATTATCATTTATAATTGCTTCGAAAAAATTAAATTAATTATCGAGCACAATGCATGAGTCCACACATTAGCGTCGGGCGAGTGCAGTGCGCGAGTCGCCGTATTTAAAAAAAAATCATTCACTTTAATTTTAGGGTTCATTAAATCAATTTTAGGGTATATATTTATATTTATTTTTAAAAAATAAATTAATTTATTTCAATTTTAGGGTTCACTAATTGTATTTTAGGTTATAATTTTTTTTTTGGGAGGGGAACAAAAAAGAAACTGAAAAATCAGAAAAAAAATAATAATAATTATGGTATGTGTACACACGCGCTACGCGTGGGCATGCGTATAGTACACACGCCAGACATGAGCCATTTTTTTTTGTTTTTTTTTACCTTTATTAGCTTAATGGGCTTGGACCAGTAAATACACTAAATGCACAGGACAATGACTCTACATTTAAAAGTTGAAATTTTTTTGATTCGTAAATATAGTTTTGACCCATTACTTTTAAATTCCAAATAATTATAGTCTCACGGACTATGAGTCTCTGCGCGGCTAAGCTAAGCCAATTAATTACTTATGTACGGATTTTGGTTTAAGTCGGCCGATAATTAAAATTTCAAATACTAATTATCCTAACTCGCTTATTACTAGAGTACAATAAATACTCTGTAAAATCATACTAAATTGATAAAAATTTGTGTTGGACCGTTAGACGGGTCAAATAGGCTCAAATCCGCACCATCTACCCATACCCGCAAATTTCTGCCGAGGAGCATGAAGCCCGTCTTTTTTTTTCTCTATTTTTTTGGCTTTTTTTGTTATTTTTTTCATTCTTTTTCCCATTTTGATTTTTTTTAAAATTTTTTAAGTTGTATTAATCGCAGTACACGAACCCACGCGTTAGCATCAGGTGAGTTAATTTTAAGTTCTCTAATTCCATTTTAGCGTATATATTTATTTTAAAAACTTAATTATTGAGCGCAGTGCATGAGCCCACACATTAGCGTCGGGTAAGTACATTGTGCGAGACACCGGATAAAAATTAATTTAATTTAATTTTAAAATTTACTAATTCAATTTTTAGGCATATATTTATTTTAAAATAATAATTATCGAGTGCATTGTATGAGTCAATGTGTTGGCAGTAGATGAGTACGTTATGCGAAACCCCAAATAAAAAAATTAAATATATATATTTATACAAAAATACATAATACAACAAGAAAATGCAAATGTAAACATTTTTTGTGTAAAAGAAGTATTCTATTTATAGGCAAAAGATCACACCATGTGGGATAGAACGAGCAGGAGTTGATTCGCTTTTGGGTGTTAACACTTATAAGTAAGATTAATTAATATTAAGTTTTTAATGAGAAATGTCTAAACATGTGACTCCTCACATTTTCCTAATTTTGGTTAGTGGTTTAGCTTAATCGACTCATCAAATTAATTATAGGCACTCCTATGGCCCTATTCATTAATCATTATTCAAAAAGTGGCAGCCCAAACTACTAAAGGTTTAACTAGATTGACTATTAGAAATAAATGAGATATCTACTAAAAATTAAATAAATGCGACAGCTACAAAATAACAACAGATAGAAATAGAGGGTTTGGCAAAGTACATAATTGAATTGACTCAACCAACCAATTATAATTTATAAGATGAATGAAATACTCAGCTACGAATTATGATTAGCTTTTTTAGCTATCAATTTGCAAAAATAATTGAGGTATATTTATATATTTCGGCGGGACAATAATTTTGGCACTTTTCTATGATGAGTATGATGACGATTTGCAGCCAAATAGTATCACTCAAAAACCTAAAAGTATCGGTCAAAATAAATAAATAAAAAAAATTCGTTAAAATCAGTATCAACTGTAATACTAAAAAATATCATTCAAAATTCAAAAATCAACATTTGTATCATTAAAAAGTATCATCTATTTTGTCATTTTTCTTTTTTTACGGGTTGACCGGGTCAACACGCGTTTGACCCGATCAAAAACATTGACCGTCTGATATAACCCTATATATATCTAGTGCATTCAAGTTTTTGCCGTGCTCAAATATAAAAATATGGTCGAACATAAATCGTTTATTTCTACTAGACTAGATTTTTATATTTAAGATAATTTAATTTGATAAGTTAATTATTGTTACTGCCGCTTGATCAATTGGATAAAGATAACTTAAATTAGTAGCTAAACTAATATTCATAATTAAATTACGTGGCTTACTTTTTTATGATACAAACTCGTTAAGTACCAATGAAAAATATGTGAGAAAATGTCCAAACAAAATCCTAACTATTTCGACAGTTTTAAATGAGTACTAAACCTCTTACAGGGTTCAATTGAATTTTTGAATTTTTTTGCCAAGTCCAATTAGATCATCGAATTTTTTTGTTAGGCTCAATTTGACCTTTAAACTTTTGAAACCGGATTAACTTTCCATCAATCACCATATTAATAGACATTAAACTTTTAGTTCGATGTTGAATGTCAAAATTGATTAAGGGTGTTTGAATCTCATGATCCAACTTATTTAGAGAATTGAGGTCAATGTTGCTTTTTTAATAGCCAATGAAGGAAGTTCATGCGATAAACGTCAAATCCATCAAGAGGAGGGCCAATGGAGAGTACGACTGAGTCCATTTTGAAAATTCGATGGTTCATTTGGATCCAACAAAAGTTTAAGCGCAACAAAATAATTTAGGATCCTTTGGACATTTTCCCAAAATTATATTTACCAAAAACACTTGATAAAATTAAAGATTTCAAAATATGAAAAAAGTGGATAAGATTTAGGGGATGAGGTCCTGAGTTGTACCTTTTGTATTGCATTATCTATTGCAAATTTGCAACTTGATTTTTTTATTTTTCTATTTTTCTATTTTCATTTCGTGTGCTTTATTTTACTTTTACACTAATTCTCTAGAATTCATTCTACTCAATTAAAGTGCATTATAATTTTTTTAGTATTTTAATTTTCAATCTTTTAGTTATTACTTATTTTTTTTTAAAAAATAAATTATGAAAAAATATAATAATCCCTAATTTGACAGGATTCCATAAATAATAAGTGTAAAATTAAACTAAATCACAATAAATTGAAATTAAAGAAAAAAAAATCTAAAAAAATCGAATGTGGAATAATAAATGTAACATAAAAAGTGCAGTAGATGACTTCGAATCAAGATTTAGACCATCCACTGAGTCTGAAACCCTATCCTCTCCTCATCCTATCATATATAATATACTCCTATATATATATTAGAAAAATTCCAAAATTAAATAAATGCAGTTTCATTTGGAAAATAATTGTCCCATCAGTTAAAAAAAAAAAACCAAACTCGTACCACAAAAAAATTATTAATCGACAAATTAAATTCCGGTTGCATCATATAGTTGGCAGGAGTCTAATTTTTATAGCCTAAGGTACACCTCCCGGAGATTCTGGAGAAAATCATGCTTCCTTGCGCTTGTACGTTGCGAAGAATTCACTGAACGACGTCACACTGTACAAGTACAGGGTGCAACTTGCAAGTGCACTTATTGCACGTGTGGTCACTGTAGAGAATCTGCTCCACATAAAAATAGGCAGCTGGAACGTGGAGGAGCTCTCCGCCTCTCCGGTTACTGTTACTGCTGGTACGTTGCTATTTATATAGTTACCCACTTTCCCATAATTATTTTATGGGATATTTAAATCATAAGAAGCAGCTTTTGCCATAACAACTGCTGCCGAATACCGTGCCAATTTAATTTGACCCGACACCTTCAATTAAATTTATTACAATAAAATGAAAGTTGTGTTTTATTAATCACAATTAAGATATTATATTGTAATAGTAAAATAATCTAAATTTTTTTTAATGTAAATAATTAACTCATCATGATACTTTATTTCGTTGTGTTCTCATGATAATTGCCAAACACATGATAAAAATAAATAAAATTAATAGTGTTTATTTTCTTCGAAATTACATTTACTTAAATCGACAAACAACTTACTTTTTTCAATTAAATCTTTTTTGAGAAATTTGTCTATATATCAAGTCACGAGCCAAGAGACAATGATCACACAACAACATATTTAATATGTATCTAGTTAATTATTTGAGCATACCATCAATTCCAACGTGGTATTCCGCTTCCTCTATTTTTTATTTAATTTTATTTTACAAAGAGTGTCATTTCTACATAATCAAAGTGAAAATTCACATTTTGTTCTTATTTAATGTATTTAGACACTTATATTTGATTCATTTACTATATTTACATAAGGATGTACGAGATAAATTGATTACTTTTGTGATGATGAAAAATAAATGAGTAATTTTCCTAGTCTTATCGAAATTAATCGTAAATTCATAATATACAAAAAAAAAAAGAAGTAAAAGTATATAAAAACGACAAGAGTCACAACTCACATACACACATTTGATATTATTGATTGAAAAGATAATGTGCACAACTTGTTCTGCCAATCAGATTCCATATCCTTATCTTTATTCCAACTGAAAGAGACTCTTTTTTCCCTTAAAATAAAAATAAAAAACAAAAATTAATAACTCCAAGTGCCAAGGTCGGCAAGCGTATCAAATACAACACGTCACACTGGTTGTAATAAATCTAATACTATGTAATTTATACTCCTTTTTTTTTTTTTACCTATAGCTGCCAAGACCATCTTCAAGGGATACTCATATTCTATTTTACGGTCATCTTTTCACTTCAATTAAGATTCATTTACAAACTCAAAATGAGTACTTGTTATTTTTATGAATAGTAAAAATCTAAATATGAGTTTACACTATTTCAATACCCATCTACTATTTATAAACAATAAAAATCCAAAATATACAATAACCTATAATATTCGATATCATAATAAACCAAAATGATTTTTGTTCAATTAAAATAAAAACTTGATCACAACTTCAATCATAACCCTGTCTTCAAAAATATTATGATCGCAACTTAAAAAATATAAGTTTAAAATATAGTGATTCATGCTTCAAGAATATGAGTTTTTTTTGGGGGGGGGGGGGGGCGGGTTGATGTGGAATTAAAAACAAATCCACATTAGGCGGTTCATATAAACTATATAGTACCAGATAATTGACCATGTGATAAATTTGATAAAAGTTTACAAGGTCGGATATCAAAATATAAATATTTAAAGGGAGAAAAATTAAAATAACCAAAGCCAAATTGTAAAATTATTTTTTAACCAAGAATTCTAAAATCTTCTTTTCTAACGAAACATAAGGGTAAATGTCTAATTTACCCTTAATGAATTTTTTCAAAGTCAAATATTACGGCTTAGATTGTACACACCGAAAAAAAAATCTATTATACATGCTGAGAGAAAATTGTTCACGGTGTGTAAATTTATTTTGGCCGTGTACATGATCCAATGTGTTGTATCACATTGTTCACGGTGTGTAAAAAAAAGGTTTTGGCCGTGTAAATTGAGTGAATTGTAATACACGGCCAAAATAACGGCCGATTTTTTTTCATTTATTCATTTCAATGGTCACAGTGGTGAGTAGTTGAATTTTAAATGAGATGCTCATAGTTGTGTAGTTGGATTTTAAATGAGATACAGTAAATGTGACACACCAAACGAGTATAATAGATGTTGACTAAGGGAAAATTTACATTTCAAATCTATTATACTCTTTGGTCGAAAAGTTTGGGAGGAATTTTGGTTGAAAAGTTGGGGACGAGAAAATCCGAAAAGCAAAAAACATTACAAGGTATGTTCCTATTTTTTTATAGTTTAATTTGTTTAAATTTTATCATTTATGGGAAAAAAATTTGTAAAGAATCATAATCATCCATTGAAATGTGATAATTCGAAACATTATATTTCGTACTAAAAAAATTTGTATCTCTTAAATGATTAGGTTATGAAATACTCCTTCCGTGCCAATAGCAAGGTCCACATTTTTATTATTTACTCTCTCTATTTTAATAGAAAGTGGACCTTACTATTGGGACGGATATAGTACATTTTTTTATTTTTTTATTTTATTGTAAGATGTTAGAAATAGATTGGCATGTACAGTATATGAACATCCATACTAGTTGGCAATAGAAAAATAAAATAGAGAAATTAAAAGAAAAAAAATTACACGTTGCACCGTGTAGCACACGGTACAACATGTACACAGTTGTTCATGGTGTAGTGCACGGTGCAACATATAAAAATTGAATTTCTAAAAAAAATAATTGAAATTAGTACACGGTTGACCGTGTAGTACACGCTAGTTGACCGTGTACTACACAGTCAATAGTGTACTTTTTTCTATTTTTTTTAAAGAATAAGACATTTTTTGATATGCAGATTGCTTGGCAACGTGTAGTTGTACAACACAGTGGTAGATGGCAGAGATTAGAGTACTTAGATGGTGAAGATCAAGTTGTGTACCTTCCATTCAATCAGTTATCTCATGATAGTTTGATACAGGAGATTCATGAGTTTATGGAGACATCTCCGACCACTACTTCATATACATTGAATTATTTGATGAGGGCAGGTGATGGAAGAAAATTGAAGGGGCTAATTAAGATAGATGTTGATCTAATTCGCTTAGTCCAAGAGCAAGATGAGCATACGGTGTATGTTACACAAAAGAGTATTCAAGAAATCCCAACAACAAGTGAAGTGCCTCCATTTGTAGATACACATGATTCAGATCACAAGTTGGATGAGTCGTCCACTGAAGAGGATGAATATGACGATGACAACTATGAGAGTGAATTACGACGCACTCAAATTGCTAAGTTCATTGAGTGGATTCATGAGTTGGGGAATCTTGATGAGTTTGTGTCCATTTTGGAGCATGGTGGTCCTCACAACATGTCATCTCAAACTGTTGCTCGTGATGAAGAAGGTCCCACTGTAGAGGGCATGCCTGTCACTCGTTGGATGATTCATATGGGCCATACTGATGACGACAACCCAATCATTGACGATGATCAGGATGAGTTGGACGGTGAAGACCTTGCGGTTGGGAAGACATTCTTGAAGAAGGATGATGTGATAATTGTTGTGGGAAACTGACACATGCAGCGGCAAGTGGAGTATTATGTTTCACGTTCGACTAAGAGCCGACTGAAATTTATCTGTAAGAGAAAAGATATACGTGCTTTCAGATTATATGCAAAAGAAAAGGACGGATTATGGAGAGTGCAAAAATTTGAGGATAATCATACGTGTCGGCTTGACTTGACACGTAATGTTCCAAGAAAAATGTCTTTGAAGGTGATGGCTGACTATTTTTCGAAGAAGATACGATACCAGGGTGCTGTGTTGAAGCCTAGAGCAATAATTGCCAAGTTGTTAATGGAGTATGATATTGAGGTTGAGTACGGTGTTGCTCTACGTGCTAGGAATTGCTAGAGAGATGGTTTACGGCGGTCATGACCAGTCTTTTGAGATGCTTCCTGCATATCTATACACGTTGAGGGCAAACAATCCTAGTACCGTCCATGATATCCATATGACGAGCGACCATCATTTTAAGTTCATGTTTGTCGCACTTGGAGTTTGCATATAAGCATGCAGACAGTGTATGTGACCAGTTGTTGTTGTTGATGGTACCCACTTGAAAGATAAAAGTAAGGGTGTTCTATTTGCCGCCGTCACAAAGGACGGTAATGAGAGGTGTTTTCCACTAGCTGTTGGTGTGGGTCCTGTTGAGAATGACAAGTCATAGATATGGTTTTTGCAGTGTTTCATAATGGGATTTGGAACTCGAGATGATTTGGTGATTGTTTCAGACCAACATCAAAGCATTAAGAATGGCCATCTCGCGTGCTGCCTCATGCGTTGCCTCCCGAGCTATCTCTCGATACCTATCCATGTGGCGACAACAGACGTGTCCTTCACTCGTGTCACTACTCTAGGAGGGGTGGGTCTTCTAGGAGGAGTCACTGTTCTAGCATGTGTCACCTTACTTATTCTTTTTTTTCGGTTGTGTTTTTACCACATAAGGCACACCCACAACATCCTGAAACATCGTGCTTCTGAAATAGAGCAAATCCCTCTCATTTTCAATTGGGAATAAAAATACATGACACGAAAGCTGCTAAAAGATCGTAGGATTAATTAACAATACGTAAAAAAAATTAAAAAGTTTGGAGTTCAATTAAATAATCATACTTACCTCCCCCTTAATGAATAATGTGCTGATACGGACTGTCTTATCAGAGAACTTCCACTTCAAACATCTCGGTATTACAACGTCGGACACAAGATGGGCACAGTGCCGTCTAACACGAGGGATAGCCTCATAAGCCCATATCTACAAAATATCATATTTTGTTTCTTTGTTAGTTCGTTATTAATTGCTTAGAAATTATAATGCAAAAGAACAAGAAAAACAGTATTTGCAATGCCCATACAGGCCCGTAAAGATGGTATGTCCTCCTCTTCGCCGTCAATTCAACTGGAATTATCCTTATATAATGCAACAAGAGACCGAATGAATAGGAACCCCACGAGAAAAACTTCCATTGATGTGTATCCTCCACCAAAATTCACACCCAATCATCTATGCAGCACGGCGGGTCATGTCCGAGCACCATGTTGTACAAGAACAACACATTGGCCACCTTCAAATAATCGGAAGCATCATCTCACATCATATAATGTGCATACCTATTATATAGATCTGATATCGTGATAGGTACACAACTCAACACCCGACTATAAAAGCTGTGCCAGAGAATGCGATGATTTACATATGGATCAAAATAAGATCCACTGGAACATCAACCCTGTCATTAGTGCATACTCAGTTGGGAAAACCTAATGTTGGTTCCTCCAATACGGAACCAAACCTCATGATCTACAACGCCATCTAGTGCAATCTCTCGTGCCATGAGTGTCTGTAACGCGATATTGCAACTAGTTCCTCCAAGTTCATTATTACTCCAAAAGGTCCATTCATAAACTCTCGAACCATATCAACATCAGTATATGCTACAGTCTGTAGTACATCTACAATACTAAACGCGTAATTCTTCCAGTATAAATTAATCGAACATGATACGTTCTGCAGAGCCTCTCTATTCCACACCGAGTGACGCTAATATTTGCAAATAAAAATTTAATAATTAATAAATAAACAAAACTAACGCATTAACTTAGTTACCTGAATTAATTAATAACTAAACATTACCAAATTAATTCATATATAAACACAACAAGTTAACTAAATCTATACTAATGCTATACAAATTATTTAACTATTTTTAATTTCGTTAATTAAAATTCATTTTCTGGTTTTTGTAAAAATTAATTAGGATTGTAAAGATTATATTCTTTTATACTAAGGGCAACAAACGTGTTCTTCACTAATTATGATTTAATTATTTTAGAAATTTAATATGTTCTTCAATTATGATTTTATTACTTTTTGAATATAGGAATACAATTGCAACGTCTTACATGCTGGTTTTAAAAAAACAATTTAATATTATAAATCAATTAGTTCTTCAATTATTAATTAATCCACATTTAAATTTAATATGTTCTTGAATTAGGATTTAATTAGTTTTTAATGGCCATACAAATTTATTTAACTATTTTTTAATTCCTAACGTAATCATTCATGTTGTGTTTTTTTATAAATTATTTTTGATTTTATTTGAAAAAGTAAAAAACGAATTTCTTCAAAGTTTAGATTTTTTTTAATATGGATTTGGTTACTTTTTGAATTAAATATGTTCTTCAATAGGATTTAATTAGTTTTTTCTTCGACTAGGATTTCAACGTACAAATTGAACTAATTAGGATTTAATTAGTTTTTCAATTATGATATAATTACTTTTTGAATTAAATTTCATATTTAATTTTTCAAAAAATTTTGAATTACGATTTACTTAATATTTCTTAGGTTTTTTTATTTAGGCTTAGCGTGTGAGATGTTGGGATAAAATGTTTCATTAAATTTTTAAATCCTCTTATGCAAATCATAACCAAATAAATCCAAAATTCATCAACGAGATACCAAATACATACCATATAAATCCACAATTTTAACTAATAGAAGTGATATACTACAAAAGAATTTTGAAAAAATAAATAAATTTAGTTGCCCGTGTAATACACGGTGGGTGACTGTGTACTACATGGTGCTCAATAGCGTACTATACGGTGGCGACCCAAATTTTTTTTTCCTTTCATAAATAAATGCACAAGCAAACTATATGGTGGACGACCTAATTTTTTTTTCTTTCAGAAATAATCCAATTCAATACACAAGCAAAATTCAATTCAATTCACAATGAAAATACAAATACTCATACATTAATTAACTAATTAATTGAATGAAATTATACTAATTAACAAAAAATAGATGAATTCAAAACTTACCTGTTGAAACTGCTCCATATTTTCCGAGCAACGAAAGCGTTGGGGTCAGCGACGGATGGAGAGACACCGACGAACTCGGTGACGTCGGCGGCGCAGGTGAGGACATGGCGCGGAGCGGGGGCCGTCGACGAGAGCAGCGCCGAGAGATGTTGTCGACAGTTGCCGTGTATATTTGGCGTGTACAAGTAGCTGTGTATATTTCTTGAGAGCATTTGCCGTGTACATTTAGTGTAGAAGAAGAGAGGGCTGTGTAGAAGTGTTTTCACAGATTTACCGTGTAGAATTGTTTTCACAGATCTGCTGTGTAGAAGAATAGATGGGCGTGTAGAAGTGTAGAATAGAGGTTGCCTTGTAGAACCTTTTTTTTGGGTAATTCTATTTACACCACCAACTTTTCTTTTCACACCACAAAAATAAATAAATACAAAAGTAATTATTTTTTAGATTACTAAAATTCCCTTTTCTTATTTCAACATTATTTTTCTTTCTACACCACAAAAATAAAATAATATAATAAATAATAAAAAAAAGCAAAAAAAACTTCATCTTCTCCAGCAGCAGCAGAGCCTCCCTCCAGCAGCAACAGAGCCAAAATTATTCTTTTTTCCGGCAACATTATAGATTCATATGTTAATCAAATTACATAAAAGAAAATATAGAAATGAATCTCTAAACTAATTCAGAAAAATGCCGCTAAGGATGAAACATCTCATTACCGAAAATTTTTCATCTTCCTCGAAACCTTTATGTCAGAAACTGGGTTAAAAAATATCAGTTTGAATTTCTTCACATAGATTCGAAAATTGTGTTTTTGAATGGATAGTAAATGATTCGAATAGTGGTTCGAAAATTTATTTCCAAACGTCCATCTTTAACTTCGAAAATCATATTTCGATTCATCAATGTGTCATCCGAGAAATGATTTTCGAACTCCGCAGTTTCAAACATCAAAGTTGTCGAGGGAAAAAATAACAAAATGAAGGGTCACAGTAGGCGGCACTGTTGGATGAGGGTGGAGGAAGGGGTGGCGACACTATTGGAAGAAGAAGAAGAATCAGATTTGCAGATCATCGAAGAAGAAGTCGTCTGTGCAGATCTCTCTCTCTCTCTCTCTCTCTCTCTTTTATTATTATATTTTTAATTAATTTTATTTTTAAGTAAAGTGGTAAATAAATTTTAATGTGAAGGATAAATAAGTCTTTTAGTGTGGTGTGTAAAGAAAAAATGAAAAAAAATAAAATAAAATTTTTTGTGGTGTGAAAAGAAAAATTGGTGGTGTAAATAGAATCACCCTTTTTTTTCACGGTTGTCTTGGGCGTGGGTATGTAGGTTGTGTTGGAAAATAGGATTTAATAAAGTGAGTGTGACTCATTTTATCCGATTTTTCATGACCGGGATATTTAATTTTGAAGGAATTAAATACCGTACGATTGCTCTATGTCGTGAGTAGATAATCGTAGTATTTTTATTTGCTCAAATCCAATTTTCGGTGAGTGAGAAATAAATGGTTAAAGTTGGTCACACGATTGGACATTTATGGTATGTGGGATAATGTGTTTAAGACACATTAAATAATCCCACATTGATTTCTTAATCAAATTAAGAAGTGTATTTAAGTGTATTAACACTTAAGTGGAGTAATCAAGTGCACAAGGATGTGGGCCATGAGCCCACACGCGCGCGCCCGCCCGTGCCCTTGCTCTACTCGTCCTCGGACTTGGATCTTGGCAATTGGACTTTGGGCGTACGTGGGCTTCCGGGGCTTAGCCGTATCGGTTTTACGGTACAGAAACGGTCGGGGCGTGGAGCGGGTCGACGGATCGGCTATCCGGGTCCGGGACGTGTGTGCACATGGTGCTAGTCCAGCTTGAAGGTGTAACTGTGTAACTCCCATGAGTTAAGAGCCTTCAACACCTGGAGAGGGCTTAATGACAGAGCTATAACTCCAGGGGGGTTACAACACCAGGTTTGAATGCCCTTAAACCCTAGCTGTCCCCTGCAGTGGAGATGTGCCTATAAATAGGACTTCCTGCATGGATCCAAATGCCACATTCTGCATAATCGATCACACCTTCATATTGTTGCATACGAATCCTTTCGAGTCAAAGCTCCCAGTTCTCGACGTTGTCTAGTTCGCCGGAACCTTGCCGGATTTGTGGTGCTAATGCCGGAAGGACGAAGCCGTTTCATCTTTGAAAGACAACCGTCAAACCGTGAGCACTAACCGGGACGTATTTGTCTTGCGGAGAGAGGTCCCCTCGACTCGGCTTGCCGGAATCTGCACATCGGTTCCTAATCTTCTTGCTTTGTTTAAATTCAGTTAAATATTATAATTATTATTCCTCTATACTTCTATCTTTCTGTACTTCCATTGTAATTCCAGTGAGGTGTAAAACGAGACAACAAGTTGTCTCTTTTAAATTTTTGATCGGGCCCACAAATCAAAAAGGGTATTTTGGTGAAACAGAAAAAGTTTGGTTAGAAAAGAAGATTTTAGAATTTTTGGTTAGAAAAGAATTTTACAATACTATCTTGATTACTTTGATAAATTCACACATATTTAAAAGTCGGAATATTTTTATTAAAAAAATTAAAAAATCATATATGAAAGGCTAATTAACCAAAAATAAAATAAAAAGGTTAAAGTGATATATTTCTGTTTTGAGCAGCAACCTTAATAGGTGGAGAAATGGGACAATTAAGTCGAGACTAATGAATAATGAAGAAAATTGGAACATGCTTCACCACAAAAAGACCCACTTACTTTTCCATACCAATTTCTTAAATTGGGATATGAATTGATGCACTAACAATTAACAAACACCAATCGCTCTCCCTTTCTCTCTCTACACGCGCACACGCCCCAGCCTCTCTCTCTCTCTCTCTCTCTCTCTTGATCTATTCATTGGTGACCCTGACCTTCGGGGCAGCAGTGAACACTAGCAGTAGCAGTTTTGGTATCCCAAAAATACCAAATCAAACCCAAAATCGAGCTGAGAGACCAAAACACACAAGTTTATTCACAGTCCCCAACTACATATTTGGAACTGAACTGGATAACTTTTGCTACCTCTTTCTCTCTCATCATTCGAGATCTGGATGAAACAATGGTCAAATGATTTTCCTCCTCTCTCTTTTCTACAAATATATTTGAGGGTTTTATTGTTCAGCTCCCCCCCTCTAAAAATGGCAAAATGCCACTTTTTTACGAGTTTCTCTCCTCTCGCGCTAGAGACAAGCTTAACGTAGAAAATTGTCAGTCCAGTACCGCCTGCTGTTTATTCCATTTCTTCATCAAGTGGTGATATACATACATACATATATATATTCATGGCTAGAGAGAAGATTCAGATCAAGAAAATCGACAACGCGACTGCGCGGCAAGTCACTTTCTCCAAGAGAAGAAGAGGGCTCTTCAAGAAAGCTGAAGAACTCTCAGTTCTTTGCGATGCTGATGTCGCACTCATCATCTTCTCCTCCACTGGCAAACTCTTTGAGTATGCTAGCTCCAGGTCTCTCTCTCTCTCTCTCTCTCTCTCTCTCTCTCTCTCTCTCTCTCTCTACATACATATATCATATATGTTTGTCTCTTTGTTAATGTGTATGTGTATATGGTTGCAACTCAAATGTTTATCAAAATCCGCATAAGGAATTTCTTTTAGTTGATGATACTCTCTCTCTTTCTCTCCCTCAATTTGTGAAAGCATGTGTATGGAGAAGAAAATTACCATTTACTATGCAGTGAGTAAGAGAAATTAATATTATTTCTTGTTATTTAATTTATATAATCTAATCTAGGGGCCTGGGCTTTAGAATAGTAGACATTATATTATATATATGATTGTGTTGTGTGTGTGTGAATTTTCTTTTAGTTTGCTGTCAACTGGCATAGACAGAAAGGATAATGGCAGTTGTTGTATGCTATGGGGTCCTGCACTAGTATCCTACTTTTTTTTAACGTTTTTTTTTTAATCTGAGTTTTTCTTGGTAATTTAAATATTTCTATATCGTTGCTTGCTCTTGATATCTCCTTAAACATTTATGAATTATATATATTCATTGTTGAAGTTGAAGGAACACACACACGCACACATATTAGAGAATGGGTTTTGATGCTTTGTATGTACATGTTACATAGACCAATAGTTATAGATATCAAGATTTGTTGTAGAATCAACTCGATCGTACAAAGTTACTCCTAGAATCTGAAGTAATCTCAAACAGCTGTTTGATTCAAATATTACATTTGTACGTGTACGTGTTTATTAATTAATTGAACCATTATATTAGACGATGTTTTTGACTAATAATAAAGTCATTTCATGGTTAAGGAGGTATACATACGTGTATAAATATCGATCTCACCTAATTAGATTATCTTGACATTTTTTAATGTTTGTCTAAATACATTAAGAAAAGAAACTAAGCAAAGGCGGCTTAGTAATTGCCAAAAAATGCATTAATTCTTGACCTCTCCTTTGTCCTTTTTGGGAATTGAGTTTGATGGCCAATAATTAAAAGTCCGGGCAGACTATATATAATTCGAATGGAAATTAAAAAATTATTTTAAAATAATCAATACATTGTATTTAAAACGACATATAATAGGCGCGGATGATATATAATCAATGTAAAACGTACGTAGAAGTAAATATAGAGTTGTTAGTAGCTAGACGACTTCACATTGCTTATATAATTTTCTTAGATTCCATAACACTAAATTTGGGATATATATATATATATATATATATATATATATATATATATATATATATATATATAGATAGATAGAAGAATGCTAGCCAACCAGATTCTGGCTAGACAGAATCTAATTTTTTGATGATTAATAAAACTTTATTGTTAATAAATTAATTATGTTAATTATTAAATGTTATGTTTTTACTATCTTATCATTCTGTCATGAAATTAGTGATTTGTAATTAATTATTAAAATCACTCCAGAAGCGGATCGGAAAAAAGGGGCAAGCTTCATCTTCTTTCTTTTCTTCACTTCTTTATTTTTTTTCTATCTTCGATTTCTTCTGAACTGAAGGGCATATAGAGTTGTCCTAATTATTATGGAGGGCATCAATGTAAATTTATTGAATAATTAGTGTTTTATTAATTAAATTAATTAATTATTAAAAATAATAAAAAATTCTGGCTAGTCAGAATCTGGTTGAAAATCACTACTTATATATATATTGTCTCATGTGTCTTTTAAACCATAAAGGAAGTAAAAGTATAAGATGCATGTGATGAATAACTAATGAAATTAAATAGGAACAGAAGATCCAACAACCCATCTTGGATAAGATTTTATCAGCTCATTTCCTGTTACCTAATAATTTATCATCAATAGACAAAAGAGTGAACATTTAAATAAGTATATCCCGAATCCAAGTCTATATCCATTCACATTAACATATATGTGATTTTGCTATGGACAGTGCTAAATGGCATTATTTGTGCCGGCACGAATGTAAAATTTAATAAAATTTTAATGTAAAATGACATTATTATCCTTGATATAATTTTGATTAAAATTTATTTATCATTTTCTACACAATTTCCAACTATTTAATGTGAATGCATGAATGGTCAATATTACATGAGATTCATCCTTCATTTTCTACACCTATTCCAAAATACAATGAATTTGTCTAACAAAAATGAAAGCAAAAATTAAACCACTCAAATAAATATTTCTACTTGAACATGAATATGAATATGAAAATAATTTAGACTAACAAATTTTTAGCTCGGCAAACAACACCAACAAAAAAATTGAATTTCAACTATTATAGGGTTCACCTAATTCTGACTTATAAACTACAATTATGCTATTATAATTCTACTTCTAATATATAAGTATCATATAACAATTATGCTATTATTTTGACTTGATGAAAATGCCAATGAAAAATTTGGCTTAATCATGTAAACATGCTATGAATGAATTATATATTATTAAACATATCATATTTTCTTATATGTTATCTTCGTTTAATTTTCTCATAATGTACAATCGATAATTTTTTAAATGTTTTTTAATCAAGTAATATAAATTGAATAAACATTTGATCAATTGAAGAATCGGAGTTCAAAGTATAATTATCTTCTAAGAAATGTTTTTTTATATATAATAAAATTGAACTCATTATCATACTATGAATTGAATAAAGCCATAGAGTTAATTATATTATAAGACACTTTTTTTTATTAATCAAACAATCATAATTAAATTGGGCTAATCAGTGGAATTTTTTAGACCAAATGAAATGAGTTCGCATAAAAGTACAATCTGGAAAATAATCAGTGGTTGTTGAAGCTTTATATAGTGAGAGGAGTTGTGCACTATGAATCGAAAACTATAATGAAATTCTTATAAGACACATTTTTTTCCTAATCAAACAATCATAATCAAAATGGGCTAACAAATGATTAATTAAAGAATTGGAGAGTTCATTTAATAATGGTAGAAGAGAGAATATGCAACATAAATTAATGGAGAGAGAAATATAAAATTTCAAATTTTTAAAAATAAATAATTCAATAAGGACAATTTAGTCTTTTAACATTAATTTTCTACTATTGTGCTAAATAGAATTATCCTTTTGCTATTTGAACTTTGAACATGCTATTTATGTTTTTCGGAATTTAATATGTTATTTACATTAAATTATCACAAGCCTTGAAACGTCATATTAGAAGTTTAGTTTGATAACTTCTAATGCCAAAATAATTGTTAATTTGTGGACAAAGAAAAGTTTAAATCCGGATGAAATGCTATGGTACATTTTGTGCGACACTCTACACTATACATTTAAAAATATTAATTTTATTCCCTTTTTTTCTCCGATTTCAATTGATTGCGCTTTAATTTAATTTTACACTTTTAATTATGATTCATTTTTTCTAATTAGGATATATAATTATTTTTTTTAGAAAATAATAAATTATTAATTAAAAAATAAAATTAAATATTCAAAAAATAATTATATAACCTAATTAAGAAAAGTGAACCCTAATCAATAATTGTCAAATTAAACTAAAGCACAATGAATTGAATTTGAAGAAAAAAAGGAATAAGAAATAATATTTTTGAATGTGTAGCATAGACAGTTGCATAGAATGTAGCAGATGTTTCATTCGGGTTAAATCAACCTTAATAAGCCTCCTTGAAAAAAGCAGATGAAATCCTCTACTACATTCTGTGTAACACATTTAAAAATATTAATTTTTATTTCATTTTTTTATTCGATTTCAATTGGTCGTGTTATAGTTTAATTTTTACACTAGCTTGTTAATTAGTGTTCACCTTTTCCAATTAGGGTATATAATTATTTTTTCAATATTAAAATTTATTTTTAATTAATAATTGATTATTTTATAAAAAATAATAATAATTATATACCCTATTGGAAAAATAAACCTTAATTAATAAGTGTAAAATTAAAATAAAGTACAATTAATCAAAATCGAAGAAGAAAAAGAATAAAAATTAATATTTATAAATATGAAGCATAGAGTATTGCACATAATATAACAAATGATTTCATGCGTGAAAAAAGAAGGATAACTACATGCATGTCTATGCATAAAAAGTTAAAATGAGTTTCGTATTCAATTTGCTCTTTCCTTCTCTAGTCTGAGTTTGCGATTAATACTTAATTTACGCTCTTTCCTACTATTATTTTAAGAGCCACACACACACACACACACATGTATATATAGTCTTGATAGTGTACAAATGATAGAGGGAAATATTAGTTATGACTTTATCTTCAAGTGGTTTGGCGCTATATGTATATATTTGTGCTTCAAATAATTCAAGTTGTGTGTTATAATTGAAAGACGTATATGACTGTATTGTTACTCGTTTTGGGTCATTGTTGCATCTCTTAAGGTTTCCATAACACGACGTGGTACATGCATTTATGTATATATATATATATATATATAACTCTAAAGTTATTCGTGCATTAGACAAGAGAAATAAACATTTCTTCAATTACTTAATTAGTTTTTGTGTTTATTTTGTTTGATCTTATGTAGTATGAAGGAAATACTCGAACGACATAAACTGCACGCAAAGAACCTTAATAAGTTGGAACAACCGTCACTCGAGCTGCAGGTAAGTCTAGATCTTTTCCATATATGTCGAATATTTTCTGATGAATTTGTTAATTTGATTATATATATGATCACTTATTGAGTGAATCTACGTACTTGGTGTAGCTGGTTGAGGACAGCAACCACTCCAGATTAAGCCAAGAAGTTGCTGAGAGAAGTCACCAACTTAGGTAACATACATATGATAATTTATATATATATTCATGAAATATATATAATGAGATAGACTATATATATATATATATAGGCGAATGAGAGGGGAGGAGCTTCAAGGATTAAGCATCGAGGAGTTGCAGCATCTGGAAAAGTCCCTTGAAGCTGGATTCAGCCGCGTTATAGAGAAAAAGGTGTGTATATATATATCGCTGGCATTGAATAGTTAATTAAATCTAGGGACTTTGATTGAACATGCATGCTTCGTCTTTAATTTTGTAGGGAGAGAAGATCATGAAAGAGATCAGCCAACTTCAAGAAAAGGTACGACTTATAATTAAATTAATCAGGAGCTGCATGCGTTTATACTTTATATGTGTCCTCATTAATCAAAACAAAGAAAAAACACATGAATCATTCATCATTGTTCGTGTATATATGCAGGGAAAGCGTCTGATGGAAGAGAACGAACGTCTAAGACAGCAGGTGCAAATTGAAAAAACACATGCACAAATCCTATTTGCATTAACTTAATTAATGAATGTACGCAGGTGACGATCATATCAGAAGGTGGAAGAAGCAACAATAATAATACTAATAATAATATTGTAATGTCTGAATTGGACAACATTGTGTACGACGAAGGCCAATCATCGGAGTCTGTGAATGCCTGCAACTCCCTTGGTCCGCCTCAAGATTACGACAGCTCCGATACATCTCTCAAGCTTGGGTGAGTAAGTTTTACCAGAATTACCTGCTTTTTTTTTTTTTTAAATTAGTTTGGGTGGGTCTCAAATCCGAAACGTCGACTATCTATATGGCTTTACATATCCAAATAATAATATTTTGTTGTTAATTAATTACTGCAGGCTGCCTTACTCTGGGTGACTTACTAGGACTGCTGATGATCACATTTAGGTGGCTGACTCCAAATATTTGAATCAAATTATATATATAGTAATATAGGGAACTGCATGCTCCTGAATTTTCTCTCTAATTTAGTAATTTATCTGTATTTTGACAGATTCTTGCTTGTAGTGAACGTTTCATCTAGTTTTCATTCTCTATTTTTATATCGTATTTTATTTTATTTATTAGTTGTGCTTAATGAATAATGATGATGCTACATTATGCACAATGTATATACGGGGATAAAATCTTCTAGTCCATGCATGTTCCATGTCCTACAATTAAATTTAATTTTTTAAAAATGTTTATTACAAAAATAAAATTTATCATAGTATAACCAATCATAATTAATATTTATTGTTAAAAATTAAAAATTTTAAAAATCATATACCTTAATTTAGAAATAATTAACCATATTAATCTATTATATTAACTAAAAAACAAAAAATAGATATAAATCCTAATTGGGTTGAATGAATCTTAAATAATAACTAATAAGTATAAAATTAAACTAAACCAAAACAAATTGAAATGAAGGAGAAATTTTGGGTGAAAATCTAATAGAAATGAAAGTGGGACAATAAGTGGAATAAAAAAAAAATGGAAATTGGGTAATATTTCTATCAACCTGAAGAAGGAGATTTCATTCTCTAAGCAATTCTGTCAAGCATACAGAACCTATATCATCCTCAAGCATCTTTGCCCTCAATTTGACCTGCATTTTATCAACTTAAAACCTCTCCCGCTGCTCGCTCGATCCGTTTCTGCCATTTTTGTTCCTTATTTTTCTTATCGTTAATTCTTTTTCGATTATTGTTCCTCATTCAAGCAATGATTTGAGCGTCGGAGTCTACACGATCTTAACTAACCTCCTGATGGTCCAACATATTTCATGTTTGTTTGTATTTGTTTTGACAGATCTTCGCTGTCCGAATCCCGATACGCCAATATTGATTGTAGGTATAGCATCTACAATAATTAGTTGGAGTTATAAAAACAAAAAATATATAAAAAAAATATTTATAATTTAATTAAAAATAATAAGATCGAAAAATGAGGAAGAGAAAAAAACAAAAATCTAATTAGTTCAAATATATATAGATATGTTTATAATGTACACTACTATTTACTAAGATGCAGTTGCAAATGCGGATCCGAAATAAAGTTAAGATGACAAGGTGACAAGACTTGGAAAAAAGTAGGGGACGATTGAGGATTTCTTCCTATAAATAATATTTTTTTTAAAAGTATTACTTCCCATTCCCAAGGCCTAAATAATAAGTAATTAATTAATTATTTACTATAATAATAATTGAGTTTCTTTTACTTGCACTAAAATGTGGTCCTTCCGTAAGAAATATATTATATTAATGTAAATAAAAGCTTCATTAATTTCTACACAAAAATGTACAAGAAATTCGAATTATAGAAAAAATAAAATTGAAGATGCCTAAAATTAGTGTTTTTCCTTAATTAAATAATCAAGATTGATTGTAGAACTAATAATATAAATTTTTATAAATTTGAATATCATCAATAATTTTGGAAAACTCGTGGATACGGGTTAAAAAGAATCCCTATAGGTCATGCTGGATTGATTTGGTCTTAGTGGGCCCAATAAAATCCAGTTATCATATGCCCAAGGCGCTGTTTGGAATGTTTTCCAATTAATCCAACTACATAAATTCATTGGACTTCAAAATTCCCACATATAATTCCCAACCTTTTGCTCTAATATAGGATGATATTTCAATATTTTAATTTTTTTTTTGTTTACTGGAATTTGAATATGCCCATTTTCTTGCTAATTGCTATCGACTGTAAAATCAAAATATTATTCTTAATTTGTGGCCATCAATTAATGAAGTTATAATTAAGATCTAAAATGGAGGAAATGCCATATCCTAAATCATTACGAGTTTGGCCAAAAATGGAGAACAAGCCATGCATTTTTTTTTTTATGGGTAAAAAATCTTGAAATAGAATAAAATATGTTGTACAATAATTATAAAAGAAAACCCTTGGACACTCCCAAGGGGGGAGACAACTGCACCGAATAAGTCCGGGCGGCGGGGAGGGTAAAACAAGACAGCCGGGGCCGCACACTAAACAAAGATAACTTACAAACTGAGTATAAACTAAGGAGTATCTGACTCACAATAAGCATAAGATAAAGTAACATAAAAAGCTATTCCCGTCTACCTATGTGAAGCAATATGAAAACAACAATCCCCACTATCAATGATAGTTGGAGCAATAATACAAAGGAATGAGGGCATAGCCCCGGCTACAGCATCAAAGAACCAGAGAGGTTTACCTTACAGAGCTTGACCTAACGAGTAGCAAGTAAAGACCAACCAAACCAACAACTTCGCGATTTGGAATGAGGGGATAAGTAAGGCCTTATCCCTAGCTAACATCACCCTTTAGTGCAATGGGGAAAAAAGCCATGCATATTATTATTATTATTATTATTATTATTATTATTATTATTATTATTATTATTATTATTATTATTATTATGTACTCATAACTTAGACATATTAATAATTATCACAAATATAAGTTATTAATTTTCCATTGTGGGTCATAGTATACTTAAAACTAAAGTATGCATAGATCCAAGGAAAAAAATATTGAATGTGAAAACTAAAAATGAAAAGAAAATATAAAAATGATATGAAAAAGGCGGAATGAATAAATTATATATTTGATATTATCATATAATATCAGTTCAACCAATTTGTCTCAACTCTTAATCATAATTAATGGACTCCTTATTTGTTTCATTTGGTACAACATGAAATCATGATGAATAGAAATGACAGCGGATGTTAGGTCAAGTCTCAAGATCATATAATGTATTTAATCATCTTAATTTCATTGCTCTTAGTTTCGAGAACAACACAATGCTGTTTGATTTAATTGGGGACAAAAATTTATATCAAATCGGTCTAAAACTCACCCAAAAACAGTCCAAACCTGCCCCTAAAGCCGCAGACTCGTCCACGCAGTATCATTTTTTTCTTCTTCCAAAAACCTTTTATTTCATCTAATTAGTATTTATTAATTATAATTAAGGTTTATATATTAACATAATGCATGAGTTGCTAGATAAAAAAAATATTAATTACGATGCCCTTTTTATTACTTGCTCTTTTTTTGTTGAAAAAATCATTTTATATAATTATTTATTTCTAAAATAGAAAATATATTGAGAATACTAATAAAATTGATGTCGTTTGTTACATGTGTGTGTTGATGTGACTGCCAACGTAGGTTTTAGACCAAATATGGCATACTTAACTCCCTGGAAAAATTGAAAATGTTTAATTCCATACAAATTAAAACGTGATGTTGTAATTAACTATAATTAATTGTGATGTCTAATTTATAAAAAGGTGTAAATATGGTGATTTATTTAGCAATTAACCCTAAGATAAACGCATGAAATCAGGCTAGATTTGAATTAGGCAAGTTTGTAAACTCTAATATGTGAAAATCTGTATGAACTAACCTTACCTTAAACTCGAACATATTGGTTGTCACTGCTTAGATTTTAAGATATAAATTAATTAAAAATAAAGTTTTATAATCATTAAATTTAACTCCCAAATTTTACAAACAAGTGATTTGATGAACGGACAATTGGTGCCTTATCACAGAAACTACTATTTATCTTATAAAAATAAGGAAATTTCTATTTGTATCACTAAAATTATTCTTTACACCAGTGTTACTTAATGCACCACTATTTTTACTGTTTACACCGCACACATTTATATTAATATTTTTTTAACTAAAAATATTTATTTTAGTAAAAAAAAAAGTTCGAACATATAAGTTAGAACATAATCACTATGTTCTAACTTCAGAGTTAGAACAACACTTTAAACAAATTTCACACATATCAAATCGAACTCTGAAATTAGATCAAAATGATTATGTTCTAACTTCGGAGTTAGAACGGATGTCTGAAATTGTCTAAGTACTGGTTCAATGTATGTAGATCGGCCTAGTTAGTTTTGTTCTAACTATGAAGTTAGAACAAAATGATAATGTTCTAACTTCAGAGTTAGAACGGATGTCTGAAATTGTCTAAGTGTTGGTCGAACTTCAAAGTTAGAAGAAATTAGCTTTGTTCGACGTTCTTTATTAGAACACGTAAAAGTGTGTTCTAATTATACTTGTAGAACAAAACGCGAAAGCTTGTGTGTTCTAACTATACTTGTAGAACAAAACGCGAAAGCTTCTCCAAATAACACGCGGAAATTCAAATTTTAATGGGTGCAAACTCACGAAAATACTTACATTGTTTTTTTGAGCTCACAAAAATTCAAACCTAGTTTTTTTGAGCTCAATTTTGTAGTTGTATGACAAATTAACCTAGTTCTTATGCAAACTGTTCTTTCACTTCCCTTTTCAATTTTTATTTTCTGTTTTTCATTTATTTTCATTTTTTTAGTGGTGCATTGAGTAATTTAAATAGTATAAGAAAGGGGAGTTTCTGTTTACACCCCCATATTTACTCTTTGCACCCCTTAAATAAAAAGACAAAAATAAAATAATTACGAATTAACTAAATTACCCTTTAATTACTTCCTTGTACCATTTTTTTTACTCAATGCACCCCAAAATAAAAATAAAAAAAATAAAAATTTAAACAATATAAAATATATGAATAAATCTGTGAAAATAGAAAATTATCCGATTTGAACCCAAAAAGGAAAGTTACATTATTGAACACAATTTGTACTTAATAACCTAGCTTGTAGTTGTGTAATTATTTTGACAAAAATGAAAAGAGAGACAATGCATGATGAAAATGAAGATGAACAAAGCAATGTAAGTCATTTTGTTTAGTTTGTACCGATTGAATTTCGAGATTTCACAGTTTTCGTAGACCTGTTTTCGCGTTTTGTTCGGGTTTTACAGTTTGAACATTCTTCAATGTGTTCGGACAACGAAGTTCGAACATAAGCACAATGTTCGAACTTTGAAAGTCGAACCATACTTGAATTTTTTTTGAAGAAGTACATGTTCGAACTAATGTTTTCGAACTAGATAAGGTTGTTCGAATTTTAAAGTTCGAACTTGTCCATTTAGATTGAATTTTTATTTTCGAACATGTGTTCTCCAGCAGCAACTAATGTTGATTTAATTTTGAATAGGATCGAACTGAGAGCAGTGTTATGGGCCCAATCAATACAGAGTTGGTTCCTGATTTTACGGACATATTCCAAACTATGGAATTGTTTGATTCTTGTGAGAATTTGATCAGTTGGGTTCGTGAGAGAGCTATTCCAGTTGGTATTGTCGTTATTGTGCGACGCTCAGATGCTGGGAGTGATATTAGGAATCCTCGATTGGTATTGTCATGTGAACGAGGTGGGTATCCCCGTGTGATTAAGAAGAAGCCTCCAACAGAACGTGATTACATACAACAAAATTTAGATGATGGTGAGGTTTTGAATGAAGGGAAAGAAAGAAAGAATTCCAGAATGAGCTCAAGGGAGACTCGGTCGAAGAGAATTGGATGTTCATTTTGTTTGAAGGGGCAATACCTCCCAGACTGTAATCAATGGATGTTAGAAGTTGTTTGTGGGGTTCACAATCATCCACAAGCACAATATTTGGAAGGGCATGCATACGCCGGTCGTCTGACATCGGATGAGGAGAAGTTGGTTGCTAGCTTGTCGAGTTCACATACTCGGCTGAAGTAAATATTGGCCGCAATACAGAGAAGCTTTCCCAACAACAAGTCCACAATAAAGACAATTTATAATATGCGTAGTAGAAAGAAGTATGTCGAGCATGCTGGTCGATCCCAAATGCAGTATCTGTTGGGTAAACTGGAGGAACATGGCTATTACCAGTATACGAGGCGATGTACAGAGACTGACACCGTGAAGGATATGTTCTACGCACACCCGACAAGCGTGAAGCTTCTCAGAGCTTTTCCTGAAGTGTTATTGATGAACTGTATGTACAAGACGAACATGTACAGATTACCTTTGTTCGAAATAGTCGGTGTTACCTCAACAAGCATGACGTTCTCAATTGCATGCGCATATCTGGAGGCTGAGAAGGAGGATAACTACATTTGGGCGCTCATTGTTCTTAAAGGGCTGATGGACCAGAGCACATTACCTAGTGTCACTGTGACAGATCGTGAGCGAGCGTTGATGAATGTCATAGAGGTGACATTTCCCACCACTCGACATTTTTTATATCGATGGCATATAAATAAGAACATCACTGCCAATTGCAAGAAGAAGTTTCGTACTAAAGATCAATGGGAATCATTCTTAAGTGCATGGAATCTGGTAGTGTTTGCTGAAACTGAAGCACGGTATGGTGAAATGCTTCGGAGGTTTCAAGAAGACTATGCCTCAAATCCCACTGTTGTGGATTATGCCATTAACAATTGGATTGTGCCTTACAAAGAAATATTTGTAAGCTGTTGGACAAATCGTGTCATGCACTTTGATAATACCACAACATGCAGGTATGTTTCTATATTTCTTATTCCAAAGTTTTGGACAAATTGATTTTGTTCGACTTTATGTATTCGAACTGGTCTATATCTAACTATTTTATACTATATTGATAAATTGTAGGGCTGAAGGTGCCCATGCAAAGTTGAAAAGGTTTTTTGGAACAAGTACAAACAATCTTGAAGGATGTTTGGAGAAGATACATGATCTACTAGAGACTTTGCAATAAAGGCATCGTTTTAAAAGAGTGTTAATGTGGTTCAACATCGCTACAGGTCTTCAATATTTCAATTCCTTCGAGGTACAATTTCTATTGTTGCATTATATAAGATTTATGAGGAAATGAAGAGTATCGGGGAAGATGCAGTGGACCCATTACTATGTGGTTGTGTGTTGAGAATGAAGTGTGGTCTTCCTTGTGCACATGAGATCGATCAACATGTTCGATCATCCACGCCATTTTCTTTAGACGTTGTGGATAAATTCTGGAGGAAATTAGATATGGAACCTACAGGAGCGAAGGTTGATGTGGCTTCTGACATTGATAATCGTTGGTTTGAAACTTGGACTTGTGCAAACAACATGTTTGCACAAGCGAACGAGTCTGCCAGGTTACTCCGTTTACCACTTCTATGGTTGAACCAGACGTGTAAACTAAGACTCGTGGAAGATCGAAAGTCTTAAAAACTAAAGCTGATACATCCACGAAGCGTGAGAAGAGTACCTTTGAGTACACTGACTCGTTTAATGACAGTTGTTCGCAAGTCCCGGACTCGTTTGAGGTTGATACATCGCTGTCACAAGTGTTGTTCACTACGAGGCCACAGAAACAAAAGGTCATTCATCCTAAAGCATCGCATCATTTGGGGATTGGATACATTGATCAGATACCAGCAGCATTCAGAGGCTATGTGACGAGGACTGAGGATGTCACCGCAGATGGTCATTGCGGATTTCGTGTGATTGCTGGTTGGGTGCTTGGGGATCAGGAGGCTTGGTCACGTGTCTATACTTATCTTTTCTACGAGATCCACACTAATCTAGAAATATGGGACAAGTGTTTCCTTGAGCGTGGACGAAGGGAGAAAGTGCTGAATATACTTAACTGTCATGAATTGACAGCTCACACGAGACATTAGTTTGTTTTGCCTGATTTAGGCCATGTAGTGGCTATGGTGTACAATGTTGTTCTTGTGACGTTGGGTGGTCGCTATCCCACTACATTCTTGCCTTTATCATCAACTGTTCCAGTGGACCCGAAATGTATTTTCATGGCAGCGGTTAAGATTAGAGAAGGAAAACGCGCCAATCACTTCATTCAGGTCCTTATTTTAACTAGTTCATGGTTACATTGCTTATATTTTACTACACCCATTATAATTGTAATGTAATATTTTTTGTAGGTTTTCATGAAGTCGAAGCACCCTTTTCCATCCCTATCCGTCCAATGGAAGGACTTTTGCATGGATTGCGCAGCTGGATGGGAAGAATATGTCACTCGTCATTAATTTATGTACTAGAACTATGTAATGTACTTCAACTTTGTTATGTACTAGAACTGTGTAATCTAATAGAACTTTGTAATGTACTAGCATTTAGTAATAGAATTTTAATTGGTTCCAATCGGCTGCAGGTTGTACATGAAATTGACAAGGCAATTATGCTTGTTCGAACTATATAGTTCGAACAAGTAGGATTTTTTCGAACTATATAGTTCGAACATTTTAATTTTTTTCGAAAAACGTAGTTCGAACAAGTAGGACTTGTTCGAACTACACTGTTCAAACATATTTAACATGTTCGAATTTAGGATATCGAACCAAACTAATTGCCAAACTTTAATCCTGTTCAAATTAAACACCTTCATGTACAAAACCTCATATCCCAAACATGTTCGACATTTGAATTTATAACAAATGGTAATACAAAATAAAACATAAAAACGAGTCTCCAATACAAACCACATCAAATACAATACAAAATAGATAATAATCATCACATGTCCAAAATAGATAACGATCATATCTAATACAATCATATGTCCAATACAAAATATATAATAATCATCATGTCTAATACAAATCCAATACAAACCACATCAAATATAATATATAACAGATAAACACTACTGTCGTCTACGTCTTCGTCTCGCGGAAGACTCGCCTTGCTCCTGTCCCCTATCAGAGTGTCTCTCGTCCTGCTCTTGTCCCCTATCAGCGTGTCTCTCACCCTGCTCATGCCCTGTACGTAAATGCAATTCCTCCAAAGCTTCTTCAACTTGAGACATCGCATACGGCAATGATAAGTCCTGATCATGAGCTCTCCACTGAGTCAGCACTGGATCAAGATATCCAATAGCTGACTAAATCCCATCCCAAGGCGAAAGCTGTGGGTCTACAACGGGAGCTGCGGCCTCAAGCTGGTCTCGAGGATGCGATATGGAGTGATACCACTGGAGGTCATCGGGGGAGCACGCCCAAGCTGGATATGCAACTTGTCCTCAACGTTCTTCTGACAACATATGACTCTCCCACTGCTCGTAAAAGGATGCAAGCATGCCCCATACGAGGCGATACTGTCCGGGCTTCTTACCCCGTCTAAAAACAACAGGGTCCAACAGACGCTGTGGAATGGTCTACACCGGTCCAAACTGTCTCAACACCCAATCTGGGAGGTATGGCTCCACAATATCACAAGTTGTGATACAACCTTCGTAGAAGGTCACCTCGGGTCGCTCACCGCCATCTCGCAGCCTCACATACGAATCCCACACAACCTAATATTCAAACTGAAATTAGAATATATGATTGAAACAAAATTACATCATACACAAATAGAAGTAACTTACATCATCTGGTCTCAATGTATCCAGCTGCACCCTATAAGCCCCCACCGCATCCTCAGATACTACACCATGCGCCTGTTGAGCCCATCTCATAGCATATGGCTATCTAGCGCGGTAGTCGACATTTGGCTGTGGTCGGCCAAGTGTCGGGAAGTGCTCATAAATCCATGCCTGTGTGAATTAACAATACATTAAGAAGCAAACATATTTAATGAATAAAAAATGAAAATAAGAACAATAAATTTGTCATTTACCTCTAAGAGTGTCAGGAAACCAGCCATCTGTCTACACCCAATCCGAGAGCCCACTCCCAACTGTCTGTATAGAAAAGCCAATGCAACTACCCCCCACACATAACCCTCAAACTCCTCGGGGTCCTCAAACAATCGGAGATAATGACATGTGATCCGATCGCCCGTCTTATCCGTGAATAGTGTACAACCTAGAATGTACACCAAGTACGCCCTCACCGCGCAAAATGCATGGAAATCATCACCGCTAGAAGCCAATGCACTGAACCTAGTGTGCAGCCACTTTAATTTGATATAGCTGCCCCGATCACTCACTTCCTGAATAGCCCCATCAGCCGAGACTCCAAGCAAACATCGTACCATGTGTTGCCCCCAGCAACATCCTCCCCAGAAAACTCAACTGGTCTACCCTCCGTACTAAGACCAGCCAAACAATACACATCATCCAGTGTAATAGTCATCTCACCAAATGGAAGGTGAAATGAGTTGGTCTCGGGCTGCCAGCGCTCCACGGATGCCGAGATGAGATTCCTATTAGGTGCTCTATAGGCTGTGTCTAAGCCTCAAGAGACCCGACTTTTTCACCAAACTCTTCCATGTCCTTGACTCGCCTACGAATGGCCACTTCAGTAATTTTGCAGTTAGAGAGTGGCATTTTAGGACTTCTCTTTCTTCACCCCTCCAAATTGCAGTTGCAACGTGTGTTTTAAAGCTGCGCAGCACTGATGTATCTGTAGGGCCACCGGGGAATGGACCTCTCAGGATCTCATCATCGTCCTCCTCATTATTTGCATCCCCCTCATCACCCTCAATACCCCGAACTCTTCATTATGCTCATGCCTCATCTCTTCTTCGGCTTGGGCTCGTGTTTGTTCTTCGGCTTGGGCTCGGGCTTGTTCTTCGGCTTCTGCTTGCCACCGCTCCAGTGCTGATTGCCACCTCACGGATGCCGTTGGTCTCCTCCTATCATAGTGAGCAGCTGCACAAAAAAACACGTCAGATGATGGGTTCAAACTGTAAAAACCGAACTTCACAATAGAGTTTGAACTATAGAAGCCGAACTTATACTTAGAAAATTTTAAGCTCTCAATGTTCAAACTGTGAAAGCCAAACATAGAGGGTGAGTTCGGCTTTTAAAATCCGAACCTATACTTAGCCAATTTCAAGCCTCCATCACGTTCGGCTTCTTGAAACCGAACATATCTCACCCTCTATGTTCGGCTTTCACAGTTCGAACATTAACAGATCGCAATATACAGTTCGAACAACTCGATACAAACCTAGTCATCAACTCGATACAAACCTCCATTTTTCACCACATTCAGCCCAAACTATCATCTAAGCATCCTAATAACCTATCCTAACATCTTAAACTATTGCAAAACTTAATTTAAACAAAAACCCAACAATTTAAAATCTTATGAAATATAATGTATTAAGTAACCAAAAAGAACATGAAACTCACCAAATCGATCCATGAAACTAGCTTGGAAGTCGCCGGCCTTGAAGTACAATGTCAAATAATTTTCTTCGGCTCGATTTCGAACTCTCTCCGCGGTGAAAGTCGACTTTCACTATTTTTTTTTCTTTTTCACTCTTACCTTTTTTTTACTTGTTTTTTTTTTTTACGTTTTTTTTACTCTCTCAGATTTTTTATTTTTTTTAAACTGGTTTTGTGATTTTAATTTTCAGATTTATGTTTTTTTTAAAGTTAAAAACATATTTTATATGTAAGAGCATTATAGTCAATTTTAAGGGTGCAAAGAGTAAAAAAGAGGATGCATGAAGAAGCTATGGTGCAAATAGTAAATATGGAGGTGCAAACAGAAACTCCCATAAGAAAGTAATTAAAAAATATCTAAGTCAATTCATAATTTTTTCTTTTTTGTGGTGCAAAGAACAATTTTAGTTGTGCATTTAGTGGTCGCTCCCTAAAAATAATCATAAAGAAACTCTCAAGCACATAGAAAAAATCTCAATTTTTTTTTTCTGTTGTAATAGATTCTTTGTTTTGAGTTATATTTTTGGTGCGTAATTATCTTAATATAATAATAAAACACGAGAATAAAACATCACTTCAATTAAATATAGGTATATTAAAGAATCCACAAATGCTTTTCTTCCCCCTTCTTTGCATAAAAATTGGAACATTGCACTAAACCCTCTCTCTCTCTCTCTCTCTCTCTCTCTCTCTCTCTCTCATATTAATCTCAGTAAGTGTGTGTGTATATATATATTGGGGGCATGGGCATGGCGGACAGAATTGTGTCGGTGGTGCAGTGGGTTGTAGGCTTAAAAGCTAAGAGAGACGGAGATCCATTCAATTTTCGGAAACAGTAATAAATTTATCTCTTCAAATGCGAACTCAATAAAAGCTTTAGCTAAATCGCATCACTTCCGTGAAAGGGCTCACGAAAAGTAAAGCCCGCACAGCTCACGATATCAGTCCTTTTTGGACACGTATAACCATCCCTAAGCGGTGCGTTCTTTCTCTCTCTTCCCAATAAATCTATCCGTTGGGCTGTCGGGGTCCCATCTGGAAAAAGACACTCGCAATTTCATTAATCTCTCCCCATTCCCTACAAAAAATTATCGTACTTGCATTATACATACACATGATCGTGTGTGTATGTATGTGTGTCTTATTAGTGTCGTTTTCGGACTAGATTTATGAGAAGTGTTGTTTGTGAGAGTCGAGATTTGTTTTCTTTATGTTCTACTGTGATAAAGTAATGATATTTGGATGTATTTATTACTTGACACGCAAAACCCGAAAAGGGGAGATATGAATTTCTAGGTATACTTGTTTTAAAAAGGATTTCTTTATATGATTTCTTGTTTTCATGTAAGAGTTAATATGTACATTGCATTTGCATATAGATAGAGTATTAGTATACGGAGATAGGTGCGACATGTGAGATGCTTTTAGTGAGGCTGATAATGAGGATGGTCCCTCTTTAATTGTACTCTCTCTCTCTCTCTCTCTCTCTCTCTCTCTCTCTCTCTCTCTGTATGAAAGTTGCTTTAGTGGAGTGTTCCAAGATTAAGACTTTTAATAAATAACAGTATTGCTGCAGTAATTAAAGATCAACTGCCATTATTATTATTATGAGGCAGCCCCCTCTCTCTCATAGTGATACCCACAGAGGAGGAGCTATGGCCGGTGCTCTTCTCCTGCTGCTGCCGTTTCTTTTTCCTAGCCTATTCACCCCTTTGAGCCATGCCTTTCCCTCTCTTCTCTCGGTATGTTCTTGATCTCAATTTGTGTGTGATTTTCTTGCTTTCATAGTTATAATGATCCATTTGTATTGTGGGTTTTTGTGCTTTCCCATTCGCTTGCTCTCTGGACTCTGATTACTGTCTTCTGTTCGGATTGAGAGAGATAGGCGCACAAGTGGAGAAATTATTAAATAAAAATAAAAACTGCAACTTTAACCTCTGATGTATTCTGGTATCATGTGATGTTTAGAAGCAGTATTATTACCATTTTCTCTGCATATTCTGTTTTTTTTTTTTTTTGGGGGGGGGGGGGGGGCGCTTAAAAATGGATTCTCGAAAGAATTGGGTTTAATTCCATATTGCTGAAGTAAGGAAGTCCTTCATCGATGTAAGCATGGTTATTAAAAATATTTCTCACAATATCATTTGGCACTTATGGGGTAGGTAGGTTGAGTCTGTAGGCTTGTAAGCCTAAAATCTAATTAGGTGTTAAGAATTTCTGGCGATTCCCATGTTTCTCAGAGATGGGCATGAGTTTGATTGCCTGGATATGAGTGAATTACTTTCACTAATTGAATTATTAGTTGCTCGATTTATTTTGGAAGCCTTCTTTTAATAGGTAGAAGGATTAACGAGTAGAAGCTTAAGAGAGGCTTGCTTGATTCGTTGGTGCTAGATTATAGCTAGCTTCAACAGTAAAAATGATATTAGAAACAACTAGCTAAAGAACATGGATGTATAATTCTAATCTAGGTCAGAATTAGCAACTCAAGGGGCTATTTTGTTCAGGGCTTGCCTTTTATGAATAACATACTATCTCATATAAACTATATGTCTTCTGGATTACTGATATTTTTTTCTCTGTTTTGCCAACTAAGGGTACAGCTTGTTTGTTAGAGATGTTATCATTGGATGAATTCATTTAACTCTCGTGGCCTATTTATTTAGTGCAAGAGCTAGACACTCTCATTTGCGCCACGTCTTGTTTGTTATAGATGTTATCATTGTTGTATGAACTCATTTCGATTCTCATAGCCTACTTATTTAGTGCAGGAGTGGAATGCTCCTAAGCCTAGACACTCTCGATTGCTTAAGAGTGCTTTGCAGCACCAAAGTGTAAGTAAGATTTAACTAACAATTGGTGTATCTTTAGCTTTTAGCAAGAAACAATTCAGTGATTCTTCAGGTAATTGATGCTGAATTCTCCTTCCATTTCCCCCCCTTTTCTTTTAGTCTGATAGACAACTGGCTGATCTCTGGATGCCTTTGCCTCAACAACCACTGAAACGCTGTGTCCGATCAGACATTACCTCCTGTAAGTCATAAGAAACTCTTGCTGTATATTCTTCCACCACCACAGAAAAGGGGAAAAAAGTATCTCTTTTATCAAGTTTGAAACGCTTTGTGCAAAGTAGTGAGGTTTATTCAACAAGTAAGATATGCATATTTTTCATTCTTGTGAAGTAGCAGTTCCAGCGAAATCTCTGGGATATATTCAAGTGTTTCTTGATGGAGGATTAAATCAGCAAAGAATGGGTGTAAGTACTTCCAGTTATTATAACACGCTACATGCATAATGCATAGCCAGGGAAACTTTTCTTAATTGATTGGTATTAGTTGCCTCGGTACTGATGTATATACTTTTGGTTTTAAAGATTTGTGATGCAGTTGCTGTTGCAAAAATTTTGAATGCAACCCTCATAATTCCATATCTGGAAGTAAATCCTGTCTGGCAAGATTCAAGGTCTTTATAAGTTCATCTGTTCATAACTTCTACGATAGTGCATTATGTTAAGAATGCGTATTCTTGTTTATTTTCATTTGAAGCTGAAGGCTGTAACTGAATGAGAATATGCCCATTTCTCTCTGTATTTCTTGCAGCACATTCATGGACATATATGATGTGGATCACTTCATTAATGTACTGAAAGATGACATATCTATTGTTAGAGAGTTACCTGATGAATATTTTTGGAGTACACGGGAGTATTATGCTACAGCCATTCGAGCTACCAGAATAAAAACAGCACCTGTTCATGCTTCAGCAAATTGGTATCTGGAGAATGTCTTACCTGTCATGGAGAGGTTGGTGAACAATAGCTAATCTTCTTCATGTTGATTAAATTCATCGATGCATAATCATTTTAGCTGTGCACAGTATAATATTTAACTTAGGATTGTCTTACAATCCTCTGAGTATGTCAATAGTTGTCCTTCTGAGTTAGTTTATATAATTTTATAATTTATTTTGAACTGTGTAAAACTTAAGTGTCATATTAGCTCTTGTGGGCTTGTTTCAAAGAGGATAAAATCTCATTTTCCATTAAAAAAGTATGCAGACGTAAATAAGATATATTTACATTGATATTTACTGCTGAATTGGAGTCTCTATTGCAGTATGACGCTGATAAAAGTGAAAAATGTGTAATTTATTGGTACATTTGCCCTCTCACCAGAAAGAAAAGTCCTCTTTCTGTAGTTATGCACTTCATTATAAATGTTGGTGTAATTGTAGTATCTTTGGATTGTCCAGTTATGGAATTGCTGCAATTGCACCATTTTCTCACCGTGTGGCTTTTGACAATATGCCGGAGGAGATCCAACGATTACGATGTAAAGTCAACTTTCAGGCTTTGGCTTTTGTTCCTCATATCAGATCTCTAGGGGATGCTCTTGTTAGCCGTCTCAGAAATTCTCCTAGTTCAAGTGGAGTGGACAGCACCAACTACCTACAAAAAGTTACTGATGCTAGGGACTGGCAAGGGACTGGAAAGTTTGTTGTCCTCCATCTTCGTTTCGACAAGGTGTGCTCACTCATAGCATTGTGCCCTTACTTTCTACGCACTTCTGATATTTAGAGCCAGTATTAAGGGTAGAATCTGCATAACAGTCGTGCAACGGATTTCATAATATACTGCAATACTTCTCAAGAAGATAAGGGGCTTCCAGCATAACTTTTGCTGGGCAGCATGAACGCTTAAATCTGGATGTTTTTGTCAGGACATGGCTGCCCACTCGGCATGTGACTTTGGTGGAGGCAAGGCTGAAAAGTTGGCTCTGGCCAAGTATCGGCAGGTTATTTGGCAGGGAAGGGTGTTGAATTCTCAATTTACCGATGAGGAGTTAAGGAGTCGAGGACGGTGCCCGTTGACTCCGGAAGAGATTGGATTGCTGCTGGCAGCTTTGGGATTTGACAACAGTACTCGCTTGTATCTAGCTTCCCATAAGGTCAGGAACGAAGATGAACCTCAGTAGCATGTCTGAAAATCAATCTCACTAATATGTAACTATCTGCATAATTTTACATTCTGACATATTTTGTTGTTATGCCGTCTATTTCAGGTATATGGTGGGGAAGCTAGGATCTCAACCTTGCGGAGTTTGTTTCCTCTTATGGAAGACAAAAAGAGTCTGGCGTCTTCGGAAGAAAGAGCTCAAATTAAAGGAAAGGCTTCGTTATTAGCAGCAGTTGATTACTACGTCAGCATGCATAGCGATATCTTCATTTCTGCTTCGCCAGGAAATATGCACAATGCCGTGGTAAGTTTGTCTGACCGGCTCCCTATCTATTCCTTCCTAAACTGAAAAATAATCGTTACTTTTCCTAGCAGACAGTTGAAGTTATAATTTGGTTGACTATTATCAGTATTTGTTAAGAAAATTATGCTTAAGGCAAATTACTTTATGTTCTAAGTTCATACCTAAACATCTGCATCAAATTAGTTACACCTGCAGATTGATTAATATCCAAAATTTGATTCCATGTTTGAGTTCCAACGAGTTTGCATCTTCACTTTGAATCCCAGGTGGGGCATCGAACATATGAAAACAAGAAGACCATAAGGCCGAACATGTCATTGTTAGGTCAGCTTTTCTTGAACAAGAGCCTGACTTGGCCGGAGTTCCAAGATGCTGTTGTTGTAGGGCACAAGAACAGGCAAGGACAGTTGAGACTACGTAAACCTGCACAGTCCATCTATACGTACCCGGCTCCTGATTGCATGTGCAATGCGTGAGGTACCTTTGTTACTGATATATAAATCATTGTATGATCGTGCACGCTGCAGCTACTGCTCTTGTACTACTATTTAAGAAATAAATGACGACCCCTTCCATGTTTAAGCTATAGCCGTGCTGCATTTAAGAAATTCGTCGGGGGTCGAAAATCATTGTAAAAATCTAGGGTGGTAAATCATTTATTTGAGTTTGAATTGCAGATTCTTGTGTAGCAGTTAGTCTGATAGGATATATTGTAGCAGTTATTTTTATTTAATCACTTATTATTTTTTATCTATCTCAGCTATGGTTTATTTCTTGTGTTCAGGATGAAAGTTCCGTTTGTGTGTGTGTTTGTGAGACAATTGAAGTGATGGATGAATGTCGAATTTTCTTCATAGTTAATTGCTAAATTTATGTACTTTATTGAATTTATATTATTATATATGACGAGGGGTATATTGGTCTTTTTAAAGCACAATGTAGTCCCCTGAACAACAGATTAATTAGATGATTGTTGTTCATCGTTGTAGACCAGACCCTTCAATGACCAATCTAACACTCATCGATTTATGGTTCTATTTACAATACCTGAAAAATTCATAGATAAAATTACAATATTTAACTCTTAATATTCTGTACTGTGCACTGTTGCTATTCTCAGGATATCTAACTTTTCCAGGTTTAGATGCACTAGTTGTAGTCCACCAATGTATCTGAGAAAACTTTATTTGGAGATGATTACCATCTGAAAAAAATATGCCACAACTTAGTATTTCTTTTTGTATTTTTTCAAAAAATAAAAAAATTAAGCATTTCAATTTGTATAACTATTTGGTCAACTTTGTAAATATCGTTTGTAGGTACCGGAGGTTTCTTTTGAACAACTTTGCTACTTTTAACACTAGGTTGTGAATTTTATTTTATTTTTTTGTTTCCCTTAATATTTGCAGTTAAAATTTTCCAACTCCTGCACTTGGCAACCTAGGTCAATGTTTTGAAATTTCCAATAATTTTAGGATAAAGAAACGTATAAAATGCAGTTGGGAAATTATAATCTTATTTTTTGTTACAGAATGTACAATTTCATGGTTAAAACTACCTCATTCATTGTTTTAACTTTTATACAACAGCAATCTTGATATTGTTCAAGAAAGATTATTTACAGTGTGTAAATGACAACCATGGCTACTAAGCCACATTCACCATTGACAAGTGGATGGATTCCACTAGTCTTGCTGATCTTTCTGATCACCAATCGGAGGCCCTGCGACGTTCGACTGTTTAGCATCACTTTTTTCCTTCTGAGTAACTGCAGGTCCATTGCCACTACGCAATGGAGCCAATTCTTTCATATCTTCTGGATTTGATGGGAGCACTGTATCTTCATCGATGGGCAGGGTTCTCTTTGAGCCATCCAACGCAACGCCAAGAACTATATTTTCTTCCAGAGAAGACGGTTTGGTTGGAGGAGCCTGTCTTACGTCTTGTTTTAGCTGTGAAGTAGGCAGGGCTCCCTCCTGGGGTTGCCCGAGCTTGTTATTATGACCCGCTGCCACTTCTTCCGACTTGGGAGCAGTCTTGGATTTGGTTGCACCATTTCCAAGCTTTGTGTCCGATGGAGATTTTGCATCCTTGGTATCCATTGTCTGAGTCTCTTTTGCACTATGGTCAGAAAACTCCGTTTCTCTCGATTTTGTATTGATATTGTGAACTGTTTCACCTTTAGGATCCACCTTACTATCTGGTATTGACTGTGTTGATCTTGGCGTAGCCTTTTCATCTTCATCCCCATTTATGTGTGCTGATCGACCTTGTGCTTTAGTCTTATCTTCCCCATTAATTTTATCGGAAGGTTCGATCAACATTAATGGGCGGTTTGAAGTAGCTCCCCAGCTAAATATAGAATCTGAAAATGGTATACCATCCAAATCAGCGTCTCTGTATACTTTCTGAACCGTACGGATGGGTGTGGCTAATCGAGCACGATGGTGTGAAATTACTCTGAGAAGGTCTAGAAGAATAGCTTCCTGTCATCAAACATGAATGGAAGCGATTAGCTAAAGGTTAACATAGAAAAGACTTCACAAATGAGAAATAAAGTAGCAGTTGACAAAATCAAGCAAGTACAGGGTAGAGACAAAAACACAGATACACAGAGACCAATAACGCATCGTACAGAATATCATTTACACTGGAGTTTCGCTTGCTTGCAGAGCGTTTCTTAACAAAGGAGTAGAACAGCAAAGAACAGAATTCTTACCTTAACGCACAAGTATTCTTCAAAACGGGATGTCTTCACAAAGCAGGACACCAATATCTGTGTTTCAGGAGCTAATGAGATCACAGCATTTGAAGCGAGAATCAGAAAATAATTATTCAGGTGATTCTAATGATATCTTTGCTGTAGACAAATACAAAATACAGAAATTCCTCAAAAGGAAATCATGCTCACAATATGATTCCTTAATCATAACTAGAAAATGTAATACACTAATCCAGTGCAAATTTCCACCCGGTCGTCCTAAGATTTTTATTACAGAATAAATCGTTAATATGGTACATCACAGCATAAAGAAAACTAAACTAAGTGACAAGATTCAAGAATCAAAACTTACCAAGAGGGCCTGATTTTCAGGATCAATACTTTCTAGGAATACTCTTCTATGCAATTTCTGCTGTTCCACTTGAGGATTCTTTGCCAGAACCTTGCGCATATCGGCTACAATTTTCTGCATATGGGATAATGGTACAACTGATAAATAATCACAAGTGAACAAATTTGATCTTTTCAGCAGAACCCATTCAACATGAAGGAAAAAGTTAATAGATTACTCACATTAACTTTGCCAACATCTAAATGACTGATGGCCAGATGAGTTTTAATGCGCCAGTGAGTCTTTTGACTGAGATTTCTTACAACATTCATAGTGAATTTGTGGTTTGGAATGTGGACAGCTTCACGGTCATCAGCTCTAATAATCGTCGGTGACCACCATCCCACATGCTTCAGAAGTTAAATCGCACAAACATTAATATAAAAACTGAGTGACATATTGAGAAGGATATCTAGACACTCTGAAGACTGAACAACAAATACATTTTCAACTCTGGGATGTGCAAGTTATATTCTCGCTCATTTAATTCTGAAATTGGAAGCACAACGTGATAGATCAGATGTAAACTTTGATCTTAACAATGTGACAGAAATAAAGTTCCACGACTTTAGATAAGAAACTTCATTCAAGAATTATCCTATGTATTGACTACTACCATTTAATTAATTCATAACTAGATGTGGAAAAGAGACCCACTACAAACCTCAACTGTCCCGGAAACTTCATAGCCTTGAATCTTAGTTTGAATCCATTCATTCAAGACAAACGGCCTGGTTGCATGGATCATCACACTTGAAAGGAAATTTGTGAAAATCTGAATAAAATAATGAATTATGCTTCTCAGAGGCATAAAAGACCAGTCAATTTTTGTAACATAATATTTTTCTTAGAATACGGGAGGTGGCAAAACTAAACTGAAAATCTTAAGCATAAATATTAGAACTTATTTCCACCTCACGTCCAGCAAGAGTGATCAAAACTGTCCCAAACCCTCCAGCCGTAATCCATTTTTGGGTTGAGAAACCTAGCAACTCCATGAACAATGATACTGCTGCTATCCATACAGCTGTGTATACTGCTCTGCCAGCAAACTGAAAGCCCATCTGCCAAGAAGCAAAGCAATACATTTCAATCAAGACATTCCCCATTAGAAGAATCTTCATGTAAAGGAATGTTTCAGTCTTTTAAGCACACAACAATTTAGGTTTCTTTGTCTCCTTCATGGCACTTTATCGCTTAAGACCCAAAATCATTACATAGCTGTGACTTTAGGACTTGGCTAGAGAATTGCAACACTCGTTATCAGCAAGCAAAAACTGAATGGGCTGAGAAAAATGTAGCTACAACGTTTGACAGGCATAATGTTTGTGACTTTAGATAGGCTAAACCCATTCCACATAAATACTAATAAATAGAAAACAGATGGAAGATATGGTGTGGAACATGCCAATTTAGAAGTTCAGAGCAGCTACAAATTGGCCAAGTAGGTCTGCCATTGGCATTCAATCTAAGATGTAATGAGACTTTAGAAAGGTATAAAAAACATAAGGAATGAATATAAATCAAACTGCCCAAACATCTCATCTGCAACCTCAGTTAACTAACTTCTACATCTGTGCTTACAGTGAGAAATGAGCCACAATCAAAATGTGTATCTAATTAGGGTCTGTGTTCCAGAAAGAAAAGAAAAGAAAAGAAAAAAAAAAAACTATTCCATTCAATACTAACATATACTAAACCTAATGGAAACGCTACCCTTCCATATGTGACATTTGACTTGTCAAATGAGGGAGTCGCATGTAATATGGGAAAGCTGAACGTTGGCTGCTATTACCATTAGATTTTGATAGTGTATCTCAATCACTCTCATGAAAGCATATGATTTAACTTATTGAATGTTAAGAAAGTAAGATGTTATTTCACAAAAAGTAAAGAAAGCAACCCAGCAAACAATATTACTGTGGTAGAACGGCACTTCTACTCAAGTAACTGGGGCGTTAGTAATTTGAATGTTATTGCAGATAGTCAAAATAATATATGCACCAATATAAGATTCTCTAGTATAATCCAGTTGCGTGAAACTAAGATATGGAACACACAGTACTAGAATCAGTGAGGTCATTTGTCTCCGCGAAGAACTTCTGTGTTTGTTGAATTACACTGCATAAAGTAAAACAAAAAAGGATTGGTCCTTCCTGAAGTAGTTGTGACATGAAAAATATTTTGCAGAAGGAAAAATATTTTATTGAAAACAGAGTATTAGCAAACAGATAATGAAGCCGACCTTGAAAAACAATATGCAAAGGTCAGCACCGTTGACAATGATCTGACAAAATTTAGGAGCCGCTGTTTAACAATCTGACTTGCTTCCGAAGGAAGAACCATTGGATCCAATGCCCTGTAAGATATTGAACTCCATTCAGTATATTACTAAATCAGGTTTTCTGTTCATCTCTCAATTAGTGAATGACCAACCTGCAGATGTAAATTGCTCCTGCCCATAACAGTAAAGGTTGAACATAAGAGGTTGTAACATGAAATGTGCTACTTCTTTTCCAGCTGCTATCACTCTTCTGCATTAAGTATGATGCAGGGTGGTTTAACATAAAAAGTCATCGCAATTTCATGTAGGATCTTTCTATGATATTAGTTAATAGAAAGCATAAAAGAGCGAGTTTTGAAGAAGCATGGAGAAAACTGTATTGGCAAAGCACATACCCCCAGAAATATGTTTCTGCTTTGTCGGACAAGTGGCCCAAGTCCCCATATCGCAAAAATAACCACACCCACAGCTGAAGCTGATTTGATCACATGGGGATTTCCTAGCAAACGGTTAAATGATCTGGAAAGCCCCAAAAATTTTCATTACGAAAAATATTGCCTGAATCCGAAAGCCATATAGGGAGATGCTTAATTAAGCATGACATAATGCCAGAATCCCAGTGTCTGAAGATTATATATAGTTACCATAAAATTCATATGCATATCCATACTTTATTTTAACCTTGTTCTGACTGAGTTTGGGGATATAAACACATTCAACAATGATTGACTTCATCTGCTAAAGTCTATTGCGAAACTGACCATGTCTTGGTTCTGATTCATCCTTACTAAAGCTTTGAATCCTCTCCAAGGCATTTGCTCTCCTAGAAGTCTCATACATCTTTTTCTCAATGTACTCAACAAAACAAGCAAACAGCACACCCATTTGCCATTCTACCTATGGGATATAAAGCTCATGAAGATATGTATTTCCTGTACCAACACAACACCTAAAGCCAAAAGAATCTATGCGGTTACCTTAAATATATTTCATCTTTTATCATGTATCGATTTGGGTGTCAAACAGTCACAGTGCAGATTGTGAGGGGGAAAAGTTTTTTGGAGCAAAACACTACCCTTCTCATAAGTATGAATATAGGATAGTTGACAAGTGTTGGCTTCATTTGTGTACTTGGTTGCACTGATGTTTGGTTTGGATTTTTAGAATATAGTATTAATTGAGGTTACAAGAAGTTACTGTTGTCCATTATAAATGAAAAGGGTTAATCCCACTTTATCAAGTAACATTAACACACAAACATATTTTCATTTTAACACTTCAATTGTCACAAGTTTATATAATACGCAAAATTCAAAGGTAGTCACTGTAATCAAGTGACAATGATATTGATTAAATTTCACATAGTTTTATGACTTGTAATCTTTAATAGTTTTCAAATGGCAAATGAGTTCTTTCCATTTAAAACAGTTCCTGTGAGTCTTGATAATCCATTAGTGATAAAATCTAGACCTAGTGATTTAAGCATTAGAAAAAGATTGGAATTAATTGTTAGAATTTTTAGACAATATAGAGTACAACTGTAGAAGAAAGAATAACGACACTCTTAACAGGGGAACAAAAATGAATCAACCCAAAGAAAAATCAATTGTCAATACCAACTAACATCTGTTAAGGATCCAAAAAACTTTTAATCAACCTTTGTGATTGATTAATTAAAATAATCTAAATCAAATAATAAAGTCAAAGAAGTAATTACCCTGCTAAAGTTAAAGTGGCATTCTTTATAGACGTAGCATCCCAAGAGGGCCCAGTATTTAGAAAACAGTGGCATTTAAGCTGATGATTTCTAGAGGAGATGCTGCATGATCGTCTGTTTATCCTCTTTGAAAGATCTCTACTCGAACACCCCTGTTCCTGAAATCATGAAAAAAAAACCAAGTATTTTCTCACCAAAAAATTTCATATGGCCACAAAATATGAGTTTTCTTGAAAAAATCACTATACACATCTACTAAATTATATCACGTAGTGGGTCTATGCTAGATTCGCGTGTGAATGTGTGTAAAAGTAGTGAATAATGCATCTGTTGAACTTGTAGAAGGTAGGAAATTAGGAATTTCAATTTCGATAAGAAAAATACTTCAATTGAAACAGAAAAAAAAAAAGAAAATAAATTAAAATTCGACTAAAGCAAATAACATTGACATTCAAGCTACATCAGAGAGTAAAAAATCCAGCGAGAGGAGGGAAATTACCACCGAAAATGATGACAAATTAGTGTGCAGAACATAAACTCCGCCTCTTGATTCTGAATTCTGCAGCTTGAAACATGGTAAAATTTAGAAAATTATAGAAATTAAACGATGATTAATTGAATGATCGACAAAAATTGAAGAGCTGCTTACTCGAAATCGTGTGTAAGTTCCATGGTTACTGGAAATTCCAAGCTCTAGAGAGAGCTGCAAAGAACTAAAGATATCCATTATTGGATAAAAACCAAGAATATCTTTCTCAATATATACATATATCACACGTGTATCTATTATGCATATAAAAACTCCATCTTTTTATAATATTATATTATATTAAAAACATGATGTGTAATATTTTTTTATTGTTTGTAATATTTAACATATTATTGGGCTTAGAAGCAATTTTTTTTTTTTTTTTTTTTTTATAGTAGATCTTGAAAAAATAAACAATATTGCTTGTAATCGTAAAGTAATCCCATCGGCCATCTAAAACAAACTTTTGGGATAAAATAATTATTTATACAAAATGTTTATGTATGTGATAATTTATATACGAAATAAATAACTTCTCATTTTTGAATAAATTTCACGGTTTTTTTTAACAAGTGTAAGTAATTTTTCTACTCAAACTTATTAAAAACATATCTAAAGTTAAGTTTTACAAGGATGTCAAAACTTTATGAAATTTCCCTATAAAAAAACATTTTCTTTTTTGTTTTAAAAAGCTAAAAGGAGTTCTTAAAAATAAAAATGATCATATAGCTTAAAAAAAATTATTGAAAGAAGATGCATAAAATATGAGTAATGCGAACGCGGCGACAATACACGTGCGCCGACAAAGGCTGCTAATTGTCCACGTGGGTACAACATTGACTTCGGTGAGTACCTCCACTAATTTTCTTCTTTTGTTGTTACTTGACGAAATGTATAATAATTTTCTTCTTCTAATTGTCCGTGTGAAAATTGTGAATATGGCCAAATTGTTGGACCATTTGATATTATAATTTAAATCCCTCACGGGTGTAATTAATTAATTGCTTCATTTTTTCGCTTATGATATTATTTAGTTTACATGACCAACGATGAGTCCGTTTAATTACCATTAATCAACTTCGGGCCAAATTAATATGAGCTGCTTTTCCGTACATCCGTACATGTACCAAATCACTTAGTCCAACGGGCGCATGACGAACACGTGTGGCACATAGTGACCACTCACCTATTGTTATGTGTGTGTGTGTTATTTTTATTTTTTTCAATATATTTTATAAGTTATTTTGTGACTAAAAATTGTGACGGGATTCATTTGACTCGGACTTGAAAATTCGATGTCCGACACGACTCTAAAAACACAGGGTACCATAATAGATTGTTAGGACTTAGGGCTGGTTAGAGCAAATGACTGAAAATCCTTGCAGATTTCTGAAATGACCAGATATGCAAATGAAATTTATTTGTATAAAGAGATACATATAGAAATTTCATTTGCTTATTATATTCCAAATACAAAATAATATATATATATATATATATATATATATATATATGCCAATATTCATTCGTTACTCATAATTCCATTCTTAGATCATGTTTTTTTTTTTACTCACACACCCGACCTGTGGTATTGAGGAGATTCGAACTCGGGACCTTTGGCCTCCAAGCAATCTCACTCCACCACTAGGCCCATTCTTAGATCATGTTTTCTCCATATATATTAGTTTCAAGAAGATAAAAAAAAAGTCACTTTAAGCTAAGTACGCTAGTTTTGAATTGACTCTTGTAAGAGTTAGCTTTACTTTTAATCATGACCTGCACTTGCGTGCAACACAGTCTTCCGTGCAGCTATTTCAGGCGGGCGCGTGAGGCTCACGCGTGTTGGTCCCGGATGAGTCGATATCAGTTTAGAGGGGGGGGTGAATAAACTGATAAAATTTTTTTTACTTCAAATTGCGGAATAATAAGGGCCCTTTGACTCGCTTAATGAAACTTATCTATGCACAAACTTATTGAACAGTTAAGACAATTTGAGTGCAGCTTGTGTGATATTGTGTGCAATTCAAAGATATGCAATAATCAAAATGGTACAACACACAAGCAATTTATAGAGGTTCGAAGTCTCAAACTTATACGTCCTCTCTTCCTTCCGCAGAAAGGCAACTTCACTATATAACTTGAGTTTCTTTACAAATTATACAATGAAGGACAGTTGGCTGAACCTGGTAACTGCTCGTTACCTCAGCGGGTCGACGGCTCACACTTGAAGTCCCTGACTGCTCGCTAGGAAGGTAGGTGTTATTGTCATCTTTACAAGGTTTTAGATCTCTTTCGATCTTCAAGAGGTTAGTCTTGAACAGGGGTTATCAACTGATGTGCTCCTTCAATTTAGCTGAGTAGTTGATCGTTGTGTAGCTGAAACTGAGAAGACTGCCCTGGCTGGATTGTCAACAGCTGGCTGATTATCTTGACTCTGTGAATTTCTTCTTCTCAGTTGAACTCTCGCAGTTTCTATCAAACGCTGAACTTGAGCTTGAGTGGGAGGGAGAAAGAAAAGCTCTTGCTTGTATATGCGAAAGTTGTGTAGGCGAAGGATTCTTCTTGGTTCTACTCTGTTGTATTTTTAAACTCTGATTCACTCGTCTTTTATAGAGGAGTGATTTTATAACCGTTGCGTTCCATTGTCCAATGATCGGTGGCTCTGTTGGCTCATCAATGGAGAATGATCGCTTGGAGATTTTGGTTTGAAGTAGCCATTACTCTGTCAATCGATCTTCATTGGATATTTAATTTCAGGATCTTTGTTGAAGCATTTATTCTAAAATTCGGCAGTTTGAGCAATAAACTCCAGGGTTCTCTGGCTTCAGTTTTCTTGGCAGCTTTGAGTTCCAGTTGACAGTTCTGGACTTGTCAGCTGAGTTTGACTATAGCTCCAGTTGGCAGTCTTGAGCTTGTCAGCTGAGTTTGGCTATTGCTCCAATTGGCAGTCTTGAACTTGTCAGCTGAGTTTGGCTATTGTTCCAGTTGGCAGTCTTGAGCTTGTCAGCTGAGTTTGGCTATTGTTCCAGTTGGCAGTTTTGAGTTCGTCAGCTGAGTTTGGATATTGCTCCAGTTGGCAGTCTTGAGCTTGTCAGCTGAGTTTGGCTATTGCTCCAGTTGGTCATCAGTTGGATACTTCCAGTCTTCAGTCTAAACTGATCTCTTATCAGTTCCCTTAGTTGACTCTTTTCTCCCTCAGCTTAGCTGACTTAGTTGTCAGTTTGTTTCGACTGTTCAACTTCTTGACTTCTCAGTTCAGTTGACTTCTGACTGAATGACGTATCCTTCACCTTGCAGACTATGATTGGTTGACTTTGACCTTGCTTGATTCCCTTTTTGATGATGCCCTTGATTAATCAGCTCCGATCTGCAACTTGAATTTTAGTCAGTTTTTCACAAATAATTTTGACATCTCATCAAAACCTAATCTAGGGGTTCCTTGATAGTTTTTTCTAACAATTTCCTCCTTTTTGATGATGTCAAAACTTTATTGATGATGATGGAAAAAGCTGCAAATGTAGCAAGTTTGCTTAAGCAGTTTCAGAGCAAATTCAGAGCAAGTTTGAGAGAAAATTTGATTTATGATTTTCATTCAAGTATCAGAGCATTTGTTATTAGCATTTTTCATTCATGCTGTTATTCAGGTATTAAAGCATTTAAGATATGCATGAAATTCAAGTATTAGACCAATTAGACTTCAAGTTTCAGAGCATTTTCTCATTCTTTCACTTTGGGCATGCTTTCATTCCAGTGTTAGAGCATTTTTCATTCAAGCATCAGAGCATTCAACCATTTTTCATTCAAGTATCAGAGCATTATCAGAGCATTTAACTTAATCATACTTGAAGTAACAGAGCATGAGCATTATAAGCATGGTCGAAATGTATATTATATATATTCACTTTAAAGCATATTATATTTTCAAGAGTAGTTAAAACTACTAATCTACTCCCTGAAAATTGCTTCTTTGCTCCTTTTCTTTCTGCTCGATTCTTCTTTTTCTTGAGCTCCTTGCATCCTCCATGCTTCCCCCTGAAGCTGATCTTCCCCCTCATGATGAATTTTTCTTTGAATTTGATCCCAAAGAGTTAAGCATCCATCATCTATCTGTTCTTCTTCCCCTCTTTTTGGCATCATCCAAAAGGTGGAATGGGTCGCATGATGGTAGTGACAAGTTTGGCAGAAAGGTGAACGCAGTTGCCATATTGTCATCATGAATTGAGGGAACTGAAGGAATTTGCATGGGTGAGGAGATCCATGCATATGCTTCTTCAGTTGTCATGAACTGACCTTGAGCAGAGGAGAGAGAGACTGCTTGCTCTCTGAAGTTCATCGAGGCCAAGTTGTTGAAGATCTCATCAGTTGAAGGGATGGGTGGATCATCAACGAAGGGTGTGCATGAGGATTTGGCCGATTCATTGTCGGGAAGAGGAGCATCGGCTGGTATGCTCAGCTGGATTCGCTTGATCATCGAATCCATTATCTCTGAAAGCGTTGGTGGCGAGGAAAGTAGATGATTCATCCAGTTTCTACTCCATGTTCCTTCGTTGATCCAGAAGGTGCAGCCACGGGTTCGGATGAGGTGGAACATTGTTGACTCATCCAATTGAAATCGCCATATGTGGTACTGCAGGTACCGCCGCAGTTGGTCGAACAGTGAGGAGTCTGTGTCCTCAACGAGACCGAAGTAGCTTCTCAGCTGATGGTCTAGAACTGCTTCAAACTCAACCTCAATGGAGTCACGTTGGACTAATGGTAGAGGTTGGGAGCTGGTTGATATTGTAGGCCGATCACTCAACCTTGAAAGAGATTCGCTCTCAATCATTAGCTCTCTTTCGTCAGAGGAGCTGACGGGTGCCTCCAAAGGTGCCTTTCCACGACCTGAGTTGGAAGGCCCTTGTCGATGTGAACGCTTCGGGATCAGATGGTCGTAGATAGTGGGGAGCATGTCCCTTCTTTTGAGCTGTTCGCCATTTGGGATGACCTCATCAAACTGACTTTGAATGATATGGCTTATACGACTCATAAACCCGATATTTTTGCGAAAGGAGCCAGTGGATGGGTCATAGGCCGTTCGCTCTACATTAGCTCGCAGTTGAGCAAGGATGAAAGAGGCCCAGTTGGCTTTACATCCGTAGTATAGAGCGGCTGTGAGATGGGCTTTGATGTCTGAGAAGTGGACTGTCTCAAAGTTTCCATGTAGGATATGGCCGGTGATATCTAAGAGTTGGAGGATATGATTTGGCATACTCTCCTTCAGCCTGTGTGAATAGTCATAGTGGTTGACGTGAGGAAGCTTCCAAGTATCCCATAGTGCGTATTTGCAGGGCAATTGCAGGGTCATAATGTCTGGACCGTCTCCTGGAAGGTGAAGGGTAGACATCATCGTCTCTTTCGTCACTGTGATCACCTTGCTCCGGATGGTAGAAATGATGTTGTTACCGGAGATGGTTGCATTGTAGTAGAATTCCGCAACATGAGAAGGTAAGTTCTTGAGTGGCACGATCGTAAAAAATGGTAGCAGCCCAGTTGCCTCCAATGGCCTATGAATCCTTTGAAAGTTTTCGGAGTCGAAACGTGCGTTAAGATACTTTAGACTTAGAGTTTTATCTTTCTTCAGCTTCTTAATAAGTAGATTTGTATCGACCGTCTGAAATGGGGGCTTCATATCTGCAAAAAGATGCTGTTTTAGTTTAGAGAGCAAGTGTTTAGGAGAGAGAAGACTTAGCAGATGATCAAAGCAAGAGAGAGAAAGGATTTGCAGATGATCGGAGCCTTCATCTCTGTGCACATATTTATTTAGCTTTGCATGCAGGAATCGAGGGCACTCGATTGCTTTTCTTAGCTGATCAGCCATCCAATTTGATGGAGGATTAGCTGAATTAATGAGGATTACATCTCAGCCGTTTGATGAAGAAGTAACTGTATGATCTTGTGGCTGAGAAGTAGCTTCTCTGAAAATGGGGTAGTTGCCATAAATAGCAAAATATTTTCTGCAGATCTTGCTATTTATATCTCAGTAAGAAAATATTTTCTTTTTCAATTTTGAAGAGTTGATTTAATATCAACGCAGAGATATTAATTGCAGCATTGTGAGATAGAACCCTATTTTCAAATTGTAACCATTGAGTATAATATAAGAAATTTCATAATCGCAACGGTAAGAATGTAATTATGATAAACTTTGAAAAATAAAAAACTTATCCTGATTCAGTTGGGATACAATCCAACTGATTTGACGGCTTCGGCGGTTGAATGATCAGTTGAGTCTCGCTTCTCAGTTATCGCTGAAGAATTGACTGAAGTTGAAGCTGTATTTGAACTGAATTGATCAGTTGGTTTGATCAGTTGCTTGGCTCTCAGTAGACAGTTTCCGCTTCTTGAAGGGCCTAGCAGGACTGGCTGCACTGTTTCCTTGGGATGCAGTTGTGGTCTTTGGCAGTTCAGGCCTTGCAGTTCTCCGGGCTTGGTGAAGATGAAGCTGGATGGTAACTAACGAGTTTTTCATCCTTTGACTAAGGGATTGGGAAGTTCCCTTTGGCGATGATCGAAACTGATCATTTTTCATAGGCAGTTGCATGCCTTTTGAGCTAGATATGAGCAGTGGAGTGACATAGCTCTTGGATAGGAGGCTTGGTGATGTGGCAGTGTCTTCATCATCACTATCGCTCTTCAACCAACTGCTTGAGGCATGATGTTGGTCTTGATTTCTGCTAATAAGGCGGTTGCTTGAATCTTGTTGACAAGCCGGTGATTCATGATGTGCTGGACTTGCACAATGGTTGGAGGAAATGGATTTGATGAACCTATCCATTTGATGCTCCAAGTTTCTTCTCGTTGCCAATAGCTCATGCCGTGAAAGGCAGTTAGCAGAAAATGAGACTGGATGGACATAGAATGTCTCCAGTTATACCAATAGAAGTACCGGTGGAGTTGCTTGAACAACTCTTGGTCACGTTGTGCAACAAAGGTAAAGTGATTGAGAAGGAGATTGGTCACTTCCTTTTGTGCACCTTTGACTGCATATTCACCACTATAAAAAGTGCGAATATTCTCTTCAGTCAGCTGGAGTGGAGGACATGTACTTCTGAAGTAGTCTGCTCCGTAGTTTGGATGAGGGATTCCAATGAATGGAATAAGCTCATCTGGATCAGAGCAAACCTGGAAATCAACTGGTGATCCATTCTTTGATTTTGGAGACTGAACGGCGTTGGCAGTTGAGTTGCTCGATGAGTGGTTGCCTGTCTTGGCTTTGGCTTTTCTCTTTTTCTTTAGCGACTGAAGATGAGCAGTTCCTTTCTTGGGAATCCAGTCAGAGATAAGAACTGGCAGTGACTCATCATTTGGAAGCTTCAGCAGGTCTTCAAGCATTTTACTCATTCTTAGAACAAGTCCAACCTTGGACTCAAATTTACCAGAGTTCTTTGAGTCAGAGGCCTTGATGACTTGATGCTTGAATTGTTGAAAGATAAATTCTGCCCAGTTCGTTTGTCGCCCTTCAGCAAGGTGAATCATAACTTTGTATCTTCTCTTGGGTGAGTTGACTCAGGCTTCCAATGGCCCCGAACATCATCTTGTTCGTTATGTCAAGTAGAACTCCATACTCGGGCTTCAGGTCAGTTTTAGCGGTTGTAAAACTGAATTGCTTGTCGCAGGTTGAAGCTTTCCATTTTCTCCAGTATAATTCTGCAGATTCCTTTAGATCTTGAACGGATGAACCTTCTTGTGGGAGTTGGAACACTTCTGCAATTGTCCTTTCAGTGATTTGAAGTGGCCGTCCTTGAATCACTGATGACACTGTCTTTCCATCTGCAGATAATTTTGCTTGAAGTAAAAATTCACTCACCAAATATTGTCTAAAGAACTTTGGTGGTGTTTCCAGGTAGTAAAGAATTTCTGTCTTGTGAAGATTGGATATAAGGAGTGGGTTGTTTGATTCATTTAGAATCAATTAAAATTTCTTCCTATCAAGAAATTTATCTCTCATAAGTTGTTCTTTGAAGGAATTTGAAGATTTGGATAATTCGGCCATCTTTGGGGTTGGCTGAGATTTTGGGAATTTAAGATCTTTTGATAGAGATTTTTTGAGATTGTAGAAGGAGTGGGCTTTTTGAAAGGTTTTGAAAGAGAGGGGCTGTTTATGAGTATTTGGACAGACTTATAGATCTGATGGTTGGAATGGTACTAGCCTCTGGTCTCTTTTGGTCGTTGTCAATTAATGACTTTCGCACGTGTCATTGTTTTGCAACGGTCAAAATTTCAAAATAAATGTGAGGCTTAACATTTATTTGAAATAAAAGAAATCTTTTATAAATATATCAAAAGATATAATTACAAACTGATTAACAAGAAGTACACTTAGGGATTTTCTAATCAGGTTTTAACTTGATCAGCCACTTAGTCCTTCTTGTGATCAGTTTTCCTTTTCTTAGCCTTTCTGGATCTGTCTGGCATGTCCTCATTGGAGGAGACTTCCTCTGAGCTTTCTGTTCCAGTGTGTGCTTCCAGTTGTAGGATCGATTCAGAGAGTAGCTTTACCTGGACTTTCATGTTTTCGATCACTTTCTTGAATTGTTTTGACGTCTTGCTTGATTGCTGCTTCTTTGTTTGTTTGATATATCGTTGAGTCTTTTCTGCATTTGGCTGATGCTCTCCAATCTCTTGATCTGCCTCCAGCTGATGCTCTTCACTTTGATAATTAGCAGCTGGTTTCTCAACTATCTCAGATTGAGTTGGAGAAGCTGCTTCCTGCTCAGTTTGACCCTTTCTAGAGTCCTTTTTATCATTATCTCCTTCGGTTGATGACTTGTATCCCTGAATCATGCGAAGGATATCATTTGAGTCGGAGTTTGATTGAACCTTTGACTCCACCATTGTAGTTTTTCCTTTACCCCTTGTTATTGGAGTAGATGGGATTAGCTTCTGCCTCAATTTTGGTTGTGATTCTCTGATCGTTAGTAGAGGTTGTGCAGTTGAATTTATTCTGGGGATAAAGTCATCAGGATCAATCTATTGAGGATGAGTCTCCTTAATCATCTCATCAGGGAGAAGGTACTCCAGGATGGAGTTTACTCTGTTGAGAAAGTTCATCTTTTGTGGAAAGCGCCCTGAGCCATTGGTTCCAGTTTCCACATTGTCTACAAGCTTCTTTAACTGTGGAAAGAAGTATAGAGACCACTTGACTCTCTTTTCTTCCCAGATTGCATTGCAGATTCTGTACTTTATTTCTGACATGCTGGATTGATCTTCACATGATGCTATCATCATCCTCGCAGCCACTGCTGCTAGTACTTGAAATTCTTTTCCAAAGTTGAACACAGAATGGTTGATGTGATATCTTCACTCAAAGTGAATCATTGCCCATCTGTCGTAGCAGTCTTTAGCATCAACTTCTATTTCTTCAACATTATCTCCTTCATCTGGGAGATCAAATACCCTTTTTAACACTGATGGAGTGATTGTGATTTCTTGCCCTCGAACCTCTGTTTTAAATTCCAGAGGGTTCTCTGTGCTCATTGAGTTGAGAAAAAACTCGGCAACTGCCTCTGGATATGTCTGAGCAGGTATACCCTCAGTAAATGTTTTCAGCTCAGAATTTTCAATTGACTGAATGATTCCTTCACAATAGCTGGGAATATTGGAGAATTTCCTGAAGTTGTCTCTGCTGAGTATCTTGTCATGATACAAATCTTTGCAGAAGACTGTGGAGTCTTCTTTGGTGACTTTGAAATTGAACTTCCTTCGATGAGGATTGGTTGAGAGTAGAGTCATGATTTATGAAGGTGTAATTTTAGGGGTGGGGAGTTAATCTGGAAGGCTTTGAGCTCTGGAAGGAGATGAGATAGAGAAGTCAGTAGTATACGGTGTGAAGCTTATCTTGAAGATTTAGTCGACCTTTTTATAGAGAGATTGGGCTCATCCAACAGTTGTGACGCTTGATATGCCCAATAGTCAACGGTCGGATTAACTTAATTGACCCGTCGATTGGCTTTTCATTTCTGTCCGTTGGGGATAAATGAGGAGAGAGAGAGAGGGTTCAACGGTAATATTGTGATGACATGTATTTTTACTGCTTCCAATATAGAGATTTGAACTTATCTTTTCTCTCTGGCAGCTTCTCCTTGGCTTGAAACTGATTACGTCATCAGTTGGCTTCCACTGTAACTGATGATCCTTTTGTTGATCAGTTTCAACTGAGATGTCTTCTCATTAGTTCCGAACTGATCTTGACTGCATGGACCTTCATTCAGCTGCTTCTCAGTTTAGCTGTTCTTCTTCAGCTGGTCTTTGAACTGACATCTCCTTTTGATTTGACTTCAGTTCCTAATACTCCTTCATCAGTTTGATCAATTTTGCAGCTTGTACATTCTGCATAACTGACTGGATCATCAGTTTGAGCGACTGAACTGATGATTTAGTTGAACTGATGGAGTATACTGATCATATTGTCTTTTTGATTCAGTTTCTCTCTTCAGCTGGAGTGGTCCCTTGGCCTTTTTCCTCCAGTTTATCATCTTCATCCTGTGATGCTAGCTCCAGCAGTCCCAACTGTATGCATAGCTCCATAAACCTTGCTTCAGGCAATGGTTTGGTGGAGATGTCAGCTATCTGCTTTTCAGTGTTGACATATTTGATGCATATGTCTTTCTTCTCAATGTGATCTCTGATGAAGTGATGCCTTATGTCAATGTGCTTAGTTCTTGAATGCAGAACTGGACTCTGAGATATTGCAATTGCACTATTGTTGTCACAGTAGATAGGCACTTCTTCAGTTTCAACTTTGTAGTCCTTCAACTGTTGCTTCATCCAGAGTATTTGAGCACAACAGCTTCCCGCAGCTACATACTCTGCTTCAGTTGTTGACGTGGCAACTGAGTGTTGCTTCTTACTAAACTAGGATATCAGTTTGCTTCCAAGAAACTGACATGTTCCACTGGTGCTTTTTCTGTTGATTTTGCATCCACCAAAGTCTGAGTCTGAATAACCAATTAGACTCAAAATGTCATCTCTGGGATACTATAATCCAAGATTTATGGTTCCTTTGAGATATTTGATAATCCTCTTAGCTGCTTCGAGGTGGCTCTTCTTTGGATTAGCTTGAAACCGTACGCATAGTCCGACTGAATAAGAGATGTCTGGCCGGCTAGCTGTTAAGTAAAGTAGCGACCCAATGATTCCTCTGTAATATGTTTGGCTCACTGATTCTCCTTTTTCATCGAGAGTTAGCTGAACTGATGTGTTCATAGGAATCTTGAGAGTTTTTTCTTTGCTCACTCCAAACTTATTGACTAGCTCCTTGGTGTACTTCACCTGGCTGATAAAGATTCCATCTTTCAGCTGCTTCACTTGGAGTCCTATGAAGAATGTCATTTCTCCCATCATGCTCATCTCAAATTTGCTTTGCATCAGTTGAGCGAATCGTGTGCATAGATCTTTACCTTTTGATCTAAAAATTATGTCATCCACATAAATTTGAACCATTAAGATCTCAGTTGATCGTTCTATTTGGAATAGAGTTCGATCAATGACTCCCTTTTGAAACCCATTTTTCAGCAAAAATGTTGTTAGAGTTTCATACCACGCTCTAGGAGCTTGCTTCAGTCCGTATAAGGCCTTCTTCAGTTTGAAGACTTGATCACCAATTTCAAAGCCTGGCGGTTGTTCGACATACACGTCCTCCTTGAGTATTCCTTGAAGAAAAGCACTCTTGACATCCATTTGGTAGACTGTGAAGTTGAAGTGCGCTGCATAGACTAGGAACAGTCTGATGGCTTCCAATCTTGCAACTGGCGCGAATGTCTCATCAAAGTCGAACCCTTCACTTTGTGAGTATCCTTTGGCTACCAGTCTAGCCTTGTTCCTTGTGATCACTCCTTGTTCATCCAGTTTGTTGCGAAAGACCCATTTTGTACCAATGACCTTTTGGGTTTTTGGCCTATCAAGAAGAAACCATACGTCATTTCTTGTGAACTGGTTCAGTTCTTCTTGCATAGCCATGATCCAGTCCAAGTCTTCTAAGGCTTCTTTGACATTTGCTAGTTCAGTTTGAGATATGAAGCATGTGAATAATGCATGCTCAGTTGAACTTCTGGTCTGGACTCTACTTCTTGGATCACCAACTATCTTATCAGTTGGGTGGCTTCAGAGCCATTTGGGCAAGATAGCTTCAGCTGGGTCCTCAGCTGGCTCTTCTGTGGTGACGTCATCAGTTGCGCTCTCATTAGCTGGTTCAACATTTTCATCAGTTCTTTCCCCTGTTTCAGTTGTGGGGTTTGTGGTCTCAACACGATTTGTGTCTTCATTGACCAAGTTGTTCTCAACTGGTTTTGTGCCAGTTTCATTGCCTTCTTCTAGTAAAACTTCAAACCGCTCTGGAACAATGTGATCCACATAGTCCTGCGAGTTCTCAGTTTCACTAGGTAGTACTTGAACTGATGCGTCTATTCTTTCTTTGTTCCTGTACTCATTAGCAAATTCATCAAATACCACATGACATGTTATTTCCACAACAAGAGTTCATTTATTTAACACTCTGTAAGCTTGTGCATGAGGTGAGTTATACCCAAGAAATATACCCTCATCAGCTTTAGCACTAAAAACTTTCAATTGAGTCTTGCCATTGTTGTGAATATAACATTTACAACCAAATATTTTAAAATATGAGATAGAAGACTGATGACCCTTGTACAGTTTATAAGGTGTCTTGTCATGGGCTGCTACAATGGCACTTCGATTTTGAGTGTGGCAAGCTGTGTTGACTGCTTCAGCCCAGTACCCTTCAGCTATGTTGGCATCAGCTATCATTGCTCGAGCTGCTTCTTTGAGTGTCCGGTTACACCGTTCGGCTACACTATTTTGTTGTGGAGTTCTTGCAACTGAGTGTTCATGAATGATTCCAAGCTGGTTGAGAAAGCTGATCATGTGTTGATTCACAAATTCAGTTCCATTGTCGGAACGAATCCTTTGAACTGATCTTTCCTTCTCAGTTTGTAGCCTTCTGATCAGCGCCGTTAGCTTGTCATGAGTTTCATCTTTACTTCTTAAGAATTCCACCCATGTATATCTTAAGTAATCATCAACTACTACAAGAGTGAATCTTTTGCCTTTTGGAGTTTGAGGTCTAACTGGACCAAACAAATCCATGTGTAGCAATTGAAGGCAATCAGTTGTTCCTGGTGGATGACTCTTATTCTTGAAGGATGACTTCACCTGCTTCCCTTTTTGACATGGTCCACATACACCTGTCTTCTTGTATATTTCCTTGGGAAGCCCCTCAACTAACTCTTTCTTGGCTAGGTGGTTGATTGTTTTGAAGTTGAGATGATTCAGTCGTCGATGCCATAGCCAGCTTGTTTCAGTTGATCCTTTTGAAAGGAAGCAAGCTTCTGAGTAGCTGGTTGACCAGTCAACAATGTACATGTTGCCTCTTCTTATGCCAGTGAGAAGAATTACTCCAGTTGACTTGTCTCTTATGCTGCAGGAGTCTTTAGTGAAGTCAACTGAGTATCCATTGTAGTACAACTGGCTGATGCTAAGTAGTTTGTGCTTCAGTTCATCCACGTGGGAGACTCCATTCACTACTACTTTTCCCTTAACTACGAACCCTTCTCCAATGGTTTGACTTTTAGAATTGTCTCCAAATGTGACAAGTGGGCCTTTGATTTCTTCATAACCGTCGAGATCTTCTCTGTCTCTGGTCATGTGCTTGGAGCACCCGCTATCTAGATACCAAATATCTTTGGTTTTCTTCATAGATATGATGCTCTTGTCCTGTAAGGAAAAGATTAGCATTTAGGGACCCATTTTATATCGGGTCCTTATTGATTCATCAAGCTTTTTGGAATCCAAACTTGCCAAACTTTTGGCTTCTTATCATTCAGAGATCCAACTGACTTGGATCGCTTGATCTGTTTATATTTTTCTCAACTTTTCTATTCTGATTTGAATCAGTTGAGTGATACATGCGTTGAGAGTTAGTTGGATAAAACAATTCAACTAAAACGCTTTGGTCTTGAGACCTTTGGGTTCTGTGATCAGACCAGTATTTTGTATGTTTCCAGTTTATTGGAATGAACCTTTTTGGCTCATTTCTGGAATCTAGGTAATCATTATAATAATGATAGGGTTCAAACTGGTTTCTTTGATCTCTCCTATAGGTGTTCTGATTGAACTTCTTGGTAGGATAGACTTGAGATCCAAACTGATTTTTCTTCCTAAAGAGGGCTGATCTATCAGTTTGTCTTGGGGACATTCTTTGTTGGTATGATGGTCTTTGTTGAACTAGAGGCTTTGAACGAGTAGATTGGCTTGAGTGAACTGATGATCTTGGCTGGAAATTGGGCTTCAGTTGGCGTGGTGTTTTTGTTTGGTAAAACTGACCAAATTGTCTAGGCTGAGTTTGAGGACTTTTCAATATTCCTTTTCCTTTGGTTGACTCAGCTAGCTGATCATGAGGTCTAGTGAACCCTTTTAGGATTCCCTTATCACTGGGTTGGGCAACTGCTTTTCCCTTTTCTAAAGCAGTGAACTTGCTATATCCTAGCCCTGAGCTGCCAGTTCCAGTTCTTTGATGGCTTAATATTTCATCTAGAGTTTGAGATCCCTTTTTGAACTTCAGATTTACTTTTTCTTTTTTAAGGATCTCTTGCTTGAGTTTTTAGTTTTCAGCCTCTAGGTCAGCATTTCTCAGTTTCAATTTCTCAAATTCTATAAGCTGAGATTCAAGATAATTTAATCTTTCATGATCAATGCTCAGTTTTCTAACCTTGTTTCTCAGTTCATCATTTTCATCTTTCAGTTTAACATGCAAACATGAAATTGAAGCTAATTGGTCTTCTAGCATCATAAGTTTCATATCAAGTTCATTACTAGAGACAGTTACTTCATTTATATGATAAAAAGAGGTTTGAGAATCAGTTATACTAACCTCTTCATCATTGTCAGCCATAAGGCAGAATAGTGCTTCATCATCTGAGCTGTAGCCGTCAGAATTGATTCCAGAAGGATAGTCTGAATCATCCAGTACGACATTCTTGAGATTTGTGACCATTGCTTTTCTTTTGAAGAAGCTCATTTTTACCTTGGTTTTCTTGTCTTCTGGGAGTTCTGGACATTCAAACCTGTAATGTCCTTGTTTATGGCAATGAAAACATTCTCCAAGATTTCGGTTGCCACTTCTGAATGGTTCAGCTGGTTGATGAGTTCTCTCATCTTTTGGGATTTCATCAGTTTGAGGTGGAACTGACTATTTATCCCGAACTCTCTTTAACTTTTCTAGCAACCTGGTAACTGATTGGATTTGATCATTGATGTCATCAGTTAGATTCTCCTTCTTTTCAGTTGCCTCTCTTTTTCGTTCAGTTGAAGATCCGCCTTGATGTTCTTTGGCTGGTGAGCTCCTGGGTCGGAAGTTGTTTTTTCCTCGAGTGTCTCTAAACCTGGTCCTTTCGTCGTAGAAAGCTGCGTCTTGAGCAGACGATGTCGATGCTTCTTTTTTCCGATTTAGACTGTACTCATGAGCTTTAAAAGGACCAAATAGTTCCCTTGGAGTGATACTATTCAAGTTTCTTGACTCCTTTGTAGCTATCACTTTCATATCTCATTCTTCAGTAAGATTATCCAATATCTTGGAATTCATCTCAGAATTGGGATAAATCCTCCCGAGGTTGCTCATCTCACTGATGATGCCTAGAAATCTAGTTTCAAGGCTTGAGATGGACTCTTCTGCCTGCATTTTGAAAGATCCATACCTGTCAACTGCCAGTTGGAGTTTGTTTCCTTTTATGGCTTCGGACTCTCTGCAAAATCTGCGAGTATGTCCCATATTTCCTTGGCAGTTGTGCAGTTCTTTGTATCCTTCATACGATCTTCATCTAGAGTTTGAAATAATGCAGCTTGAGCAACGAACTCTAGATTCTTTAACTTCTTCTCTTCACTGGTGAGAAGATTAGTTGGCTTCGGGATCCTTGCCGGTTGATTGATATCAACTATGTGAGCGTCATTATCCATCATGATGATTATTGGACCGTCTTCGATGACTTCCCACATATTCTCATGAATTGAGTAGAGATGCGCCTTCATTCTCCTGCTCCAGTTATCATAATTCTCAACTGAAAACAAAGGTAGCTTATGGTTTTCCATAGCTGAAATGTTAGCACAGATAAGTAGATCTGATTCAGTTGATCTGCAGAAACGGCTGATCCTTAGAATCAACCGCTCTGATACCACTTGTTGGTCCCGGGCAAGTCGATATCAGTTTAGAGGGGGGGGGGAATAAACTGATTAAAACTTTTGCTTTAAATGCGGAATGACAGGGCCCTTTGACTCGCTTAATGAAACTTATCTATGCACAAACTTATTGAACAATTAAGACAATTTAAGTGCAGCTTGTGTGATATTGTGTGCAGTTCAAAGATATGCAATAATCAAAATGGTACATCACACAAGCAATTTATAGAGGTTCGAAGTCTCAAACTTCTACGTCATCTCTTCCTTCCGCAGAAGGGCAACTTCACTATATAACTTGAGTTTCTTTACAAATTATACAATAAAGGACAGTTGGCTGAACCTGGTAACTGCTCGTTACCTCAGCGGGTCGACAGCTCACACTTGAAGTCCCTGACTGCTCGCTAGGAAGGTAGGTGTTATTGTCATCTTTACAAGGTTTTAGATCTCTTTCGATCTTCAAGAGGTTAGTCTTGAACAGGGGTTATCAACTGATGTGCTCCTTCAATTTAGCTGAGTAGTTGATCATTGTGTAGCTGAAACTGAGAAGACTGCCCTGGCTGGATTGTCAACAGCTGGCTGATTATCTTGACTCTGTGAATTTCTTCTTCTCAGTTGAACTCTCACAGTTTCTATCAAACGCTGAACTTGAGCTTGAGTGGGAGGGAGAAAGAAAAGCTCTTGCTTGTATATGCGAAAGTTGTGTAGGTAAAGGATTCTTCTTGGTTCTATTCTGTTGTATTTTTAAACTCTGATTCACTCGTCTTTTATAGAGGAGTGATTTTATGACCGTTGCGTTCCATTGTCCAATGATCTGTGGCTCTGTTGGCTCATCAATGGAGAATGATCGCTTGGAGCTTTTGGTTTGAAGTAGCCGTTACTCTGCCAATCGATCTTCATTGGATATTTAATTTCAGGATCTTTGTTGAAGCATTTATTCCAAGATTCGGCAGTTTAAGCAATAAACTCCAGGGTTCTCTGGCTTCAGTTTTCTTGGCAGCTTTGAGTTCCAGTTGACAGTTCTGGACTTGTCAGCTGAGTTTGACTATAGCTCCAGTTGGCAGTTTTGAGCTCGTTAGCTGAGTTTGGCTATTGCTCCAGTTGGCAGTCTTGAGCTTGTCAGCTAAGTTTGGCTATTGCTCCAATTGGCAGTTTTGAGCTCGTCAGCTGAGTTTGGCTATTGCTCCAGTTGGCAGTCTTGAACTTGTCAGCTGAGTTTGACTATTGTTCCAGTTGGCAGTTTTGAGCTCGTCAGCTGAGTTTGGATATTGCTCCAGTTGGCAGTCTTGAGCTTGTCAGCTGAGTTTGGCTATTGCTCCAGTTGGTCATCAGTTGGATACTTCCAGTCTTCAGTCTAAACTGATCTCTTATCAGTTCCCTTAGTTGACTCTTTTCTCTCTCAGCTTAGCTGACTTAGTTGTCAGTTTGTTTCGACTGTTCAACTTCTTAACTTCTCAGTTCAGTTGACTTCTGACTGAATGACGTATCCTTCAGCTGGCAGACTATGATTGGTTGACTTTGACCTTGCTTGATTCCCTTTTTGATGATGCCCTGGATTAATCAGCTCCGATCTGCAACTTAAATTTCAGTCAGTTTTTCACAAATAATTCTGACATCTCATCAAAACCTAATCTAGGGGTTCCTTGATAGTTTTCCCTAACAATGCGCCCGCCTTTTTTTTGCTATTTTTTAATTTTTTTTATGCCTGTTTTTATCATACTTGATACCTTTTTTCTTACCACATGGTACTTTTTATTATAGTTGGAATGATGATAGTATTAATCTCAGGTTAATACCTGTCTTTATCGTACTTGATACTTTTCTTCTTACCATATGGTACTTTTTATTTTACCGAACTCGTGTCTTGCTTTCCTTTGCAAATTCTTGGAATGATTATTGTTTTAGATTAATCTCAACAAATACAATATAAAAACTGAAAAAAAAATCAGAATTTGAACTAAATAAACTAGTATAAAATAACTAGCAGACCCCTTACTTTTTAATGATACAGATGGTACTTTTCGAATATTTTGTGATACTTTTTAATAGGAAGGTTGGTACTCACTTTAGACAATTTTTTTTATGGGTTGACCTAGTCAAAGTGGGTTGACCCGCGTTGACCGGGTCAAAAGCGGGTTTGACCGAACCGTCTCATATAGTGTTATTTGCATCATGATACATGCACGTTTTTACCTTAATCATTGAAACATAATCCAATAGCATTATATAGATATGTTTCCATATTGTAAATGGTCCATACACGTATGTCCCCCTATAGCTTATACTTAGTGGGTCCTCTGTTACAAATCATATTTCATTTCTATCTCATTTCGGCATCACATTGGAATTATGTGTACCATAAGTAAATGGATAAATAAAGCAAAGTAAAATTATGAAGTACATGCAATATGCAAATATTCTGTAAACAATAAGGTTTTTCCTGCAATTTATCCATCCACAAAAACGTAGGTAAAGAGCAATAAAAAAAGAGAGACCTCCACAAGTTGAACCAACTTCTGTAATGAGTTTTTTGTGCCTTAGGAAACTTCTGCAGGGAGATTATGAGAGGCTGGCTCGAAACAACAGACATCCAACCTCGCCTGCCTTTCATCCTGGTCACAAGAAGACAACTCCTTAACTTTGTCGTCACCTTAGAACTGACATGCCGAGCTCTAATACAATAAACAAAGAAGCCAGTATCAGAAAACTGTTTCACACGACCAACCTGTTTTATGGAAATTCAAAGAACAAGGATGACACCTTGAAAGAATATCATTTATTCACTTGTTGAACAATAAATACAATCATGGTCCTAGTCAAGGATCAGGAAATCAGTTTCAAGTCCTTCGTTGAGGAAGTAGATGAACAAAAGGGAAGCCCCTGTTTGAGGGTACATACAAAAGCGAGTGAATATTATCATTAGTTGATTATCAAGACACGAAATATAAGTATTTGGAGTATCTTAACTCTTCAGAAGCAACTCTAGAGCAGAAAACTAAGCCACACCACATGATACAATCCTAGCTGGGGTGTCGATGATCGAGTTTGAGTGTTCAAGAAGGCTGGCACGAGTGAACCGATCGCGTCCATGGGCACGAGTGGAGGCGCGAGTGCTCCGCTTTGGGCCGGGCGCGAGCGCTCCTAATCTAAAAAGAAAATAAATGATATAAATCAGATATATCCACAACAGTCCAAGTGAGCATAACACAGGCCCACTCGCACCTCGGGTCACGCGGTAACTCGCGCTTGGCCCAAAGCAGAACACACCTCGGGTCAGAGCGGAGTGCTCGCACCTCCACTTGCGCTGTAACTCGCGCCCATGGGCGCGACTGATTCACTTGCGTCAGGACTCACGCTACCACTCGCGTCAGCCTTCCTGAATACTCGAACTCGATCATCAACACCCCGGCTAAGATCGTATCACCACATCTCTGGGTAAATTTCTCACATCCCATTAATTTCATCTGGAAAAAGGAGAACTAATGTCAAAATCTTTGTTAACCCAACACACAATTGAAAGGGAAGTAATGAGACCAACGCAAGAGCTGAGAAATTCAGTCTTGTAAAGTAGCAATTCAGGAATTCACATTGACATTCAGAATGAATCCAAGGATGGGAAGATGGGCATACTGCTTTGAAATAGCCAATCAATTGATTATTCGGAAAGCAATAAATGCACCACATAAGAATTTCTGATATAGACTTTCTTTCAAGTAAATTTTAACTTCATTTCGACAATGTATGGCCCTAAAGTTAGCTATGCTCCATTACGAGAACCTAAAGTAGCGAGCGGTTTTTTTTAACAGCTAAATGGGCTCCTAAGACTTGTGCTTGGAGTGCACAAATGAAATTACACAATATAAATATAATCCATCAATCACATTGTTCAGGCATCAGAGAGACCAAATGATGAAATTAGAAAGAATAATTACACTACTGAGAATCGAATACCTATCCAACTAAAATCATTAGATAAATTGAAATATTTTTTTCTTAATATCTTATTGTGATCTATTTTCCAAAAATAGATCATTCTACTAAGAATATTACGGAAACAGATTATACAGCTTAGTACTAAAACAGAAAAATGATGCACTTATTCCTTTTTTTTTATAAAACATCGTATGCGGGTACTTTAAGAGAAAATAATTTATGCTCTTTCACTTCAAATACACTAGTTTCTTTAGTACATTATTCAAGTATCTGTACATGAGTGTAATGATCTGAAGCATAATGGAACTATGAAAGACCTTGAAAATTTCTTGTGTTTCTTTCAAGCATTTGGAAACTCATGTGCCTTCAGGAACCAAATATCCTCGTCAGAGAGATGATCATTACCGTCCACTAAAAAAAAAGACCCAACTATTACTAGGGAGGTCATAGAAGATATGAGGGACGAGGGAATAGCCATGACTAAGAAAGATCCAGCCATCATCTAACTTAAAATCAAGTTGTATTTTAGGAATTGAATAGCAACTTACTTCTGATTAGAAAATCAGTTGAATGACTGAGGGATATTCTAGCAAGTTTTTGACGTTATTTACAACTTTAAGAAATATTTTACTTCCTCTGTCCCAATCATATAGTCCCTATTACTATTTTATAGTTTTCCAATTATATAGTCCCATCATTATAAGTAGTATTATATTTTATAGTAATATACAAATACACCATTGTTTAGGCCTTGGAAATTAAAAAAACTAACCACCTAAGTTTTAAAGTTATAAATTTTAAATAAAGATGGTTTTGGAAGTTTAGCTTTTGTATCTTGTTTTCATATATATTTTTAATCTACGTGCAAGTACAAAATGGACTATATAATTAAGATGGAGGGAGTAATAATCTAGAACTCGGAAGGCTAAGAATACTTGGAAAATTGTTTTCTGGTTATTTCATGTCATGTAACAATAAGCAACTTTGTAACAGCCCGGTCCCGAGGATGGGGACGGGGTTGTTGTGCGTAAAATAGCACGAAAAATAAGAAATCCGTGGGGGTGTTTTTAAAATTAAACTAAGTTAGCGCCTCAAGAACTCAGGCAACTTAACTTTATTGATAACAGAAATCATAGCAATTAAGACATGCTACTATCAAGAATCAAGTTACACATCTCAAGACTAAATACTAATATCAGAGTACTTAGTAGAAACCTAGCGGAAGAAAAACATGTAACCATATAGAGCAACAAACTTGAAACCTCAAACAACTCAGACAACCCCACCAGCAGCACATCACCGGCCTCAGCATCTTAACCTGAAAACATTTGAAAAAGAGGGTGTGAGCACTAATGTACTCAGTGGGGTTTTACGAGAAAAATCTTTAATAAACTTTGGAATATCCAATTATAAACTGACGGCATATGGAGAGCAAATCGCAAAAGCTCTCTCCATAGCCGTAAAACCTTTTACTTCCTTTCTTGGCGCCTTTCCTGGCTCAAATCTGTTGTCTACTGCACCCTTTTTACTTTAGGATGAGAGATGGGTTACCTCAAGTATCCTCTGAGTATGCGAGGAGATTACCCAGCAGTGACTCCCTTTACTTTCAAATGTTCAACATTAGTGACTCTAAGGTCACGGTATGATAATGCAAATAAATTGTTCTTTGAGCTCGATAACCTGCTTACAACAGAAGCTATATCCTTCCTTTACCTCCTTTCTTACTTAACCTTAACCTTCCTTACTTAACCTTAACCTCATTCCTTACCTACTTGACTTAGCTAGCAATACCAAGCTTAGAGCAATCATCTAAAGCTAATTCTTAATTGGGCATGATCTCAGCCTACAAGGGATTTAATGCTACACTAACAAGAAAATCCTTAATCTTTAATTATACGAGTTTTAACAAAGCATAAACATTCAAATATGAGAAAATGAACGCGGATAAACATCGATTGCAATAAAGCAATTCTAAACACCTCATGCTAGCATAAATTATATATAAACAATTCTAGCATATCTAAACATACTTGAGAGCTCACTTAACTTATAATAACTTCCTTAACCTTATCAAACTCAAATAACAATTCAACATAATCATGCATATAAATTCTTTTCCTTCCTTGTACAGAGACTAAACAGGCAGAGCATAAAATATTCTAATTGGATATTTCCCTTGCCTTAACATGCTTTTAGAGCTTAATAGCTCAAATCTTATACTTGGTTTAGAACCACCCACCTCGATGACGAACACCTCGATAACAAGCGCGTAGACGAAGCAATGAGCCGAAAATCCTTTCTCGGGCCTCCTCGGGGTTCACCTCATCTTTATGGAAGTAGATCAATAACTTGAACCTTATTCAAGCTCCTAATAAGACATCGAAATGATATCTAAACCCTTGACCCTTAACTATAACTTAAAACACGAGAATTTAAACAATGAAGGCATCCGAAATTACCTAAAACGGGGACAGAAAATCCGACTCAAATGATCGAGATTCTGGACGATCGGCCACTGCTACATCGTAGATTATAGAAAGAGCTTTGATTTGAGTACTTGTGGGCCTCGTAGTTCCAACCGAGGTGAAAGTTATGGCCTCCGCACGAAAACATGCCGGAGCTGCCGAACCAGCCCCCGCGCCCGCGCGCCCAAGCGCCGCCGCGCCCATGCCCCCGCGGGGCTACCTCGCCCCCGCGGGGCTCCCTTGCCTCCGCGGCGCGCCTTGCCCCCCGCGGGGCTCTCCTGCCCCCACGGGGCTCCTTGTCCAGCCCCGCGGCGCCCCCTTTCAGCCCCGCGGCGCCCCTATGCCCAGCCCAAGCCCCGCGGCGCTCCAATTGCTGCCCTGCGGCGCCCCCCAGCCCCACCGGGCTCCCTCTCCGCTCTCTCTCTCACTGGGGTGCCCTCACGAAGAGGACTCCCTCACTTCTCTCTCTCTCTCTCTCTTACTACAGAAATGGGGATTAAGAATGAAATGAGCGAGGAAAAAAGAAGGGAAAGGGCTGCTATTTATAGCCAAAATTTTGGCTTCCTTGAGAAGCTTCTGCAGTGCAACGATACTGCTTCAAAAATATCGTGCTCAGTTAAAAGGCGCTTTATTCGATGTCTAGGTCCAAATGACCTCAGACACAAAATCCGAAAATACCGGGAGGCTCCTTGGCTCGAGTACTATTGAACCAACTTGACTCGGAATAAAGAACGAGTCATCTTGAAGGAAAATGAGAAAATATTCTCTTTTAAAAAATAAAGTTACTATTCCACACAAAGGACAAATAAAATTTCCAAGCGCTCGATTGACCTCGGAATGAAAATCCGGGAACGCCAACGGATTCCTTGAGAAATTTTCTATAAGATAGGCTTGAAAGAACAAGGCTTGGGTCAACACATGAGATTTCACAAATTTCTAACGAATGCGTTTCTACGGAAAAACACTATTCATAACTCATTAAAAATCACTGGGAACTCAAACGACTTCAGATTCAAAATCCGAAAGCACCGGCATGCTCCTTGGGTCAACGCCTTTCAAACATGACCAAAATCGGCTGCAACTGAGCTGGAATTAAAATTCTCAAAAAGATGATTTTACGAAAAATAAATCCTAAAATGCAATTTAGAACCAAAACATCTTTAATTATGCTTAAAATTCCTCTTAATAAATCCTAATTAAAATTAGGAATTACTTAATTATATTCTGAAAATCCGGGTTGTTACATTCTACACCCCTTAAAGAAAATTTCGTCCCGAAATTTATTCATCTCAACAGAGATCTAGATACCCTTTTCAAGAACCTTAAAGCCTTACTGAAACAACATAGATTCGAAACCTTTACTATATGGCTAAGAATAGCCTGAAACCTTCCTTTATAAAATAGTCCTTACGCAGGACTAGTACTTCTATAATCGTTCATCTTTTCTTCCTCAAAGCCTTAGCATCTTCTATCTTTTCTTCCTTAATGACATCTCTCTCGAAATAATGCTTCACACGAGCTTCTTATGATCTTTCATTCAAGCGGACCTCTAGAAACTATTCGATTAACGAAAGAAATAAAAGAAAAGAAAACTTCACCAAGCTTGCTCATCGTGCACGAGCCGTGCGGTCTCAACGAGTCCATCCTTCTTATGTCTTGCTTGGCTTTGCTTTTTCTTTTGATTTTACTTCTCGCAACTTTGAGAAACTTTAACGAACTCGAACTAGACGATAAACTCGAAAAATCGGACACCTACTTCGATGGTAGCTCGCACGCTCTATCACGTTGAAAACTCACTTTATCTTTATCTTTAGCTTCTTGAGGTTTGACTTCTTCATCTTCTTGGGGCGTACTTCGTGATGTGCTCCAAACTTAAATTCTCAACGCAACTTAAATATAAACTTCTTCGTCGCAGTTGTCTCTTTTTCTCGAAGCAGTTGTCTGATTTCATGGATTTTGCTAGTGGTTACCATCGCTTGCAGGTGTAATGATCGCACGTCTGGACTTTCAACTGCACGTTAAGAACTTACCTGCCGTCATTCCTTAGATCGCCTCCAAACACAACGAGCTAAGAAATCTTCTTGAAAACGCACGTCCTAAACTTAGAGAATACTATCTGGCGCTTACTTGGATTCTACTTCCTGCTAGGAAATACTATCTCTCATTCCTCCAACCTTGACTAAAAGGAATACTACTATAGCTTTCTGCTCTATTCCGAGATCCACACTCGAGTTCTATGAGTGGGAGCAAAATAAATGAATGCCTCTGAGTGAGGACTTTATCTTAATCAACCACTCTTTAACAAGCTTAAAAGTTGGAAAGAATATAACACTAGGTTATATGTGTCAACAACATTGCCTTTTCAGAGGACTTATAACCTTGAAGGGTTCTTGCATATAACAAAGATATGGAAGAAATCAACGGTTAGCAACTGAAAACCGTGCTAAAATATTTTCTCAAAGGCGTCAGCATAGCCTGTCAAGGAAATGCTATTACTGATTCTTGATGATCAAAGAAGTATCATCCAAAAGATTGCAAATTATCCCAGCGGATATAATCAAAGAATTTCAAATGGTAGAAATGGAGAATTTCAATTCATATGAAGCTATTGAAGGGCAATTGATTCAATTAACAAGAGAATAAATCGATTCCAAAAGAGAATGAACAAATCGATTCTATTAACACGAAAATGAATAAATAGACTCAACAAAAACTTCCATCAAACTGAAACTCTCAATCTACCGAATACTAGGTCTACCTTCTTAACGATCTTCTTCTTCGGGTCTTCTCTCTCTTGAGCATCACGTATCTTCTTCTTGGTGAGGTTGCTACGAAATAGCACGAGTCAATGGGACTCAAATGGCTTTACTTGGCCGGAAAAATGATATCCGGGGATCTTTTCTTATCTATCGAAAAGGATATGATAAAGCGACTTAATCTATGGCACCTTCTAAACTTAAAATAATTTGACTTCAACATCTCTTGAAAGTTTGGTAGAACACCGATAACTTATCTTCAAACTCTCTTGGCTACAGTCGCGACGACAATCTTCATCTTCATTAATCGACTTGAAACAAGCGATAACTTCTGGGCATCGAACGCGACATGACCTTGAATGTACTGTAGGTTATGGGCCCACCACGCTTCCGCTGCGCCACTCTGATAATTCGCCTTTAACTTGACTGCTCCTCTTCTTGCTTATCGCTCGAAACTGAACTTCATGACCTTCTTCTCGATTCTACTAAAATCTCGAAATCATTTATCCTTCTTATGAGTGCTCTATAAATGTTCTTTCGAACAGACCTACTTAACTCTAGCTCCTTGAGAAGGAACTTACTCAATCTAGGTTCATAAGAGAACCTAAAGGGAATTCTAGAATTCTCCTTAATTCAAGCTCGCTATAGTCTATGTTCTAATGATAGTCTCTATGCCCCATTCATCCTTAACTCATCCTTAAATCCTTTTCTTATGGGCAGTAGACGAGCCTCTATCACAAAGAAGATTTTTAAATCAAGTTTCAAACTTTGTAACTCTTACTCAAAAAATTTTAACGGTCCAAAATAACCAAAATAGTTTGGGTATCTGCAGAAAATAATATTATGGAAAGATCTGCTGCTTACTCGAGTCCTTAATAACTCAAAACTCTTTAAAACATAGATCTAGAACTTAGTTCAATAAGTTCCACCTCAAACTTTGGTATAACCAAAATTTTATTTCGAAAAGAAATAATATTCGACTTTCAAAAATCGACTAACCTTGCCTTTGCTCAGAACTTTTCTCCTCATCCTGTACTTTCAAGAAGTTATACCAAATATAATCAATATACTTTAACTCAATCATACCTTAACTTTGTTGAAGATGCGAGGGTGATGATGAGCTGAGGGTTGTTGATTAATACCTTTGAACAATTCAATATTCACATAGAACTCAATCAAACTTTAAGAAGAGACAGGTCTGCAGAGTTGCAAGCCTGCTCTGATACCATCTGTAACAGCCCGGTCCCGAGGATAGGGACGGGGTTGTTGTGCGTAAAATAGCACGAAAAATAAGAAATCCAGGGGGGTGTTTTTAGAATTAAACTAAGTTAGCGCCTCAAGAACTCAGGCAACTTAACTTTATGACTTGGAAGAACTATCACTTTCAATGAATTAAAGGGGTCAAAGAATTCAATCGAGTCAAATGAATGCCAAAACATAGGCCAACCGAAATTTAAACAGAATCCAAAGACAAACAGATAGGAATCTGACTATTCAAATAAACAAGACCTCATCAAAGGTCACATCGACTAAGACCCATAAATAGGTCGGAGTCACATAAATCTTACTGTCCCATTCATAGGACCAAACAAGAAATTAACTCAAGCTTAACTTGAACGAACAGAATCATGCTTGAAAGAAAAAGCCCCCTTCAAAGGCGAACAACAACAACAAGCATGCAAGACTTATTCACAAGTCAACTGAAGATGAATAGATACCAGAATGCTCAACAGGTATGACTATTCAATTAACTCAGAATCAATAAAGGAATAACTGGGATGTCAAAAGAACATGCTTCAACTTCTCAAGTCTTTATTGATAACAGAAATCATAGCAATTAAGACATGCTACTATCAAGAATCAAGTTACACATCTCAAGACTAAATACTAATATCAGAGTACTTAGCAGAAACTTAGCGGAAGAAAAACATGTAACCATATAGAGCAACAAACTTGAAACCTCAAACAACTCAGACAACCCCACCAGTAGCACATCACTGGCCTCAGCATCTTAACCTGAAAATATTTGAAAAAGAGGGTGTGAGCACTAATGTACTCAGTGGGGTTTTACGAGAAAACTCTTTAATAAACTTTGGAATATCCAATTATAAACTGACGGCATATAGAGAGCAAATCGCAAAAGCCCTCTCTATAGCCGCAAAACCTTTTACTTCCTTTCTTGGCGCCTTTCCTGGCTCAAACCTGTTATCTACTGTACCCTTTTTGCCTTAGGATGAGAGATGGGTTACCTCAAGTATCCTCTGAGTATGCGAGGGGATTACCCAGCAGTGACTCCCTTTACTTTCAAATGTTCAACATTAGTGACTCGAAGGTCACGGCATGATAATGCAAATAAACTGTTCTTTAAGCTCGATAACCTGCTTACAACAGAAGCTATATCCTTCCTTTACCTCCTTTCTTACTTAACATTAACCTTCCTTACTTAACCTTAACCTCATTCCTTACCTACTTGACTTAGCTAGTAATACCAAGCTTAGAGCAATCATCTAAAGCTAATTCTTAATTGGGCATGATCTCGGCCTACAAGGGATTTAACGCTACACTAATAAGGAAATCCTTAATCTTTAATTATACGAGTTTTAACAAAGCATAAACATTCAAATATGAGGAAATGAATGCGGATAAACATCGATTGCAATAAAGCAATTCTAAACACCTCATGCTAGCATAAATTATATATAAACAATTCTAGCATATCTAAACATACTTGAGAGGTCACTTAACTTATAATAACTTCCTTAACCTTATCAAACTCAAATAACAATTCAACATAATCATACATATAAATTCCTTTCCTTCCTTGTACAGAGACTAAACAGGCAGAGCATAAAATATTTTAATTGGATATTTCCCTTGCCTTAACATGCTTTTAGAGCTTAATAGCTCAAATCTTATACTTGGTTTAGAACCACCCACCTCGATGACGAACACCTCGATAACAAGCGCGTAGACAAAGCAACGAGCCGAAAATCCTTTCTCGGACCTCCTCGGGGTTCACCTCATCTTTATGGAAGTAGATCAATAACTTGAAACCTTATTCAAGCTCCTAATAAGACATCTAAATGATATCTAAACCCTTGACCCTTAACTATAACTTAAAACACGAGAATTTAAACAATGAAGGCATCCGAAATTACCTAAAACGGGGACAGAAAATCCGACTCGAACAATCGATATTTTGGACGATCGGCCACTGCTACATCATAGATTATTGAAAGATATTCGATTTGAGTACTCATGGGCCTTGTAGTTCCAACCGAGGCGAAAGTGATGGTCTCCGCACAAAAACGTGCTGGAGCTGCCGAACCAGCCCCCGCGCCCGCGCGCCCAAGCGCCGCCGCGCCCATGCCCCCGCGGGGCTCTCTTACCTCCGCGGCGCCCCTTGCCCCCCCGCGGGGCTCTTCTGCCCCCACGGGGCTCCTTGTCCAGCCCCGCGGCGCCCCTATGCCCAGTCCAAGCCCCGCGGCGCTCTCCTTGCTGCCCCGCGGCGCCCCCCAGCCCCGCCGAGCTCCCTCTCCGCTCTCTCTCTCACTGGGGTGCCCTCACGAAGAGGACTCCCTCACTTCTCTCTCTCTCTCTCTCTCTCTCTCTTACTACAGAAATGGGGATTAAGAATGAAATGAGCGAGGAAAAAAGAAGGGAAAGGGCTGCTATTTATAGCCAAAATTTTGGCTTCCTCGAGAAGCTTCTGCAGTGCAACGATACTGTTTCAAAAATATCGTGCTCGGTTAAAAGGCGCTTTATTCGATGTCTAGGTCCAAATGACCTCAGACACAATATCCGAAAATACCGAGAGGCTCCTTGGCTCGAGTACTATTGAACCAACTTGACTCGGAATAAAGAACGAGTCATCTTGAAGGAAAATGAGAAAATATTCTCTTTTAAAAAATAAAGTTACTATTCCACGCAAGGGACAAATAAAATTCCCGAGCGCTCGATTGACCTCGGAATGAAAATCCGAGAACACCAACGGATTCCTTGAGAAATTTTCTATAAGATAGGCTTGAAAGAACAAGGCTTGGGTCAACACATGAGATTTCGCAAATTTCTAACGAACGCGCTTCTACGGAAAAACACTATTCATAACTCATTAAAAATCACTGGGAACTCAAACGACTTCAGATTCAAAATCCGAAAGCACCGGCATGCTCCTTGGGTGAACGCCTTTCAAACATGACCAAAATTGGCTGCAACTGACCTGGAATCAAAATTCTCAAAAAGACAATTTTACGAAAAATAAATCCTAAAATGCAATTTAGAACCGAAACATCCTTAATTATGCTTAAAATTCCTCTTAATAAATCCTAATTAAAATTAGGAATTACTTAATTATATTCTGAAAATCCGAGTTGTTACAAACTTAGTATCATATAGTGGTGTTTGTATGGTGAGGTACTATTGAAATGCCTTCTAGAATAGGAAGGTGTTATCAGCGAGCTCCCACAGCTACTTACTCTACGCCTCCCATGAATCAAATAATCATAAGAGCTTATTGGTGATTATGAAGACGCATATTTATATATAGATGTATTGAAAACATGCATTCAAACACAAGCATTGTGTTAAACATATGTGGGAAAATAGTCTATCAATTAATAAATAATGGAATACATATATATATACAAGGAGGACTAATCTATTCTAGGAAATAAATCACATAATTAAACCATAATAATTATTACCATATATATACAATCTCTAACGCTCCCCCTCAAGCTGGGACATAGATGTTAATCATGCCCAACTTGTTACAAAGATAGTCAACTCTAGTTCCATTAAAAGCCTTAGTGAAAATATCTCCAAGTTGGTCTTCGGTTCTCATATATCCTATAGAGACCAGACCCTTCTGAATCTTTTCATGAACAAAGTGACAATCAATCTCAATATGTTTAGTTCACTCATGAAAGACGGGGTTAGATGCAATATGAAGTGCGGCTTGATTATCACACCACAACTTAGCTGGTATTGAACATTTAAAACCCACTTCATTGAGAAACTCATATATCCATACTATCTCGCAGGCAGCTTTAGCCATAGCCCTGTATTCTGACTCAGCACTTGATCGTGAAACTACATCTTATTTCTTACTTTTCCATGAGATCAAATTACCTCCAATAAAAACACAATATCCTGAAGTAGACCTTCGATCATCTTTTGACCCAGCCCAATCTGCATCTGAAAAGCATTCAATTCTGTTGTGACCATGATCCCCATAAGCAACTCCACGTCCAGGTGCTCCTTTTAAATAACATAAAATCTGCTCTACAGCCTTCCGATGATCAATAGTTGGCAATGACATATACTGACTTACCACACTAACTGAATAAGCAATATCAGGACATGTCACCCTAAGATAATTCAACTTCCCAACTAATCTTCTATATCTCTCAAGATCATCAAACAATTCACCATCTTTTGTAAGTTGCTGGTTGGGAACCATTGGAGTGCTACATGGTTTAACCCTCAATTTTCCCGTATCAGATAGCAAGTCAAGCACATACTTCATTTGAGATAAGAAAATTCCTTTCTTACTCCTGACCACCTCAACATCTAGAAAATACTTCAGCATCCTCAGATCTTTAATATAAAACTGAGTGTGTAGAAATGCTTTAAGAGATATAATCCCTTTAGAGTCGCTACCAGTAATGACAATGTCATCCACATAAGCCACTAACAAGATGATGCCAACTTCAGATCGTTTGTAGAAAATAGAATGATCAGACTTACACATCCGCATACCAAACTTCTCAACAGCCTAAGTAAAAGTAACAAACCATGCACGTGGGCTTTGTTTCAAACCATACAACGATTTCTGGAGATAGTAAACTTTTTAAGGCTCCACCTGAGCAACAAAACCGGGTGGTTGCTCAATATAGACATTCCCCCGAAGATCACTATATATAAAAGTATTTTTGATGTTAAACTGGTGCAAAGGCCAGTGATGAGTGGCTGCCAATGAAATCAAAAGCCAGATAAAGGTATGTTTAGCCACTGGAGAAAAGGTATCAAAATAATCAACACCATAAGTCTGAACATAGCCTTTGGCAACAAGACGAGCTTTCAAGCGAGCAACAGAACCATCAGGATTGACTTTAACAGTAAACGCCCATTTATACACAATGGATCATTTACCTGCCAGAAGGTCCACCAAAACCCAAGTACCATCGGAATCCAAAGCATTCATCTCCTCAATCATGGCAGTATGCCAACCAGGATGGGCCAAGGCCTCATGGACAGATTTAGGAACATAATCAAGAGAAGTAATAAAAGAACGAGACGAAGCAAATAGGTGATTATAAGAGACAAATGAAGAGATGGGATAAGTGCAAGTACGTGTACCTTTACAAAGAGCAATGTGAAGGTCATCATTCGGTAGAGGATCAGATGATGAAGAAATTGACACATCGGGATATGAAACAGGCATGTATGGAGTGCGAGAAATATCAGTAGCCGTATGGTAAGAATATGTCTATGTTATTGGAGGATTAGTAGGAGAAAAGTTCCGAGTGACTAGAGGCTTCGAAACAACATCAGAAGGTGGAGAAGGTGGAACAACAAAAGATGGAGTATATATGAGAAAATCATTGTGCTCACCTTCACCAGGAGCATCCAAAGAGGTTGGGAAATAAGGTGTATGTTCTGAAAAAATGACATCCGCTGACATAAGATATTTGTTAAGACTAGGACAATAACACCTGTACCATTTCTGTACCCGAGAATAACCAAGAAAGATACACTTCAGAGCTTTAGGATTAAGTTTCGTAACCTGGGAACATCTTAAACAAAACAAGTACACCCAAAAATCCTTAGCTTAATAGGAAACAAAGGTTTAGTAGGAAAGAGAACATGGAAGAAAGTCTCACCAGAGAGAATCGAAGATGGCATTCTATTAATGAGAAAGCAAGCTGTATACACAACATCAACCCAAAAAGGTTTTAAAACATGCATTGCAAACAACAAAGCTCTAGCAGTTTCAAGGAGATGTTTATTCTTTCTTTCGGCCACACCATTCTGAGATGGGTGTCCACATAAGATGTTTGATGAAGAATACCATTTTACATCATAAAATTGTGAAAAGTTGCGGAGAGATATTCTTTAGCATTATCACTTCGCAAAATTTGCACAAGAACATTAAACTGAGTACGAATTTCAGCACAAAAGGTAGAAAACTGGGTAAATAACTCTAAATGGTGCTTCATCAAATATAACCATGTCATACAGGAATAATCATCAACAAACATAACAAAATACTGAAATCCGGGTTTAGAAGTAACACGACAAGAACCCCATACATCAGAATGGACTAACTCAAAAGGAGCAGTAGCTCATTTATTGACTCAAGGACTAGAACTAAGATGATGATGCTTGGCTAAATGTCACGACTCACAATCTAAAGAAGACAAACTAGAAAACTGAGAACAAAGTTTCTTCAATATGGGAAGAGAGGGATGACCCAATCGACAATGTGCTTCAAATAGAGTGATAGTTCCAATACATGCTATAGATTTCGGGATTTGTGTGTCAAGGATATAGAAGCCACCAGACTCATGTCCCTTACCAATTATCTTCTTCATCAAAAGATCCTGAAACAAACAGTGATCGGGAAAAAATGAGACACAACAGTTAAGATTACATGTAAGTTTACTAACAGAAACCAAATTAAAGGACAATTCAGGGAGACTGAGGACAGATGATAAAGATAGAGAAGATGTGGGATGAACAGTTCCTGATCCAATAACAAAAGAGGTGAAACCATCAGCTAAAGTAACAGGAAAGGTAGACTTCTGCGATTGAAAAATAGAGAATAGACTCGAATTACCTGTTATGTGGTTTGTGGCACCCGAATCAACGATCCATTTGGAAGAGGAGGAAACAAGACATGTCTTGGATTTACCTAGCTCATCACTGGTAGCAGCAACAGAACCAGACTTAGTTAATTCTTGAAGTTGAAGCAACTTGGCATACTCATCGGCAGATATAGTAATTGAGCTACCAGAGGTAGCACCAACAAAGGCAATATTAGTAGATTGTGCCTTCTTATAAGCCAATTTTCGGTAATCTCGTTTCATATGCCCAGACCTGTGATAATAATTACACTCCACATCACTCAAGTCCTTTCCACGAGTATAATTCTTCTTATCATAATCACTCGGACCACTATTGTTGCCACCACCACTCCTATTATGTTGTTTCCCGGATTCATATGTCGAAGTACGACTGAAAAGAACACTATTGTGCTGAGTAGATAGAACAAATGTCATATGTTTAGTCCGAAGAACCCTATTGGAAGCCTCTTCCAGAGAGAAGATATGCGAGTCAGACAAAATCTGTGATTTAGTAGTCTCGAATTCAGACGGGAGACCTGCTAAAAAACTCATCACTGCCATTTTCTCTCTTTAATTGTGTTGGACAGTGATATCATCACTAAAAAGAAGTAACACATTAAGTTTCTCATACGTCTTCGTAAACTCCATAAAATAATCGGTAAGAGTTCTATCTCCCTTTTCGGACCTGTAAAAAGCTTGACACACATCATCAATATGAGAAATATTTCCCCTGCCAGAGTACAAAAAATAGAGATACTGCAGCAATGCTTTAATTGTCCTACAGTGAGTAACCATCCCAACCACCTCACTAGTGATAGAGTTCCGTATTTGTAAAAATAAACAAGCATCATCTCATAGCCAAGAGATTTTGGAATCATCAGTATGTAGGTCATTACTCATATGAGGATCCATAGAAACACTCAACAAGTATAGTTCAATAGTTTGACGCCAGTCTAAGTAATTCATAGTAGTTATTTTGTGTTCCGTGATCCTCGTCATCATAGGAACCACATCAGGAACAACAACAGTAGAAGATTTAGGTTCAGACATATTGTACGAAGAAAAAGAATAGAAGTCAAATATCTCCAATAAAATAGAACATGTATCGAGCAAGAGAGGATCCCACACCAGGTTGATGCTGACCTAAATAGGTAGATGAATTTCAGGCTAGAGTTGGTCGGTGTGCAACGCTTTTCTGAACTGATGTTTTTTTTTTTGCCGACTTTGTGTAACCCTAGCAAACCCTAGAGGAATTTTTGAATTTTTTAACAAACCCTAGGATCAGGTTGCTTTGATACCATGTTAAACATATGTTGGAAAATTGTCTGTCAATTAGTAAACAATGGAATACATGTATATATACAAGGATGACTAATCTATTCTAGGAAATAAATCACATAATTAAACCATAATAATTACTGCTATATATATATACAATCTCTAACACACTGCAATGCATTGTGTTTCACATGTTATGCTACCAAAGTCCAAATTATACGGGGGCATTTCTCTATTTTATATTTGAATAAAAAACATACAAAAAAATAAGTTTTAGATGTTCTATGGCTCACATACAGTTTCCTAAAGAACTTGAAACAGCCACCAAGCATTATGCATAGATGAGGTACTATCAGAAAAGATGCAGAATAACAAAGATTAATCATCAAGAGCGCTAATGCCACTCCCACTCCGTACAATTCCCTAAAAGTTGCACATGAAAACTAGGAAAATCTTAACAAGTGTAATTATTTAATGAATAGCAATGGGCATAAAAATAGACATTAATCCAACAAGGATATGGTAATGCCACAACTATGAAAAGGTACAATAACATCTACAAGCAGAACACACACACACACACACACACACACACACACACCCACACATAATTTAGCAATATTTATCTGAAAAATCAGTTGAGTTTGTCTAATTAGATAGCAAAGTAATAGTGCAATACTATATTCCTGGGACATATTCTAAGATAATGCAGAGAGTACCATAATTCTTTAAACTCTTCTACTACATAAGTACATCTAGCTTATGAGATAAATGAAACCACTCCTTCAACCCCCCACCCAATCACATTCCTTGGTATGACATGACACCAAATACATGGATTTAGATCCTCCAACTTTTAGTTACTTGAATTAATATGTGACTTTCAATAAATCTTTTCAACCAACATTGTAGCACAATCACAATCATTTCCAAACAACATAATTAACCAACAATTTATGAAAAATAGAACACACAATGCATCACAATTATCTAGAACTTTAATAACCAAAAAATACATATAAAAAATAAAAAATAAAAACATACTAGAGATCTGGAGAAGTGCAGCAGAATATACCCTGAGAAATAGCACAACTCCTAGACGATGAGCTCAAACACGACGTTATCCTTGCATCAGTCACCGCACTGTGCAGCGGTAGCATCGACACCATGGCTCGCAACTCTGACGGTGCTTTAACACCCCACCAACATTATTGCAAATTAAAAAGTAAAGAAAAAATGAATAAAAGTAAATAAAATTAAGCTAATATAGGGTTTACAGTTTACCTAGAAAGAGAGATAATTGATGAAGGAGAGAGGCCACTGAATTTGAAGAGAGATGAGGCCTTGGTAGCGATGTGGTGGCTGATCTGTTGAGAAAAGAAGCTGGCTTCGCAATGCCCGATTTGAGGGTAGCAACTGAAGCCCTCTAGAAAATTTTGCTACATCTGGACACCATTTTTGTTGCAGATCGATGACAAAAAGATGTGAAAATATTTGGATTATCCGTTCAGTTGGTCTGATCTATTCTCCCGCTTTTTTTTCAATATTGTTTCTAAATCCTGTAATACTAATACAAAAAAATTCAACAAAGTAAAGTAGTAAACACAATCAATATAGCTCACCTTGGAGGAGGGTTGGCAAGGTATGCAACACCTTGTGGCCGGTTTTTAGTGACCTCTATGCTCCTCATTCCTCATTGAGCTCCTCACATATCCTTAGCATCCTAAGGAGGTTCCTTTCAACTCCAATTGACTTAAACCACTTGTATTTTTTGAAATACAGCCATAACCTATTCTCCCGGGTCACAATTTTGGTTCTCTTTGCTCTATGACAATGAGCAAACATATCCATCTATCCATAAATTCAATATTAAGCTCAAGGACAAAATTATGCATGCAATTGAAGATAATATCATGACTCATAAACGTCTACCTTGACTCGGCGCGATGCGGCGGACGTGGTGATGATTTTTTTAACAAGTCTACAGAAACATAGATCCGCTCTGATACCAATTGTGATGTCTCAAAATTTTCATATATTTATTTAAGAAATAAAAAGGTAGAAATATGAAATTATACTCTAAAATGTGTTCCAAAATATAACTTAGAGTTTGTTATAGCGGAAAATAATAGATAAATATTAAATTGTCTTTATTACATCACTCCGTCTCCACAATATCGCTCGAGCTTCCTTAGCCTGAAAATATAAATAGCTTTGGGGTGGGTGCTATTAACTTATTGGGGTAACTTGATAATCTAGGTTATACAAATATAACAGTAAGAGTTCAACATAGCAACATTGCATATAACCCGTAGGTCAGCATAGCAACATAGCATATAACCCACAGGTTACATAATAATATCCCATAGGCCCATAGCAATAGCCCGAAGGCCCATATGACCAGTAGGTCTACCTGTACACTGCATATACAAACATAACAAGGATAAGAGTTCATACTTATTCTCCGAGAGAATCCCCACCTTAATTGGTTCTTTGGACAAAAATACAGTTATAAATATCCACGCGTGCCGCCTAGCAAAATAATAATAATTAATTAATATAATATTAAATTACTTTAATGCTAAAAATAATAATAGCATAACATTAAACAAATAATATGTATTGTAGAATAAATATACATAATATATATAAGTAACTATGTGTGTACGTTGGTTACGTGTGTGTGTGTGTGTGTATAACATATGTGTGTGTGGTGTGCATGCAAAGTATATATATATATATATATAATATTTGTATATCTATAATTGTAGGTAACAAAGATATGGGTGCATAGGATATATTTAGGATATATAGATACATACGTATGGGAAAATACATATATATGCGTGTATAGAAAATATAAAAAAAATATAATTCCACCCATTAAACACAAAATTCATACAGTCTAAAGTAGACTCTATTTGCTTCTCTTACTAGCTTAGCTTTTGGATGAAACCTATTAAAAGACGCAACTCATCTTTTTAAACAAAAAAAACGAAACAACCTCTTCTCCTATCTCTTATGCGACGAAGCCCAGAAAAACAAATCTCTTAAACACTAGAAGTATAGAAGTCGAAAAAAAAACTTAAAGATGAAGTACCTCGAGACCCAGAGAAAGATAGGAAACTTAATGCTTAGAACGAAGAGGAACTTTGAGCTAGGTGTGCTCTCTTAGTGAAAGGAGGTTACCTATTTATACTAGCATTCGAGGAGTTCCATATGGTAAGGGGAAATATTGTCATGATTTCTTTCTATAACTGACGCGCGGTCGTTTCGCGGTTAGAATAAATCTCAAGAGATACTTATCCTTATGCCCACTGCAAGGCGTAGCTAGCAACGAGAGTAAGGGTCGATCCCACAAGGAGCTGTGAATCCTATCTTCCAATGTCACTTTTCCAAAATGGAGGGTTGTTGTGGTCTCCGTACTTCTTAATGTAAATACTATAAAATAAATAACAAAACAAAACAAAGCAAAGAAAGAAAAATATTAGTAGTAATGTATTCCGGATTAGAACTTAGATTTCAAACTTAACAAACACTTGACCAATCATGGGCACGCTGATTACTTATGTGAACCTAATTATCTGGTTATAGGCAACGGATCTCTCTCACTTACCCAATATATCCTTTCAGTTTAGCTTAGAGGTGGTCTATCGTCCCCTAAACCCTAACATGTTGCCCAACCCCGATCTCTCATATGATTGTAAATAACAAAGAAGTATTATGCCCTAGACAGACCTAGATTTACCTAGACACTGATCTCTCAGATGCCCTCAGTATCCGTGACGTATACCATCCCTTTATGACCAACACACAGCTACGATTCATTGACCATTTATAGAGATAGTGAACACAATTCTAATTAATGAGTGATCAGCCACGATTAACTAGCTTAGCCCACTTTAATACAATAAAGAAAATGATTACACGATTGAACCAAATTCACACAGTTTATGACCATAAGCCTCACGGTTCTTATGTGTTCATTAAGTTCTTATCTTTGTTCAATCTAAAATAACGAGTCTAGCTGCTCATGCTAGACTTAGAACAACAATAATAAATAAAAGAATTAAAAGAATACATAATTTAAACGAAAAACTCACTTAGATTAAACAGCAAAAGTAATCCAATACCAACGCTGGACTTAATAACATAAATTGGAAATCCTAAAGCCTGCGGGCATAAGGTCCGAGATTGTTCAACGGAAAAGTAAAAATTACAGAAAAGTAAAAGTGCGGAGAAATAGATTGTTTCGAGTATTTCATGCGTGCTCAGACTTTGCCATGAAGTCTACTTATATAGGAGTACAAAGACACAAGGTAACTCCTCCACAGGCTGGGAGATCTTCAGCCCAATTCGCAGCCGTTGTGCCCAAGACTTTCCATATCTGGCAGATTCTTCCCTTATTTAGAAGATCCTGTGTCGCAGATTATGTACTCATCGTGCCCTAGTATCACCGACATGCAACTTTCCTTGTAGAGTCGATCCTCATTCTGGAAAATTTGACTTGCCTTCCGCGGTTCTTCTTTTCTTCGGCGGCTAGGGTGCACTGCTCATGCTTCAGCTGGTAATTGCTTTCCTTGTACCTTGTCTCCTCTCCTTCTCCTCTCAATCACTCTGGGTTTGTTGTGGGCACGACCACGAACTTCTCCTTCAGCTTTTACTGGAATGGTGGGTGATTTCGGCCAGGCTCGAGAGAGATCTTTCCGCTGAGAAGTTCTTGCCCATCTTGTTATCATTGGCATCAAAATACCCTCCAGAAGTGATTCTTCTCCCTCCTGCTTCCCTTTGTGCCCATTCTGGCTCTTTCCGACTCAAAAATACAAAAAATAAAGGACAAAAAAATGAGAAAAAAGACACAAAAATACGAGAGAATTTGGACTTTTCAATAATCATGCATTATTTGGAGAGAATTTAGGGTTTAAAGAATGAATAATAGGGTTACGATTTAAGTGAAATGGTGATGGAGTGGCGGAAGGGAGACGCCTATCTCCTACCTTGTTTTAAATGACTTAGTTACAAAAGAGATTTGGTAGTGGATTATAATTTGGGCCGCAAGCAACAAAAGAAAAAGAAATATGATTCAACTTAAAAATAAATAAATAAAATAATAGTCATGGAGCTATATAATAATAGTAGTAGTAGTAGTAGTAGTAGTAGTAGTAGTAGTAGTAGTAGTAGTAGTAGTAGACAAAAATGACGTGACTTATAGGATTGTAACATAATATATATATGCATGTTTTAGACGAAGCGAGCAACGAATAAGTTTTTGGGGTACTACATCCTTACCTATTTAAAGAAAAATTTCATCCTCGAAATTTACTTACCTCAATCCATAAACTGTGGATACCTAGATCTTACATCCTCTTCTTTTTTCCAAGTAGCCTCGTCTTTCCCGTGCCTACTCCAAACTACTTTAATTAGAAAGATTTTCCTATTTCGCAACACATGAACTTTGCGATCCAGAATTGCAATTGGGTATTCATCATATGATAAATCCTTACTTACCTCCAAATCTCTATGATTCACGACATTGAGCAGATCGTTGTATGTATTTCCTTAAAGATGAAATATGAAAAACATTGTGTACGACTGATAAACTTAGGGGCAACACAAGCCGATAAGCTAACTCTCTAATCTTCTCGAGTATATATATAAGTAAGTGTGTATGTGCATTGGTTACGTGTGTGTGTGTGTATATATATATATATTATATATGTGTGTGTGTATATGTATGTGTATATATAATATTCGTATATCTATAATTGTAGGAAAACAAAGATATAGGTGCATAGGATATATTTAGGATATATAGATATATAGGTATGGGGAAATACATATATATGCGTGCATAGAAAAATATAAAAAATATAATTCCACCCACTAAACATAAAATTCATATTGTCCAAAGGCCCCACTGAAATGATTAAAATAGACTTAATTTGTTTCTCTTACTAGCTTAGCTTTTGGATGAAACCAATTAAAAGACGTAACTCCTCTTTTTAAACAAAAATACATGAAACAACCTCTTCGCCTATCTCTTATGCGACAAAGCCCAGAAAAATAGATCTCTCAAACACTAGAAGTAATAGAAGTTGACAAGGTGTACAACACCTTGTGGCCGGCTTCTAGTGACCTTCATGCTCCTCTTTCCCCTTGAGCTCCTCCCATATCCTTAGCATCCTAAGGAGGTTCCTTTCAACTCCAATTGGCTTAACCCACTTGTATTCTTTGAAATCCAACCATAACTTAATCTCCCGGATCACAATTTTGGTTCCCTTTGCTCTAAGATGATGAGCAAACATATTCAACTATCCACAGATTCAATATTAAGCTCGAGGACAAAATTATGCATGCAATTGAAGATAATATCATGACTCATAAATGTCTACCTTGACTCGGCATGATGCGGCGGACGTGGTGATGGTTTTTTTTTAGCAAGTCTACAGAAATGTAGATCCGCTCTGATACCAAATGTGATGTCTTAAAATTTTCATATATTTATTTAAGAAATAAAAAGGTAGAAATATGAAATAATACTTTAAAATTTGTTCCAAAACATAATTTAGAGTTTGTTACAGTGGATAATAATAGATAAATATTAAATTATCTTTATTATATCACTCCGTCTCCACCACATCGCTCGAGCTTTCTTAGCCTAAAAATATAAATAGCTTTGGGGTGGGTGCTATTAACTCATTGGGGTACCTCGATAATCCAGGTTATACAAATATAACAGTAAGAAACAGACCATATCATAGCATATCGTATCATAGAGCCTGTAGGCTAACATAGCAACATAGCATATAACTTATAGGTTACAAATAATATCCCATATGCCCATAGCAATAGCCCGAAGGCCCATATGACCCGCAGGTCTACCTGTACACTGCATATACAAGCATAACAAAGATAAGTAAGTGTGTGCTTGCGTTGGTTACGTGTGTGTGTGTGTGTATTACATATGTGTGTGTGGTGTGCATGCAAAGTATATATATATGTATGTATGTATGTGTATATATATATATATATAATATTCGTATATATATAATTGTAGGTAATAAAGATATGGGTGCATAGGATATATTTAGGATATATAGATATATATGTATGGGGAAATACATATATATGCGTGCATAGAAAAATATAAAAAAATATAATTCCACCCACTAAACACAAAATTCATACTGTCGAAAGGCCCCATTGAAATGATTAAAATAGACTCTATTTGTTTATCTTACTAGCTTAGCTTCTGGATAAAACCTATTAAAAGACGCATCTCCTCTTTTTAAATAAAAAACACAAAACAACTTCTTCTCCTATCTCTTATACGACGAAGCCCAGAAAAACAGATCTCTCAAACACTAGAAGTAATAGAAGTTAGAAAAAAAACTTAAAGATGAAGTACCTTGAGACCCAGAGAAAGATAGGACACTCAATGCTTAGAATGAAGAGGAACTTTGAGTTGGGTGTGCTCTCTTAGTGAAAGGATGTGACCTATTTATACTAGCATTTGAGGAGTTCCATATGGTAAGGGAAAATATTGTGATGATTTCTTTCCATAACCATGCATTATTTGGAGAGGATTTAGGGTTTAAAGAAGGAATAGTAGGGTTATGGTTTAAGTGAAATGGTGAGAGAGTGGCGGAAGGGAGGCACCTATCTCCTACCTTGTTTTATATGGGCTTAGTTACAAAAGGGATATGGTAGTGGGTTATAATTTGGGCCGCAAGCGACAAAAGAAAAAGAAATATGATTCAACTTAAGAATAAATAAATAAAATAATAGTCATAGAGCTATATAATAATAATAATAATAATAATAATAATAATAATAATATAGTACTAGACAAAAATGGCGTGACTTATAGGATCGTAACATAATATATGTCTATATGCATGCTTTAGAAAAGACGAGCAACGAATAAATTTTTGGGGTTTTACAGGATTGCTTGCTGACTTGAAGAAGCTAAAGCATCCTCTTCAGATATATTTGCCTGATGGTAGTAGTCTTTGGGCATTTATGACGGGAATTGCAGAAATTAACAAAGATATTCATTTGGAAAATGTTCTTTTTGCACCAGAATTCGCTCATAATCTTCTGTTAGTGGGGCAATTAGCAAAAGATATGTATGGAAAAATTCATTTTCTATCTTCACATTGTCTCATTTAGAAAAAACACACTGATAATATTCTTAGGATCTGTAGAATGAAAGGTTTCTTATATGTTTTTCCACATGAATCTTTGATAAAAGTTTCAGTTTTAGCAAATGTTGCACATCATTCTACCAACCTTCTGGAGCTGCATAATATGTTGGGACATTCTTGTCTGCCTGCTATGAATCATTTGAATCTTCCCAACAAAAAATTTAGATCATAAGAATTTGAGATATTATGTCATCATGCCAAACAGCAAAGGCCGATGATCTCGGGGAGTATGATCATGTTTGCTTTGCTGCATAGGCATAGTATGGTCATGTTTGCTTTAATCCATATAGATGTTTGGGGGCCTTGCAAGGATACTAGTCTATCAAATACTCCATATAGTCTAACAATACTAGAGGATCATTCTACTGCCACATGGACCTTTTTGTTCAAGAATAAGTCTCAGGTCTGGCATATTATTCAAAGTTTTTACTTATGGTGAAAAAATCAGTTTCATTCCTCTATACAAACTATTAGAACGGATAATAACAATGAATTTGTGAATGCACAACTTCAGCATCTGTTTGAGGAGCATGGCATTATCCACTCGAGATCTTGTCTCTATTCTCCACAACAAAATGGGATTGTGGAGAGAAAGCAAAAGCATTTTCTTCAAGTAGCTAGGGCTTTGATGTTTCAAAGTAAATTCCATTCTCTTTTCTGGCCATATTCTGTTTTGCATGCCACTTGGCTAATAAATTGATTACTTTCTGCAGTTTTGGAGTGGAAATCTCTCTTTAAAAATTTGTTTGGAAGACAGCCAGACCTTACAAAGCTCTAACCATTTGGTAGCCTGGTATATCAAGCCAATATTCTTCCTTCTAAATCCAAATTTACGATAAGAAACATACAGTACATTTTTCAGGGTTTTGCACCTCACCATAAAGGCTTTGTCTTATATGATTTAGTAGCATATAAACTTTGCATTGGTAGGGATGTTGAGTTTTTCCCTAATTCATTCCCACTTCAGATTGATATTTTGCCTTTACTAACTTTTCATTCATTTGATAATCATAGTCATGTTCCCATACAATCTGATGTACAATCTGATATACCAAAGATTTCAACAACTTCAGTACCTATACCTATTGTATCTTAAGATCAAGCTTAGGATATGATTTTGAATGTTTCTGATAATGACAGTGGAGTAATGGTTCAACCAGATGTATGTGATTAGAGTATTTTAACTGATGATCAAGAAATACAAGTGCTAAGGAGAAGCGCAAGAGTATTCAAGCCACCTTCATATCTGAATGACTATGTCTACCACTTTATAGACAAAAAGAAGTTGATTTCACCTACTTTTCCTTACAAGATAGCATCATCCTTAACATCTACTTATACTGCTTTTCTATTAAATGTTCAGTCTCTAAAGTAGCCTATTAGATATAGAGAAGCTTGTAAATACACTGAATTGGTAGAAGCCATGAATAGAGAGCTCACTGCTCTATAAGAAAATCAAACCTAAGGTATCGTGCAGTTGCCCGCAGGAAAGCATGCCATTGGATCAAAATGGGTATACAAGGTTAAGTTTAAGTCAGATGGCACAATGGAGAGGTTCAAGGCAAGATTAGTAGCAAAAAGCTATAATCAGGAATTTAGGATAGACTACCAAAGGCAAAAATAGAGAGGTTTGCAGACTGGTGAAGAACCTATATGGTTTAAAACAAGTATCAAGGGAGTGGAATCAAGAGTTGTGTAAGCATCTTTCTACTCTTGGCTTCATTCAATCTGAGAATGATAATTGTATGTTTACTAGAGGATCTGGAAACTCCTTTATTGCATTATTGGTGTATGTGGATAATATCTTGTTGCTTAGGCCTTTTCTAGACATTGTTACTGAACTTAAGCAATCATTACACCATGCTTTTAGCATAAAGGATCTAGGAGAAGCAAAATATTTTCAAGGCATGGAAATAGTCAGATCTCATTCAGGCACTTTTCTATTTCAAAGAAAATATGTCTTGGATTTACCAAACACAACAGGTTTACTAGAAAGCAAACATGTTATTACCCATTTGCCACCAGGGATATCATTACATCAATAGAGAGAACCTTTATCCAAGCCTGATTCTTATAGGAGACTGATAGGGAAGCAGTTATATCTTATGTAGTGCAACGGCTTAGTCAATATGCCAATTACCCTACTAAAACATATTGGGATGCAGTCATACATGTTCTCAGATACCTGAAAGGGAGCCCTTCACTTGGATTATATTACACAACCTCTTCAGATTTTTAGTTTAAAACATATTGTGATGCTGATTGGGGATCGTGTAGTGACATTAAGAAGTCTCTTATAGGATATTGTATTTCTCTAGGAAAATGTCTGATCTCATGGAAATGTAAGAAATAATCCACCGTGTTTTTATCTATAGCAGAAGCAGAATATAGAAGCTTGAGTTTCACTGTAAGGGAAGTTCTATAAATCTCTTATATGCTCAAGGGATTTTGGACTTCCAGTTTTGCTTCCAATCTCTATACACTGTGACAACAAGGTCGCCATTCAAATTACATAAAACCAAGTATTCTATGAAAGAACTAAACACTTTGACATTGACTGTCATTTTGGTCGCATTTATTTTCGTCAAGGTATTATTGTTTCTGTTTATGTTCCTACTCACTTACAGTTAGCTAATATATTCACTAAATCACTTGCTAGTCCACAGTTCAAATTCTTGCTATCTAGAATTCCTCTTGGAGATGTTCATAAAGCTGAGTCTGCTAGGGGATATTGAGTTTGCTATTGAAAAAGCACGAGTTCATAAAACAACAGCAGCAGCTGTGCATGGGATAACAGTAGTGGTTCAAGCTACAATAGTAGAACTGTAGAAAAGGGACACATGGCTATAGCTTACATATCTGCATGCATAGACCACAGTTGTGCGTATGACAACCAATGGATCATGTATGTATGCAGACATGCCCGATTATGAGGAAGTGCAAAATGATCATTTGCACAGGGCCCAAAATTTTTGAGGCAAAAAAAATTCCATTTATATGATACATGAAATATCTATCTCTCTCATCTATTACACCACAACAGCTATGCGGTATACGATATCTCTTTCACTCTTTCCCCCATTAATCAATCTCACAAGAATAAACAAAATCTTCATTCTTCAACTTCAATTTTGCACTTTTCATCTTCCTTTTACCGTTGGACTCAATAATTTTATTTATTCTTCATTTTTCCCATTTTCCATGGAAGAAAAATATTTCTCTAAAGTTTTGATTCCTTCAAGCTCCATTGATCTATTTTTCATTTGTTCCCCTTCGATCTACTAGTCATTCAATATTTATAAAAAAAAAACTACCATTCGGAACAATATATGTTGTGTTGCTGCAATTCTGTTGTTGCGCTGCTTCTGCTGCAATTGTGTTGTTGTTGCACTACTTCTGCTGTAGTCCTCTCATCTCTGCCAATCCTTTTATGAATCTGCTGTAAGTCTTTTTTTATCTGCACATTCAATACTTATTTTCTGTTGGAATGGGTGGATGGTAGTCAACAGATAAATGATAACCTTTTTAGTTTGATCAACAACATAAGATGGTAACTGTTTAAGCAAAATGCAACACAACATGATTAGTATGCTATTTGATATTTGATTCTAGGCCAGTGCTTTTCTGAATTATTTTAGATTATGATTTTGGTCCTAGTTACAGAGCTATAATTCTCCAATTCTAATTATGCATTTATGCTTCTACTTTGCTTCAGATTTCTTCCTTAGCAGCTCCTCGCATTTTTTCCAGGGTGTTTTGTTCTTTTTCAATTTCAATTTGTACATTTTAATTTGAGTTTATAAATAATGTCTTCTACAACTAGAAAATATGAATTTGAAAATGAAAAACGTAAGAAAAAGGAAAAAATTGAAGTGTTAATTAAGTCTTAAAGAGAAGCTCTCAGCTTCTTGCATTTTTTTCCAGGGTGTTTTGTTCTTTTTCAATTTCAATTTGTACATTTTAATTTGAGTTTATAAATAATGTCTTCTAGAACTAGAAAATATGAATTTGAAAATGAAAAATGTAAGAAAAAGGAAAAAAATTGAAGTGTTAATTAAGTCTTAAAGAGAAGCTCTTGATAAATTCATTATAAAAGAATCAAAAATCAAAATACTGATGCTGAAAATGTTGTTACTACTGAGAATGGTATTAATATTGATGTCGAAAATGCAATAAATATTGAGAATAAAACTATTGATTTTGAAAATGGTGATGATGTGCCTATTAATTCACTTGACCATGATAATGAAAATATAGAGGATAATGCGAATGATATTTGTTTACTCGATATATATAATACAAGAAAATGGGATGGTCTTGATTCTAAAATGATTAATTTTTTAGTGGAAAAGGGTCCTAGAAGAGATTTTTCTATCGTGAAAGGTCTAAAAGATAAACTTTTCAGGCGATTTATGGCTAACTTGTATAATAGAATTTTATCGAATGGAGAAAAATCTGATAGAGACTGGCTTGTTTATTCGAAAGAGCTTGATAGAGTCTTTTGTTTTTTTAGTAAAATATTCAAAAAATCAGTTGGTAGAGGTTCGTTAACAAATGAAGGATTTAGAGATTGGGTACACATTGGCATAACACTAAGACAACATTGGACAAGCATGTAACATGTTAAAAATATGACCACTTGGTATGATTTGCGCTTAAGATTTCAAAAGAATCAAACTATTGATAAAGGGGCTCAAAGACAAATAGTGAAATAAAAAGATCATTGGAAAGGAGTCTTGCTAAGAATTATTTCAATTGTAAAATTTCTTTCTAAATATAATTTAGCTTTTCGTGGTACTAATGAGAGATTATATCAAAATAACAATGGTAATTTCTTGGGCTTAATTGAAATGTTGGCAGAATTTGATCCCGTTGTTCAAGAACATGTTAGGAGCATTAAAAATGAAGATATACACTTTCATTATCTTGGTCATAATATCCAAAATGACTTAATACTTTTGCTTAGTTCTGCCATCAAAATTTATATAATTAAAAAAATAAAACAAGCAAAATATTTCTCAATGGTTCTTGATTGTCCCCTTGATGTTTGACAGCTGTGTATTTTACACAAATTTTGGATATGAATTGATGATATTTATTATATAAAGTTGTGTATTTTATATAGCATCTGTGCTTATATTTGTATCATTTGGAGTTTTTTATGTGTTTGCTAGTTTTGCAGTAATAATTGTGATTTCGTTGCATATTTAAAGGAAAACATTTAAATACGGACAAGAGGAATTGAAGAGGTATTTAATTAGACTCTTGGGCTTAATTAAGTACTGAAATAAAGCCTACTGAACTGGATTAAATGATCAAAACCTGAAGACTAAAGCCCAGTGTGAAATACACTTGGGTCGACCTGAAAAAGCTCGATCGACTCAACCCAGTGCAAATTATAAAGGCCTGGATTGATCCGACCCACCTTCACTTAGGTCGACCCTATGCAAAATTAGGGCTCTAGGTTAACCCAGCCATGTCGGTCGACCCATGAGTGAGGGTTCGTGGGAATGTGATTTTATCTCCAAATTCAGGGTTTTTAACCTAGATATAAAAGCTCTCATTTTGATATACGAGAGTGGATGGCACATACTATATTTTTACACTTAGAAAACACCAAGAGAGAGGAGAAGAAGACAAAGGTTTGTCATCTACTCGAGAAGAGTCGACAAGGTTGCTAGAGACGGAGTGCTACTATAGAAGAGACAAGACTACTTCATTACTCCCTTTTTTCAGTTCTTTTATCAATTCTGTCATGAATACTTTTACTCTAGTTTTGGTTATTTATTTAATTATGACTAGCTAATTCCATAGCTAGGTTTTAGGTATTGGATATTATGAATTTTATAATATGATTTAATTACTTTTCTTCCCAATATCTCTCGAGGTTTGATTTCTATGCGCTTATTTATATATTGTATGGATGCTTGATCACCATTTATGCATGCTAGTCATTAATTTGAAGCACTGGCCAAAGAAGAATTAGTAATGGAAAGATAGAAATCAGATTATGTGTGCTTGGAAGGACCGACCAAGTGAACAAGTATCATATAAGGTTGAATAGATCTTCACGTGCTAGATTGAGAGTAATGACATGTGTAGAGAACAGACCACAATGAAGTGCATGCTAATTATATCTATGTTATGGTATATGCCTTTAAAAGTAGCCTAATAACAAACTAGTGATCTCCCACATTGATAGATTAAAGGCATAAGTCGGGTTGATAGAGTTAATTAATATTAATAATTGATATAATAATCCAGTTTCCCTAAAGCCTAGGTTTCATTTATGTCTCCGGTGTTTTATTTCTTGCATTTATTTTATGCTATTTTATTTTATTCTCATTTTATCTGCGTACTCAGTGTCTATACATTCATTAGGTGCTCGTGTTTAAGAACCTGGAAGTAGCAGTCTATGTGGGATATGATACTCTTGCTTATCTATATATTACAATAGCGTCATGTACTTGAGGTGAGATTATTTTTTAATAAATAGTGTGTCAATGTTAGTCACCAAGAACAAATGTCTTTTATATTAAGATGTGTGGATGTCTCATCGATTGATGATACCATTGAGGAATCTGTTTTAGAATTTTTGAATGTGAATGATACAAGTGGACAAGGGCTTTTCAATTTTCTACAAAATGAGTTGCAAAATCTTGATCTTGATATATTTAATGTGCAAGGGCAAGGTTATGATAATGGATCAAATATGAAATAAAAATATCAAGGAGTGCAAAAGAAACTTTTGAACATAAATCCTAGAGCTTTTTATACTTCTTGCGGTTGTCATAGTCTTAACTTAACATTATCTGATATGGCTAACACATGTACTAAAGTTAGAGATTTTTTTAGAGTTATACAACGCATTTATATGATATTTGCATATTCTATGAAGAGATAGCAAATTTTGAAAGATAATGTAAAAGGATTGCAATTAATATGATAATGAAAATGATAATGATTCTAAAATAAGAAGTAAAGCCAAATCCTTAGCAACAAATGAGTTTGGTGATTTTGAGTTTTTGATTTCAATAATCATTTGGTTTGAAATATTATTTGCAATTAATATGGTTAGCAAACTCTTACGATCGAAAGAAATGCTTATTGATGTTCCTATTGAAAAAAATAAAAGGTTTGATTTCTTATCTTGAGAAGTATAGAAAAAGTGATTTTTATGATGCCTTGGATAGTGCTAAAAAAATTGCCATTGAAATGGATATTGATCCAATTAGAAGAAAAAACATTTTGATGAGAATTTAAATGAATCATCAGTTGCTGCATTATCTGGTAATGAATCATTTAGAGTTAATTATTTTCTTTACATTGTTGATCAAGCCATAACTTCTCTAAAAAGGAGGTTTGAGCAATATCTTGATTATGAAAAGATCTTTGATTTCTTGTTTACTTCTCACAAGTTGCAGTCAGTAGATGATATGAGTTTAGAATCTTATTGTAATTATTTTGAATGTGCACTTAAGCATAATGAGCAATTTGATGTTGATGGGAATAAGTTATTTGTGGAGTCAAAGTTACTTAGAGAAGTCATTCCTAAAGAAAAAATGGGACCTCTTGATATTTTGAAAATTTTGAAAAGTTTAGATTGTTTTCCTAATACAGTTATTGCATGTAGAATTTTGTTAACTATTATTATGACTGTTGCATCTGCAGAAAGAAGCTTTTCAAAGTTGAAGTTGTTGAAGCCATATTTGCGTTCGATAATGTTATAAGAAAGACTCAATTGATTAACAATGATAGCCATATAAAATGATCTTTTGGATAAAATAGAATAAGAAGATTTGTTTGATTAATCTGCTTCAAATAGTGCTAGAAGAATGTCACTTTTTAGCTAGAAGATTCATATTGATTTGAGGTTGTACTTTGATGTTAACAATATAAATAAAGTTGTTTAAATTTTTTATTTTCATTTTTATCAAAATATAATTGTAATATGCTATAATGTTTAGAAATTTATAACTAAAATTAAAATTTAACATTTGAAATTCTTTCAATACTAGGGGTCAATTTTTAAAATTAGCTCAGGGGCACTAAATTTTTAAGACGGCCCTGCATGCGGATCACCATTAGTAGTTGTAGATATAGATGCTTAAATAAAATGCTATATGGTGTAGTAGTATAAATAGAAGAATAACAGCGATTAGTTTGTAACAATATAACAGTTGAAGAGAATTTCTTCGTTCTACATGAAATTACTTTACATTCTCATACAAAATCAACATAATTCACATCAGCAATGGTGGTGAGACGATGATAAAGGGAAACATCTCGACTCTCGGTGATGGAGGCGGGAGCTGCGACGATGATAGAACTCATCGACGGTAATGAAGCTCGATGTACTCATCTCGGCTCTCACTCTCAATCTCTCTGTATGCGTCTATGCGATGTGTCTATGAATTGAGGCTGCTGACGTCTATGGCGAGTTTTAGGGAGAGGCATAGGGTGATGGACCGGTAGTGGTGGGTCGGCGTCACAGTGGTAGCGTTCGCGTCTCTCTCTCAAAATTTGAATTTGGGATTTAGATTTATAATGTTTTAGTACCATATTAGGAATTTGGCCATTTAGGACGTTTATTTGGGGGGGATTCTATGACGCGTGAGGACATAGTGTGTCCTCTGCTATAATAGACCTAATGTGACACTTCGATGTGTCATAATAGATCTATTGTGACACATCGAAGTGTAATATTAGGTCTATTGAGACACGTGACACACTACGTGAGAACGCGTGATAGAATTTTCCTATTTGGGGGTTGATAATTGATCAGATGGATTATATTTTCTAGATAAAGGCATAATAATTAATTATCAAATAAGGATAAATATATTAAATGAGTCAAATAATGATGTTTACATTAAATAAGAATAAATGTGAAAAAAATATAATGACTCCAATCTATCATCCATAGTATAATAAATGCTTAGTTCTTTTCCTAATTTAGGAGTTTTATGTTTTTTTTTTACAATCAAAATAATAAGATTTTTATTAAGAAACACAAAAGGCGAAGTATCGAGAAGATCTACCACAAAAGACGGAGGCTCAACCCGACAATAACGACTTGAAAAATCACGAGCATCCCTAGCTAAACCATATGACATACAATTAACACTTCGATGAACCATATTAAGCGGAAAGTTATTTGAATCCTCAAAAAATTTGCAACAACTAGAAATAATCAAAACAAATTCTATAATCAACGAGGAAAAGTTTACATCATCGAACACTATCTTGGAATCAACTTCAAAAACAACATGCTAGATATCGTGCAAACACAATGCTTCATCCTCATCGACCCGCAAACACCCCATAAAATGGCTAGTCCTAGCCGTAACAAAACCACCATTATCATCACGAATTATATATACAAATATAATAGTAACTAAATATTATATTATCGTAATACGATAAGATATTATATAAAACACGTACTGAAAATTTTACCAATTAATATTTGTTAACTCTTTTTCTTTAATGTCGTTTTGTCCAATAGCTTACAAACCACACAAAAAAATAGGTATGGTGGAGTTTGGATTCAATATCTTCCACCCTTATCATCACGAACCTACTACTATAGAGCCTTATTTTACAATTTGAATTTACCTAATATATTCCTATAATATGTTTAATTAAAATACAATAGGGTAATATAATAAATCTACATGTACTTTTTATTATCATATGATTTTTATGCAAATAATCATTCATTTGATATGCATCTATATGGTAAGAATTAAGAAATATTACTATTGACCTACAGTATTATATCAAAATTATGTGAAGTATTTAGAAACATGCCCTAATTATAAAGTATAAATATTATATTTTTACTCTATTTTCTTTTATTTTTACAATGAATTGCTCTGAGAAATTAAAAACAACTTATAACCTGAAAAGAGATGTCCAATGAATTTTCTCTCTAATACCTAATATAATAGATGAAAAACTTCTTTGATGAACCATAGATTTGCCCAAAATCATTAACAAAAAAGCGTTGACAAAAAGTTTAGTTTATATAAAAATATATTCATTCTAGAAGAAGTTCAAACATGTATTGATCATAAATAAAAATTTTGGTTATCATATTCACATACATGAGAATATACACTTGTCCAATCATTTTCTTTAAAGTTAGATTAATTCGAATATTATCCTTTTGTTATGTAAATTAGCTTTTATTTTATTTCACGCATGCTTAATTTATACTTCGAAAGATATACATATAATATTTAACATATAATTTAACACAATGATACATTACTTTTTTTTTTACGTAAATGATTTATTTTAATGTTCTCAATATATTCTTGTTCTAATTTATTAGATATTTAATTAATATTTTCTATTTATAATATAGCTTAGAAATTTTATTTTTACACTTTCAAAAAAAAATAACTTTTGATTTTACATATTATAACTAAAATTATGTTATCATAATAAACATTATATAAAACATGTACTGTAAATTTTGGCAATTAATATTTGTTAGCTCTTTTCCTTTGCCTGTTTGGTTGTCAGGAAAGTAAAGTTGTCAGAGAATATGATTTCTGGGAATGTGATTCTGGGGAATTTGAATACTTAACTGTGTTTGGAAAATACTAAGTAAACTGTCAGGATTCTGATTCCAGTGTTTGGTTCAAATTAATCAACTAAGGAATGTAATAATCAAATTATTATTAATAAATTTGAAATATTTCCTTTCTATTGCCGACAACATTTATATTTTATAAGAAATGACTAGTATGTTTTATAATTCTACGATCTAATTTAACTTTACCAATATAAATTAATAAATTGAAAATTTATAATAATGAAATATAAAGATAAATAATTTGGTAAACAGAACAAAAAGTGTTTATTTTATTAATAACATAAAAAAATCCGAATACCTAAAGAAAATAGCATAACAACATCCAAAAACCTAAAAACATGAGTATATGCAAAAAGTGTAAACCATCGATGAAAAGTATATAAACTTATAAATTTAAATTATAAATAGTCAAAATCTAATTCCCTGCTAATAGCTCTAGCAGCAATGTCTCTTTCTGAGCATCATCTTGAAGAGTGAAAATATAATCCAATAACTCTGAATCTCGAACAAGTTTCATAGCAGCCTTTTATTTTTCAACACTCGTCAAATCTTCAATTTTTTACAATTCCTCATTAAGCTTATGACGATTATTTTTTTTCTCTTGATCAACTCCAGCAATAGTTGCCACAAACTTACCCATTTGCTCATTAGATTTGTCCATATGAGAAGTAAGTGCATCAGTCATGCACTCCAAACTTAATATCAAGCCATCTGTGCTTCTCCTTCTCTTTCGTTCAGGCTTCTTTCCTTTACTTTGAGATTTAGTTGTTGGTGGTATAATATGAACACCATCTTCATCAAGTTCTTCATCTTCTTGATTTACATTTTCTTCTCTCTCTAAATCCTTCACCACATCTATTGGAGTTTCAGCATTTATCCCAGTAGCTCTATCTTTACTCCAAATAAGTGATAATTGATCATAATAGGGAAATGGCTTATTTTTTATAAACGAACAATTTGGATGACTCTGCAAAAGTACAATCACACATAAGTTCATAATAATATCATTAAATGTAAATAAATAAATAGATATTATTCAAATAAAAATTATATGATAATATGTTACCTTTAAATAATCATCTCATACGTCTGTACTTGCAATAACACATTTTTTATCATCATCCCAACCAAAGCCATTTAATTCTCCATTACTTCGCACATCATAAATAGCATAATATTGTTTTTTTAACAACTTACAATGAGATTCAATATGAGGTTTTTCTTTAAGACCATGTCCGGGTAACTTATCTTGTAATATTCTTTGTAGTTCTTTTTGATAATTCTTCTTCAATCCACTTCCACCTTCACCATCCCAGTTTCCACTTCTCTTCAACTCAACCATTGATTCTACCAGTTTTTCATCTTCTTTAATAGTCCATACATGATTGGCTCCTTTACCACGACGAGACATCTAGAATAAATAAAATGTTTTAAATACTAATAAATAATTATCAAATAAATAATAGTGCAATAATATACAATAAATCATCATTATCTATAAAATAAAAATTGTATAAATAATCAATCACACATGTATAAACAATTATGAAGAATATAAATGCACGTGAATGATAAAACTATGAATTAAATGTAAACAAAAGATAAAGAAACGTTTTTAACTACTAAGTAATTCTTCTACTATATAAATAATTCTTCTGCAAATACTAACTGAAGCATTTACATACTAAAATGCTAAACTACTACAATTAATTAAAGAGCATGTCTATTTTGCATCTAGTGGTTAAACATTTGATTAGCTAAATTGTATCGCAAATCTGTCAACTCCTGAGTTGGTTCAGCTGAGGTAATTGGGTCACCGTCTAATTCAACAAGGCCTTCATGTTGAGGATTGTCGCCATAGCGAATTTCAATAGGATCAACCGACATATTTTCTCTAATATGGTTTTGAAGAAGACAACATGCCATTATAATTCTGCCTTGTTGCTTGATTGGATAAAAATTGGGATTTCTAATTATATCTCAACGCATCTTTAGCATTCCAAAACATCTTTCAATTACATTTCTAGCTGATGCATGCTTCATATTAAAAAAATTCTTCTGGGGTCAACAGTTGACGTCCAGTCCTCCATTCACTAAGATGATATCTTTGACCTCTAAAGGGTGCAAGAAAGCATTTTCCATTTGTGTAGCCCGCATCCACTAAATAATAATAACCTATATTTTGAAAATATATTAATTATAACATTATTATATTCAATTTTAATCTAAATAAGTTAAAATTTTCTTAACATATATAAATAGATTTCATGCACAGTTAATAACATCTACTTTACATACCATCTTGAATTGGCAATCCATTTCTTCTACTTAAAGCATCTCGAAGTACTCTACCATCAGCAGCTGAGCCTTCTCAACCCGCAAGTACATATATGAATTGCATTTCTTGTGAACAAACTCCTAAAACATTTGTAGCAGTATGACCCTTTCTATTCCGATATCTAGGCTTATCAACCTCGGGTACCTTCACTTCAATATAGGTACCATCAAGAGCTCCTATGCAATTCTACAGATTCCGATATAATTAGTATTTGAGTTATTTAAAAGTAGGTAAAATAAGATGTTTTTAAATTACCTTAAACCATTTCCATTTCTCATCAGTAGAATCTTCTCGAACAGGGGAATGAGCTTTTAGCAAATGACCTTGAAGCCTAAGAACCGCATTCAATACTTTATTGAAATACCTACTAATAGTCTCTCCTGACCGTAAAAAATTAGTTTTCATTGTACGGTTCTTTTGATGATGTGCTAGAATGTATAAGAAAATAGCAACTTGCTCATCAACTGCTAGGGTCCTCGTTGCTTTTAGTTTTCCAATAGTTTCAAGCATGATAACTAGTCTTCTAAAAGCGTATCTATCCATACGTAATTCATCATGACATGTCTTGTCACTTGTGTAGATCAATCTGTGAATATATCGTGATCGATCATATTCATTCACAGAATATGGGGCCTTCAACTTATATTTTCTACAATAATCTGTTGTGATGACCCGGATCACAAAAATTAGTAACTTTAACATGTTGAGTCTTTCCACGTGCTTACGAATCACGAGGTATAAAAACTTTCTCATCAAATTTAAATCCCACTGTACCATCCTTGTAAATTGATCACCTAAAAGTTATTAAAAATACAAAAAATAAATATTGAAATATCATTGTGAGATTATATGCATATGATATATTAAAGAAAAGACACCATTTTCACTAAAACAAAACACAACTAAAATTTATAAAAATAAAACTCAATTTTAATGATAAATTAAACATCTGTAGTGTGATAATAAATTCCTTCAGCTCGATTAATACAAAGATGTATTACCGATCATATAAAGTGAGCTTAATTGTTATTTGGCATAACCATCACATGTTACAGTGGAAAGAAATTTTCTTTGGCATGGCCATGAACTTATTGCCTTGATTTAAAAAAAAATGAAAGGTATCCTAGAAAGATATTTTCTTAATTCTCCACAAGTCAGAAGCAATCGTTACAGCTTATAATAATGCACTCATAAGGCGTATCAAGAGAGCAAATAGTATGACCAGTCTAAAAACATTAATAAATATTACAGCACTCATATTTGCAGGTTTTCCGACAAAGAACCTGCACAACACTGTCTCGTGGACAACATAAACAAATTTTTTGATAACGTTGTGCAATATAGTAGGTTCATTTAGATTTATTTTCTTCTTTGCTTTTTTCTTCTCTTATTTTTATTTCTTTCTCTGATCTACACTGACACAGGATTGTCTAAGACATTTCTCAACCACCACATGCATTTAGCATAAAATGATCACTTTGAAACATAATATCAAGAAAAGGATATGTCCTTCACATGATGTATAGCAACTTACAACTTACATGACATAATAAACAAAAAAAATTGGACACTATAGCTGCTCAGCCAAGGTGCATCAGTTTAAATGGCTTAGGAGAACGACGAGAAACACAATATACCGAAGAAATAATTCAGGAATTTCCACAAATTATGGCATGCATACAAATCCACTCATTCTTTAAAATGTAGCGCAAAATCAGAGTGGTGAAGGATATAAAATCCATATTTCAAATCCTTCAATAAAAATGCAACCTAAGAGTCATGGATGATGGATTTCAAATCCATCCCCCAAATTCAAAGCAATCATTCCAAGCAATAAAAATGGATATACTGATATGGATATCAAATCCATCCTAAAATCCTTCAACCAACCGCTAATAAGAGAAATAGAGCCCTAATATGTGCATGCAATAATTAGAGAAGTTACAAACTTTGAGGTAGGGGTGATATACTTCATGATAATGGGATGTATTAACGAAACACATGAAAGATAGTCATATAAACAATACTGTAATCATCAGAATATGTTTGACACTAAAATGATGCAACACCGTAAATAACACCGTAATCATGGTTGATGATGAATTAAATCTACATAAACAACTATATAGATATATACGTACAAATCCATATCCAACAATTTCAAGAACATAGTTTGACTTTTGCTCAATAACAAAGAAACATAATTCAACGGAAAGAGATTGAAAAAAAAAAGGAAAACTGAACGAAGCAACCAAAAGAACAAACCTGAATTGCAGAAGTAATAGCAATTTATACAATTGACTTGAGAAACGGCTCAAAATTGGAGGAGCAGTCGGAGAAATTTTTGGAGGAGAAATCGTGGCTTCTAAATTGGAGGAGCAGACGCCGGTAAATATTTGGAGAAGTCTCTGTGTTAGATTTTTAAATAAAACCTAGCGTATCAATTTAAAATCTGAGGAAAGTAATCACAATACCTACTTTCACCGAGGAAAAAGATTCCCGGAAAGTTGTACCACTTTCCTTGCAATTAGGAATCTTATTACTTTCCTAAATTCATTAAAATTGAAACAAACATAGAAATTTAAAAAATAGGAATCAGATTACTTTCCTGGCCCAGAATTAGTGACAACCAAACGGGCCCTTAATGTAGTTGATGTGCAATAGTTTACAAAACACTCCTAAGAAGTTAGGTATGCGAAGTTTGAGTTCGATACCTTCGGTCCAAGCTACATCATCACTAGATCATCCGAAGATACTTAAATCCATAACTTTTGATGCTAATTTGTCTAGTTCTTCAACTAAATTTCTATGGAAGGTATTTTGAAATAAGATGGCGACTCAAGATACTCGGTTAGAAGAATTTAAATGATGTGTTTTATCCATACACCCAACTGAATTGAGTAGGTTGGAAGTGGCAACAATAACCTATTTAAAGATAATAATGCTTAGCTATCCACACAATAAACTACACACATGCACAGTGTGGATCAAACATACATTGACTGCCAAATGTCTCAACATAAAAATATATTTATGATGAGTGAAGAAATAAATAAATGAGTAAAGGTTAGGCTGAACTTCCACAACATCTCTTAACAGTTAATGGCTCTCAATGGTGATCTTTCATCATGAATAGCTTCAACTTTCTTCATCATGGTGGTGGTGGGAGATGATAAAATGTTCATGTTCATGTTCTCCCGTTCTTCGTCGCCGTTCAATGCAGGCTGAGCTCTTGAAATTTCCAGTGACTTTACAATATTTCCCAATCTTTCCATCAGCTGTAAATCTTCAACACTTAACTTCTCCATTTTTTCGGAGAGCGATCCAACCGCATTGATCAAATTCTGGTTTTCTGATGACAAGATAGTGCTATTCTCAGTTAGATTCTTGATGGTTTTCTCTGAAGTGGAAATCTTGGCTTCTAGTTCACATTCCAATCTGTGCACCTCCACCTCTTTTCTCTGCAGTTCATCTTCAATTTCTTGTATTTTCTTTGCAGAACTGATCAGGTTCTTATCTTGCTGATCCACTCTCTGTGTTAGATCATGAAGATCATTTTCTAGTTCAACGATCATGGTGATTTTCTCCTGGATTTCAACCTCCTTCAACACCTCGTCTGCCTTGATCTTTTCCCAAGATTCGCGGAGAACGCTCGTCTCCTCCTGCATCTGTGACAGCCTGGAAGAAAATGAGTCTGTGGAGCTTTCAAACTCATGTTCCAGTGATGCAACAAGCTGCTGCAGATCACATATTCTCTGGTCTTTCTCTTCCACAAGCTGGTGAAGGGTAACTTGAGCAAGCAAGGCTCCTTCTGCATTTTGAAACGAGCTTTCTGCTTCTGTAGCCTTCGTCATGCTCTCATTTACTTCACCGACCTGCTGCTGAAGGTCGTCTATTTTTCTCTCCTTTTCTTCGAGTTGATGGCTAAGACTCTCTTTCTCTTGCTTGAGGTTTAGCTCGACCTCTGTCTGTGCAAGAAGAGAAGCTTCTACTTCTCTACGCATATGATGGTTTTGTTTGAGGTTGGCTTCCAACTGTTCAGCCACAGATTTCCATATCCGCAATTCAAATTCTATTTCATTAGCTTCGCAGAACTTCTCATACAGTTCTTCGTCTGCTCTGTCGAGGGCTTCACGAACCTTCTTCAAGTCATCTTGTAGCAGCAACATTTGCTCTTCAGATTGCAGTTTGGAAGAAGTTGATTCTTTGAGCATTTCTTTGAGCCTGTCCACCTCTTTCTGAAGAGGAAACTGCAGTTCTTCAAGAGTCTGCACCTTTTTCGACAAAACCACAACTTTCTGTCTTTCCTCCTCGAGATCTTCTTGAACAATGGTAAGAGCAGCCTTCTTTTGCTCCAACTGTTCCATCAGCTCGTGCATATCAGTACAAGAATGATCATCAGCAAGCCTGAGCCGGGCTTCTGAAAACTCCGATTTCAAAACCAATAGCATCAGAGATGTCTCCTGATTCAGCAATTCCAGCTTCATTATCAATGAATCACAAGCTTCCAGTTCTCTGTTGAGCTCATTCAAGGACGAGTCCTTACTGTCTAATTCGAACCTGGTGCAGTTCAACTCTTCTGATAACTTTTCCATCTGGGAATGCCATTCGGATTCCTTGGCCTTGAGATTTGTTGAGCATCCCTTGTGCGCCTGTTCTAAAGATTTGAGTTTGTTTTGAAGCTTCGAAGCTGAAGAAAAGCTCGATCCACGAATTTGAGCCTCTTGAAATTCTTTAAGGGAAATGGATAACTCTTGCTTCTCTTGCTCCAGCTTCCTGAATTGATACTCCATTTCTCTGTAAAGTATTTCCTTCGTCCCCAATGAGCTCCTCAGAGTTGCGATTTGTTGATCTCTCTCAGTGGAAAAGTTCTCAAAGTTTAACTTAGCCTCATCATATTCAGCACAGACATTGTCCAAGCTCTTTCTTGATTCTAAAAGCTCAACTTCCAAGACTTTCCTCTTGCTTTCTGCATGAGCTAGAGCGTTGTTGCACATCTCAAGTCGACGTTGAAGATCTTCTGAAATTCTAGTTTGAGATTCCAACTTCATCTCCAAACAAGACATGCCATGAAGAAGCTCAGCTTTCTCCTTCTCCCACTCCTTCTCCTTCGTCTTAAATTCCTTTCGAAGCTTTCCATGGGCTTCTTCTAGATGAACAAACTGTTCCTTCTTCCATTTCAGCCCATCTTCTAACTTCTTCTTTTCCTCCTCTAATTTGAAGAAAGCATCTTCTCTCACTCCCAACTCTTTGGAAGCTGCTGTAGTCTTACTCTCACTTTCTGAACATTTCTTCTGCGGAAAATTTACAAGCCTCTTAAATCCTTCAACCTCTTGTTTAAGTGCACAGATTTGCTGCTCCTGATCGAAATTTTTGGCATTTGCATCATCCAAAGCCGATGCCAGTGCTTTAGTCTCTTCTTCAAACTTCTGAATCTTTTCATTACAATCGAGACGAAGTTTCTCATGTGCAGATGTAATATGCCTGATGATTGATTCTTTCTCGGCCAGATTCGACTTCAGCTCATCATACATTTGCCTAGCAGTGGAGATTTCACCATCTCTCTCAATTAGTTCCTCAGCAAGTTTCTCTAACTTGAGACTTGCCTCCTTATTCTTGCTCACTTGCTCATTGTGAGCTCTCTTTAAACTTTCAGCTAATTCAACTTTAGCACGATATTGTTCCCTCAGCTTTCCAATCTCGGCTTTAGCCTCATCGAGCTCTCCATACACAGCATCCATTTTTAGACTTTGCAACGACTATTTGCAGAAAAAACCTGCCAGGTAATGCTAGAAAGTGATCAGCTCTAAGGACATGATAAAGCCAGTGATGAACTGAATCTTCAAACAAGTTATGCAAGAAGCGAAAAACAAGTCATTCAAGACGCGTTTGTATATGCATTATTGAACACAAAAGGCCGAATTTGAAGTCATACTAGCTGAATCTTCAAACAAGTTATGCAAAAATTAAAAACCAAGTCATTCAAGACAAGTGTTGAACAGGCATTATTACACTCAAAGGCTAAATCTGAAGTCACGCTAACATCCTAAGTTGGCTAATTAATTGATTCCGCTAACCAATCTAAGTTATCACATATTATAAAAGCTTTGTTCTAGGACTCAATGTAAGATGGGGTTGGACTAGAATGCTAATTGAAATGTTTCATGTTTTCCACAGACTTCGTAAGCTCTACATAATAGGGAAGCTATTCAGAAGCCTACTAAAACCACGGATGTAAAATTTCAGCAGCACTATCAATACTTAGCTCTAAAGAGAAAGTGCAGTCTGCATTCTATTGTGCACACGATGCAATAAAAAAATATGCCGGACAAGCCATAAATCACCAATTTAAGCTTGTTACTTAACCTCAATGACAATGGCTCTAATTCATGCACATCAAGACTTTTAAAGGCTTCAAAAAATCATGCAATTGTAGAACTGTTCTTGGCCTAAATTTCTTCTATGAAAACGTAAGATTGGTATAAGCACTTTACACCAATCTTAACTACACCATTCTCATCCTTGAAACTCTGAAGAAGTTTATATCAGACCACAAACCGAGAATTCCGCTTATGAAAAACCACAAAATGCAAGCACAAAATTTCAAAATAGTAATCCCCTTCGAAAAGACCAAAAAAAGTTTAGCCTTATTTTGGGAATCTTACTTTCGAAATGGTAACATTCACTAGATTACTACTTAGCAAACTTTCTGTTCGTAAAATCTGGAATATCATATGTAGAATCGAAAAGTGCTAAAATTATCTAACATGGTACATGAGAACCTACGAAAATATATAATTCGAATCACAATAGAGAGACAATACGCGTACAAAACTTAAAAATTAAAAATTTTAAGCTGCCGCTTTTTCTTAGAATTTCAGTTAATCCGAAAAAGCACAGAAACCCCAAGATACAGAACCATTTCAGCACATTATCTCAAGAAACGAGATTATAATTACCTTAATAAATTTGGATAAATTCGTTGAAGAACCGAAGGGGAAAAATTACCTGTTTTCACAGATCGAAGAAATTGGGCTAGCATTAGATAGTGGTAAAGAAATTGGCTACCATCTCCCTCTCTCTCTCTCTCTCTCTCTCTATGTATATGTGATTTTTTATTTTATTTTTTGCCAAAATGTGTAAATAGGAGATTTCAAGAAGATGGAAGTGTGCGAGGAAAAAGTGAAAGAAGTTGGTTTAGAGAAAAAGATAGCCGTTGGGGTTTGAATTTATCTGTGGTCGTTATGTCTATTAAACGGCGTCGCACTCTGGTCGATTTGCTACTAATCTGTTGATTTTATTTTTAAAATCCGTTTAATTATTTGCGGATTACTGGATACTAGCCGTTAGACACGAGGCCCATACTATATTCGGGTTGGGCTTTTCGTAAGATATGAAATCTAATTTCATTCAGCCCCGGCCCGAACAACCATAACATCAAATATAAGAATTGCATGGAAAATGGAAATTATGACTTATATATCATAAACTCATCATTTTATTTTTCTCTTTTCTTAAATGACCGTCTTCGCACGAATTTGAAATTTAGACATAACTTTAAAATATATTAATAATAATCTATTTTTTTATTTGTAGTAAATTTAGCACCCTCAATTTCTTTTCTGACGATCATAATTATGGTGTGGCAATATTTTTTTTTTCCCATGTGTACATATTAATTCAGTTTTGTGGTGTGGAATATGTGAGTATTTAGTGTGAAACGTTAGTTTTCCCGTCATCATTTTTTTTAGAGTGTCTATTTTGCTCAAAATCAAAATATTGGATTATTATTGTGATTTGGATAGAAGTGTGTAATTTTATATTAAATTCAACTCCTTTAATATAAATCTAGACCACATTTTATTTATAATAAGATAATAAAAATTGTTAAAGATGAAACGTAAATTTTAATTATAATAAAAATTTTAATTAATGATGCAATCTATATAGAATCTAATCAAATTTTAAATATAATATAATATGTATCAAGATATATCTCCATCATATTGCAATAGTTTTAAAAATTGAGTTTAAATTGCAAATTCATTAAAAAGTCGTGAATTTTTTCGTAATTAACCCTTTAATATATTTATGAAAATTTTGGAGTTCTTTCTATGGAATTTATTACAGAATTTTGATCTTGGTAGAACCGTAGAAATAATTTTCTACATCAATAATATTAAATTGGATTTTTTTTCTACATCAATATGATTAGATGTAAACTTGTCGACTTCCAAAATCAAACCCAAACAGTTGTACTCTATGGATGTATTTGACATTTATGATTTAAAATTTAATAAAATCATTATTTTTAGAATAATACGTGCGTTTGACCTAAAGTTTAAAGAATGGCAAATTATCCCGCATATAATTCAGAGCTCAAAATCATGGACCTTCAAACGGGTGGGCTCCGTGTGAGTTGGGTTGAGTCGATCCATCCGGCGTTGCTCCGCAAAAAAAAAAAAAAAAAAAAAAAAAAAAAGATTGCGCCAAAAAAAATCACTATATCATAGTCTTAAAAGTATCACTTTACTACTTTAATTATATCAGTTTAGGAGAATTATCAATTAAGGTCCGAAAGATGACTTATCTATCAATATAGAGCTTGAAAATTAGATTATATCAATTCAAAGCTTGAAAGATATCACTTTATTACTTTAATTATATCAGTTTAGGAGAATTAGCAATTTAAGGCCCGAAATATGGTTTATTTATATAAAACTTGAAAGATTGAAAAAAAAAACTTTCGATTTAAAGTTTGAAGATTTAACGTGTTAAAACTCCATCTAATGAAAAAGTGATGTGGCCGTTAAATATCCGCATCATTTTTATCATATATTAAATTAAACAAAAACCACCACTTTCTGTCGTTCGGGTCCTATTACTTTGTAGTTTGAAATTCATCATTGTGTGTTCGATTAATTATATTTTTTTAAAAAAAATTATAATTGATTATTATGATTTAAATCCATGGCCAACTGTTAAATCTTATTGAAATATTTAATAAATTAATTAGTGTTAATTTTAATTTATTCTCTATGTAGATCTCTTTTTAAAATATTCATTTACTCATCAAAATTGAAAAAGAAATAAAAAAGAACTATGTCAATATATTATTGTGATAGGAAACCCCCAAAAAAATATTACAATTACATATTGAATTTAATTTAAACTTCTAAGATCACTAATTGAATTAAACAAAGATTGAATTGGCATATAATAAAATCCTCTATTTAATTTAATTAAGGTAATTAATACACATCTGTGTTTGTTTTTATTTAATTTAATTTAGGATAAAAGTGATGTAGATATTTTAATGACCATGTCACCTTCTGTTGGATGGAGTTTTAACAGTGTTAAATTTTTTCAAAGCTTTAAATTGATAGTTTTGGATCTTTTAAGTCTTGTTATAATTGATTATTATGATTTAAATCCATGGTCAACTGTTAAATCTTATTGAAATATTTAATAAATTAATTAATGTTAATTTTAATTTATTCTCTATGTAGATCTCTTTTTAAAATATTCATTTCCTCATCAAAATTGAAAAAGAAATAAAAAAGAACTATGTCAATATATTATTGTGATAGGAACCCCCCAAAAAATATTACAATTACTTATTGAATTTAATTTAAACTTCTAAGATCACTAATTGAATTAAACAAAGATTGAATTGACATAGTTTAATAAAACACTCTATTTAATTTAATTAAGGTAATTAATACACATCTGTGTTTGTTTTTATTTAATTTAATTTAGGATAAAAGTGATGTGGATATTTTAATGACCACGTCACCTTCTGTTGGATGGAGTTTTAACAGTGTTAAATTTTTTAAAGCCTTAAATTGATAGTTTTGGATCTTTTAAGTCTTGAATCGATATAATCTATCTCTCAAGCTCTATATCGATATATAAATCATCTTTCGGCTCTCAGGTTGATAATTCTCCATGAGTTTATTATATTTCATTTATGGTTTAATATATCTGAATTAAATTATGGTTATATTTATTTTGAAAAAATTCATTGTCGAGCTCAGTGCATGAGTAGATGAACCCACACGTTAGCATCGGACGAATGCACTGCGAATTCCAGTTTATGGTATATAGTTATTTTAAAAATAAATTAATTAATTAACTTCAATTATAGGGTTCACTAATTCCATTTTAAAGTATATATATTTTGGGGAAAAAACTACGTACACTACAAAAAATAGTGAAAATTGAAATTAATTAAAATTCAAATATTAACGTATTATAAAATTTTATCCTCCTAGCCTGCACTACGTACAAAACCCTATTAAAACATAGTCCTTAATGAATAGTGAGCCTCTATTTTCAATGGCTGCCGTCGATAATGAGCATGTACTGTTGATTCCTCGAAGTTATTTTTTAATTGCATTTTATCATCAAGAACTAATTGAATGCAAGTGTTTGTATGACCATATATCATAATCATTTATTGAATCAGATTTGAGAAAAATATGAGCCTCGATTTGTTGGAGATAATGCTTCTGCAGTCGTGGGTAGAAGTTTAATGGCGATGGATGACTATGAGCATGAAATTTTTGTGATTCAAAGTCTCGTGACAACAAAATTATAAAATTTGTTAATTCTAAAAAAAAAAAAAAACCTTGTACAAAACAAGCTTTAATTTTAATGGGAGTATTAATTCATTTTAACATCCTAAACAACTATGGATTGATATGAATGTTTATTTAGGGAGTCAATCGATTATGAAGATTGAGGACATTCTTCCAAACATCCGTCAAGACTGAGATGATACATTGAAAATTTTATTTTATTTATTTCTTTAAACAATAAAATAATAATTGTTTATTAATTAATTTCAAGAGCTACAACAACAAAAAAATGAGAATTATGAATAGAATTACCCTTTATAATAATAAAGTCCGTGGATAAGAAATGAACTTATATATGGATTATTTAGCTTGGTTCCACCAAAATCTTAATGGCATACACATACATACATTATCAACTAATTTCAACGACGATAAATAAGTAATTTATATAATTAATATCATATTTTACATCTGTCACGTTCATCACATATGATATGAACCCAATTATTTTCAAAAGCCACTCATAATTGTTTGATAACTAAATTATTAAATTATAATTGGGCATCTAGAATTCTAGATCTTTCCGTTGCCCATTCTTATTGTGCCACATGTATATTCCCAGTAGTAGCCCCATCCCATCAACTATGGAGCTCAAAAAATTAAATCAAAGTAGCACTTATCATCATTCATTAATTATAAGCCACCTGTATTATATTTAGGTTACTGTCTAATAAACAATTATTGGTTTATTAAGCATTTTATCCTCCTCATTTTCTATGATCTTAGCAACAATCCTCTTGGTCAGACATCCTCTCTCTCACACTAACGCATTTATATTTATTTATGGAAATATGATTAACCTTTTTAACCTTTTACGCTTTTTCTTTTCTATTTTTATTTTCTAATTTTTTTATAGATTTTTTCCCAAAAATATATACCATAAAATTGAATCGTCGGCAGCTACTGCAAACTCGTGCACCGCGCTCGTAATTAATTTTTTAAAATAAATATATACTCTAGAATAGAATTATTAAACCCTAAAATGAAATCGTCTCGTCTCAGCTCGCGTGGTGCACTCGTCCAGCGCCCTAAAATGAAATATCCAGCATCTCGTACGAGCTCGTGCACCGCAGTCATAATCAATTTTTTTTTTAAATAATTATACACTATAAAATGGAATCAGTGAATCCTAAAACTAAAATGAATTAATTTAATTTCTTTAAACTAGTTGCTTGTATAGTGCACATGTCCAATGTTAACAATTGGACTTGTGCCTTGCGCTCAATAATTAATTTTGTTGAATTAATTATAAATTAAATAAATCTATTTGTGATTAATAAATTATAATTATAATAAAATAAAATAAAGTGTTCATGAAAAAAATAGAAAAAAAATGTTATTGCACGTGGCACACATGTGCCAACATGTTTTTTGTAAATTTGGGTGGATTTTCCCCGTTTAACGGATTATGACCTATTAAACCGTTTAATACAAGTATTTATCTTGGTAATATATTGATCATTTGATTAAAAAATGTCAATTAACAATGACTACATAGATGCATGCATAAAATAAATTTCTTAAAAAAACTTTGCGTCTACATGTACTTAAATTAAATTTACACTCAGCTCTCATGTTTTCAAGTCTCCCAAGGGTTAATCAAACTCGTTTATATTAGTGGGTCTCAATTCACATTATCTCTATTATGTTCAGAATAATATTTTATCTCATATATTATTGTATTAGTCGATTATATTATATATTGATTATGAATTGACATACAAATGTTTGTACTAACGAATTAATTAAGATTTGAGAAAGAGAAAGAGAGAATTACTCCATTTGACAATTAGGGTGAGGATATATGATTCGAATATGTGATTCAAAAAAGAAGGCCGGATAAACAAATCCATGTACTATTAAAATTAGAGCTGAAAATCAAATCAAACAACTCGATAGTACTTGATTCGTATTCATTCATTAAAAGTTCGTTTGAGTTCGATTCAATAAACATATTAAACAAGTTTGAAATAATTTTTCGTTTGATAAGATTTAAAGTTCGGCTCGATCTCAAGATTGATAAGTAAAAATTTAGCAAACATGCATAAAAATATCAAACTATTTGGGTTCGACTCATGTTTGAGTTCGATTAAAGCTCATTTGAGCTCGACTCGATAGGTAATCAAACAAGTTCAAATATAATTTTTAAAGGTCGATATAATTTCAGATAAATTGAATATATGGATGTTCGGCCTCGACTCAACTAATTTAGGGTCCTAATTGAAATGAAAAAAGGGAGTAATTAAACGTCGTTTTACAATAGTTGATTCAAAGTTGACATATCCCATAGATTTGACAACCTCTATCACTATATATGTACCGATGTTCCAATACTATACAGTATTCTACTACTATCAATCAATTTCGGCAACTACTTTTCTCATTAGCAATTGCATTAATTTTATTTATTTATTTATTTTTGGGCACTAGTCGATTATTAATTATTAATAATTATTATTAAATATTAATGAAAAAGTTTGAATCCTTTGATAAATGGAGAATTAAAGGTAAGAGAAGGGTTGGAATTGTTAATCTCTTCTCTAATAAAAATAAATTAAAAATTTTCCAACATTAATTCATAAAATGAAAAAGGAAGCATCAATTAAGCTCAGTGCTTGGGATATTTGACAAGTTGTGTAAAATATAATAATGAATCAAAGTGAAGGTAGAAAAGTTGAAAAAGATAACCAATTCCTCAAATTACAAGTTAAGGTCAGAGTCTATATAAACGGGTCAAATGCATAAAATTAGATTGATACTCTTACACTTTTTTTTTCCATAACCTTTTTCGTGTTTTTTTTAATATAATGTGTGATTCTGTGAACTGTTGTGAGATACTATCAATCAAATTATTATATTTGCAAAATAGTCGGTTCAGTTTTTACCAACGTCAAGTGATATTATGCAAAATGTCTATGGTAAATTAATAATGTGAGAGAGAGAGAGAGGGAGAGAGAAGAATTTTAACTAATATATAATTTTTAATAATAATATTATAAATGTATTAAATTTGTAAGAATACAAAATGTATAGAGAAAAACATTTTAATTAGTTCGTATCACAGAGATATTTCCCACATAGATATTAGTGTTTTTTTTTTTATTCACACACCCGACCTGTGGTATTGAGGAGATTCGAACCCGTGATCTTTAGTCTCCAAACAACCTCACTCCACCACTAGGCTATCCCGACCGGGACCACATAGATATTAGAGTTGTTACTCAAAAACCTATCCATTAGGGATTCAATTACGTGAGCCACAATTAATTGTGGAGCTGCACTTGCATGCAGCGGTCTTATTTCAGGCAATTTCAGGCGGGCGTGTGGCCCCATGCGCCCGTCTTTTATTTTTATTTTTTTTCTGGCCAATTTTTTCTCTTTTTTTTCCATTTTCCTGGCAGGGTTTTGTACTTTTTTTGTCTTTTTTTTTTATCAATTTTATTTGTTCCAAAAAAATATATACTCTAAAAAAATATTAGTGAACCCTAAATTTAAAATAAATTGATTTAATTTGTTTGAAATGAGTATTAAATAGAATTAATAAAGTGCTAAAATAGGTTACAACAGTGCTAAAATAGATCACAGTAGTGCTAAAGTACACCCTGCACCAAACAAGTTTTCCTCCTCGATCATTAACCGTTGCGTCCACGTCTAGTCAAAAACACACTTCCTCTCGCGCTATCCAATCTCTACTACACCTAGTGCCATGGTTGGTGCCTCCACCCCAACTTCAATTCCATTTTAACCCATCATCTGCTAAAAAACTGCCAAACAATATACAAAAGAGACCACACAAACTTCATAATCACCTCTATTAAGAGTCTTCATTGAAAACCTTTTTTTGCATTTCTATTAAAATACTTACTATTCTTCAATCCCAAACAAATTTAATTTTCTCACAAAAGATCGTTAGCCCATGCACTCTATTTTTGAGAACTGACTCCCTCCCACAATTCCCATTCAGATTCAGAGAGAGAAACAACCACCAGCAAATTAAGCTTTTTAGAGAGAGAGAGAGACAAAAAAAAAAACAATGGGATATAGGTATGCTTTACTTTCTGCTGCTTCTTTTCTTGTATAATGAACAGAGAACCGAGATGCAGAAATGCACAAAAATCTTTGCTTGATGCCCTCTATTGCGAGGAAGAAAAATGGGGAGAGTTGAGGAAGAAGACGAATTGCAGATGAAAGGAGATTCATTCCAAATATAACAGATTTCCTAAATTACAAAAATACCCTTGCTTCATTAAAAAGTCGCTAATATTATAAATATGCCACCACATTTTTTTCAATATTGAGACAGATCTTGGCCGTCCAAATCAGAGCAATCTGTGGCTGAGATTGGTTTTCGGTTCTCACAGGGGGGTGTGGTTCTCACATGATCCCATCTCTCTCTCTCTATATATATATATATAGGTAATGGATCAAATAGGAACTTAACCCCCCCTCCCCATGGGAACTTAGGAACCAATCATAACCTTAAATTTTATTAGACCTAATGGCCATAATTTAGTCAATATTTCAGACAAAGTAAGGTGACAAACTTGTAATATTAAAGAATCTTAATGAAGGCGGGATTATTTTCATAATTTAGAAATTTTATTAAAATACCCCAAAAAAACAAAATAAATCCCTAAAAACACCCCCCCAAAAATCCTAAAAAACACAAAATAAACCCCTAAAAACACCCCCAAAAAATCCTAAAAAACACAAAATAAACCCCCTAAAAATACCCCCCAAAAAACTCTAAAAAACACAAAATATACCCTAAAAACCCCCTAAAAAAACTAAAAAAAAACCCCTAAAAAACCATGAACCCTAAAAAAAACCCCTAAAAAACATGAACCCTTTAAAAAACCATGAACCATAAAAAATCCCTAAACTACTAAGCTCTAAACATAATTTGAATGGAAAAAATCACAATTTGAACTAAATAAACTAGTATAAAATAACTAGCAAACCCCTTACTTTTTAATGATACAGATGATACTTTTCGAATGTTTTGTGATACCTTTTAATAGGACTGTTGGTGCCGACTTTGGACAGATTTTTTATGGGTTGACCCGCGTTGATCGGGTCAAAGCGCGGGTTTGACCGACCCGTCTCATATAGTGTTATTTACATCATGATGCATGCAAGTTTTCGCCTTAATTGTGTTGTCAATTTAAGTCAAGTACGCATTTATTTAAATAGAAATATGAATTTTTCTTAAACAAATATATACATTGTATATATATAGGGGTGGTTATAATGTAAATTAATCCTAATGTGAGAACTAGAAACCCATTTTACATTACACAATCAATAAAATATATAAGGTCTAGATTTGCTTAAAAGGGGAGATGACAATTCTGTAATATTTGATAAATTATCTAGACAGGGGTACTAACGTAATTCAGTAATGTTTATAAAAATGCGCTAAGTGTAGTGGCTATTTTTTGTCAGCCTACTACGCTGGTCCATGAGGGTTAAATATTGTCGTTTAACCGAGCAACCTCATACAGATTGGGTAATCTGAATTACTTTGAATTAGCCGTTCGCATTACATAGAAGGGTTGCCGTGATCAAACAACTGAGATCCTGCCTCAACCGCTCCCGTAATTTACGTGAACCCTAACACTATCTCTCTCTATAAAAGGAGACCTCTCTCCTCACTTGACGACCATGCTGAAATACCTACAAGTTTCACATCATACCCTAATTCCACTCAGCCACTTAGGCAATTCAACATCCAAGTTACTTCCCTACGTTTTTCCAGATTTGGACGACGTTCTCTCGATTTCTAATAACTGGCTTAATTATTCAATTATTTCATATCTTATCGCTTTCTACTCTTTTTTTCTGACTTGAGCGTCGGAGGCCCAACGATCGTCACCCACCCAACGGTCTTTGGGTCTTACATTTTTTTTGGTTTTGTTTCACAGATTGAACGCTGCTCCGGACTGATACAACTAATTGCAGATTTTCAGATCTACAATTTGGCGCCCACCGTAGGGCAGTGATCTATTCGTGAAACAAAAAGACAACACCTAATGAGAGTCGCAGATATGGAAAAGGACCCCAGCAAGATGGCAGAACCGCTACGCCTTCACCTGATGTTGATCTGTCGCTGGCTGATGTTCTAAGGAATATACAACATCAAATGGCAAACACCACGGGGGAGTTAGCGCTTCTGAGATCAGAGAACGCTTCACTCCGCAGTAAACTGGAAGATCTTACCATCAATGACAGTACACGCCATCTGAACTGCATCAAACCCACAAATCTGTTCGGCGAACCAACTTCGGTATACTCTAAGCATCATTGTTCTGTTACTTTTACTGATCCATTTATTGTAGGTACTAGTGCGTCCGCATAGAAGGTAGACGCCAGACAATAAATAGAGGAGAGCCCTCTAAGGCCACCTCCAGGGTTTGAGTATCATGGTTCTGGGCAGGAAAGGTTCCAACCTCAGACCTTCGAGCAAGAAAGGGTTGAACAACAGTGCAGGTTCAATCAGGGATTCGATCAAAGAATGATCGATCACCCAAGTGAATTGGAGCAACGACTAGCTGGTATCGAGGTAATGATAATGTGAATTTTTGGTGTACCTCTACCAATCCACAAGGCTGCACTAAATAGCTTTGATGGCTCACCATTCGTGGATGAAATAGGGTTAACAAAGATGTCGTCGAAGTTTACCCTACCATCTATGAGTTATTTAACAGAACCTCAGATCCGGATGACCATATCGCACAGTATAAACAGAAGATGTTCATTGCAGCAATACAAAAGTACCTCAGAGAAGCCTGCATGTGCAAAGGTTTTGGATCAAGCCTATCAGGAGCCGCACTGCAGTGGTTCACAAACCTTCCTAATGCTTCGATCGGATCATTTGCATAACTCACAGATCTTTTCGTAGAACAGTTCGCCAGCAGTTGAAAAATTGAGAAACATTCCGATGACCTCTACGCCATTATCCAGTATCCAAATGAAACACTTAGGAATTATGTTGCAAGGTTCAATAGAGAGAAGGTAGAGATACCAGGCCGCAACGCTGACACCGCATATCAGCCTTCAAAAAGGGGCTAAAGAGGGATTCAGACCTCTACAAAGAATTCACAAAGTACCCGTGTAAGATAATGGATGATGTTTTAGCAAAGGCATGGGCACAAATCAAGTGGGAGGAAGATGAGGATCAGTACTATCGACCCGAGCTGAGAGGTCGAGATGAAGGAAGAGACTCCCGCAAAAATGATAGAAGGAAAGCTGACCTTTACCCTCACAATGATCGTTAAAAATCTCGAGGCCGAGAGGATAATTTAGATCCACATGACCGACGCTTCCCGGGATATAACTTGTGCCTCATACCCTCAGAAGCCGTCAACGCCTTGAAGGAACTTAGTAGTACAGTGAAGTGGCCGCCCAAGATGAGGAGCCCAGATCATGAACGTGACAGAACAAAGTACTATGAATTCCACAAAGACATGGCCATAGGATAGATGATTGTATTGCATTGCGTCTCGAAGTCATCGACTTACTCAAGCGAGGCCATTTGAAAGATTTGCTGACTGATAAGGGAAATCAGACTTTCAGCAAAAATGATGAAAACTCGAGGGATCCACCAAAGCCTTCACCAATCGAGCATATAGTTAATTGCATAACTGGAGGATCCGAGATTAGCAGAGTATCTCAGGCATCAGCAAAATGACATTGCAGATCTCTTAAATACACGCCTATGATACCAAAGCCCGACACTGAAATGAAACTTATAAGTTTGAGTTTCACCAACAGCGAAGCTTCTGAACTCTCACACCCGCACCACGACGCACTTGTTATTTCTGTCCTTATTTCTAACTGTATGATCAAGAGGACTCTCATCGATGGTGGGAGTTCGACTAATGTCATTTTCTTATCTACTTTGAAGGGAATGCAAGTCCCCGAGGCTCACATTGTCAAAAAATTAATGACCTTGATTGGATTCAGCGGCGAGCACAAAGCTACCATAGGTGAAATTACACTACCTGTATATGTGGAAGGGGTTAACCTGCACACCAAGTTTTAAATTATCGATGCACCCTCAACATACAACATCATCCTTGGGAGACCTTGGATTCATGAACTAAGAGTTGTACCTTCGACCTTCCACCAAGTTATGCGCTTTCCAACCCCATGGGGAATTAAGCAGATCTGTGGAGAGCAAATTGCGTCAAGAGACTGCTACAGATCGGCTTTTAAGACTAACCACGTGCAGGTACAAGAAGTAAACCAAATCGATGAGACATCGACGTCAAACTCAAAGTATGAGCATGGAGAAAGTTCAAGGTCGACCTCCTACATCAAACCCGAGATGGAAGATCTCGAGATGAAGTACAGATTCACCCTGACTCCCCAGACCACGTCGTTTAAATTGGGGCGAGGTTATAAGTCGATCCTGATCACCAGGGTGGTATGAAATGGGGCTTACAAGCTACAAACTGTTGAAGGCAAAAAAAGTGCAAATAGCTGGAACACAGTTCACCTCAAGCAGTATCATTTCTAAACTCTTGGCTAAATCTCTCAAGTTTTGTCTTGTTTATTTTTTAAAACTCGCCACTGACTTGAGCGTCATAGCCATCGACTATCTAGTCATGCTATGTGCAGGTTGAAATTCAACCCTGATGATCGAGGTTCAATAGAAAAGTCCTTCAAGGTCGACCTTGCAGTCCTTAGGGCGGACATCGATCCAAAAAAAAGAGTTTGCGTTTCTATTTATTTTCTTTTACTGCTTTCAGTTATTCTCAAATTTATTCACTACTTCAGTTACTGACTTGAGCGTTGGAGGGTTGATGGCTTAACCATCGACCATCTAACCTTGCCGCATACAGATTGAAAATCAATGTTGACATCTCAAATCAAATAAGAATGATCGTGTAGATCTTGAATGCACGCTAGGGTCAGTGCCGAGTATAACAAAGAGCAAAAAATGGCTTTGCACTCCGAAGATGAGAAATATCATTGATGCCAACCTTGACACGACTTCAAAGATAAAATTCTCGAACGATGTTCGATACCATGTCTCTAAGGCATGGTTCAACCCGAATGCAAAGTTCAGCCTCGAGTCAAGACAAATTGCATTTTAAACTACGTGTCTATTTGTATATACTAGCCTTATTATGTCGACCTTGAAATCAATTATCTACAACGTCATTTATGCTTCGGGATTGATCAAAATTTAAGACTCAGATAAGCGATAAATCAACCTTAAATTCGATCTTCTACAATGATAAATCTCATCATGTCGATCAAACCTTATCATTGTCAAAATGATCGACCCTAGGGTCTGTTAAATTAAAAGTCGACCTCTATGCGACTTTCTCCTTAAATTGTCGACCCCAGGGTCGACAACTTTTATATCTCCAAGTAGACCCTTTTCATGTGATGGTCTTATGCAGTTGATCTTGACCCTAAAAAAATGGAGGGGGGGGGGGGGTCGACCCTCAAAAAAATCCCCAAAAAAAATGACCTTAGGGTCTACTACGCCAAATATCGACCCTAGGTTCTACTGCATACCATAGGGTCTACTACGTCAAAAATCGACCCTAGGGTCTACTGCGTACCTTGGGGTCTACTACGTCAAAAATCGACCCTAGGGTCTACTACGTCAAAAATCGACCCTAGGATCTACTGCGTACCCTAGGGTCTACTATGTCAAAAATTGACCCTAGGGTCTACTGCGTACCCTGGGGTCTACTACGTCAAAAATCGACCCTAGGGTCTACTACGTCAAAAATCGACCCTAGGGTCTACTGCGTACCCTAGGGTCTACTATGTCAAAAATCGACCCTAGGGTCTACTACGTCAAAAATTGACCCTATGGTCTACTAAGCCAAATGTCGACCATAGGGTCTACTACGCCAAATGTCGACCTTAGGGTCTTAAAAGCATCAAGGTCAATCCTGTGTGCGTTGGGCAAACAATAGTGACTTATGACAAACAATATTAGATTTACGGTGTTCGATCTTACGGTTTGCTTTCAAAGCCTCGATCGTCCTACCTTACAGCTTGCGCTCAAAGTTTAGGCGTTTAACCTCTAGGTTATTTTATAACTTGGGTCGTTTAGCTTCATAGCCCATACTCGGGGCTTCGGTGTTCAATCTTACGGTTTGTTTTCAAAGCCTCGATCGTCCTGCCTTACAGCTTGCACTCAAAGCTTAGGCGTTCCACCTCCAGGTTATTTTATAACTTGGGTCGTTCAGCTTCATAGCCCATACTCAGGGCCTCGGTATTCGATCTTATGGTTTGCTTTCAAAGCCTCTATCGTCCTACCTTACAGCTTGCACTCAAAGCTTAGGCGTTCGACCTCCAAGTTATTTTATAACTTGAGTCGTTCAACTTCATAGCCTGTACTCGGGGCTTCGTTACGTGTTCAGTCTTACGATTTGCCTTCAAAGCCTTGACCATCTTACCTTGCAGCTTTCCTTCAGAGCTTCGGCGTCTTTTGTCCTTAAATATTTTATTTGCATTATGGTTCATTGTCCAGCTCCCATGCTTGAACCTAGACAATGAGGGGCTAACTGTAGTGGCTATTTTTTGTCAGCCCACTACGCTGGTCCATGAGGGTTAAATATTGTCGTTTAACCGAGTAACCTCATAAAGATTGGGTAATCTGAATTACTTTGAATTAGCCGTCCACATTACATAGAAGGGTTGACGTGATCAAACAAATGAGATCCTGCCTCAACTGCTCCCGTAATTTACGTGAACCCTAACACTATCTCTCTCTATAAAAGGAGATCTCCCTCCTCACTTGACGACCATGCTGAAATACCCACAAGTTTCACATCATATCCTAATTTCACTCAGCCACTCAGGCGATTCAACATCCAGGCTTATTCCCTATGTTTTTTCAAATTTGGACGACATTCTCTTGATTTCTAATAACTGGCTTAATTATTCAATTATTTCATATCTTATCGCTTTCCACTCTTTTTCTTTTTCTGACTTGAGTGTCGGAGGCCCAACGATCGTCACCCACCCGACGGTCTTTGGCTCATACGTTTTTTCTGATTTTGTTTTACAGATTGGCCGCTGCTCCGGACTGATACAATTAATTGCAGATTTTCGGATCTACACTAAGTAGTTGATAGCAGTATCGTCATGCTAACGAAATATGATTATCATGCTAATGAAATATTATCGTAATATTAATGAAAGTTTTCTCATATTGTTAACGAAATATTAAATTCTAAAAAGTAATTATAAATTCTAATTGGATGGAATAAACCATAATTCAGATGTAATAAATTCCAACAATCTAAAAAATAAAATTACATTCTAAAAAATAATTATAAACTATAATTGGATGAATAAATCATAATAGCAATATAAATATACGATGTTAGCATTATGATATTGTTTTGTCAGCACTGCGAATAAACTATGTTAGCATATGACAATTCATCATTAACATAAGGTATAAACCATGAATGGAAGAAGAAAACTCTAATTAATATATTCTAATTTGATGAAATAAACAATATATAATCATTAACTAGTAACTAAAACATAAAAAATAAATAAAAATAATAATTGTAAGCCCTCATTGAAATGTAATAAATCGTAATAACAATATAAGTATGTGTACTACGTTAACATTATGATAATCCTTCGTTAGCACAATGAATGCAGTATGTTAGCATATAACAATTGTTTCATTAGCATACGTTATATAATGCTAACGAACCATTATTAAAAGCTAACGAAAACATTTTCACGCTAGATACGAGTAAAAAATGTATATTTTGTATTTTTCGTCTATATTTATTTGCACAAACATATGCATGACTGATCTTGAATTAAAGAGGAAAAAAAGAGCTTTAATCTGATATATTATTTGTGTTGATCCGATTAGAAACGAGTGAGATATGATCGTTTAAAAATTTTAAGATTTTTTAAAAAAAGTGATAACATCAATTTTTTTTATAAGAATTGAACAACTATACCCCCGTCTCCTTCGTTTTTGTCTTGATTTTGACATTAAATCTCATTCGTTATATCATCTGGTTAAATGGTATAAGATGAATTCATAACTCTTACACCATAAAAATGTGCATTTTTGATCAACTCCCTATATATATATATTTTTTTTTTTCACTCAATTATTTTTTATTAATTATACTTTTTTTTTTCCTTCAGAAAAATTATCTGAACTTAACATTTCAAATTTACAATATTAAAACATGTATCTATAGAATGCAACACAAAAATACATATCAAATTTCAATGGCCCCAAAATATTAATTTGAGTTTCTATACAAAACTCAAGTGTGTGTATATGATATATGATTAATTGAAGATTTCCTATATACAACAAGTTGGGCCATTTTTTGTTTTACTTGTACTCAAAATTTGACCAACAAACGTTGAGATGATGAGTTGGTTCCATTAAAGTACAAGTTCTTAGCAAGTTGCGAATATCTATTTGGCATCTGTATATACATATATATGTCCTCACTCCTCATTAATAGTAAAAGTAAAATGCAATTTGCATTGTACTTGTGTGTGGGTCTTTCGTCTTTCTTTTTCATTCATATATTTACACTAAAATTATTAGCTACTTATATAATGGGGCCGACTCAAATGATCATATTGCAACTTACAACTTTTTTTGTCTTCTATTAATTATTAAATTCATTATATATCTTGGTCATACTCATATAGTCATCTGTATATGCACGTCGTATATACGTGAGTATGTATAAGCTTTAATATGAACTAAATTCAACTAGCAGTTTCTAAATATTTGCTTTCTAAGTTTAGTGCAATTTAATATTGATAACTCAAATAAACTTCAATTAATATATGTACAGTATTAACTATTTTTATCCAAACTTTTCTTGACCCAATTGTCATTAGCTTCCAAGTAAGTGCTTTTTGCCTGGCGCAATAAGTGGCTACCGTGTGAGAGTTTTAATACACACGTACATACAATTATATTAACCATTGACTTAAAAAATGCGATTTTAACAATTTTTTTAGGTGAGTATACTTAAATATCCTTTATTTAAAAAATAAAACAATTGTGCGGTGCACTATTAAAGTGCACGAATGCGATATAGACTATGTAACAGTATAAATTTACATTGCTACACGAGTTGGGGGTGTACAATTGATCGAGTATATTCGTACAACATTACAAATTTACATTGTTGCACGAATTGGATCCGGATGCACTATTGAGCGTAGTCGTGCAACAATACAAATTTATACTACTACGAGACTGTGGTTACACGACTGGGTGCAGTCATGTAGTAGTACAAATTTATATTATTGTACGACAAAGTGACATTTTGTTCAAGTGGTTATAAAAATATATATAACTTTTTTTTTAGCAAAATATATAACTTTTGAGTTAGTGAGCAGAGCAACTTTTTTTTTTTTTTAGTCAAAATGATTATTTAAAAAATTGTTTGTCTTCATCGGAAAATTAACATTAGTATCAATTATCCTTAAAGAAAAGTGATAATAACCGATCGAGTTTGATCTCTTTATATATAATTATTTGGCCAAATTACATTTTGGTACCTAAATTTTTGGCTCATACTCAAAAATAGCCCTTTTTTTTAAATTAATAAAACAGTATCCACTTTTTTAAAAAAAAAAAAATCTAATTTAACATTTGATTAATTTTTCAGCCCCAAAAAATCATATGTAATTAGTTGTATTTTAATATTTCTATCTCCGCAACTGCCTAAAAAAAATCACCCAATCAATTACATATATTATTTTGGGGCCATAAAAATTAATCAAATGTTAAATTTATAATTTTTTTTGAAAAAAGTAGGTACTATATTGTTAATTTTGAAAAAAATGAGGTCTTTTTGGAAAAGAGCTAAAAAACATAAGTCTCAAAGTGTAATATACCCTACTTCTTTTTTCTTTGATTGCATTTAAATTTGAAAATGGCTATATTGACGTTAGGGGAAGAAACGTAGTGAGGTGAGATTTTTTGATCGAAGTTAGAAGGAAGTTTCATGGAAATTAACTTTATAATTTGTTTCATGTCGCTGTGAAGAAAATGACACTTATGTTCTGGTAATTAGTTAAACCCATAGATCAGTTGGCTATACATAGATTATATTCTTTTTTATTGTATTCAATTTTATGTGTTTTTTTTATTAACTTCACATATAATATATGATATTGTACGTTACTGCAGTCTGTCGTCTGATATAATATATATATATATATATATATTAAATTGAAAAACAAAATATAGACTACTCGATCTATAGATCCTATCTTATCCATAAATTAATACGTTGCTTTTATATGATCCGATATTCTGCTTTTCTTTTCTTACTGTATACTTACACCTGCATCTCTATTCATCATAGAGAATATATGCTTCTCTTTATTTTTATTTTTTTGTGGATAAAAAGGTAAAAATCATTGAAAATGTGAGATATAATTGATATCTTTTTCCTTTTCATATTATAGACGATATATGTACACATTGATAAATGACATGTGATCGTATCGCCCCTTAAACAAAGAAAAAGAGAAAGAGAGAAATTAAGAAAGAAGAGTTGGGAAAGAAGAAAGGAAAAGAGAAGAGTAAATTTCACTTTTTATCCCATTAGAATATGGTCAAAACACTTTTAGTCTTAAAAGTTTTTTTTTTGTCCCAAAAAATATTTTTTCGACAAAAGATATTTTTCCGACAATTTTAGTCTCATAAGATAGTTTTCCGACAATTTTAGTCCCAAACTAACAGAGAAAGTTAACTGCCATTAAAGCCAAGGTCAAAACGCGTGAAATGATGGTTTTGTTGGGCATTTCTTTTGTATCTATTGATATGATTCAGTATTAGTGTTGAAATTACTTTGCACTTTTTTTGTTGGTATTTATTTTGATATTGTTGATGTGCTTAAGGATGCCATTTTTTTACCTTGATTTTATCTGTTGTTAACTTTCTTTGATAGTTTGAGATTAACATTATCAAAAAAATATCTTATGGGACTAAAATTGTCGAAAAAATATTTTATGCGATCAAAATTGTTGAAAAAATATCATTTAGAACCAAAAAAGTAACTTTTGCGACTAAAAGTGTCTTGACCTTATTCTAACAGGACCAAAAATGAAATTTACTCAGAAATAGAAGGAAGAAGATAACCCATGAGTTGAAAAATGAAGGAATTGAAATTATTAATGTTACTTGACATGATGAAATCTTAACCTTAGACAAATTATACTCCAATAAAATACGTAAATCTCTAGCTAGATCAATTTTATCTCTAGTAATAAACTAAGAAATATAGAAGGCCTTAATATATTTGGTGCGTATCATATATTGCTACATTTTATATGATTACAATTGAAATTAAAGAGTATCATATTATATTTTCATATAGTCGTTATGCAATAATTTAACGTTAACAGTGCAATGTAGCATCATTACTTTAAGAATGAGTAATTCTTATTGAATTTATGTTACAACTAACAAAAATGACGCGACAACTAGAAATCAACAACTATATGAGATAAATGAAATTGTGGTGCTCCTTTTCCTACAAGGTTGGGAATGATAAATATGGGATTAAACCCTAACTTTGAGTAGAATTTTGGTGTGGTCATTTCAAGGTCGTTTTGCTGGGTCCCATGTAAAAATTATTAAAATAATAATTTTAACTAATTTAATTATATTATGTAATTTTGCTTTAATTATTTTTAGTTTTAATTTGTGACTAATAAATTTATTATAAAAATAATTGTGAAATTTATAATATATATTTATTACATATATATTACATTATTTAATATTATATGAACAGTAGTTTTTATATCAACAATTATCAATTTATATGAACATTGGTAATTAAAATTACAAAATAAAATAAATATTTTAGAAAGTATTATTTTTTATGCATTTGGAGCAAATTATTAAAATTGCGAACACTTTGTATAGTGCTAACATCGCACCAAAACTAATATTTTTCTCTTGCGATTCATGAATTTTAATTTTATAATTTGTAATATATAACCATAACATACTTATCGTTAAATTAATATACAAACTATGAACTTCTAAAAAAAAAAAAAAACTATGAAACTATCATCTATAGTGTTTGTGAAATTATGAGGGTTGATTGTTAAGCATAATTATAACTAAATTTGCAAATTGCCATGTAGTAGTTTTGGGCGAGAAATTGCTGTTTTTGGCCACATATAGTGGCCTTGCTTGCTGAAATTAAGAGAGTTGCGTGACAACTGAAATATACATCAATTTCTTTTATTTCAGAAAGTCGGGTTAGATTTGAAATTTCGAAAATTTATTTTTTACTAGATTTATTAGATTATGTAAACGTTGTATATTAATATATATTTTTTGAAATGTCGGAATAGATGTATTACATTGTATACATGTTGAGTATCAATGTGTACTTTATGAAATGTGGGGATAGATTTTAGATTATGAAATGTCGTTATCACTATGGGAAATCGATTGCGTCAAGATGCCAGAGAAGGGTAATGAAGGTTGCTGCGGAGATAGCGGATGGTTCGGCTTGTCAAGAAGGTCTCTTGTTGGCTCGAGAATATTGGGGGAGAAAGATGGTCATTGAAACCGATCGTCAAGTTTCACACCAGCAGTTGAATAGTGAAGATGAGGATCTGTTAAATTAATCCTGATTAAAGTTTGACAATTTGAGTAAGTTACCTATAGTTGAGCTCGAAAAAATACTAATATTATGGCTCATTCTTTAGCTAAATTAGCTATTAACAATCCTGATTTTTTCTCTTTTACCAATGATATTCCGAATTTGATTATGTCCGCCGTCCTAATTGATTAACGAATTTCTATTTAATATATCATCTAGTTTCCCTCAAAGAAAAAAAGTAACAATATGTCCTTTTTTATGGGAATAAAAATTTTATTGACTGTGAACATCATGCACTGAAGTGTAATAAATTGTAAATTTTATATGAAGTTTAAAACTTGTGGGACCAAATTATAATTTACCGTAACTAAGTAGCACTAAATTAATTACATGTATATTATTATTACACGCGAACGTATGGGTGGCCAGTGGCCACAACGCCTAGTCCAGATACATAAATTCACATTTCTATATAACTGTGTTGATGCGTGTAGGATAATATCAGAGAGAGAGAGAGAGAGAGAGAGAGAGAGAGAGTCAAAGGAAGATGGAATTCTTTGAGAGAGAGCTAAAATCTTCAATTCGTTAGCGGTTTGGAACTTTTCCTTTATCTTTTCCAATCATCCTCTTTGTTATTAAGCTCTCTCATGTGTTCGATTTTCCGGTGATATTACAGTTTGTTTCTTCAATTCCGGCTACAATTGGGTTAGTCCAGCGGTGTCACCGTTTGATTTTCTCCTTAAAACTTTATAAAACTGCAATCTTTTAAGGGCTGGTAATGAGGCGGACAAAAGGGCCTTTTCAATACGATCGTATTTGATAATTTTCTTGGATTTTACGACAAAAAATATTATCTTTTTCACAATTTGGGCATCCTTGTCTAAGACTCTTTGAACTGTTGAAATTGAAGTCCTTGAGATTTATATTATCTATATGTATATGCATATATATTACCTTATCTAAGACTGGTTATAAATCTAAGTTGAATGTCGCGTCTTTCTTGAACTCAGATTATATTTGAACATTCTTTAAAACTCTTCAAAGATTTTTTGTAATGTGTTTGAAGGGACTAATTATTAAATTAAATCATTCGATGCTGGTTTAGCATTTAATACTCAAAGTTTTGATTTTCCTTTAGGGGAGTTTAATTGGATTGATTGGAAAGTTCTACATCGAATATTTGTTCTTTGTATTCTATCTCTGTTTTCAATTCGTTGATTCTATTTATAACCAAGTACATTCCCTCTGGACCTGTACTGTTCGTTGTCTTGAAGAAGAGAAAGAGAAGGGGGGAATGGCTCTTTCTTTCACTAGATTATCATGGTTGTGGTTGGGTGGGAAGGATAAAGAGCAAGTCTCAAATGGTTCAGTGATAAATTCAATAAATTCTTTGGGGGAATGGGGCTTAGGGTTGAGAGGAGAGGCTGAAAATCTGAAGTTCTATTCGATGAAGAGGGATGATGGAAGAATGGGGTCATCAAGCTCGAATAGAAAATCGAAGAGGAAATGGAAAAGTAGGGAGGAGAGGAGCAGAATGATTGATAAAGAGTATGATGTGGTGTTGGTGCCATCAGATGGGGTTGGTTTATCAGGGTCTGAATCCGAGGACTCGGATTGGTCCATCGGGTGGATGGAGCCCCACGCTCCTGATTTCCAGAGCGATGATGAGGGAGACAACAGTTTTGCTGTGTTGGTCCCTTGCTATAGGCATGAGGATGTATTGGAGGAGAACTTGGGCGCTGTTAAGGATCATCTTCTAAATGGTTATTCTGCTGGTATGGACAGATTGGATGCTTTTCAATGGCCTTGTTAAATTTCCTAAATTGTTGTTTCAAATAATGTGATGATGTTAGTTCATATGGAAATGATCATGTTTGGCTTGCGAATTCGTGTTGAACATGAGCTTATTTGGTCTGTAAATGCTCTGTGTTTTGGTGCATTTGGATTTATCACATGCTCTGTGCTCTGCTCTAGGAACCAAACTAGATTGGGCTTTGTATAACCAAACAATGTCTTATGATTGCTTATGTTTTGAAAATCTTGTTGGCTGATGAATCAATTGTTTCTATGCTATTTTCAAGCTTTTAAGCTGTTCTATATCATTGATTATTATGAAGATTATGATTGAAATCATATTTTAATGTTCCGTTGTCTGTGCTCTGCAAACGGATGAATCACATGCTTAGCTTAGGAATAGCCAAAAACTGACATTTCTTAGTCTTGTGGAAAGCAAGTTCTTCCCCTCTTTTGGTTGAGATGCAAGAATTAAAAGTATAGATGCTGCACAGTGATCACAAAATCTGATTTAGTTTCATATATTTCTTGAAATTTCTCATAAGCAGTTCCAATTAGGCGTGCTCTAGGATCTATTGTTTGCCTTTTCCGTACCATCATACCTTGACATGGTCATACTCATATATGCATTCTTAACTCGATCATGTTCAAAATCTAAGTGAGAATTTTCACATGTTCACTTCAGCAAAATGTGATGAACTGTCTCAACTATTGTAAATTGGTATTCCTGCTTCACGGTCAAATTTTTTTTGGGCAGGTGGTAGAGAATACATGGAACAGTGGCTTTCCTCTCTCCAAAATTCTTGAGCTGCCCCGTTGCTCAGCTGTGCTATTTACTTCCAAATTTTGCCATCATTGAATAGAAAATCAAACTCTACATTCTATAATTCCATGTTGCTGGATATCCGTGGAGACGGTATTGGTGCTGAACTTTCAGCAAAGTTCGCACTTACTCTATGACAACGCGATGGAAGAACCCTAGCTGAACACCGCGTTGTGTTAGGCTTATGTCGACCATGGCTGGTTAAAACTTAAGACATAATGTTGCTGATTGGTAATGTAAAGATCACCATTGTAAATATGCTAAAAATGTTCAACCTTTATATTCTCTTATGTAAATAAAGTCTGCACATATTTGTTTCATTGCCTGAATTTCTCCCAATGACATATCATCATGATTTACTGGAATTATTGCAACCTCTTTTCACCTTTACTATCAATCAGGGCAAAAAATATAAAGATACAAAATCATTGAGAAACAGGTGGTCCTAACCGTATGCTCTGTTTTCAGAAGAAGTGCAGGTTTTTTGGACAAGAGCTCCAAAACATAGAATGATTGGTGGAAATTTGAGTTTTTGTTCTGATATTTGCAGCCTTGAAATCAGATGCTGATCATGTGACCTTTGCTATTTCTGGATAAGAATTAACAAGTGATTTAAGAATAGTGGTTTTTGTGATGTGTCTATTTCCCCAATTATCATGTTAGTATTCCTAAAAGACCCCACTGCCCCTAATTTGAGTTTGCATTCAAAGGCTCACAATGAATGCAAATAATGAAAGGCTATTATTGTCTATCCTCATTCCTTCTTTTGAGTCCTAACCCCAAGATTAGTATAAACATAAAAGGGGTCTTGTATCAGGTCGTCTGATCAGTTAAAATATATTTGATAGTACTCGTACTCGGATTTAAACTCCATCAAAATTACAAATGCTGTAGCAAAAATACATAGCCATTTTCTAAGATTTGGAGCATAAACAAAAGAGATGTGTCTATGTTAATGTTAGGGAAATTCTACCACGCGTGCTCACGTAGTGTGTCACGTGTTTCAATAGATCTAATGTGACACTTTAATGTGTCATATCGAAGTGTCACATTAAGTCTATTATGACAGAGGACACACTACGTCATTACGCGTGATAGAATTTCCCGTTAATGTTAATGTTAATGTTAATGTCAATGTCATATATTAGTAGTGATGATGATTGCTAAGTGATTGGTCTTGTAATGATTGCCCATTAAAAATATGATTTGAAAGATTTAAAATTTGTTGGCCCCATCTAACATTGTTATCAATTTGCTATGATTGTTTCAAATATTTCATTGGCATTTCCTCCTTAGGGATTTCTCCATTTGATATTATCACAAGATAAAAACAGTGGGAGCACACCATCTTCAAAATTTCATCTCTAGGAAAATATAATATTATTTCCTCTGAAAATTATTACAGCCAAATTTTGATGCAATTTCTTCTTTGTTGGGATTGGACCCAATAAATAGTGTACGTTTCAAAGTCCATTAGATTGTGCAACTATAGGAATTAAAATTTAATTACAAGGATAGCCATCAACTCAACATGAATAAGAAGTCATTTTCTCTTGGACCCACTTGTGTCATTGAACTGTTTTCTAAAATAGTACATTTAAATTTACTTAAAAGTTGTTCGATCTCAAGAATTTTCTAGATAAAAACATACTACTTAAAAGTTAAAATTTGGAAAAAAAAAATAAAAATAAAAAATGAATATTCAAAGTGGGGGTGGATCCAATTGCAGCATCTCAAATTTGACTAAATACATATGTTCAAGTGCAAGGAAGCTGAATTAGACCATAGATGATAGATCTTTTTTTTTTTTTTTTTTTTGTGAGTAAATCTTTACTCATGTGTAATAATTTACAAATCATATATTTTTATTGCTTCTATGGAATTGATACAATTTGGATGTTCTACAAAGGTGACCGTCTGGAACACCTACAAATAAATAAAAGAAGAAAATGTTAAAGTAGGCACCAAAGAATAACAAAATCTTTTTTTGCGGTATTTTGTATAAAATACATATATATTTTTTAGCAAATATTAACCCGTTAAGGGTGTCAAGGGGTTAATGGATTCGTGTTTGCCGAAAAAAATAAATTGTCACCTTTTTTACTAGAAAATTATTTTGCTATCTTATTTTGGCTGCAAAGATCTGTTTCTAAATCAATCAAGCCCATAAATTTATTTCGGTTTTTTTCTTATTGTAGTTTATATATTTATGATCAAAGTTACTTATTTATAATTGATCTGCTCTGGACAAGTTTTAGTCAAGTGGAAGTTAAGTAGTTTAAATAAAAAAAGAGTATATAGCTTTGGATTTTATTATTTAAAGTTTTATTTATTATCTATCAACGGGACAAGTTTCAAGATGAAGTTGAGTAATTATCAGTGTTGTAAAAGGCGGTCTAGGCGGCCTGTTACCTTGTCGATTTTCACTAGGCGGAGTGTGTTAGGCGGTAGACGGTGCTGGGCGTCCCCAGACGGCAATTGGTGAATTTTTTTTTTTTTTTTCAGTTTTAATTGTTTTCTCATTTTTTTTAATCGTGGCTTGGATGATTTCAATGTTTGAACTTTGAATGTTATTGTTCTTCGAATTTTGAATATTGATCTTTGAATGTTGTTTTTTTCACTTTTAGATAATTATTACTTTGAATGTTCTTTTATATAGATTTTTGAATGATTTTACTTTGAATACTTTATTCGAAATGTCATGTGTTTATGAACTCGTAAATGAAAATTGTAAAATTTATATGTTAAAAATAAATAAATTAATTGAAAATTAAAAATCGCCTAGATTTCGCCTAGGCGAGCCTAGTCAGTCTAGGCACTAGGTCCCCATTGGCCGCCCGTCTAGCGTCTAACGTCTTTTGCAATCTTGGTAATTATATTGGAAAAGAAAAGCTAAAAATTTAAAGGATTAAATTATGTTTCTATACCTTGATCGATTGACGATTGGGGCAAGGAGGTATTTTGTTGATAAATATATTAGAGAGTTGCTATTTGCACTATTATTTTTACTCTTTAAACTATAAATAAAGAAAATGAAAATAATTTTGAACTTACTTAAATATCCTTTACTTAAAAAGAAAAAAGTCAAAGTTGTTCGAAAATGAAATTGCGAACTCACCATATTTGTTTGAAATTTAATTTTCTTATAGGTAGGATTTTTAAAATATAGTATCGTTCGAAAATCCATTTCTGAATGAACTCCATGAATTTTTATTTAACGTTCGAAAACAGAATTTTAAACATATCCAGCTGTTCGAAAACACGAGTTCGAATAAGACGCGAATTTTTATTTTAATTTTTTTTATTAGCAAGAGTATTTAGGTAAATTTATAATTAATAAAATAAAATAAAAAAATTATTATGGTGACACACAAATAATATCTAATTCAAATTGTCAAAACCTAATTCTAAGAATTCCAAATTGGCAAATCCTTTATCCCGTCGCTGCTCGGCTCTCGCGGTGTGAATGAGCTAAGTGTTCACCGCCGCTGACCGCCTGCAACACACAACAACTCAGTGTCATCATCGACCACTTGACCGTCGCAGTAGCAAGATGTCATCGCTCTCCATTTTGAAGCAACACCAACTCTTCGCTCCCATGTTTAGCAACAACATGTAGCATATTGGTCCTGAAAAATCGTAGAAATGGACGCCACGAGGGTTGGAATTAAGAAACGGGGTGATCTGATTAACAAAATATCAACAGAAGACTCAGAACAACTAAACATTCCTTATAATACATATATTTGTCCAAAATACCAAGGTCGAAGTTCTTAATGTTTAACAAAATAATATCATAAGTGTGGAAGCTCAATTCTTGATAGAATACTTAACAAAAAGAGACAACGAGAACTAGATAAATAACAAAAGCCCATTTCTCAGAATCATCACGTCTACGCTCCAGCCTACTGACCTGAAAATATTTAAAAAAATTTGGGTTGAGTACTAATGTACTCAGTGGGTAAATTTTCACAATTTAAGTTATGCAAATTATTTTCTAAAAGTAATCTATCTGTATCCATGTATGTAGTGAATCTTAGGATGTTTTAAAGTTGGAAGCATCCTAAGTTCACCAAAATATATTATCGTGAAGCGTTAAGAGTATAACTAGTCACTGCCCACAACCCCCACTACATCACCAACGCATAAAGTTTATGAGTATAACCAATGATTATAACTATTCATTTTAGTCTTTCAATAAGGAATATGACATAATGAATAATGCATGCAATACTGTAGCTACTCACATTGACACAACGCTGGTTTATGAGACTCCGACATACAACATGTAAATATTTAACACAAATAATTACATATGCAATTTTAACAAAGCAGAGCTTAATAACCCGAAAGATACAATTTGCAAAGACATAATAGTCCACCTGATAGATTTCAAACCTATAGGTAATCTAGTCTTATTGAAGAGGATTTCGACCTCGTCTAATGCTTCTTAACCTACAACATTAACTAGATTCTAATTAATAAAGCTCGACTCACCTAACAATTTATAACTAACTACTATAATAGCCTTCATTTGAAGGTTTTCCTTATATTTGTGTCTAAATAAACTATTCAGGGGTCATGAAATGATGCACCGAATCAGTAGTGCACTGAAATTAGAACAAGTCAAACCTTTTGTAATAACATGAAAGTGTATTTGACTTCAACAAGTGATAGATGGTCACTATTTTATTAGCAGTAAAAACAATCGCAACTATACAGTGCAATTATAATATGTAGTGAGCAAAAGTATCGTATCCACATGGATTGTAATGCAAATAACAATGTGAAACTAAAACATAGACATCTCATTAATATCTAGACATTCAAATAGAATAGGGAACATGTCAATAAATACTTTAAAAGAAAGAACATAATTAACTTAAATAAAATAATTAATGAAAATATATAATGGATTCTAGAGGAGACTTCATACAATGGCTTTTAGGACAGATTTATTGACTACTTAACTTTATTTAATTTATCAATGGTGGAAAATCACTTAACTGTTATTAGACTGTTTTCTCGAACATATATCATAGCATAGAAATAATAAACATGTACTTCACTGCGGTCGGTTCTTCACACACGCCATTAGTCACAATCAAGTACCTTTTAAATTCCCATGTAATACTTATTCACTTAGTCGGTTCTTCCAAGCATCATATAAAATAATTAACTTATTTTATCCCATTAATTAATCAGTCACGACTAGAATCTTTCAATTAATTAATTTGCACATATATGCTACTGCAGTCAACATATCCATGAGAAATCCCAACTAGAAAACCAAATATCCAATGATAATCGGAAAATATATATCAATAAATCAAACCATGAAATCCAATGTACTTACAAACCAAAGAATCCAATAAAATAATTATCTAGACATAATTAAATAAAATGAATAAAACATGAACACGGTAAATAAAATAATGTTCAACACAATCAAGAACCTGGAGTCTTCAGTCTTGACGTAGCCTCCAGAATCTCCGTTGTGCCTCTATAATTATGTTTACCTTGGTATGTCTTATCTTCTCTATTGTATAATATTTTTTTACGCCTATTTTCTAATGAGTAGAGAGTGTATTTATAGTATTGGAGGGAACCTTAGGGTTAAAACAAAGCCCAAAGCTGTGAAAAGCCTCAAAAATTTGGTGTAGGATCCGTTTGGGCTGACTGGGGACGCGTTGGGTCGACCCAAGTGGTGGGTCGAGTGACTAGGTCGACCCGTAGGTCGACTCGGCGCGTGTAGGCTTCACTAAAATGGTCCATTTTCACTCGTTTCTCGTCCGATTGAGCCGATTCAACTTGTACAATGCTCCTAACTTGATTCTACATATTTCTAAGCTCTTAAATAACCCATTTGGATTATGTTGAATTATTTTCATCAATTTTAGTGGGCTTGCCTCTTTAAATACGGTACAAGAGCCCAATTGATCCCTCCTTTAGCTCTCAAAGCACATACCTGATCATTTTGCACCAAATAATCATCAAATTCATCACTATTACTGCAAAACTCACAAATACATCAAAACCCCCAAATTATAACATAATGAGCACAAAAACTATGAAAATCACACAACTTATCAACTTAAACATCATCAATTCATATCCAAAAGTTGTATAAAATACACAGCTGTCAATAGACCAATGGATAGGAACTAATTTTAATTGTAGAGAAAGAATGGTAGAATTAGATAACTTTTATGGATGAAGGGAGCTATTCTAAGTTACAATCAAATTTAATATTAAATCAGATTGCAAACGGTTTCACCCACCTTTTGATTTTCCAAATAATCTCAAAACATCAGGCAACCTGTACGTTAGCAGCCCCTTCAATATTTAAAAACCATCATTTAGCCCCAAAATCTGAGAATAAGAGCTCATAGTTCTCGTTTATCTGTCATTGGCTTTTCCTTAAATTAGAAAACTTCTTATAGGTTAATCAAATTAATTATAAAAGATGCTTCAATTTATTCAAAAGAATTCATCACAACTACTTTCATACTCACGCACTCACAATCTCAACATCTCATACTTTATCCCATTTTTATGTCAATTCAATAAGTTAAATAAAGAATTGAAAAGAAAAAGATTACAACTAACCCACTCCATTAATAACATATAAGAAAAAAAATGAAATATGTAATCCCAGATTATTTTCGATAACCCATTTCATAAATTTGGTGAGCACTTTAGCATTTTAGTTCTATATTTTCACATGCAATTTCAAACACTATTTCTTAATATCCATAAAGTTTAGAATCTAGATTTATCGACACAATCATCATCTCTTTATCCCAAATTTCAATACAATTTATTTACTTATTTTCCATTAAATTTGCAAAAATGAAAACTCCCACCAAAATAGAAGTTAAAAATAGAGAATAGGAGCTCACAAGAAAAACTTCAGTTTGATGACAAATCTCAAAGAAGAAGATGATCACAAATTTCCACCACTATCCCCATCGATTAACCGAGTGCAAGAGAAGAGATGAAAGATAAATAAAGAGAAGAAGATTGTGTCTTGTTGTGAACGAAAATAAGTCAAGAGAGAGATATATGAATAGTAAATTGAATAATTTAGGTGATGACAAGTGGAACCCCATGTGTCTTATCCTCAAAATGACACCTTAAAATCATTCAGGCTTACATTACTGGGCCTAAATTTTGATTATTTCCCATCTATTCTTGGCAGCTAACAATATTGACCCACTAAAATAATTATGGCACACTTCAAAATGTTGGTTTAAAAAAAATTAAAAATACTACAATACTTATTCCAACTATAAGATTTATATTCCCAATTAAATTTAGATAATAAAAAATTTTGGAGTATTACACAACAACTTTTCCTTATTACTTGACACACCGTCGTTTTGTGTGCAAAATTATATCCGTGGACAAAGCCCGACATATGCTTAAATTTGCTCTCAGAGGCTAGTATAGCACCCAAAGGCAAATATCATCCCACGAGGAGTGTTTAACCTTTCTATCTTCTTTGTAACTTTTCGAGGATTTGTTTGGAATTACTATCATTAATTCGTCACTGCATACTTCAAACTAAACATACAATTAAATAATAAAACGGGATTAAACAATATAAAAGATATGTTCAAGTCAAACATGAGTTCGGTTTTGGTAGATGCAAGCAATCATGGACACAACCACATATGTACCTTGATTTGACCGGCTAGTTATAGGGAACAGTTATGGGCGACTTACACCCCTCAATCCCTTCTTACTGTTTACGTTAAGAGCGATACGGACAACGACTCTTAGTCCCTAACTACCCAAGACCCAAAGAAGAGACGCATACAGAGGGTTTGCAAAGGCAGCATCATTAAATCGGAGAGACCCAACACTAGAACATGGGTACATCCTTGGTATGCCCACCAGATCTACCTATACTTCATTCTCCAAGCTTTGATGCATGTTTTATCACTTAGTGGCTCATAAGGGTACGATCGCCCTTACTTCCACCCTGACTTACATAAACAATAGTTCAATTAAGAGTGGCCAACTACCTAACCTTGTCATTGTCATGTCATCGTTCTTCCCAGAATGAAATTGAGAATCAATTCAAAGTAAATTAAGAACACTAAACCTCATGCATATTTTCTACCTCGACCTATTCAAAAATTTGACTTGAACATGAATTATTTAGCTAGAAAACATATTAATAAACAAATCAAAATTAAGTAAATAATGCATAGTAAAAGAAAGACAAACTAGATTAACGACTGGAACCAACTCCAGTTTGGGCAAAAACAGCTACGTGCACTAGTCGAGGGCAAACCGCCGACTGCTGTGTAGAATATTCACGAGCTAAAATGTAGAAAACTAAATGCGGAAATGTAAGTGATATCCAGTGTGTTTGTAACTGAAATAAAGAACAGTATTTATAGTTGTTAATCAGCCACATCTTGGCCCAGCCCAGCCCACGCAGGGGCATGATGTTAGTTGGCGAAGACCACTTCAACACAACGGTCATGCTTGCTGAATTCTAGGGACTCTACTCCATGTCTTCTCTTTCCTTATCTCTTATTTCCTCTCTCCTCTATCTCCTTTCCTCTTTCCTCTTCTGAACTGATCACCCACTTATTTCGGAATTGCTACTTACGTGGATCCATGTTGTTTGAGTAGAGGTGGTTACTGAACTTTCGGGCTAAATCCGCAATAAACTTTCAAGGCTTCAGTGTTCTCTTTATGCCCTCAGTAGAGTCAACATCATGGTTATGCGCTTAATGGATCCAAACGTGCCATTCTCTCCTCTGTCACACTATATCCCTAACAAGACTCTATATACAACTAAAAGAACTAAAAATGAGTAAAAAGATAACGTAAAAGACACGAATTTGAGTCTGCATCATACCCACACACTTGGACTATACTTGTCCTCAAGTATGACTGTAATTTAGAACTAAAAAAAATAAATTACAGCCTCAAAAGAAAAACAAAATAAGCATACAAGCAGAGGTTTGATAATGGACATAAAGAGGTCTAGACATGATATTGGTGTTTGGAATTAAAAATGCACATGGTCCCATTAGATAACTGATAAGTGGGATTCACCCTGCTCACTTTCACTCTGTGTATGTGTGGGGACATGTTTACACTCAGAATTTCAATAATCAAAATAGATCATATTGTTTGTATAAGACCTAAGTTAAATAACCACATTAATCAACAACCATGCTCATCAAAAGATCTTATTTAAGTTATAATGGGGCATACGGTGCAAAGGTAGAAAGAATTTGGACATAGCTTCAGATAAGCAGATATGGCATATTCAGAACTGACACCCGTTGTGCTCCTCTTCAGAAAATTGTGCATAGCAGATGTTATCAGTAACATGCAGAGCATATATTTTTTTTATTTTTTTCCTAGCAGAAAAACTTCACAAAACTTTTTCATATTTCTTTTTCTTTTTCTGCTGATCTTTCTTTTCTTATTTGAGCGACAGATTTGCCCTGTTTCTAGTCATGCTTTTATTTTGGCCTTTATCATGCTATCATTTTTAGAGCTATGCAAATATTCCTAACCCATATTCAAATTACTCTTTAAAGAGAGATTTAAACACAAGGGCTAGAAAACAAATCAATCAAGCTCAATCATGGCAACAAATGGACGTATTTTTATATAGTCGTGGCCAATAAAGAAAAGAATTACTTTAATCATCTAAGCATGCTTTCAATTAGTGGTCTGTTTCACAGAGGGTAAAGGCAAACACAGGTCTAATTTTAGTTACATAATCTTAATCTCACAAAAGAAAAAATAGCAGATGAACTGCAATCTCAAAACTCGCAAGTTTTTTCTCATCTTCATCTACCATTCTCATATGCAGGTTTAACTCCAAAAACCAATTAATCATATCAGACCCTATTATGTACCAACTAACTATGCTTGTGACACAACAACAGACAAGGGCAACTCCACCCACACACTTGCTTGACAGTGTGTCTTTGAGGGCACAGTCAATGTCTGAGTGGTGTTTGCCTGCAACAAAAAGAAACAAGAAAGGAACAGAAAAGACCAACATATTTACAGATTAATACTAAAATGAACCTACTAACAAAGAAGGATATAGTGTTCAGGGGAAGGTCGGGTACTCTAACCCGTATGTTTCCAGCAATTTCTTTAAGGCCTTCTCCATTCGGTCTACCTTTTTGCTCAGCTCCTATAAGTCCTCAGCAGGGATATCGTCTTCCTTGGCATCTTCATCAGTCCTATCAAAGGTGGATGTGCTCAGATTTGACTCCGATAAGAGAGAATGAGAGGTTATCTTGACCAACTTCGACTAACTTCCATCGCTTCAAGCGATTCAGGTCGAAGTATTCAATTAGTTCATAGGGAGAGGATTAAAGACCTATTGTGACACATCGAAGTGTCACATTAGGACTATTGTAGCAAATGACACACTACGTCCTCATGCGACATCGAATTTTCCGTTAAAAAGAAGGCATAGTTCATCACTTCACTGGCAAAGAAAACATGGAATTTTTTTGGCAAAAATTGGCTTCCAATTGGTTTTCACACTGAAATAGAACTAACGACTTCAGTTTTTGTTAGGTTCGGACTAGAACCTTATCAGTTTCGGCTTCCATCCATCTTGATTCGGTTTTAGTATACTTCGATTTTCCAGTTTTGATTTGGTACGGTTCGATTTGAACCGATTGCACAACTTAAATATTGCAGTCAATTAAGTTTAATTTGAATAAATATGGCTGCAATTTGAACAGTAATTGAAAATATCTCAAATATAATAGAGAAGGACTTTCACGCACACGTTCCACGGGCCGTTTTTTTTCGATTTTCTATTTTTTCCTTTTGTTTTGTTTTTTTTTTCAAAAATTTTATACCATAAAATAAAATTAGTGAATCCTAAAATTAAAGTGAATTGATTTAATTTATTTAAAATAAATATAAATTTATACCCTAAAATAAAATTAATAAACTCTAAAAACACAAAATAAACTCCTAAGAAAATCTTAAAAAACACAAAATAAACTCCCTAAAAAATCCTAAAAACACAAAATAAAGCCATAAAATATCCAAAATAAACCTCTAAAAAACACCAAAATAACCCCTAAAAAACACAATAAACCCATAAAAAACCCTAAAAAATACAAAATAAACTCCTATAAAAACCATGAACTCTGAAAACTATGAAGCCTAAAAAAAACTCTGATCTCCTAAACTCTAAACATTGATTAGAATGGAAAAAATCACAATTTGAGCTAAATAAACTAGTATAAATAAGATAACTATCAAATGCCTTACTTTTTAATGATACAAATAATACTTTTCAAATTTTGAGTGATAGTTTTTAGTGTTACAATTGATACTGATTTTGCTGGATTTTTTTTTCTGGGTTGACCCACGTTTTTACCCGACCCATCTGAAGTAAAACTTATTTACACCTAGTGCATGGAAGTGCTTGTGAATATATTATGTCGGGGTGTTATTATTATTCAATATTCATATTTGAATTGCATTGAACATTTTGAAAGTGAAGAAAATTACATAAAAAACACTTGTATATAGATATACAATTTTTACTCTCTCTCTCTCTCTCATTGTAGATAAAGAAATTTTAAATATTATATATAATATTTTTATTGATTTTTATGTATTTATTTAGTTTTGGATTCTTATTAAACTCAAAAGTAGATAAAATATTTAAATAATAAAGAATATCAAGTTTTTTTGACAACAAGTAAACATTTATTAAAAGATATAAATCAATTTTCAACCTACAACTATAAATAGAGACCTTCGTAGCACTTGAAAATCACGCCGGAAGTCAGAATTGAAGAGCTCAAGAAGTTGAAGGAAAAGTTTCTATAAAGTTCTCCCCTGCATTCAAGGTGTCCATCGACCTATGATACTCGGACTCACCGTTTTGGGCCGCACACCCATGTCGACACGACACGACACGGGTGCTAACACGGGACACGGCAGTTTCATTACTATAGTATAGCAGACGCGATTTTTAACTTTTTTTCAAGCGGAATCTCTGAAACTTGAGCGGCTAATGTTTCGCTGTGAAAAAGTGAAATGGAGAAGTAGAAAGATAAAGGAGAAAGAAGAAGCGATTCTAATTCATTCTTATCCGCCGCTACGCCGCATCTGTTGACTAGGGAGGGATAGAGAAACTATTATTTAATTTAGGGTCTGTCGACTAGGGAGGGAGAGAGAAACTATTATTTAATTTAGGGTTTATTAATTTAGGGTGAGTGAATGTGGGCTAGACTTATTAAATTCATTGTAACGGGCCAACCTTTTAACTTTTACCCTTTTCAACTTCTAGACATATACCGACGTTGCATATATTATATATAGAACAGAAACTCGTTGACACACTACACAAAATAGAAACTCCTTCAGTAACAGCAAAATATTGGACCCTTTTCGGCCGTGTCCCCGTACCCATATCTAAATTTTGGACCCTTTTCGGCCGTGTCCAAGTATCCTAGATTTCATAGGTTAAGGGGTCGGACACCAAGATATGTACCCATGTTCGACACCCGTACCCGAATCCGAGTAACATAGGATTCAAGTTGTTCTTCATCGGAATCATCTCGAATCTAATTCAAGTTGTCTTTCATCGGAATCATCTCGAATTCAGTCTGATCTGGAATCAAGATTATCAACCAGATGGCGTTATAAAGTTCCGATATCTCAAATCCAATGTTTAATCCAGAATCAAGGCGTTGGCCCCCGTTAACGTTATCAAATTCAAACAAATCCGAAAAGATCAAAGAGGCAAATTTACTCTTAAGATTTCAAGTTAAGATTTCAAGAGACCATTTGAAGATCAAATTTTGAAGAAAAGAATCGGCTATAAAGTTCCGATACCTCAAATCCAACGTTCAATCCAGAATGAAGGCATCGGCCCTCGGTTGACATTATCAAATTCAAATAAGTCTGTAAAGAATAAAGAAGCAAATTTACTCAAATCCAACGTTCAATCCGAAATGAAGGCGACGAACCCCGATTGACATTATCAAATTCAAATAAGTTCGAAAGATTAAAGAGGCAAATTTAGTCTGAAGATTTTAAGAAACCGTTTAAAGACCAAATTTTGAAAAAAAAAAAAGAATTGCAAGAAGAACAGAGATTGACTTCATATAAATATTTGTGTTACACTCATAATTATACAAAACTAATCGAGTTACAATTGACGTTAATGGTGTAGTGGCAATCAGTGGCGGATCCAGAATTTTTTCTCTGGGGGGCGACATTTATGGTTGAAGAATCATTATTTTATAGTTTTGAGTTTACGTACATGACATATTGACGTATAAAGAATAATGAGAGATCAACTATCAACCTTGCATTAAGTCATACGTGTATTAGCAAAACAATATTATTTTTAACGTGCTATTTTTCTATTTTCTAGAGTTGATGACACACCTGTATTTTTTCATTTTCCTTTCATTCTCCTAATTTTTAATAATACAAATTAATATTAATGAACTCTTAAATTTAAAGGATTTTTTTTAATAATATGTAACATTTAAAAATCATAACTTCAATTAGAAACTCCCAATTTTTCATTTTTATTATAAACAATAAAATTCATAATTTAATATTTAAAGAAACAATCTCAACTAATAAGATAACTAGCACATAACACAATAATTGAGCAAATAACCATTAATAATAATATAAGAATAATTATTGAAATCAAAAAAAAAAATCTTTCGACAAATTAAGAAAGTTTAGAATTTTCTAAATGCTCAAAAAACAAAATCTTATACTTAAAAGATGAAAGAAACATTTTTTTTTTTCAAACTTTTAATAAAATTACATTCTAAATAAAAAGTGAGTGGAGATTTTTTATATATATTAAATTGTGTGGGACTCATACATTAACTTTTTGACTCTCTCTCCTCCAAACCCTTCTCCTTCTCCATTGTTCACCCCAACACAGCAACACAGTAGCAGTAGCATCCGACCATCTCCGTCAAAGTTAGAGAAGGTATATATATATATATATATATATATATATATATATATATATAAAATCGGTAGGGGGAGACAAGTGCCCCTTCCTGACCCTTTTGGATCTGCCACTGGTGGCAATTCAAGGAAATTTGAGTATCAATGCATGTGGATGGTTTTTTTTTTTTTTTACTTTACGTTGGTTTATATCTCACTTTATGTGTTAGTTATGGGATTTCCTTGTTTGTGTATAGTAAAATAAGCCATTTTTTCTTTATTAAGTTGACATCGAGACTTTTTACAATTAACATTATACAAAATCCATCCAAGTAGTAATGGTTGAAAGTACCCGCATTTACCTTCAAAACACTTATATTGCCCACTTTTTATACAAAATCAAGAAATACTTAAGTCCAGTGTAATTGTCCAAAAACATATTTGAAGCAATTTGATGGAATTCTTATACATGTTATACTTAGTTTGTGTAGCACCCCGATAATTTATTTCGTTGCTCAAGCATGCATATATATTTATATATAATAATGTTACGTTCCTATAAGTCGCGCCTAGTAATATTTTCATAATTTTAATTTTTTTGTTATGATATTTTTTATTATTATTAGTTCAATTTAATTTAAGTTGGATCCTATATTTCATTCTTGGTTATATGTGGCCCAAATATTGTAAATGTTATTTCTCAAAGCCCAAAACTCAAGCATGTTAAAGCCCATTATCTTGTATAGTGAGAATGAAGGCCTCTGCCTCTTACCGCCTCAATGTCACCAGTAGAGAACCCTAAACCTAACTTGCCACCATTAAATCCGGGATTCCCTCTTAGAATTTTGCAAGACTTTGGAAAGATAATCAAACCAAATACAACATTCCCAAAATAAATTTCTGAATCCTAGTATAAATAGGGGTCTCCTCCTCATAACAAATCACACCAAACATTTGGAGCTTCTCCTCTTGAATCTTCGAATTCTACTCTCCTCTGAGGTTCCTAGGTACACTTCTTCTTTTTCTTTTATTTCACCCGGTCTCTATAAATTTTTGATTGTCTGGTTTTCTTTATTTGAGTTGGCTTTCGGTTCTAAGATAGAGTGAGAGACAGTAAACCTTTTATTTGAGTGGGTCAACTCTGGAGAAAAGTTTTGAGGATGCGTGTCTAATGTTGAGAGAAAACTTTACTGTGCCTCATACCCTTTTTGAAAGTTGCAATTCATATTACATATATGTCACACTCTCACACACAGTATATATATATATACATTTATATCTTAGTTGTTTTACTTAACACACGCACCCCTATGCACATGACTAAATTATATACATTATATCACCAAACACACACACACGTAAACATATATATGTATCTTATATATATATATACACACATAATTTCCCCACACTGCCATATGATTATATATATGTATATATCTATATTTTCAACTTCTGACCTATATGTATATATATTATATTATATCCTATCATATATTAAATGTGTGTATATATATATATATTCACATCCATATCTATATTATATATATAAACGGCACACCCACATATATAATATATATATACACACACACACGCGCACACACATATATATATACCTATATCTATGTTATATATAAATGACACACACATATGTAATATATATATATATATATATATATATAAGTGCACTCACACACTTACCTATATATATATTTTCTATTTATATCTTTTCTTCTACAATACATATTATAAGTTTAATGTTATGCTTTTGAGCATTTAAGTAATTTAATATTATGTTAATTAATTATTATTATAACTATTATGCTAGGCGGCGTGCTTGGACAATATTAATACATTATTTTCCAAATCCAATAGACGGTTAAGGTGGGGATTCTCTCGGAGAATAAATACGAACTCTTATCCTTATTATGCTTATATATGCAGTGTGTAGGTAGACATACGGGTCATATGGGCCTTCGGGCTATCGCTATGGGCTTACGGGCTATTACTATATTTAACCTACGGATTATATGCTATGTTGGCCTACGGGCTCTATGATATGATATGATATGGCCTGTTTTTCTTACTATTATATTTGTATAATTTGTATAATTGAGTTACCCCATTGAGTTAATAGCACCCATCCAAAAGCTTTTTATATTCTCAGGTTAAGGATGTTCGGGCGGTGTGACGGAGACGAAGTGATGGAATAAACACTATATTTAATAATTTAAGCATTTTATTTTTCCGCTGCAATAAACTCTAAATTTATGTTTCTTTTATTTTGAACAAACTTTTGGAAATATTATTTGATATTCTATCATTTTATTACTTTAATAAATCTATGAAAATTTTGAGACGTCATAGTTATATATATAAGCGCACTCACACACTTACCTATATTATATTTTCTGTTTATATCATTTTCTTCTACAATACATATTATAAATTTAATGTTATGATTTTGAGCATTTAAGTAATTTAATATTATGTTAATTATTATTATTATGCTAGGCGGCGCGCTTGGACACTATTAATACATTATTTTCCAAATCCAATAGACAGTTAAGGTAGGGATTCTCTTGGAGAATAAATACAAACTCTTATCCTTATTATGCTTATATATGCGTTGTGTAGGTAGACCTACGGGTCATATGGGCCTTCGGGCTATCGCTATGGGCTTACGGGCTATTACTATGTTTAACCTACGGGTTATATATATGCTATGTTGGCCTACAGACTCTATATATGATATGCTATACTATGGCCTGTTTTTCTTACTGTTATATTTGTATAATTTGAATAATTGAGTTACCCCATTGAGTTAATAGCACTCACCCCAAAGCTATTTATATTCTCAGGTTAAGGATGTTCGGGCGGTGTGACGGAGACGAAGTGATAGAATAAAGACTATCTTTAATAATTTAAGCATTTTATTTTTCCGCTGCAATAAACTCTAAATTTATGTTTCTTTTATTTCGAACAAACTTTTGGAAGTATTATTTGATATTCTATCATTTTATTACTTTAATAAATCTATGGAAATTTTGAGACATCATAGTTGGTATCAGAGCGAGTCTAAATTTCTGTAGACTTGCTAAAAAAATTATTTATAAAAAAAATTCCATCACCACGTCCGCCGTGTCGCTCCAAGTAAAGGTAAACATTTATGATTCATGATATTATCTCTAAATACATGCATAATTTTGTCCTTGAATTTAAAATTTAAATTTGTGGATAGATGGATATGTTTGCTAACCGTCCTAGAGCAAAGAGAACCAGATTTGTGACCTGAGAGGAAAGGTTGTGGCTGGATTTTAAGGAATACAAGTGGGCTGAGTCAATTGCAGTGGAAAGGAACCTCCTGAGGATGCTTAGGATATGGGAGGAGCTAAAGGAAGAGGGCAGAGCATGGAGGTCACTAGAAGCTGGCCACAAGATGGTGCACTCGTTGCCAAACCTCCTTAAAGAGGACGGAAGAAATTTCTTCAAGGATCATCTAGACTACACGCCAGGAATAGGAAAGATATGTCACATTGAAAAATTCATAGGCGTGCTCCTCACGTATTGGGAGTGTTTGGTGAATGGACATGGACCACAGGAAGATGTTGACGTGCAAATGAGCTCTAACAAAGTGCAAAGCCCTAACGAAGCCAATAATGTGCTCGTTAACATCAGTGATTAGATAATTTAGATGTCTATTCTATTTAAATAGTTTAATGTGTTTGTTCTTTTGTTTGCAAAAACTCTTATTTGATTAAGGAAATAATAAGTTTTTTATTGGTGTCCCTTACCTCCTTTGCTATCTGTAAATCAATAAATAGGAAAGATATGGCTAACAAACGCCGCAACGTTCGAGCTGATAGTGAGGAAACTTAATCAGACAATGACAATGCAAGATGGGCTCCTCGCAACCGGCCAACCTTTGTGCAAGAGCTAGCGGAAGCATTGAAGCAAGCCATACTCTAAAATGGCACTCCACCAAGGAACTTGGGAAATGCCATGGTCAAGCAATTCAGCCAGATGGCCCCACCTAAGCTAAAGGGGAATGAAGGACCACTGGATACTGAGGAATGGATCTTCGAGCTTGAACGAATCTTCGAGCATCCGGACTACACTGATGCAGACAAGGTATTTTGTGCCATTTTTCAACTGATTGGAGATGCGGGGCATTGGTGGCAGAGTGTGGCATGAGTGATGATTCCCGAGTGTCGACAAAATCTCACGGGGGCTGCATTTAAGGATATGATGTTGGGAAAGTTTTTCCCGAGATCTTACCGGAAACAGAAAGAGCTGAAGTTGGTAAATTTACAACAAGGAAGCATGACCGTCTTCGAATACGAGAGAAAGTTTAATCAACTTTCTCGATATGCTCCACACATAGTGGACACTGAAGCAAAAAAGGCAAGCAACTTTGAGTACGGACTGCGCCCAGAGATTGGCGGAATTTTGGCAGCCCAAGGTACGCCTGCGACGTATTCAGAGGTGGTTGAATGAGCTTAAGCTATGGCTACCCGCTTGAACCTGGAGAATGGCAACCCCAATCCTCCAAACAAGAAGAGACAGTGGGGGAACAATACAAGAGGGAGAAATGTTCAACCAGAAAAGAAGCCCCGACCAGTAGAAAGCTCCAACAACAGGCCGATGCCAAATGACAATCCAAATCCTCCAAAAGGCAAACCTTTTTGTCCACAGTGTCAGAAACACCATAATGGAGAGTGCTTCTTGGGGAAGAATGTTTTCTATTGGTGCCACCAGCCAGGACATATGGTACCAAACTGTCCTCGACATCAATAAGGGAAAGTTCAGAGAGGAGGTAATGCTCGTGCCTTCGCTATGCGTCAAGGAGAGAACCCGAGTGAGCCCAACACTATGTCAGGTATTCTACCAGTTCTTAAAGTGTCTGCTCTAGTACTTTTTGATTCCGGTGCTTCACATTCTTTTATATTCAAAAGCTTTTATGAGAAGACTGGTATTGTATGTCATGAAAAGACTAACCCATTAAGGATAAGCATTCCCTCGGGAGAAACCATGGAAGCTAATTATGTTACTCGAGGAGTGAAGATGGAGATCAAGGATAGAAACCTAGATCCAGAACTATTCATTTTGGAGATGCAAGAATTTGATGTGATTCTTGGCATGGATTGGTTAAGCCGTAACCATACAGTCATCAAGTGTCGAGAAAGAGAGGTGATATTTCAGAATCCTGGAGGAGATCCATTTGCATTCTGTGGGAGCAAAGTGAAACCTCCTCTGTGTATCATGTCAGCAATGAAAGCAGTCAAGTTGTTGAAGAAGAAGAATTGCCAAGCATTTTTGGTGAATATCGTTAGCACAGAGCCAGCAGAATTAAAGATGGAGGACATACCAGTGGTTAGAGAATATCCAGATGTATTTTCGGAGGATGTAGACAGTATTCCATCAGCGAGACAAGTGGAATTCACCATTGAGTTGGCACCTGGAGCAGCGCCACTGTCCAAAGCACCTTACCGTATGGCCCCGATGGAATTACAAGAGCTGAAAGTCCAATTACAAGAATTGTTGGATAAAGGCCTCATCCGACCAAGTGTCTCACCGTGGGGAGCACCAGTGTTGTTTGTTAAGAAGAAGGATAGAACAATGAGGATGCGCATCGATTATCGAGAACTTAACAAGCTCTCCATAAAGAACAAGTACCCGTTGCCAAGAATTGAGGACCTGTTCGATCAATTAAAGAGAGCTGGAGTCTTTTCAAAGATATATTTAAGATTGGGATACCACCAACTGAGAGTCAAGGAAGGATACATCGAGAAAATATCTTTTCAAACAAGGTACGAGCATTACGAGTTCACCGTGATACCTTTCGCTTTATCAAACGCACCTGCTATTTTCATGGACCTGATGAATCGAGTATTTCAGTAATATTTGGATAAGTTTGTGATTGTCTTCATCGACGATATCTTGGTGTATTCAAAGAATCACAGTCAGCATGAAGAGCATCTGCGGTTGGTGCTAGAAACATTGCTGAAGGAGAATCTTTATGCAAAGTTCAAAAAATGTGAGTTTGGGATTGACCGAGTTGAATTTCTCGGGCATGTAATGACGGCACAAGGGATTGAGGTAGACCCAGCCAAGGTGGAAACTGTGAAGAATTGGAGCACGCCAAAATCTGCAAGTGAGATCTAAAGTTTTTTAGGTTTGGCGGGCTACTATCGATGTTTCATTGAGGAATTATCGAAAATAGCTGGTCCTTTGACCCAGCTGACAAGGAAGGGAGCTAAGTTTGAGTGGAATGAATATTGTGAGAAGAGTTTCCAAAAGCTAAAGCAACGACTCACAACAGCACCAATTTTGATCGTTCCGGACGGCACTGAAGGATTCGTAATTTACAGTGATGCCTCCAAACAAGGTTTGGGATGCGTGTTGATGCAACATGGGAAGGTTGTTGCCTATGCTTCAAGGCAACTTAAAGTGCATGAGAAGAATTACCCGATTCATGACTTGGAGTTAGCAGCTGTTGTGCATGCATTAAAGATTTGGCGTCATTACTTGTATGGAGCCAAGTGCGAGATTTATTCAGATCACAAGAGTCTCAAATATCTTTTCACACAAAAGGAGTTGAACATGAGGCAAAGGAGATGGTTAGAGCTCGTGAAGGACTATGAATGCACCATTCACTACCACCCCGACAAAGTAAATATTGTAGCTGTCGCTCTTAGCAGAATTAAAACAAGCAATAAAACGAGTAAATGCAAATAACAATGATGATATCAAGATTGAGGAAAAGATTATGATACGAGCATTAGGGTGTGGATTCTCTAATTAGTTTCTCATTAAACTTGTTTCAAGTTGGTTATATTGATCCCAAACATACAATAGGCCCCTCAACTGGTTTAACTTCAATTACTGTCACCGTCTATCCATTAAACCTCTATCCACTATATCATATGAGCAAGATCAATATATTAGGCTTACGAACCCAATTCACCTAACGTTGAAGGAACCTAGGTCGGGATTTAGAATCTCCTCTCGGTCTCATCTAAAGCCTAGCAATGCTAAGTGGTGATCAAGCACTCAACATAAACAAGCAAAATTCTAACAACAACAACCAACCATCACAAGCATAATTCAAAACAAAATCGATCCTCCACCCCCTATTGGAGAGATTAGCCCATAACCATGCTCAAAACAAACAAATATCATAAAACTACAGCATCTCATAATCAAATGAAAATATCATAAACTCCTACAATATTTGTTATCCTTCATAAGTTTGGAACAAACCCCCACAAATAATCCAAGAACTAGAAAGAAACTACTGAAAGAAAACCTCCGAACGAGCCTAGCTTCCTCGGATAGCTCAAAGTCAATTTCTTCTCGCCTCTTCTTCCTCTTCCTTAGCTTGCTTCCCTCTTGTCTTTCTCTTCTCCTTTCTTCTTAAATGATGATGATGATGGTAGAGAATGGTGTAGAGAATGGTGAGGATGGTGGTGTGTGTGTGTGTAGAGAAAAGAAAAATAGAGAATGGAGAAGATGAGGTATGGTGAGTGGGTGAACGAAGGAATGGTTGATGGATTGAGGTGTGTGTCTCTAGATATCCCCCAAAATCTAAAATGAAGATATGAGAGATAGAGAGAGAATCGATTGAGAGAGAGATGGAGAGAGAAAGAAGAGAGAGAAAAGGTAATGGGTATGGGGGTGAGGTGAGAAAGAAAGGTGATGAGATGGGTGATGATGGGCTAGCATTAAATGAGAGAGATTTGGGAGATTTAGTGAGGGATTGGAGGCCAAAAAGTCCAAAAAGTAAACTTAGGAAAATTATTCCCTATGTCCTATTACTTAGATTAGGTTGGCCAAAAGTCTCATATCCACATGCAAAATGAGGGAGGTTGAAGGAAGTGTCCCCTTGTGCAAAATAGTGAAGAAAGACGAAAGGTGAGTGCAAGTTGACAACGATCGGGATGAAATAGGGCGTCCCGCGCGCCGGCAGGACAGCGCGCGCTCGCAGGGTGTAGGGGTGCACGCGCCCGTGGGAGGATGCGCGCTCGTGAGGCGCCTTCCGTCGAGAGCACCCTCGCGCGGCTGCGGAGCTATGTAGCGCGGCCGCTCAGATCGCGCGGTCGCGTGGTTCATGGCCAATTCTTCCGGGTTCATCTCTTCCGGTCTCATCCTCGCTCCTTGCCACCTTAATACCTAAAAATTAAGTTTTTGCAGACAAAAGCTCAAATTTTTCACAACTTGACATATTTCACCATGAGAGCAACAAGTGAAGATAATCACACGAAATCGACAAATAAATAACTAGAGGTACTAGAGAATAACTTATAAAACATGCAAAATCATACAATAAAACAACACAAATAAACACCAAACAACTCCCCCACACTTAGCTCTTTGCTTGTCCTTAAGCAAACAAGAGATTTAAAAATATGAATCAAGAAGGAAATATTCGCAAGGCAATCATGCAATTGGAAATTGTTTCATGGTTCCCACTCAAACCTTTATCAACAAGAAAATGAACTTAATTATCAAATTAGGTGAGTTGCTTGCCCTTTCAAGACTAAGAAGACATAAAAGACTCAATTCAATTGAAATCAATTCCCCACGAATCACTTCCACATTTATTAGAACAACAAAATATCAACAACAATAGAGAATGCAACATAGGACAAAGGTCATTAGGTGAAATCATCGAGCTTAGTTGAGCTTCCTAATGTGGTTTCCCATACTCATCATGCAACACGTGAATGGATTGACACACACATGAGAGGAGTAGAATCCGGAATGCAACCCCATTTATTTAAACAAATTTTTGGGGTGTGGATCAAAATTCACAAGGTAAAATCATAGGGAGAAAATCCCTAGTGTCCTTGTGTGGTTTCCCATACTCATAGTTGAATAAATCAACTAGAGGAGTAGAGATCCTTATTGCCCCTTTCTTTTTTATTTTTCTCATTTTTTTTATCATAACAAAAATAGGAAAAAATGATTAAAGGGATAATTCTTCATGAAAAGAGGCCCAACATGCTTCTTAATCTTTAAAGGGCAAGACCCCACAACACCAATTATCAAAATATGATCAACATCATAATTTATGCTCAAGAGTGAAACCACGAAACCAATTCATTCATCATGATCGACTTGAAAATAATTCCTTGAAGATTCATATCCAAAATTTTTCAATTTTGACAATTGGACAAAACAAGATACTAAGTGGGAGAATCACAACAAAACTAACAACTAACACAACTAACATCAACACCATAATCATCGTAATTCAACACAGTGAATTCTAACAAAAACTTCACGTAAACAACATAATCCACAACTAAGACAAAAACATAATGAGCTCACCCCCCAACACTTAAAGCATGCATTGTCCTCAATGTATTAAAAATAATATGCAATAAAAATAAAGGGGAGAGAAAACATCATAATGTGTAGAAGACCGGCAACAGGCGCTGGTTCCTACAAAACAACACGGCAGATACTACCAACGAACAACAAACATAGTAAACTGAAACCAATAAAACATGTACACAAACATAAAAATACACAAGAAAAACACAAAACAACTTCACTACTGCGGTGGATCATAAGGTGGTGGAGGAGGCTGCAGGTAAGGATAAGAGATCGTCCAGTTGCTACAGCTTTCTTCCAGGGCCGACATCCTCTTGTCGTGCTCGTCAAGGCGACTGTAGATATTTTGCCTCATTTCCCCAAAATCATGGCGTAGGGAACCCAGCTCTTGGTGAAATTTACCCATCGAGACATCAAACCGCTCCTGAAATTGCCCCATCATGGTGGTGTAGGTCCACTGGAATTGGCCCATAGACGTATCAAAATGCTACCGAAACTGTCTCATGGTGTCGGTATAATTCTGCTGAAGGCTCTGCTGGAATTGGCCTATTGACGTATCAAAGTGGTCCTAAAAGGACCTCTAATCGGCCTGCGGCATCTGATACCCATGCCGGGGCATCGTCGAGGGATAAGACGGTGGCTGGAAGTGGGCTTTGCCTTCTTGCTCATTCTCTTCTTCTTCTTGGTCTTCCTCTTGCTCCTCGTCATTCTCTTCATCACTCTGCTCTTCATCATCGTCATCATCATGTGGAGCCGAGGATGAGCCGGCTTCCCTGTCACGTCTAAGGGCCACAAACTTAGCATTCATAAGCTTAGAGACATAGGGCCGGTCAGTGTGGGGAACCAATCTCTTCGCATCAAGTACCAGCTAGGCTCGTTTGAGCTCGTCCACGGTGATCAGAAATTTCTTGACCTTGCTCTGTCCTTCAGGGATAGGACCTTTGTCAGGAATCAATCCAAGCTTAACAGCAAGAGCGGTGATGAAAGCATAGAAAGAGGGGTGCTGCTTTGAACGCCTCGTCATCTGCTGGATGGCTGTCCAAATGAAATAAGACGAGCAGACCTTAGTGTTATGAAGGGCACACCAAAGAAGATACACCTCCGTGGCGTTAACCTTGTTGGCTTGTTCTTTTCCCGAAATGGAGTATACGAGGAACTTGTGCATGATGGAAAGGGCAGGGTCCCTTATAAAGCCGGTAGATGTCCCCTGAGGATCCCAATTGTTGAAGCCAATAAGCTCTTGCCAGCCGACAGCTGTGTTGAAGTCGGTTGGCCTATCTTTTGGCCCAGTTGGTGAAAACCCGAAGTAGGTTTTCATTCTAGCCAATGTTACTTCAAACTCCTCTCCAAGCATGCGAAAAGTGATTTTTGAATTTCGGGAATCAAGCTTGAAGGTTACCAAAAACTCAAGGCACAAAGGGTTAAAGTCAACATACTTCAACTTCGCAAATTTATCCAAGGTTAACACTTCAAATATTTCTCAACTTTACTATCAATCTTTAATGACTTCAACAAATTCCAATCAAGGTAACGAGAGGGGTAATATGATATTCATTGAAAGCTTGGTAACGGTTACCTTCCCGGTGGCTATTGATTCGGAATGGGCAATTATAAAGCTCTTGGAGATTCTCTTTATCATCATGGTGGGAGGAAGATGCATTATTTATCCTTGGCGGCATTGTGAGTTTGTGAGCAAGGTGAAGTGGGCTGGAGTCGAGGAAGGGTGCTCGGGACGGAGACACGGGCATGAGCGGAGCAATGGTGCGCGGGTAGGCAGCACGCGACCGCGGGGACTGCGCAGTCGTGGGAGCTGTGCGGGAGACAGGGACGTGCGGCCGTGGGACTTCACGCGGTCGCGGGACTTGGTGAGCAGCGGAGAGAAAGCTGCTGCGGCGGCGTGAGGTGGTGCTTGAGAATAATGGCGGTGAAAGGGGCACAGGCTAGAAGGGGACGGGTACGTGGGCGCGGAGGAAAGACGCGGTCGCGGTGACGAGAATGGTGATGTATGGGTGTGACGTGGGGAGAGTCTTCTCAACTGTAATTTTATGGAATATGGTTGGTGGGAGAGAAGAGGGGAGCTTTGGGGAGTGATAAAGAGGAAGGAAGGGCTCAAAAACAGCGCAAGGGTTGAGTGAAAGTAGGGTTCCAAAAGAGTGGTCCCCTTTTATAGGGAGGAGCCCGCACGATAGTGGGGCCTTGCGCGACCGCAGGACTGGACGAGGCGCGCGCCCGCGGAGCCGTGCACGCTCGCAGGGTCCTATTTTGCAGAAAATTGGCCGCGTGCCTGCGGGGCTTGCGCGCTCGCGCGGGGGATTCGCCGAGAGGTATGTTGCGCGACCGGGGCCTGGTACTTAGCCAAAATTCGCCTTCTTGCTCCAGCAACACTCCATCTTTTGCCTCTATGAAACAAACACCAAAAACACAACAAGAAACGTAACACACAACATAAGCAAAAAATGAAACGACAAACACATAAAAATGAGAAAATCATGGATTGCATCCCATGCAGCGCTCATTTTAATGTCTCGAGCGAGACATGGCCTCCGGGGTAGCTAGGTGGAATTTTTGAGCTTGAAAATCTCGATGTCGACTTCTCGGGGTCGTCCTTCAAAGTACGGCTTAACTCAGTGACCATTCACTTGGAATGTAGTGGTTTTCATCAGATTTTTCAAGGTCACCACACCATATAGAAATACTTCTTCAATGACGAATGGGCCATTCCATTGGGATTTGAGTTTTCCGGAAAAAAGTCTTAAATGAGTGTTGAAAATGAGTACTTTCATCCCCGGGGTGAGCTCCTTCTTGAAAATGCGATTATCGTGAAGCTTTTTCACCTTGTCTTTGTAGATCTTTGCATTATCATAAGCTCCATTCCTCAATTCATCGAGGTCGGTCAATTGTAAAGCTCGCTCCTTTCCTGCACAAGTTAGATCAAAATTCACCGCCTTAAGGGCCCAATAGGCCTTGTGCTCAATCTCAACGGGGAGATGGCACGCTTTTCCATACATAAGGCGGTAAGGGCTCATTCACAAGATCGTCTTGTAAGCCGTCCGGTATGCCCAAAGAGCATCGGTTAGCTTTGTAGACCAATCCTTCCTCGTCACATTCACGGTCTTCTTCAAAATGTTTTGGATTTGCTTGTTGCTCGTCTCAACTTGACCGGAAGTTTGAGGGTGGTATGGACTAGCCACTTTGTGAGTCACACCATTCTTCTTCATCAATTTCTCAAAAAGCTTTTTGGTGAAGTGCGTTCCACCATCCCTTATGATTGCTCGAAGGAATCCAAACCTACTCAAAATATGCTCCTGCACAAACTTGATAACCACATTAGCGTCACAAGACCTAGTGGGGATTGCTTCAATCCACTTCGACACATAATCGACCGTTAATAAGATATACTCAAAACCAAATGAGTTAGGAAATGGTCCCATAAAATCAATACCCCAAACATCAAAAATTTCAACCACAAAGTTGACATTCAAAGGCATTTCATTTCTTCTCCATATATTGCCAAGTCTTTGGCACTTATCACATGAAAGACAATAAACATAAGCATCCTTAAAAATGGAAGGCCAATACAAACCAGATTGCAAGATTTTCTGAGCCGTCTTTTACCCTCCAAAGTGGCCACCACAATGAGAAGCGTGGCAAAAGGCCAAGACATCGGTTTGTTCCTCCTTCGGGACACATCTTCGGATCACCTCGTCTTTTCCTAAGTGAAAAAGATATGGATCATCCCAAAAGTAGTACCTACACATTGCCAAAAATCTTTTCCTTTTTTGAAAGGTAAGGTTAGGTCTCAGTTTATCACAAGCAAGATAATTAACAATGTCGGCATATCAAGGAGAGGAATTAAGTTCAAGAGCATGCTCATATGGAAATGAATCACAATCAACACCCTTCTAATGCGATAAATCAAAATTTTCATCAATGGGGAGGCGAGATAGATGGTTCGCTACCACATTTTCACACCCCTTTCTATCTTTGATTTCCACATCAAATTCTTGCACAAGCAAAATCCACTTAATGAGTCTAGGTTTGGCTTGGGGTTTGGTCAACAAATGCCTAAGATCCGCATGATCACTATGCACAATCACTTTAGAACCTAAGATGTAGGATCTAAATTTATCTAATGAAAACACAACAGCTAGCAATTCCTTTTCGGTGGTGGTGTAATTTACTTGAGCACTATTCAATGTGAGGCTAGCATAGTAAATTACACGAAGAATTTTATCAATACGTTGACCCAAAACGGCACCCACGGTGGAATTTGATGCATCACACATGATTTCAAAAGGCAAAGACCAATCAGGGGGAACGACAATGGGTGCGGTGATCAATTTCTCCTTAAGAGTATTAAAAGCATGCAAACATTTTTCATCAAACTCAAAAGGAACATCTTGAGCAAGTAAATGTCATAGAGGTTGGCTAATTTTGGAGAAGTCTTTAATAAACTGACGGTAAAAACCGGCATGGCCTAAAAAACTTCTAACACCTTTAACATTGATGGGTGGAAGCAATTTTTCAATTACATCAACCTTAGCCTTGTCTACACTCATTCCTTCTTTTGAAACAACATGACCGAGGACTATGCTGCTAGTAACCATAAAATGACTCTTTTTCCAACTAAGAGTAAGGCTACTTTCAATGCATCTTTTTAGAACAAGTTCTAACTTATTTAAACAAACGGAAAACAAAGACCTAAAGACGGAAAAATCATCCATGAATACTTCAATGAAATCACCAATCATTTCAGAAAAGATAGAAAACATACACCTTTGAAATGTGTCCGGTGCATTGCATAGTCCAAACGGCATTCTCTGACACGCCAAAGTGCCAAATGAGCATGTAAACGCGGTCTTGGCTTGGTACTCCGACGCTATGGCCACTTGAAAATAACCCGATAAACCATCAAGAAAACAATAAAAACTATGCCCGACCAATTTATCAAGAATTTGATCAATGAAAGGAAGGGAAAAATGGTCTTTTCGAGTAGCCGCATTGAGCTTTCGGTAGTCAATGCACATTCTCCATCCGGTGGTGGTCCGAGTAGTCACATGCTCTCCTTTGTCGTTCTCCACCCCACCGTGATTCCTCCTTTCTTGGGCACCACATGGACCGGGCTCACCTATTCACTATCGGCTATAGGATAGATGATTCCTTCCGCTAGGAGCTTGAGAATCTCCTTCTTGATGACCTCCATCAACACGGGATTGAGCCGCATTTGTCCTTCTTTAACCGGATTGGCCCCTTCCTCAAGTACAATTCGATGTATGCATGTTGAGGGGCTAATGCCTTTGATGTTGGAAAGGTTCTATCCAATTGCTTGCTTGTTTCTCTTAAGTACGGCTACCAAGAGATCTTCTTCTTCTTTCTTAAGCCCGGAAAAGATGATCACGGGCTTCTTTCTTCTTCATCAAGATAAACATATTTGAGATGAGATAGGAGCTCCTTGAGCTCAAGCTCGGGAGTGAGTTTCACTTCCTCTTCGGTCGAGGCAAGAACTTCCATCAAGCTTACTCCTTCCTCTAGCAAAATTTCCATCTCTTCGGCATCCAACTCATCTTCCCCACACTTGAGATAAGCTTCTTCCATAGCAAGTTCCTCGGACAAGGCTTCACTCCTCCAATGGGAGCCTATTTCCTGCAAGAAAACCTCCTCGGCCAAGGCATCAATAGTGTCTATAAAAGAGAAATTTTCCTCAAATGAGGAGATGGGAATGGCTTTGTTTTCATGAACGGAAAAAGACACGGTTTCTCCTAACACCGACATTTTTAGAGTTCCATTTTTGACATCAATCAAGGTGTTTGTTGTAGCCATGAAAGGTCTACCTAGGAGAAGTGTGTGCTCTTTACTCGTTTCTTGTACATCACCCACATCCAACACAATAAAATCAATCGGGATAATCAATCCATCCACCTTCACTAGAATGTCCTCTATGATTCCCCTAGGGTATCTCACGGACCTATCCACCAATTGAAGACACATTCTAGTAGGTTTCAAATTACCTAACTCTAGTTGTTTATAAATAGAGTAAGGCATCAAATTAATTCCGGCTCCTAAGTCTAGCATACCACATGCTTCTTTACCATTTCCCAAGGTAATTTTAAGAGTAAAATTACCTGGATCACGGAGCTTCGGTGGTATTTGTTGTTGTAGGATCATACTTGCCACTTCGGATACCACAATCTTCTCGTCCTCCGCAAACTTTCTCTTCTTGGAGGATAGTTCTTTGAAGAATTTGACATAGGCCGACACATTGCGGATGACGTCGAGGAGCAGAAGGTTGACATTCACCTTTGATAAGAGCTTGTAGAACTCTTGGAATTGGGTGTCTTGCTTCTCATTCCTCAACCGGTTTGGAAATGGGATTGGATGATTGTAGGGATTAGTGGCCTTGTAGAGTGTGGGCTTCTTCACTTCTTCATTTTCTTTTTCGGGCTCCTTTTGTTGTTGTTGAGGAGCCTCCTCTTCTTTCTCAATCTCTTCGGTTGGGCTCGGTTATCCAACCTTGTTATCAATCACCTTGCCCCCTCTAAGGATGGTGATGGCTTGAGCTTGCTCCGTTTGGCTTGGCAACTTTCCCGGCTTGGCTTTCTTGGCCAACTCTCCAACGGTCTCGGCTATTTACCCCACTTGGGTCTCGATCCTCTTCACAGATGCTTCTATGGATAAATCTTTGTTGGGTGGCTTGAATGAAGGATTGCAAGGTGTCTTGCAATGTCGGCTGAGGTGGTTGGTTTGGTTGGGTCGGATATTGTTGCGGCCTTGGATAGGGTGGAGCTTGGCCACCTCCGGCTTGTTGAGGTGGTGCCGGTTGTTGTGGTGGTTGTTGAGGTTGCCTCCAAGAAAAATTTGGATGGTTCCTCCATCCCGGATTGTATGATTGAGAGTACGGGTTGTAAGGTTGACGGGGTTGGAATCCTTGAAGAGCATGAATGCTCTTCTTCACTTAACTCCGGCTCGATCGATTTTTGACAAACATTGGCCCCGTGGCCATACTCTCCATATATACCGCAAGTTTCAATGGTCCTGGCTTGTTGAGGTGGTCTCTCGAAAGTCCGAAGCATCTCTACTTGTCAACTCCGCTAGTTGCCTCGTCACATCATAACTAGGGTTGGCTTCATTCACGGAAGCTCTCTTCCCCCTAGCACTCTTTTGTTGAGAAGTCGTGGCCATCATCTTATAGATATTTGAGACTTCTTCAGCAGTCAGGCCTCCAATATCTCCTCTCGAGGCATTATCCACCGTGTATTGAAAATTTTAAAAAAGCCGGTCATAGAAGAATTGGTTGAGCAACTCGGATGCGAGGTACTGGTGCGGGCATTATTGTTGGAGAACTCTAAATCGATCCCAAGCTTCATGAAATGCTTTACCCGGAGATTGGGTAAAGGTGACAATTTGAGCTCTCAAGTCTTGGGTCTTTTGATTGGAGTAGTACTTGTCTATAAACTTCTCGTAAATGGCACTCCAATTGGCCAAGGAATTGGCCGGGAGTGACATGAACCACGTCTTGGCTCGATCCTTCAAGGTGTAAGGGAAACACCTCATCTTCAATTGGTCATCGTTCAAACCTTATAGAGGAAAGGTTTGAACAATGGCATAGAACTCTCGGATGAAGTTCAACGCATCTTCGGTCGGCATCCCATAGAATGAGGAAAGTTGGCTAAAGTGGATGTTCTTCAACTCGTAGTTCCTTGCGGCCTCTCCAAGAACTATGCATGATGTCGATGCCCCAATCATGGGACGAGCGAAATCCATCATATTCCTAGCCGCATTAGCATTGGCGTTGTCGGGGTTGAGTTGGTGACCTTCCATCTCTTCTTCCCAAGAAAACACGTCGAATCTCCTTGGTCTATGGATATTATCAAACACGGGGGCTAATCTCCGATTGAGACTTCATCTCTCTAGTATAAAAAACCAAAAATACAAAGGATATCACGCGCACCTATGGAACGAGAGTTGAAAGCGTACAACACACGAAAGTAAAACAAATGCCAACTACACAAAACAACACAAAAAGCACAAACACTAAACAAATACAAAGTCACGAATACAAACACAAGCACGAAAGCAATTATAGCATAAAAAGACAACATGCCTAAAGCTTCCCCGACAATGGTGCCAAAATTTGTTAGGTCCAAATTTGTTTTCCGGTATAGACTCAACACGTAAAAACTACTTGGAACCAAACCTGCAATTGGACGGGGTCAATCATACAGGTGATGAGCTAACCCGAGTCGATCTCACAAGGAAGACTTTGTGTGGGCAATTGTCTTAAGGCTATGCATGCAACGTGCTAGAACGACAAAAATAAAACCTAAACATGCTAAACATAGATTTGATGGTGATTTAAACTAAGAATTAAAACAAGCAATAAAACGAGTAAATATAAATAACAATGATGATATCAAGATTGAGGAAAAGATTATGGTATGAGCATTAGGGTGTGGATTTTCTCATTGGTTTCTCATTAAACTTGTTTCAAGTTGGTTATATTGATCTCAAACATACAATATGCCCGTCAACTGATTTAATTTTAATTATTATCACCGTCTATCCATTAAACCTCTATCCGCTATATCATACGAGCAAGATCAATTTATTAGGCTTATGAACCCAATTCACCTAACGTTGAAGGAACCTAGGTCGGGATTTAGAATCTCCTCTCGGTCTCATCTAAAACCTAGCAATGCCAAGTGGTGATCAAGCACTTAACATAAACAAGCAAAATTCCAACAACAATAACCAACCATCATAAGCATAATTCAAAACCAAATCGATCCTCCACCCCCTAATGGAGAGATTAGCCCATAACCATGCTAAAAACAAGCAAATATCGTAAAAGTACGTCATCTCATAATCAAATGAAAATAGCATAAACTCCTACAATATTTGTTATCCTTCATAAGTTTGGGACAAACCCCCACAAATAATCTAAGAACTAGAAAGAAACTACTGAAAGAAAACTTCCGAACGAGCCTAGCTTCTTCGAATAGCTCGAAGTTGATTTCTTCTCGCCTCTTCTTCCTCTTCCTTAGCTTGCTTCCCTCTTGTCTTTCTCTTCTCCTTTCCTCTTAAATGATGGTGATGATGGTAGAGAATGGTGTAGAGAATGGTGAGGATGGTGGTGTGTGTATGTGTAGAGAAAAGAAAAATAGAGAATGGAGAAGATGAAGTATGGTGAGTGGGTGAATGAAGGAATGGTTGATGGATTGGGGTGTGTGTCTCTAGATATCCCCCAAAATCTAAAATGAAGATATGGGAGATAGAGAGAGAATTGATTGAGAGAGAGATGGAGAGAGAAAGAAGAGAGAGAAAAGGTGATGGGTATGGGGGTGAGGTGAGAAAGAAAGGTGATGAGATGAGTGATGATGGGCTAGCATTAAATGAGAGAGATTTGGGAGATTTAGTGAGGGATTGGAGGCCAAAAAGTCCAAAAAGTAAACTTAGGGAAATTAATCCCTATGATCCTATTACTTAGATTAGGTTGGCCAAAAGTCTCATATCCACATGCAAAATGAGGGAGGTGGAAGGAAGTGTCTCCTTGTGCAAAATAGTGAAGAAAAGGCGAAGGGTGAGTACAAATTGACAATGATCGGGATGAAACAGGGCGTCCCACGCACCGGCAGAACGACGCGCGCTCGCGGGGTGCAGGGGTGCGCGCGCCCACGAGAGGATGCGCGCTCGCGGGGCGCTTTTCGCTGAGAGCCCCCTCGCGCGGTCGCGGGGCTGGCGCGGCCGCGGGGCTGTGTTGCGCGGCCGCTCAGCTCATGCGGTCACGTGGTTCATGGCCAATTTTTCCGAGTTCATCTCTTCCGATCTCATCCTCGCTCCTTGTCACCTTAATACCTAAAAATCAAGTTTTTGCAGGCAAAAGCTCAAGTTTTTTGCAAGTTGGCATATTCCACCATGAGAGCAACAAGTGAAGATAATCACACGAAATCGACAAATAAATAACTAGATGTACTAGAGAATAACTTATAAAACATGCAAAACCATACAATAAAACAACACAAATAAAAACCAAACATGTACTCAAGGATGAAAGCTTGAGAAGAGAAATTTTGAATGAAGCCCACAACACCCGTTACTCTATCCATCCCGGAGGAACAAAGATGTATCAAGATTTGAAGGAGTATTTCTGGTGGGGGAATATGAAAAGGTCCATTGGAGATTATATTGAGAAGTGCATGACATGTCAACAAGTGAAGGTGGAGCACCAACGCCCCACGGGTTTGCTGAAACCCCTTGAGATCCCAGAATGGAAGTGGGAGAATATTGCGATGGACTTCGTGATAGGATTGCCAGGAACTTTAAAAGGGAATCATGCTATTTGGGTCGTCGTGGATAGATTTACAAAGTCAGCTCATTTTCTACCTGTGAAGATGACATATAATTTGGATCGACTAGCTCAAATCTATGTGGATGAGATCGTGAGGTTACATGGTGTGCCAGTCACTATTATGTCGGATCGAGACACAAGATTCACGTCGAAGTTTTGGAGAAGTCTACAAGAAGCTATGGGAACGAAATTAAGTTTTAGTATGGCATATCACCCACAAACTGATGGACAGTCAGAGAGGACGATCCAAAAACTTGAATATATGTTACGAGCTTGTGTAATAGATTTTGGAGAGAATTGGGAAAAGCATCTACCTTTGGTAGAATTTGCATACAACAATAGTTACCAAGCGAGTATTGGAATGGCTCCATATGAGGCTTTGTATGGAAGAAGGTGCCGTTCATCGTTGCATTGGGACGAGGTTGGTGAGTAGATAATTTTGGGCCTGGAGATCGTGGAAAGGATAGTTGCCGTGATCAGCAAAATACGAGAGCGTATCAAAATCTCTCAAGATAGACAAAAGTCGTACGCGGATTTGAAGAGGAGAGATCTGCATTTTAGCGTTAGTGACAAAGTGTTCATCAAAGTTTCTCCTATGAGAGGAGTGGTTCGTTTCGGAAAGAAGGGAAAATTAAAACCTCGCTATATTGGGCTGTTTGAGATACTCGAGAAGATCGGAGAGTTAGCTTATCGACTTGCTTTGCCCCCAAGTCTATCTGTTGTGCACAATGTTTTCCATATTTCATCCTTGAGGAAGTACATGCACGACCCGCTCAATGTCACAAATCATAGAGATTTGGAGTTAAGTAAGGGTTTATCGTATGATGAACACCCAGTTGAAATTCTAGATCGCAAGGTTCATGTGTTACGAAATAGAGAAATCTCTTTAATTAAAGTGGTCTGGAGTAGGCATGGGAAAGACGAGGCCAATTGGGAAAAAGAAGAGGACATAAGATCTAAATATCCACAATTTATGCATTGAGGTAAGTAAATTTCAAGGACGAAATTTTCCTTTAAGTGGGTAAGGATGTAGCACCCCAATAATTTATTTCGTTGCTCAAGCATGCATATATATTTATATATAATAATGTTACGTTTCTATAAGTTGCGCCTAGTAATATTTTCATAATTTTAATTTATTTATTATGATATTTTATTATTATTATTATTATTATTATTATTATTATTATTAGTTCAATTTAATTTAAGTTGGATCATATATTTCTTTCTTGGTTGTATGTGGCCCAAATATTTTAAATTTTATTTTTCAAAGCCCAAAACTCAAGCATGTTGAAGCCCATTATCTTATACTGTGAGAATGAAGGCCTCCGCCTCTTGCCGCCTCAATGTCACCAGTAGAGAACCCTAAACCTAACTTGCCACCATTAAATCCGGAATCCCCTCTCAGAATTTTGCAAGACTTTGGAAAGATAATCAAACAAAATACAACATTCCCAAAATAAATTTCTGAATCCTAGTATAAATAGGGGTCTCCTCCTCATAACAAATCACACCAAACATTTGGAGCTTCTCCTCTTGAATCTTCGAATTCTACTCTCCTCTGAGGTTCCTAGGTACACTTATTCTTCTTCTTCTTCTTCTTCTTCTTCTTCTTCTTCTTCTTCTTCTTCTTCTTCTTCTATTTCACCCGGTCTTACGTAAATTTTTGAATGTCTGGTTTTCTTTATTTGAGTTGGCTTTCGGTTCTGAGATAGAGTGGGAGACAGTAAACCTTTTATTTGAGTGGGTCAACTCTGGAGAAAAGTGTTTGGCATGTGTGTCTAACATTGAGAGAAAATTTTACCGTGCCTCATACCCTTTTTGAAAGTTGCAATTCATATTACATATATGTCACACTCTCACACATAGTGTATATATATATATATATATATACACATTTATATCTTAGTTGTTTTACTTAACACACACACCTCTATGCACATGACTAAATTATATACATTATATCACCAAACACACACACACACGTAAACACATATATATGTATCTTATATATATACACACACATAATTGCCCCACACTGCCACATAATTATCTATATGTATATATCTATATTTTCAACTTCTGACCTATATGTATATATATTATATTATATCCTATCCTATATTAAATGTGTATATATATCTATATATTCACACCCATATCTATATTATATATATATAAATGGCACACCCATATAATATATATATATATATGCACGCGCGCGCACACATATATATATACCCATATCTATGTTATATATAAATGACACACACATATGTCATATATATATATATAAGCGCACTCACACACTTACCTATATATATATATATATTTTCTGTTTATATCTTTTTCTTCTACAATACATATTATAAGTTTAATATTATGCTTTTGAGCATTTAAGTAATTTAATATTATGTTAATTAATTATTATTATTATTATTATTATTATTATTATTATTATTATTATGCTAGGCGGTGCGCTTGGACAATATTAATACATTATTTTCCAAATCCAATAGACAGTTAAGGTGGGGATTCTCTCGGAGAATAAATACGAACTCTTATCCTTATTATGCTTATATATGCGGTGTGCAGGTAGATTTACGGGTCATATGGGCCTTCAGGCTATCGCTATGGGCTTACGGGCTATTACTATGTTTAACCTACGGGTTATATGCTATTTTGGCCTACGGGCTCTATGATATGATATGCTATGCTATAGCCTGTTTTTCTTACTGTTATATTTGTATAATTTGGATAATTGAGTTACCCCATTGAGTTAATAGCACTCACCCCAAAACTATTTATATTCTCAGATTAAGGATGTTCAGGCGGCGTGACGGAGACGAAGTGATGGAATAAAGACTATCTTTAATAATTTAAGCATTTTATTTTTCCGCTGCAATAAACTCTAAATTTATGTTTCTTTTATTTCGAATAAACTTTTGGAAGTATTATTTGATATTCTATCATTTTATTACTTTAATAAATCTATGGAAATTTTGAGACATCACAGTTTGAAAAATTATAATCCGTGCACTTACGTATTTAAGATTACTGCATACATGTATTCTTGATAGTGACAGGAACAAAAGCAACAACAGATAAATAAAAGTAGTAAAAGTACGCACGAGATTATTAACTCAGTTCGGTTAATCAACCTACTCTGGGAGGACTTCGCCCAAATTTGAAGATTCGTCCACTACTCCTTCGTGAAGACTATTCAGGATACTTATATATACATGACTCCCTCCTTATGCCGCCATTTCTTACAAGACGAACTCTTTGATGAACAAAAGTTGTGACCTCCCCCCACAACCGTGACACTAGACTCCTCTATCTACCAAAGACTTTAACTTGTAATCTATCCCAAGATCACGAATAAAATGAATTAAAACCCCTCACGTATTTTACTCAAAAACACTCAATTCTAGACTACCATGTTGAACAGTTTAAGAAATAACTTCTAGCTATTACAAATATCACAAACCTAACGATTCTCAAACTTTAAACTCAGAGAATCAATAATGGATGCACCACCGATTGTCAAGAGAATCGACCTTCTTATGCTCTCACACTTCTTGTTGACTTGATCTCCAATTTTCATCAACTTGGAAGGTGAATCAGGGTTTTTGATTCTTTTCATATTGGTGTAGATATTTTACATGTAGTTGAGAGTCTAAATTAACTCTGCATCTACTCCATAAAGCAGTCAAACGATCGGATCCATGCTTCCAAAACAAAAAGGCGCAAGATCTATTTAACATGGAAACCACCATATTTATACTGTTTCGGGAATGCTCCTGAACATCAGAGAGAATAGTTCACAAACTATTCCTTACTTTGCACAACAAAATCAACACATCACATCAGGAACATGTCCTCGAACACTTTTGTCGAACTTAAATCACCAAAATAAACTTAGTACTATGAAATGACACTAACACAGTTGACTTAATATTCAAGTAAATATGTACTTAATTTTCGTATTTTAACATTACGAAATTTGTATTCGTATTTTCATGCTTGAAATCAATCGAAAATTGAAAAAAAGTTCGACATATGTGAGTCTGATGTTTGGAAATCCTGAAAAGTAATAAAAATCGCATGAGCCATTGAAGATATCATTATAATAGTGTGATTTTTTGGAATACGGTAAAACCTCTATATAAGAATAACCTCCTTATAGTAATAAAAAGTTATGGTCCGTCCCCTTGGGGATGGCCTAGTGGTGGAGTGGTGTTTCTTGAGGCCAAAGGTCTCAAGTTCGACCCATCACCAACACCACTAGGTGTGAGCCTGTCACACCTGGCTTGCCAAGTGTGGTTTACCTCCCCTGTGTAGGTTTGCAGGCTATTACATAGGGGCGGGGTTTACCCAGTGCGCACCACGGTAGCGGCTGCGGGTTACCCTCGACATCCAAAAAAAAGTTATGGTCCCAACTTGGGACCAGTTATAAATAAGAATAACCTCTACATTGTAATATTTCGGTATTTTTTTAGGATCATCCTTAAGAAATTTACCTCCATATAGTAATAAAATGATATTAAATTTTAAATATATTTAAATATTTATATAAAATATCTAGAATTATTTAACTACACGTGTTACAGTAAACTTAAGATCGTTGTATGAAATACTTATCTAAAGTTATATGTGATAATGTTTTTTATTTTTTGGGTTAATACCGCATCCTTTAAGTTGGATGTTCAAAGTAATTACCTTCGTGTTGAATCCAAAATATTTCCAACTTGTCCAACATGCTTAAAGCTCTTGACACAATACTTTTTCTATTTATACAATATCATCATCTGGATTATCACCTTAAGCTTCTTACATGATTCATATATTGATGTCTTCCTCGGTTAAAGTACATGAATGAATCTTATATACCATTTAAATTTATGTTTTTAAAATATGAATGGACATTTCAAAGTGTTCTATAATATATATTATTTTTTTAGAAAAATAATTACTTTTATGTGCAAACTCTATATAAAAATAACTTTTCTATAATGATATTTTTTTCTGATCCCAACAATATTACTATATAGAGTTTAATTGTATGTATAATCAAATAAGCAATACATATATGCTGTGAAAGCAAAGATGAATAGTTCAACTTTCCACCCTTCATCCAACAAATATAATAATGACATCGTGGTGTGCCTATAAGGCAAAATAAAATATCATATAAAAATACCAAATAAGATAATGATCAAGGTTGGATTTTAAGTTCATTTTTACAAAATAAATAAATAAATTGAATGATCCGACTACAATCCCCAAGTCGAAACATTAACTCACAAATTAAATGATCACCAAAAAAAACATAAATTAAATGAGACATATTGTATGTTATTAATTATGTGAATCGCATAGAATAATTTAACACGGAGTCAGCAACATGAAAGAAAAATGAGATCCGAAATATTGAATGGTGTTTGAGGGGGGGCAGTGTTGAAGGGCACAACGCTTATTTTGGAGCGACAAAAGCTCGCAAACCAACTATCCCACTTCATTTTCTTTCTTGCAACAGAAACTATACAATCTGAGTTCCTCTTTTCTTGTTCGAACTCTTACTCTTTCTCTCTCTCTCTCTCTCTTTCTCACACTCCATCTATTACAATGTGAACTCAACTGTCTTAGAGAGAGAAGTAGAAGTAGAAGAAGAAGATATGCTGCAGAGAGCGGCGAGCAACGCGTGTTCATGGTGGTGGGCTAGCCACATCCGAACCAAGCAATCCAAATGGCTGGAACAGAGCCTTCAAGGTGGGTATTTCTTAATGCTTTCATCTTGGCTTATTTCATCGCTGTTCAAATTAAACGTGCATTGATGAAATGAAACAGATATGGAGGAGAAAGTCCACGGCATGCTGAAACTGATAGAAGAAGACGGAGACTCGTTCGCCAAGAGGGCGGAGATGTACTACAAGAGGCGGCCGGAGCTGATAGAATCCGTGGAGGATACGTATCGAGCCTTCAAGGCGCTGGCGGATCGCTACGACCTCCTCTCCAAGGAGCTACAGAATGCAAACCACACCATCGCAACTGTTTTCCCAGAGCAAGTTCAGTTTGCAATGGATGCAGAAGACGACTCTTTCAATCCCAATAATCCATGTCCTGCCCCCAAAAATCTCAAGAATTTCCAAAACAAAAACGTGCCCAAAGCTCCCAAGGCATCCATGGATAGCCTGAAAGGCTTCATCAACACAGCTTCTAAGCAGTTCCAGCCCAAGAAAGCACTCTCGTCCAAGTCTTCGAAGCCAAAGCCTCGCCTCAAAACGCTCTCCAACCCCTCCATGACCAAGGACGAAGCTCTGCAGGAGATCAACAAGGTCAACAAGGAAATCCTCGCTCTCCAGACCATCCGCGAGTTCTGCAAGAGCTCCTACGAAAACGGGCTGGCCAAATTCTACGAGCTGGAGAACCAGATCATGGAGAAGCAGGAGAGGGTCTCGAGACTGCAGGATGAATACGAGGTGGAATCAGTGATCGAAGATGGTGAGGCTCGTACCTTGATGGCCGAGGCTGCTCTCAAATCGTGCAAGGAGACTCTCTTCACGCTGCAGGAGAAGCAACAGCATTCCACCAAAGAGGCAAAGGACGAATTCAAGAAGATAGAGGAAGCTCGGGAGCATGTCAAGTCCCTTAGGAAGGATTGTGTTTGTGTGGACCAACACCAACATCATGATGATGATGATGATGATGATGATGATGATCGTCAACATGAGGGGGATAATCAATCGGATGGAGATGTCAGTGGTTTGTTGCAGGAGTTGAATGATCTGGACACGCTCACGTCTGACAAGAGCTTCGATCTGAGCTCCAATGCCTCGCTCACAGTCACTCAGCTGGCAGAGAAGATCGATCAGCTGGTGAATAAGGTGGTGAGCTTGGAAACTGCAGTGTCGTCGCAGACTGTTCTCATCAACACGTTGAGAACAGAAGCAGACGATCTGCATGCGCGGATAAGGAACTTAGAGGCTGAGAAGGAGGCGCTGATTGGCGACACGCGTAGTTTGAGCAACAGAATCAAAGAATTGGAAGACAAACTCAACAGAATTGAGGAACTCAACAAGAGCGTCGAAGCACAGAACAACAAGCTGGAAGCAAACTTCGCTCATTGTCGTTGCAGCCTCGATCATCTGTCTGAGAAGCTCACTAGTGTGAGACCAGATGACGAAGTGGAGGAATCTGATTCATCATACAGTAAGCACAAGGATCATAAGAAGAAGAAAGATAAGAAAGAAAAGAAAGAAAAGAAAGATAAGAAAGATGGTGAGAGTAAGTCCAAGAAGAAGAAAGATAAGAAAGATAAAAAAGATGACACTAATTTGGAGAAGGAGAACACAGATCAAAAGGATCTTCCAAGTGTGGAGATCAAAGATCAAAGAGACGGCGACACTAAGTTGCAGAAGGAGATCCAAGATCAAAAAGATGTTGTTACGGTTGCAGGAGATGGTAAGGAGAGCTCAAGTTCTTCGAAAACAGGAGAAAAGAAACAGGATGTGAAAGAAGCAGATGCAAGTGTAAAGCAGGCATCTATTACCCGACTAGATGAAGTTACTACTAAACCGGTTAGACGATCAATTACATTCTCGGGTGAGACAACAAAGGAACGTGTCAGCGTGCTGACTGGTGAGGCTAACAGAGCTCAAGGGGAAGGAGGCACGGTTAAAGAAAGCGAGCTGAACTGGCAGCAGATGCTCTTGAACGGGACAGAGGATCGAGAGAAGATCCTGCTTAGAGAATACACTACGATTCTCAGGAATTACAAGGATGTCAAGAGGAAGCTTAGTGATACAGAGAAGAAAGAGAGGGATATCCAATTTGATATAACATTGCAGATGAGAGAGCTTAAACAAGCTATCCTCAAGAGGGACCAAGAGATTCAACATCTTCGCCATGAGTTAAGCCTTCTGCAAGGAAATAATAACTTGAAAAACGAGGGTGGTCAATCATCCAACCCTCCAGTAGATCAAAGTGCTAAACGTGAATCAGTAGATCAGAGTGCTAAAGATGAACCAGTAGAACAGAGAGCTAAGCTTGAATCAGTAGACCAGAGTGCCAAACCGGAACCAGTAGACCAGAGGGCTGCACCGGAACCAATAGACCTGAGTGCTATGCCTGAATCAGATTCAGAAGTGTATGAAGATTGTGATGTCGAAGAAAAGGAAGAAGAAATCAAGTTGACCTTTAAGGTTAAACCTACAGCAGTCTCAGCTGTCGAAGAGAAGCTTCGGATGGAGATTGATGCGATACTAGATGAGAACTTGGATTTCTGGTTAAGATTTAGCACAGCATTTCACCAAGTCCAGAAATTTAAGAGTGAAGCTCAGGACTTACTGGACGAAATATCGAAACTCAAAGACAAAAAGAAGCAGGAAGGATGCATGACCGCGCAGCTAAAATCAGAGGTCCGACCGATTTACAAGCACTTGAGGGAGATTCAGACAGAACTTACGGTGTGGTTGGAGCAACGCGCTTGCCTAAAAGATGAACTGAAGCACAGGTTCACATCGTTGTGCAGCATACAGGAGGAGATCACTAGAGCCCTCAATGAAGGGGTCGAAGAGGAAGAGATCAGATTCAGTAGCCATCAAGCTGCAAAGTTACAAGGTGAGATTTTGAACATGAAACAAGAAAACAACAAGGTCAGAGAAGAACTACAGACATGCTTAGATCATGTCAGCGTACTTCAACTTGATATCGAGAAAACTCTAAGACAGCTGAATCAAGAGTTTAGCATCTGTACTGATCAGCCACAATTGCACCACACAATGAGCAGGTCTAAAGTTCCTTTGCGGTCCTTTATATTTGGAACGAAAGTAAAGAAGCAGAAATCTCTTTTCAACTTTATGCATGTGAATAGAAAATTCCATGCTGTGAGAGCTTTACCGAATGTCTGATCAGTAATCGTGGATCTTGTTTTTACAGGGTACTCATTTTAAATTCATTATTGTATTTAGAAGTTCACATTTAGATTCTCACATTTTTTTCTTCCACGTCTCTTTTATCTCTTGGTTTTTTTAAGCAAGAATGGCTTCAGTTAGACTATCAGATTCTCATAGCAGGAAAACTTAGTTACTCTGTTTGCATATTATATTAATTTCTGGCTTATTCATCTTTAGCTCCAAGCATTCATCAAACCACATGTAGCTGCGTCTCTCTTAGCAAACATATTGTACAACAATGATACTTCATGTGTCCGTGAACATGAGTTAAGCACACAGAAAAAAATTTAAAGAAACCCACAAACATGAACTAAAATAGGCCGACTCAAAGAATCTTAGTTTATTAATTTAAAGTGCCAGTTCTACCCATTCATTATCTTGAAAATCAAAACTGATTGGAGAGAAAGAGAGGGTTCCACAAGAGTTGAACCATATGCAGCAAAAGAAAAGAATAATCACAACTTTATTGTAGTAATATCATGCAAAGAAACAAAGCTGAGTTTCATAGTTTCAGGACAAACTTACTTGATAAGCTGCAAATTGCAGTTTGCATGCAACATCAAACATAAATTAGTTACAAATTTCTCTATAGACATGGTGACATCAACAGAGCAGACTATGCGGTTATATATATATCGAACAAAACATCTGAAACCACCTTTGCTCCTCTGCTTTTGGCAATGTACAGTCCGATGTGATGCATTAGGTCCTGTAACAGATAGCATATGCAAAATGAAAAAAGTACAACAGCTGTATATCATGGACAGGACTTCATCAAAGTGTATCGTTCAGTATCCCCAGCCACAAACTACTTGCAGAAGTTTGTAGTGAAAACGTATGAATGTATTTCAGTAAATGCATTAGTAAATCATTTTTTCTGCCTCTCAGTTTCTTTATCTTTGTGGAAATGACCGACATAGAGCCAATTCTGTGAGGTCACCACTCACCACCAATCAGTTACATTTCCCCATATTGTCTTTCTTGAATTAGAAGTTTAAGACTTGATTCAGTCATCTGGAAGAATAAGCATGCCCTCATATTGTTCAATACTTCAAGACAAATAATCAGTGAAAAGAAAACGAACACGCCAGATAAGTGATCAGAGTGCATGGAGAGTTACATGTAGTCAGATGGTCTAACCTGAGGATGAGCTAAAGCGCCTTTCATATTTCTGGCAACATGTAATGGAAGATCAAAAGTAGCACAACCATGAGAATACACAATCACGTCCTCTAACGGAGAAAGCAATCCATGGTTTCTAGCAGACAGAGCCGAGCAGACAAAATCAAGGACACATATGTCTGTGCAAATCCCTAGAACCAATATCTAGGGACAAGAAAGTGTTGGTCAAAAGGGCATCTGAATGACAAGAGAAATTATGCGGTACATGTCCAAGAATACCTACTACTAAGATGCAGAAGGGGAAAAAGATATCGCAACTTTATTGTGGAAAACACTCACAGCTTTGATCTCATTTGATTTCACCCAATCCACGAAGGCATTAGAACCATCCTTTTCCAAAGAACCAAGAAATCCATCAATACAATCCTTGCGTCGAATTGTCACATTTGGTTCATTTTCCAGCCACTGTAATGCTGCACAAGAGATAAAAATGAGAGAGTTGAAAAAATGATTGCAGCACAGGAATGGTATTGCAGGAGATAAATTTAGAAATTATTACAAGGAACCAGATTGGACTCGTGGGTTCCAGCTATACAATGAGGAGGATAAGGGGGCTCTGGAACATCTGGATGGTGAGAATCAAGCAAAGCGTATATAGGCCACTTCTTCTCGCAGAACTCCCTTGCAAGCTTCACCGATTCATCAACCATTCCAGAAATTTGTGTATCAGGTGATGGTGGCGCCTGTTTACAAATTGACACCATCAAGAAATCATATCAAAACCAGGAATTTAAAGATGATTATTTGTGTGCCATGCTATCCTAGATCAAATATATAACAAAAGTTGCAACTTCAAAATACAAATAACTGAAGGGTGGAATACCAAAATTGAAACAAATCATTAAGGAGTAATTAATCTTATCTTTATTCATGAAAGTAGAAAAGCGTTCGTACTCACGAGATTTCCAGAACCAACAGTGCAGAAGCCATTAATGATGTCGACAAGCACCAAACCGGTCTTAACCTCACCGGAGAGGACAAGATTTTCCTGCTCCAACGGTAGCTCATTTTTCAAAACCTCTACTGCTTGAGGAGAAACCATAGATTTTCTTCTTCGTCCAGATGTGACAGATTTTGTGAATTCAGCGGAACCCGGTTAAGATTATGCAACAGAAAGAGCCCATAAAAATCTTGGATTTTTATTGCCATTGCTAATTAATTATATTATTACTTTCCTCAAAAATAAAATTAACGGTATTCCCATTTCCCAGCGTAGCCTGTACTACAATACAATCACAAGGCTTGACAAATTTAGTAGATTATTAATTTTTGTAAGCAAAAAATTAGCAGATTATTATTTATTCGTTCGCAATCACGTGCATATCTCGTATCTGCAAATTTACATATATTATATACACGTACAAAATCTTTATAATAACATCTATATCATGGCCATTTCTTCATTCGCCTCTCTACTTTTTACAGCACTTTGGAGATTTTCCTGGTACAGTATTGTGGCTAGATTCCAAGAACACTTTCGAATATCGTCTCTAATTGGTGAAAAAGGTACTCTCAAAACTTTCAAGATTGCGACTTCAATTTTTTTATTTTTTGGGCTCGATTCCTTTTTTTCTTTATTTATTTTTTTTTTTTTTTTTTTTTTTTTTGAGATATCACATCGTTTGAGAAATAAATTAATCGGTTAGTGGGATTCAATGGCGAACCAGACTATAGTTCTGACTTTATGGAAAACATCATAAAGATTATAAAAATCTCAACTTGTTTGGTTGGAGGGGTGATTATATATTAAGGAAAAGGATAATCTTGAAAGTTGAATCTTGACTACACTTGTCACGTTTATGGATAATATTTATATGAAGGCAAAACAACCTTTTTGTTTTACCAAATTTGAAGACGGGGTACACTTGTGTGAGACCGTTTAATAGATCATTTTACATTAGATGGATATTATTTGACCCATAAAATGGTCCCCTTTTTCTTTTTTTATTTTTATTTTTTTAATTGTCTCCCCCCTTTTCTCTCTTTTATTTGATATTCAATTTTTATTTTTATTTTCCTCTAACACTTTCCTCTTTTTTTTCTTTTTTTTGGCTTCGGCAGTTTTAAAACTGCCCCAGCAAAACTCACTCCCTCCCTCCCTCTCACACGCAGGCACGCACATCTCTCCTTTTTTTTTTCTTTTCTTTCCGACTCCAGTTCACGCTTCACTACGAAGAGTTAGAAATTGTGTTTTTTTTTAATGATTTTATTAATGATACTTCATCCATAATTAATGATACTTCACATCAATGATACTTCACCAGATAAAAGTTATATTTTCATTAAAATGAAAATTACCGATGATTAAACATATATTATTAAATTAACAATAAAGAAGTATCATTAATTATGAAGTAAGTATCACTAGTAATAAAAAATGAAGCATCACTAATATAATGAGTAGTTACTACTCACTATCATGTTCAATTTTTGAATTGCAACATTTTCTTTTATGTAACTAATGATTCATTTTTTGAATTGCAATATGTTTGTACTTATATTTTTCTTTCTAATTAGTGATACTTTCTTCTGCAATTAATGATACTTTTCTTTCTAATTAGTGATACCTAATTAGTGATACTTTCTTCTGCAATTAGTGATACTTTTATATCTAATTAGTGATACTTTCTTCTACAATTAGTGATACTTTTCTTCAATTAGTGATACTTTCTTCTGCAATTAGTGATACCTTTTTCATAGTAATGAGACTCTACATCACCCCATAAATAATGATACTCATATGTGAGTTAATAATACTTTACCTCATAAATAATGATACTTTGGTTAATGATATAATCTACTCATAGTTAATGATACTTTACTTTATAATTAATGATACTTTTTTTGGCTCAATAATTAGTCAACCGACAGAAATATATATATATATATTTAAAAATAAATGTATACCCTGAGAAGAATATATTATAATTATTTTTAAAAAAAATAAAAAAATAAAAAGAAACGAAAAAAACGAGAAGAAAGAAACAAAAAAAAAAGAAGAAAGAAGAAAAATAAGGAAACGAAAAAAAAAGGAGAAGAAAGAAAGAAAGAAAGAAAAATCTTCACAGGAAATGGAATTTGGGCATTTGATTTTTCCTACAATTTTAGTAGAAGAAAGAAGAAAACGTGTTAGTATTTTAAAAATAAATGTATACCCTAAAATTGAATTGAATTAATTTTTTTAAATTCAATTTATTTTTAGGTTATATATTTTATTTCAAAAAAAATAATTTTTGAAATAAATATATAACCTAAAATTAAATTGAATTAATTTATTATTTTTTATTCGATGTCTCGCACGACACTAATGCGTGAACTCGTATATTGCGCTTGATATACAATAATTATTAAAAGAAAAAAAAAAGAAACGAACAAAAATGAGAAGAAAAAAAGAAGAAAAAAGAAGAAAAAGGAGGAGTGGGCTGTTGGCCCAACAGCCACCAAAAACAGACAAAAAAAAAAAAATATGCTGGGCGGGTTTTGGGGCGGGTTGAGTATTATTTGACCCGTCTAACGTAAGAGACCCGTTAGACGGTCTCATACAAGTTTTTGTCTTTTAAGATTTATTCATGCAATTTTTTTTATTTTTTTTTTGAGATTTTGGTTTCTAAGTCAGCAAATATTTGATCTTCTTTCAATAAGGCATTCTACAGTTTAATTTTGTTTTCTTATCTTTTGGGGGATATAGAAGACAAAATTAGTTTGTTCATGAAAGAATAATAAGGGTTTCTTAAAATAATTTAAGTATGGTAAGTAGATACCTTTTTTCGTGAGAATATATATATCTAATCATTTTAATGTTGTAAAATTATTTTTTAATCATGAATTGTAAATTCTTCTTTTTTAATCAAACTATTTTTTTTTCATCATAATACCCTCAGTCAAATGTGGGATCAGTCAAAGTTTTTTAAAAAATTCAAAAACTATAGTTGTGCAACACGCCTTTTTTAGTCGAAAAATCGAAAACTAAAAAGCATATACATGCCTAACATATACACACATAAAAATCAAAAATATAAAATTAGGAAAAAAAATATTCCAAATATCTACACGTCTAAACACATATACACGACACAGCAGCTCAACTACACGCCTACATCTACACAGTCGTTCGCCTCCGGTGCCGCCGACTGCCCCACCGCCTTTCGCCTGCACCGCCGCTGTTCGCCGCCGCCGCCTGTGCCTCCACCGCTAAATCGAGAAAATGGAAGAGATCCCACAGGTTTTTCCGTTGAATTCATCATTTTTTTGTTAATTAGTATAATTTCTTTAAATGAATTAGTTAATTGATAGATGAGTATTTGTATATTGATTGTGAATTGAGGGGAATGTTGGTTGTGAATTGAATTAGATAGGTATTTCTTTCAATTTTCATTCAATTGTTGCTGGAAAAAAAATTGGGAAAAGGGTGTTTGGCCATCAGTTTGATGCTTCCAGTCTTCAGCTAAACTGTCTTGATGTTAGTTTCTTTAATCAGCTTGATTCATCTTCTAGCTCGACTGACTCGGCTGTCAGTTTGGTTGCGGGTGATTTGATTTTTGTGCTTTAACCCTCAGTTGGGTTATTTCCTGACTGGTTGATGCATCCATTTAGCTGGATTGACCATGCTCCAAGGTAGTTGACTTCTAGCTTCAGCTGAGCTGTTTTTGGAGTCTCTCTTTGATCAATTTACCTTTTTCCAGCTTTAGAACTCCTGCAGTTTTTCAGAAAATATTTCTACATGTTTTGACATTTCATCAAAACCATCATTAGGATTTTCTTAATAGTTTTTCCTAAAAATTTTCCCCTTTTTGATGATGTCAAAACTTATCAATGATGATGAAAAAACTGAGTAATCAATGCATGATATAGGAATTCTATGAAAGTTCAGTTCAAGCAAATATCAGAGCATATCAGTATAACTGAACTTTGAGCATGTATCAGATCATGAGAACATAACTGATCTTTAAGCATGTATCAGAGCATGAAACTGAAGATTTAAGTATGCGGGAGGGTTCTAAACTTGTATCATGACAGTTCAGTTTAAGCATGTATCAGAGCTTTGGACTTGAAGTTCAGTTTAAGCATGTATTAGTGCCCTTTAGTTCAAGAAAATATCAGAGCAATCAAATTCTATCATCGATCTTGAACTTGTTATCAAGGCATAATACTGACTCATAGCTTGATGAGATTAGAGAGTTCGGTTTCATGAGTGTTTATTTGGCATCAGAGTTATAAACATCAGAATTATAAACACTTTCTTTCATGAGTCATTCATGCTATGTAATCACAGTATCAGAACTACCACATTTGATACTAGAGCTGCTTTCATGCTGGAATGATCATGCTTGGTTTCAGAGTCTCATGACTTCATAATGTTATGCCTGGTGTTAGAGCAATGTTCATGCTTAATATTCGAGCCACTAAATCTGGTATTATGAGCATTAAAGGTTCAGTTCGAGCTTAGAACTATCATGTGGTTATAGAGCATGATGATCATAGTATCAGTCAGAGCATGAAGGCATAAAATCATGATATCAGAGCATAATATTAACACAAGCAAAACATCAAATCATGATATCAGAGCAAGAGCAATCAAATTATGATATCAGAGCATAGAGAGAAGCAATCATGAACATGGAGCATAATCTGAGAGAAGGAAAAGATTAAGCTTTGAAAAAAAAATATCAAATCTTGATATTTTTGACTTCCTTCTTTACTCAGCTCCTTCTTCTCCTTCAGCTTCTTCTTCTCTTGCTTGACTCTCCTTTTTCTCTCACACCGGGAATGCAATGAATGCCCCAAGCTTGACTCTCAAGCTGTACTTCCCCCTGAAAGTTAGCTTCCCTTTGAAGTTGCGCTGCTTCTCTCTCAAGGTTAGCTTCCCCATGAAGCTGTACCTCTCTTTGGATCTGTTCCCAAAGAGTTAAGTTTCCATCATCATATATATCTTTCCCCTTTTTGGCATCATCCAAAAGGGTTAGCTGTTGTTGCTCGAGTGATAGAATTGACAAGTGTGGCAAAACAGATAATGTTGTTGCCAGAGTATTGTCAAAGATGGAGAGAGTTGGAGGATCGGGCATTGGTGATTTTAACCATGCATAGGCTTCTTCAGTTGGCATCAAGTTACCAAGATCAGGAAGAGAAGAAGGATCTTGATATCCAAACGGAATGGATGACATGCTATTGAGAAGTTCATCTTCAGAAGAGAATAGCATGTCCTCAGGCATAGATGTAGATGAGGAGTTGGTTGGCTCATAGGTCGGTAGAGGTGTCTCAGCTGGAACTAAGCGCCGGATTCTTTGGATCATAGAATCCATGATCTCCTCGAACATAAGCGGCATGCTGAATGGATGATCCATCCAAGTTTTACTCAAGTAGTCTTCATTTATCTAGAAAGTTGCACCTTTTGTCTTGACCATGTGAAGCATAGTGAGATCGTCTACCTGAAATCTCCATAGATGCTATTGGAGATATCTCTTAAGCTGCTCATATAGGGAGGAGTTAAACTCCTCAATGAGACTAAAACAGCTTTTCAGCTGATGATCTAGAGATTTATTGAAGTTGTCTTCAATGAAGTCCTTTCGGACTGAAGAAGGTTGCTCTGAGCTTGCTCGGGCAGTCGACTGATCACTCATATGAGTGAGCTGGTCACTTTCAGTCATGGACTGCCTTCTTTGAGCAGGATTATTGTCTTCGAGTAATAGTTGTTTCCCTTTATCAGAGTCATTAACTTTTGTGAGGAGCGGATGCATTGTTGCCATTGGTCTTCTGGTTCGGCCGCTATTCTTTCGCTTATAAATGACGGTGGGGAAGAGATCTCTTCTTCTAAGAGGGAATCCATCGGGAACGGTCACGTCAATTTTTTTTTGAATGATAAGATTGAGACGATTGACAAATCCCACCTTTGCTCGAAAGGTGTCGGTGTTGCGATCTATCTCCGCTCGCCGAACGTGGAACCGCAGTTGCGAGAGTATGAATGAAGCCCAGTCAGCTTTACAACCAAAGTGTAAAGCGGCCATTAGGTGAGCTTTGGCATTGTTGAACTGCACAGTTTCAAAGTTACCGTGGAGAATATGCCCAACAATGTCCAGCAGTTGGACGAACTCCTGAGGAAGACTTTCCTTCAGGTTGTGAGAGAAATCATGATGACTGATATACGGGAGCTTCCATGTATTCCACAACTCCACCTTGTTGGGGAGGACCAGTTCTTGCACCTTCGGTCCTGCACCAGAAAGATGGAATACTTTCATCAGCATGTCTTTGGTTACCGTGATGACACGGTTGTACACGACTGAGATAATATTTTCACCGTGGATCTCAACATTATAGTAGAATTCAGCAATGTGGTTAGAGATGCACATGTCAGGTGCTTTGAGTAAGAAAGGTAGCAGCCCGGTATTCTCTATTGGCAGAATGATCTTGTTAAATCTCTCGGGACCTATTCGAGCATTAAGAAGCTCAAGGTCGAGGATTTTGTCTTTCTTCATCTTCTCTTCTAGAAGATCTATATTCATCATGTGGAATGGCATTGTCATGTCTGCAGAGGTAGATGATGATAGTAAAAGAGTGAGATCTTAAATGAAGATGAGAGATGACAAAGGAGAAGGATGAAGAATTTTTGAAGTGATTTTATCCTTTATCTCATTTGCACACATATATATATAGTCAGCTTTGCATGCATATATCGAGAGCACTCGATTACTCTCTAGTTGATCAGCTGTTCGATTTGATGGGTGAACAGCTGAGTAAATAATGCATGCATCTCAGCCATCCACTTGTTTTATCACTTTATGATCAAGCGGCTGAGAGCTTATGGATTTCAAAAATGGGTGGTTGCCCATTTCTATCTTTTCAGTAATCTTTTGGGATTTGTATGAATTACTGTCACTAATCCGTCACTGTACACTTCAAACTAAATAAATAAATAATTAAATAAACAAATGAGATTAATCAAAATATAAGAAACATTCAAGTCAAACGTGAGTTCAGTTTTGGTAGACATATGCAATCCTGGGCACAAACACATAGATATCTCGATAAGACCGTTTGGTTATAGAGAGCAGGTACGGTCATCTTACACCCCCCAATCCCTTCTTACTGTGTATACTAAGAGCGATACGGTCGGTGATTCTTAGTCCCTAACTACCCAAGACCCAAAGAAGATAGTCATACAGAGGGTTTGCAAGGGCAGCAGCATTAAATCGGAGGAACCCAATGCTGGAATATGGGACCCCTTCCTCGGTGTGCCTAGATCTACCTATACTTCATTCTCCAAGCTTCAATGCCTACTTTATCACTTAGTTGCTCATCAGTCATCAGGGTATGGTCGCTCTTACTTCCACCCTGACTTACATAAACAATAGTTCAATTAAGAATAGCGACCAACCTAATCTTGCTATTGTCATGTCATTGTTCTGCCCAGAATGAAGTTGGGAATCAATTCAAGATAATTTCTGAACAATAAGCCTTACGCATAATTTCTACCTCGATCTATTCACATCAACTTGAACCATGGATACTTAGCCAGATAACATAACAGTAAATAAAGCAAAAGTAAATAAACAACACATAATGAAAGGAAAATAAACTAGATTAAAATTTGGAACCAACTCCAGATTTGGGCAAAAACAGGTACATGCATCAGCTGAGGGCAAATGGCCCCCGACTGTGCAGAATATCCAGAAAATGTAAATGCAGAAAATAAACTATATTTTGCGGTTCTAAAGGGTGTGTTTCTGGTTCTCCTCCGAAAATGAAAGCTAACTAATATTTATAGTTGTTTGAAAAGCTACAATTCAGCCCAGCCCAACCCATGTAGAGGTATGCTTTAGTTTGAGAGATCCACTTCAACCATGTTCCCTAAATTATAGGGATGAGCTGCTTCATCTCTTCTCTCTCCTTTATCTCTTCTCTTCTCTCTCCTCCACATCTTCTCTCTTCTCTAGCTAAACTTCCCCAAGCTATGGAACTGCTATGCACGTAGGCCCATGTTAGTTGAGAAGGATTCATTGGTGAACTTCCGCGCAAAATCCGCAATAGATTGTCAAAGTTTCAGCGGTTGATCCTCTTTATTCCCTCAATCAAGTTGGCACTTGATTATGCCCATAATGAGTCCATATGTGCTTCTTCTCTCCCCTGTTACACTTTGTCTGAAACTAGACTCTAAACATAACTAAAAGCACTAAAAACGAGTAAAAAGATAAAGTAAAAATATGCGAAATTGAGTCTGTATCAATGGGGTTGAAGTATGTTGATTCTGATGGCTATAGTATTGAATTATTTGAAAAGGACATTCGCATTCTCTTACTTTGGATACACATAAGGAGTTTATGAATCTGAATAGTAATTTAGATCTTTCACACCAAAGTTTTATTATAAATTGTGCATGGGCAAACATGTTCTGCTTTCATACTTGATTACGAAGTTAACAAGAATGATCATGTAACAGCCCGGTCCCGAGATAGGGATTAACGAATAGGGACGGGGTGTTATTAAGGGATTTAACGAGTAAAGTCAGAAGATTAATGAAGAAGTTTAAGAATAAAGGTACGCTTTGAAGATAGTTGATGATACTCGGGTTTACTTGATTAAGAAGGAAACATGCTTTAGCGGAATAAAACGGCTAACTAATCAGATACCAACAAGCATAGGCTCTTTTATAGGCGAAAGGAAAACATACTAGGAAAGCGGAAATAAACTTAATATGCGTCTTATATATATATATATGTAATCATGTCTAGGAATATTCTTAGAATCTCGAATAATCATAATAGAACTTTGAACGGAATTTAGAAAGAGTTAATCATAGTAGCAGAACACATAATGGGATTTCAAAGAAACTTATATAATAGCAAAACAATCTTGGCAGCCAACCCACATCCACAGCCACCATCATCCTCGACATCTCAACCTGAAAACATTTGAAAAAGAGGGCGTGAGCAATAATGTACTCAGTGGGTTTTAATGAAAGCTTCTTTAATAACTTGTGAAATATCCAACAATGAACTGGCGGTATATGGAGAGCAAAACGCAAAAGCCCTCTCCATGTCCGCAAAATCTTTTCTTTACTTTTAGGCCCAACCTTGGCTCAAACCCGATGTCAACTGTACCATTAGGCATGCCATAGGATAGAAGAGGGGTTACCTCAAATATCCAAACGAGTTTGCGAGGGAATTAACCCAGCAGTGACTCCCTCTAATAGTTGTGAGCTCAATTCCTGCTTAAGCGAAATGCTAAGTTCCTTTCTTCCTTAATCTCGCTAGCAAAACCAATCTTAGAGCAAAGTCTAAGGGCTAGTCCTTTTAATAAAGCATAATCTCGACCTATAAGGGATTTAATGTTACCCTAACAAGGAAATCCTTAATTCTTAACTTACGAGCCTTAACACAGCATAAATATTCAAATGCAAGGAGATGAATGTAAATAAATACGAATTTCAACTAAAGACGATTCTAAACATCCCGTGCTAAGCATAAATAATACTTTAATATTTCTAGCATTTCTAAGCATGCTCAAGAGCTCAATTAAAACATAATATCTTCATTTCCTTCCGTCCTTGTACAGAAATCGATCAGGCAGAGCAAAAATGCTTTATTGGATATTTCATTTGCCCTATATGCTTCTAGAGCTTATTAGCTTAAACTTTAGATGAGTATAGATTTACCCACCTCGATTACTGGACAGAAGATGAAGCAACGAGCTGAAGATCCTTTTCTGATTTCTTACGAGGCTCACTTCCTCCTACAAAAGTCGAATCATCGACTTAGCGACCTCTTTTTAAGAAATCGACTATCTAAAGCGAGAAATAATGACATCTAACACAAAGACTAAAATCTAAGACTTAAATACAGATTGCACGACTTAATGACTTCATAAAATTCGAGAAGAATTTACTTAGAGAATTTATTTTTCAATACTCGAACTTAGACGGATTTAACTTGAAAAGTTTATTTGAAATAACTCGGAATTAACTTGAAAATCTTCTTAAATTAAACTTGGGATAACTCGGGATTAGATTGGAAAAACACAACTCGAAAGGCTCGAAAAGAGGGTACAAATATAGCCGAAAAAAAGAATCAGCGTGAAACAACACGGGGAAGGGGGCGCCGCGGCGCACCTGGGCGCCGGCGGGCAGCCCCCCGGCGGGTTGCCCCTCGTCGCGGCGCATGGTGCGCCGGCGGGGCGCCCTAGCCCTGGCGGGCTTGGAGGCCGAGGGGGGTGTGGCGCGGCGGCGCACCCCCCTAGCGGGGCTCTCTCCTTTCTCTCTCTTCAACCCAGTTCTAGGCGATCTTCAACTGGGTTCTTCGTGTTCGTTGATTCATTCGACAAACACGAAGAACACTTAACCCAAAATTTCTTAAAAACACCATACTTGAAATTAACATGCAACAACATGCTTTAACTTAAAAAGAATTTTGGCATTATAACGACATAAACACGATAATCCTCTTTAAATATTTAGAATAATGATGAAATCTTTAAATATAGCTTGAATGGAATTTAAACGGAATAAACAAGGCTAATCTCAAGAATAATAACGACAGGAATAAAGCGAGAAATATAACGTAAACGTTATTAACTTGGAACTTCAATAAAAATTGAAATACAACTTAGATGGAAGGTAAATGAGCAATAATGAAGAACGCGAAGAACGTAAAGAACGGAGAGTAAATGCGGAATTTAAAGACGGAAAAAGAAATGGAGATCGAGACCGACGAACAAGAATGGACGGGGTTAGGTGCGTCGAAGGAAGGTGGCTAGCTCGGCGTCTCGTCGAGTTGCAACGGCGGCAGAGCCGCCCGCTACAACCTAACGGCGCCCCTAGCACCTTCCCTCACCGCATCCCTTCCACACCACTCCACTCGTCGTCTTGCAAATTACTCATGAAGAACGCTTTTTACTTTGACAGAACTTTCTCAGCTCTCACGAGCTTTCCCACTCACTATGAAGTGAAATGGATGGAAATGAGCAAATGAATGCAAAGGGGTGGCCTTGTATTTATAGAAAAAGCTTTGGCTTCCAAGGGAAGCCACTTCAGTGCAAGAATACTGCAAAAGTTACCCCGGGTTCGGTTAAAAGCTGCTTTATTCGATGTCGAGGTCCAAATGAATTCAGACGCGAAATCTAATACTAGTGAACCAACTTGATTCGTGAAAAAACGGGGTCGTCAGAAGAAAGACGAGCAAAGATTCCCTTTTTGGAATTACTTTTTACTATTCACTCAGACTGACAGATTTTACTCCCAAGCGTTCAATTGACCTCAGAATGGTAATCCGTGAACGCCAACGGAATCCTTGGGTCATTTCCCATAAGAGGGGCCTGACAGAACTAGACTCAGATTAACGAGGAGGATTTTGTAAATTTCTCAAAACACGAATGCAAGTAAAAGTTACTATTCATTCATCCTTTAAATATGTTTTTCATCACCAGGAACTCAAATGACTTCAGAATTACAATCCGAAAATACCGGCATACTCCTTGAGTTAAAACCTTTCTAACGAGACCACGAATGGCCATAAAAGAATTAAGATCAACTTTTTTGAAAAGACGATTTCCACGAAAACTGACCCTTAAAGTCGTGACTGACATCTTACCTTAATTAATCTTAATTAAATTTATTTCTTAACTTCTTAATTATCATTAAGAATCCTCTAAACCTTAATAAAAAATCTGGGGTGTTACAGATCAATTGAAATGTCCATTTTAGACTGATCATATCTCAAAAAGAAACTTTTCGTTATTTGGGGATGTTGTGTCATTTTATGCAACATATAAAACTAACATGTTAGTCTATTTATTATTTAGTTGTGCTCTGTTGTTTTAGCAATTCCATTATATAATTTTAGCATTGATGGCTGATTGTTTAGCACTGTTATTGATTTAGTTAGAATTGATTTTTGAATATTGATAAGTGACAATGTTAGCATTATTTATCTATTATGTTGTGCTATATATTATTTTTAGCATTGTTTACATTCATATTTAGCATTGTAGTTGTATTTTATTATGATTACTCTCTTATTCAATTATGCTAAAAAAAAACATTGTAATAACAAATATGTGTATTTTTTTATATTGGTAGGTGTTTAATGATTTTTGCTCCTTTACTTGGAAATAACAATCATGAGAAGTTGAGGTGCTTCCATTTGATGTTGTGAAGACTAAAGGTAGTAGAAGTAGTATAAAACCAAGAAGAGAGATGGTCACTGAATGCGCAAGAAGAAACCTTTAAGTACCTGCAGAAAATGCAACCATAAATATAGTCACAATTCCAGGAACTGTGGAAAGAAGTAGATTTTTGTACTGCTAATAGTGATTTTTTTATGCTAATATAATTTTTATACTCATAATAGTCTTTTCTTTAATGTTAATGAACTATATATATATATATATTCATGGTAATATAAATTTTTTATATAGCTAATATAATTTTCTGTAATGCTAATAAGTTTTTTTATGGTGCTAATGTAATCATTTTTAATGCTAATATACTTTTTTATAATGCATAAAAATGTCATTGTGGTGTTAGCATTAAATTTAGTTATTAATATGATTATGAGATTATATATTTAGCACTAAATTGACAAAAGACTGTCATTCAAAGAAAGACATAATAATTTGTCAATTAATACAAAATATTGTATCACTAATAATAGAAATGATAAAAAAAAGAACTTATGTATCATATGTAATATAAAACATTGAATCTTATCAATTCAAAATAATTTTGCCACATGTCACTTCAATATCTTCATGCCCATTCTTGCAGGATTGACTATTATTTCTCCCTTTGAACATAATTGCCGATAGTGGTGTAGGTTTGCTACTTTAACATGTTCATCTTTGAGGATGTTACTTTCTGCATGTATGATTGCAGCATAATACTTCGATCATAAGAACTTCATCTACCTTTCATTATCTTTCTTCAGACCACTATTCCAGTTTTTCGAACCACCGCCTCTGTATGTCTCCATGTGTCTCATGACGTATACACCACAGTCAATCTTATTTTTTGTGTCTTCGTGTGTCTAATGACATACACACCATAGTAAAAAAAATGCTAACATGAGTGAACGTTGATGATAATTCAATAAATTTCTGACAACATTGTTCATGATTGGTTTATAAATGTCATTGATAAGTTTTTCATATTAATGTTAGCAAGATTTGTGATAATGCTAAAATGAGTCATGATAATACTAAAACTTGTGAACGATAATGTTAATATACCAAAATGTACAGCTAAACCATACAGTGCCAACAGTGTTATGTTTTACATGCTTCTATAAGTTTTCCAATGTTATACCAAAACAAAATCAAATGCTAAATCATCATGAAACAATGCTTAACATGAGTGAGCGATGATGCTAATTCAACAAAATTTTGATAGCATTGTTGATAGTTGGTTTATAATGTCCATGGTAAGTTTTCATGCTACTGCTAACAAGAGTTATAATAATGCTAAAATATGTTATGACAATGCTAAAGCTTGTGAACGATAATGATAATACTACAAAAGTCTGATTGTTTGATTTTTTAAGAAAGTTTCCAATTTTACCCTTACTAATCTCCATGGGCTGTTGGAGTGATTCTTATTACGAAAATGCCACCGCTTAATTCTTTTAATATGGGCCATAGATTTTGGTCAGATTAAATGGTATGGATTGGTTCTTAGTTCTCGCATAGAGTTTAGTTCTCTCTGGAACCACTCCATATATATATATATATATATATATATATAGATAATGTAATTCTAGAAATTTACACTATATCTTGCTTTCAACATAAACAATCAAATATAAAAAAAAAATAACAAAACCATAATTACTAAAATGCATTCATTTGTTCCAAAAATTAAAATCACTATAGATGTTGAACATCTTGTACAATAATTTATGAATAAAAATTCAAAATTACCTAATTGAACAACTATATCATGTGCAAATAAACTAAAGATCGTCTTGGATTGAACGGAGCTCTTAAACTCCCGATTTATTTCAACATCTCAAGCAAAACTGTAAAATGCGTAAAATTCTTTTTGCTGCAAAATAATAAAAGGGAAAACAAAATGAAAAATGATAAATTAATTAACACAATATTTGAGATTTATTCAAAATACAAAAAGAATAAATAAAAAATTACAAACCTTTCGAAGTTGCACAATCCGCCACACCCTAGTCAGCGCCACCATGGGCCGCCACAAGTTTATCTTTCTCCTGCCTGATGATAAAGACACGATCCACGGGCATTTGCACAAGGTCAGTTGGAAGAGAAAGAGAGATTTGGGAACCAAAATTAATTGTGATATCATGCCGTTATATTGGTGTCTAGCAAGGGACAACCAAAGTGGCAACATGATTCATTTTATAAAATCGAAAGAACTATTTAATCTAAATAGTCAGGGCATCCACAATATGGTGGATTTTGTGGTACAAAACTCTTGTATGTACCAAATTTATGGTACAAACTATAGTGGTGATGTTTATCTATGGTATATATAAATTTAAGATTTCTACTGCATGTACCATTTTACACCAAATTCTCAACCAATTTTAATAGCTTGCGTGAGTAGCACATGCTGGAAGAAAGCCACAGTTGTTGTTCACGCGCACACCAAGGTGAGTGGTCTATGTTGCAGTGTGGGCCCTCCATTATCCCCCATTATTCTTATGTAATATTTTTTTGTTTCTATTTTGTTTATCTTGGAGGAAGTGATGAAAATGAATAGTGAAAAAGAGATGCATTGTCCTTCCATTGACGACTCTTGAAGAATTTTATTTAAAAGTTTTCTTGATAATTGCTTTTAATTAATTATTTTGTAATTTCAATGTTTTTTTTCTCCTTCTATTCACTAATTTCAAATAAAAAAATAAAATAGATTAAATGAAAAGAAAATAAAAAATGTATTTTCCTTTGTCACACTTTTTTTTTCTTCTTATGTATTTGTAATTTATCTTTTCATATATTTATTTTGCATTTGTCAATTCGGTAGTCATTCATGCTTTTAACTTTTGCAGTGTAGTGTCTAGTCTACTTTGGTTCACACCCATCACGCATGCATTATCTTTTACAGTGTATGATTAAATTTTGTAGTGTAATGTCTAGTCTACTTTGATTGACACCCATCAAAGTAGAGAAAAAAAGATCTTTTACAGTGTATGATTAAATTTTGCAGTGTAGGTTTATCTTTGAAATACACACATCTCAAAGATTGTTGAGAAAAAAAGATATATATTTAAATTGGATCACTATATTTGTGAAACATATCAATTTTACGAATAGCTACTTCTCTCTAAAAAATTCAAAAATTCAAAATGGATAGAAACTCTTGGATGAATTTCTTCAATTCTTCCAATCCAGAAGAAAATTTCAACTATCCTTCACAAAATCCAAAAGTCCCCCCACCAAATTCCAACATTCACACACAAAATGGGAACTTTCGTCCTCCTAATTTTTATTTTAATCCAAATTATCACGTAAATCCAATGGCTACTTCAGGAGCTAATCCTTATATGATATATCCACCAGATTACTATAAATATCTCCCGTTTATGCCCCCCACGGATTTTCTTATGGAAGTCCACCAGAAATGCAAGGAAAATCGCCAAGAATGATTAGTAAAGATGGAGGGAGCACTCCGATTTCTGGGCAAGCTTCATCTCCACCAGGGATCGAGAGCATTAATCTAGAGGTCGATTTTGATGCTGAAGCTGAAGAAAATATTACGCGGCAGAGAAGGACAAGATGGACCCCACAAGAGAATAATGTTCTTGCACGTTGTTGGGTAAGTGCAAGTGAAGATTCGGTGGTAGGAAATGATCAAAAACTAGATCAATTCTGGATAAGGGTAGCAACAGAGTATAATAAAAATCGTCCTCCTAACACCCCAGTGAGACCTTGGGAAGCCATGAAGACGCATTTCTATACGACCCAAAGAAGTGTCAGTGCCTTCAATAGCACATACATTTCTGTGAAGCAAGGTTAGGGAAGCGGTCACAATGACCAATATATACTCGTGGAGGCACTCAAGAAGTGGGAGCATACTCACAACGGACAATCCTTTAAACTCTTAGGCATGTGGAAAATTCTTAGGTATTGTCCAAAGTGGTCCAACCCAGGAAATCGTGATCATCGTGGCAAAAAGAAGATAAAAATTACCTTGTCTGGAGCATACACGTCATCTTCCAATAATGTTGATGATGTTGAAGAGCGTGTTCGTCCCATGGGTCAAAAAGCAGCTAAGAAGAAAGAAAAAGGAAAAGGCAAGGTAAAAAACAGCGATGCTCCTTCCTTGCAGGATGTTCAATCAATGATATCCCAAAATATGGATAGGTATGAACGACTTCAGGAGGGAAGAAACGAGCAACTAAAAATTCAGAACAAAGTGAGTGAGTGGTACATATTCACTAAAGATACCTCTGGAATGGACACGATTGCCCTTCAAGTATACAACATCATGGTTGAAGAGATTAAGAAGAAATGAGGAATACAGTAATCCAATCATTCATTGCTGCAGTGTGTTTATTTAAGATTATGTAGTGTGCTTTGTTTAAGATTATGCAGTGTGGTTTGATTTAAGATTATGTATTGATTGTGTAGTATGACTATGTACGATATGATTATGCATGTATTGTGTTTTCATTATAATTTATGCATTGTTGTTTATTTTACTATAGTCACATCATGTTATTTTAATAGTTTTTTGAAAAAGAAAACAAAAGTTGTTGCCAACTACGAGACAATCCATGACAACTAGTGGTAGTGCATACCAATTAGTTGTCCTTGACAGCTCATGCCAACTATCATCCACAAACGTTCTATCTATAAATATGAGTGGTTTCAAATTCATATTTCTCATAATTAATATTTCTTCCTCATATCTCTTCTCAATTATCGATTCTCTTTTATTCACATCGTTGTTTTCAAAGTTTTTATTTTTCTTCTACAATGTCTTCCGAACTAAATCTCAATTCTCATTTGGCATTTCGTAATAATTTTTTAGCCGATGAAGCAGATGATGATAAAATATTTCTTGAGCTACTCGATCAACAACACAAGTTGTTTCATGGCGTAGCAAGCTCTTCAACCACACCCCACAAAAGAAGAGTTATTACTCGGGATCGTGAAGCAGCTAACGCTCGTCTCTTTGAGGACTACTTCTCGGAAAATCCAAGATGGTCAAGTGATGTGTTTCCGCGTCGCTTTCGAATGAGGAGAGACTTATTTGTCCACATAGTCAATGCCTTGGAGAGTCATGATGATTATTTTCGATTGAGAGCAGATGCATCAGGTCGAGTAGGTTTGTCACCACTTCAAAAATGCACGGTTGCAATCCGCCAATTGGCATATGGAGGTCCAGCTGACCATTATGACGAGTACCTTAGTGTTGCTTAAATAACTGCAGTAAATTGCTTGTTCAATTTTTGTCGATTTGTAATTGATGTATTTGGTGAAAGGTACTTGAAAAGACCGAATGCCGATGATTGCTAACGCTTGATCCATATGCATGAGTAGAGACACGGCTTTCCTGGGATGTTAGGTAGTCTTGATTGTATGCATTGGGAATAGAAGAACTATCCAGTCGCTTGGAAAGGTCAGTTTACCCGAGGTGATCATGGAAGTCCAACACTTATGCTTGAAACAGTTGCATCTACAGATCTGTGGATATGTCATGCATTTTTTGGGGTTGCAGGTTTAAATAATGATGTAAATGTGCTTTACCAATCACCATTGTTCAATGAACTGATAGCGGGGAAAACGCCCAAAATTAATTTTACAATGAATGGTAGACATTATACCAGAGGGTATTATCTTACAGACGGAATATATCCGGAGTGGGCAGCTTTTGTTAAAAGCTTTCATTCTTCATATGATCCCAAGAAAATGTTGTTCAAACAAATGTAAGAGTCTGCAAGAAAGGATGTCGAGCGGGCATTTGGTGTACTTTAAGCTCGTTGGACAATGATTAGAGGTCCTGCTCATTTTTTGTACCGGAGTAATTTAAAGGATATCATGTATACTTGTATTATTCTTCAACATATGATAATTGAAGATGAAGGAAGTGCATCAATGGAGTGGTCGGAGACGGAAGAATCCACTAATAATGAGATCAATCTTGCTATATCGGGAGCTCCGTCTGATTTTGCTACTCGAGTAAATATAGAGGTAGAGCTACGAGATAAGAAACAACATCACAAGCTTCGAGCCGACTTGATTGAGCATATTTGGGCAAAATATGATAATAATAATAATATTAATAACTAGTTAGTTTAAGAACCGTTTATGTATTTCAATATTTCATTTTATGTAACATTTGTGTTTTATTTCTCAATGTTGCACTCATCTTTCTAGTATGAATAACATTATCGGTATTTTTTTAATATTTGGTAAAAAATTGATTCATTTTAATTTAAAAAAATTAAATAAAATCTTTAATAATGACTTTGAAATATTTATATCTAAAAATAATATTTAAAAATTAATTAATTAATTAATTATGTATAAAAGTAATATATATATATATACATATATATATATATATTAAAAGTGAATGGTATAATGGTGGGACCTGTAAAAGTTATGTATGTACCATGAGTGAAGTAGAGTGTTTTGAAGGAGATTAGGTATTTAAAAAAGTAGATACATAACTTTTGATGTGGCGGAGTTATGTATTAAAAATTTAGTACACCATGTGGATGCTCTCATAGAGGAGGCAAAATGTTGCTGACGAGATAATTTAGGTGGTTATTTGTAATTTTTCACAATGTATATAACTTTTATCCAGAATCACTAATTATACTTCGGATACACAAACTATGCATTGGCTATATATGAATAACATCCACTATTTGACTGCACGTTGGATGTATTCTGATTTCCACATGGGCTCGATAGAATTTTCCTATAAAGTCAACTCTCTTAATAAGAAATTCGTTTTACTTAATTACTGTACGAAGAGTTGCGTAAGAATATTTTACTTGTACAAATAATCTTTTAAGATGCTTTAAACTTTAACAAAGCATCGAGTGTTGTCGCACTCCTAAGTCCTAACTGCCAACTCCATATTCAAGTTTCTATTAAACCCATCGTAACAGCATCGGTAACCTATATGTTAGAGAGTTATTTCTAACTATATATTCCAATATGCTGGTACAGTATAACGATACACAAAATGAATCATCATTTTACGATTAAAACACCCCGGACTACACATTCTCCACATTCAAAGCAACAAAAAGAAAAGGAAAATCTCCACCATGGATTCCTTTTTCCTAATCACAACTGCTGTTTCTGCTATGCTTTCTCCAATAAACACGATCAGCAAGTTCACCTGTGTTCCTAGGGACACCAATGGCAGTTCCCCCAACATGTGCAACAGTTCACAGCAGATTCTGTTCTGACGATCTGAAACCAGGTGTGATGAAATAAATCTGGTGGACATGTAGAAACGAGTTGTTAACTCATTCAAACAATTAGTAGATGTCGATGCAGCTGTAATGAATAGGAGATGCCGAAAATCATTTGCCTTTGCCAACATCATCAGGCAACCTTAAACCCATGAGTCCTAGAAGATTCGAAGCAGGCCCAGACAGTCCTTCCTGAGAAGAATACGATTCTAGGAAATTCTTTACCAGATTAAAATCTACATCCACAGGAGTTAGCTCTTCCATCTCATCATCAACATTAGACGTTCCCTACACAGGTACATTTTCATTAGGGAAAATAAAATAAAACAAAATTCGAATGTAACACGTCTTGTAAACTTTTGAATTCTTTCAAACAATTTTGGTTGCAAGTGCAACTTCGATATGACTTACCAAAAAAAAAAAAAGAAAAAAAAAATTCTAGCCTAGCAAAAGTAGGAAAGTGCTGAGTTGAACAAAGTATGCAAATTAACTCTCACACCAATCTGGTCAAGTAAAATATTGCATACCTCATCTTTCTTCTTAGAGGACTCTTCACGTGCATGGACAAAGGTTTTATCAAGTGTAGTAGCCTTCAATTCCTTGTTTAGGACATCCGAATAGGACGGCATGAACTCATCATCTCCATCTTCATCAATATCCTCAGCATGCTCACTATCATCCTCATAATCGTCTACAAAAATTCATGTGATGTACATCACATCAGTAATTTATTAGCACAGGTATAGGCATGTATAAAATATTGAGACTGTAACTTCTAATGTTAGCTATTTTTTCCCCTTATTTTAGAGGAGAAATCAGCAATACAGCAGCTCCTATCCAGGAAACTCGAACCTATGACCAACTGTCATAGGTGCAAGGTGCATTGTGCATACTAGTTACAGGCAGCTACCTTGTCTCATCATAGTAGCATTATTATGAACTGCTCAATATTTGCAACAGCATGCTATGCACTCACACTTTGATAGCAGTGTATCGCAGAATAGACATTAGATTTTGGTTTGATGGGTATAGTCATACCCTGTTGGTAAGAGACAATACTCATATCAGAGCATTTCTCTGAATAATATTCAAAGCATTGCTCCTCACTCAGCAGAAACTTTGAAACAGAATCATATGAAAACATAGTTCGGTGATTCAATAAACAGAGCATGTTATGCACTCACATATTCAAAGCTTTGCCTCCTCCAAGGGGAAGTAGTCAATAGCAGACAATTTCGAGAACCGACACAGCTTGCAACAGAAACCACTAAGAATAAACAAAAAGCAAATAGTTGAAAGATTACCAAAATCAAGATCTGATGATGATCCTTCTTCAAGATCAAGATCACTGTCCCTTTCATTAAAACCACGGTGTCCCATTGCTGTTTCCATGTCTTTCATAAACTGATCTGCATCAAAATCTACATCTTGCAAGTTCCTGAAAAAAAGATAGTAGATGTTAAGTATATAATTCGAGTGATAAGTTGTTAGCTTAAGCTGCTGATAATGAACCCAGAAGACAAATAATAAGCCGGGAAATTCAAATACAGTCATATGATATGACCATCGCAATTGATATATTTTGAACTAATTAAGTATCCACATTGAATCAGACAACATCACAGCAGAAATGACACAAACGATTCCAAGGGTATTGTTCCTGGAGCTAATAAAAACACTTATGAAACAAGAAATATCGTACTGAAGAAGGGATGAGCAAGTCTTTCCTGCAACAACAGCACATACGTAATAATCTTTAAAATATGATCTTATCAAAAAAATATTATCCTTATATCATCCCAAGAATCTTCTGTTAATATCATAAGAGATTGTTTAATAAATCTTACTAGAATATGAACCATACAAATTGATTTTCAGCAGAACTAGTTGAAACCACCAGCCAATATGAGAAATGGAAGATAATAGTTGAGCTTTAGTTCCAGAACAATTGGTTCGCCTCCATTTCGATACACAGAAGACCAGCAAAATTATATAGACGCACTAAGAAAATTAACAGTTTGTCAGTTACATGATCATAAGCTAATACCAAGTTACCATTATACATATAACATAACTGAATAATAAGGCAAAAGATGAAGACAAATTATTAACATATGATGAAAACCTAATATTTTCTAGCATATACCAGTCAGTCCAGCTGTTCATCGATGTCAATTTATAAAGTTTTTTAGTTGGCACCGACCCTAAAGAACAAATGGAATGTGACCTCTAGTGTTCATGTAAGATGAAAAAAATAAAATTACATTTGCACATATGAGATGCAACAGGAGAAGATTACCTGTCCTCCGGAACCTCAGCTCCTTTATAGCTTGACATTTTTTCAATAAATGACTGCATGGATTTAGCAATGCCCCCGAGACCAGACTCGTCAAAATCTTTGCCAGATGCTGAACCCTGCTCTTCCTGCTCTTTTGACTTATTTTTCTTCTTTTGTTTTGAATTGAAAAAATCCATCTCATTTTGCCTTTCCTGAAGAGCAGCGTTCAATTCATCTTCCCCTCCATACAGCCATGAATCATCATCAGTTGGAGGAAGCTCCAGATTCTTGAAATCATCAGCTGAATGTGGAAGTGCAAGAATTTCATCTATACGTTTCACAGGCGCACTCAATACCTCACTGCATCAACAGCAGCATGTCAGCAAATAAGCCACCTTTCATTTCTAATATTATATAGAAAAAAATAATTATTAAAATAACCAATTAGTGGGAGAAACCTATTCCAAAGTTGTGTTAATAGATAGAACATTCAAAATAATCAAGCACCAAATTAGCACTACATGCTTTCAAATGATAGCATACTCTTTATAAACAAAACAAAATCTGTGCAAACCAGTGTAACATAAAAGTCTGGAGGAATTTAATTGAATTTGCAAATGTATATAGATACTAATAATAGCAAAATTCATGCCCATCCCATAAGGATAAAAGAGGCAAACGTTTTCAACATCAACCAAGTCTAGCACACCATCAGAAATGCAACTACAACAAACAACCAGGATCCAGAACCAATCAATTTTAAAGAAACAAACAACTATCAAAACCATATACCTGGCTCTAGATTGCAAAGAACTATTTCGATAGTACCCCTCAGCCTTCTCCATCAACCTCTTGTATTCCTTTGACCCCGGCAACAACCCCTCAAAATAACCGCTGCTCTCCAAACTCTCTTTAAAGGCTTCCCATGTGCTCCCCTTCCCTTCATCCCCCTGCTTCTTTCTCATTTGATACATCATCTCCAACCCACAAGCGATTTTCATCCCAAGCTCCGCCTCCATGTACTTGGCAATATTACTTCTCTCTGGCATTGGGTAGCAACCAGGAGCCTGAAACTTCTGCTGCACCAACTGAGCATACATCGCCCTCGACATCCTCACAACCACCTCCACCATCTCCTCCTGTTTCCCCCTCGGCAAGAGCCTCTCCATTCTTGCGGCATACTTCATACTATCAATGTCCCTATCATAAAACCCTTCAATCGACGAAGATATCAAGCACGGTTCATGCCTCAGCACCCATGCCACGGAAACGGGCACTATAACTCTCACTTTATGAACGTTTCTATAAGCGCGCTCCGGATATTCGCCGATTTTCTTGCTCAATTGCAACTGAACAGCATCCGGCGCACTCGTCGCGGCATCATCAACATCTTTGCTCGCCAAAAATCGCAGAGCGTCCTCCAAATTAGGAGTCTCCCGGAAGGTCGATGGTGGGAGAATGCGGAGGCGGCCGCGACGGACGAAGACGCGATTGGTCGAAGTCTCCGGATTGAGCCATTTCGGGAGGTGGAATGCGCACTCGATCAACAGGAACTCGCCGTCCGAGTCCCAAACCCGGATGGATAAATTGGGGAATGTCTTGGATATTTCGAAGAGGATGTGGACGACGAACCACTCATCCTCTAAATTGTCGCCGAAACGGAGGTGGCCGGAGAGGTGAGGAAGAGGTGCGGGGGTTATGGAGAGAGAAAACGGCTGGTGTTGCCAGATGTACGGGGCGGTCAATGGCTCGACGTGGTTGAGGATTTGGAGATGGAGCGACTGCAGCTCTTCGGAGACGGCGGCGGAGGCGGAGAGGCATGAGTCGGGGAAGATGGAGTAGGAAACGGTATCTTCGGGAGGGCGGGAGTTCTTGAGAGAGAAGATTGATGAAGAGGAAGAAGAATCAGCTGTCGCCATGGCTGTTTCCACAAGTTGAAATTTTTGAACCAGGGTTTGCTCACCACGACGTCGTATTTTTCAGTTTTCGCGGTTTGTACTTTGCAGGGAAATGTGGAAGGGTTTAGGGTGTTCGCAAATCGCAATTGCAAATAAATGGGTCATTTTATATACTATACTCAAAATTCACCGACTTTATATTATTTTGTAATTGAAAATTGTTACCGTAATTCGAGTGACAATTTTTTTCCCTTCAATTAAAACATGAATTTTTAATTTTATCGATAGTATTATGACCTTTTTTCTTCTATTCAATTCAATCATGAAAATTTTTTAGTTAAAATTTGTTGACATAAAAAAGTGAAGCTTCCATGCACTTTTCAACCACGTGAGATTTTCTAGTCTAAAATTTTGTGTGATAATCGTGTATTAGATTTTAAAATTATTAGTTTTTCTTTTATTTTTTTTATTTTAACGCAGTATAATTTTACATTATTATTTAGATTTTATTTCACCTAATTAGGGTTTATAACTATTCTTTAGTATTTAATTTTAATTTTTTAGTTAATATAATTGACTATTAATTAGGGTTGGTTATTCCAAACTTAAGGTATATATTTTTAAAAAAAATTATTTTTTAGCAATAAAAATTAATTAAGATCAGCTATAATACAATAAATTTTATTTTTATGAAAAACGTTATTAAAACAATACGATTTTAATATTGGCACACGATTGGCACACAAAATTTTGGACCAAACAAATCTCATTTCATGCTATTTTCAACATGTGTTACTTTTCTTTTCATTTTTAGGCAATTTAATGTGTGTTTTGTATACCCTTAGCAAGTTATCTATCTATACATATATAAAGACAAAATTGTGTGATAGACAACGGTTTCAATATAAATCATTGTCTATCACACGATTTAATAAATATATTTTAGACAACACCTTTTATATAATAGATAACGGTTCTGAGTTAATAGACAATAGTTTTGAGTAAATAGACAATAGTAGTGACATTTATTGTTGTAAATTTTTCTTCTTCTTCTTCTTCTTCTTCTTCTTCTTCTTCTTCTTCTTCTTCTTCTTTTTTTTTTGCATTTTCCATGACGGTTTAGATTATAACCGTTGTATTTTAACAAATTTTTGCAATTTTATTTATTATTTTTTAATTAAAATTTTGAGATTTATAATATTTTTTATTTTATTTTTCTATGCATAGGTGGATGATTTGTATAGTACTCTACATTTGTCGCAAGAAAATTAGATTTCATTTATGTTGCACAACAACAACAACAACAACAACAACAATAATAATAATAATAATAATATTTTTCTATTTCAATTTCATCATTTAAAATAATTATATAATTATATTTTTATGCATATCATATATTCAAAGAAATCAAATGTTCTTTAATCTTGTACAATTATACAATATTGTTTTTTATAAAAAATCGTGTCATTTGAAATATTTCAATTGGATATTTCTTACATGAATTTTCATTTAGTTCGTAAAATTTAATTTTCTTTTTATTTGTCGCAACTACACAAAATTGTTCTTCTTATCTAATTAATTAACAATAATATTTTAGACAACAGTTTTGAATTAATAGACAACAGTAATAACATTTATTATTGTAAATCTTCTTCTTCTTCTTCTTCTTTTTTTTTTTGCATTTTCCACGACAGTTAAGATTACGACCGTTGTATTTAACAAATTTTTTCAATCTTATTTATTATTATTTTGACTTTGAAATTTGAGATTTGTGACATTTTTTACTTTATTTTTTTATGCATGGGTGGAGGATTTACTTTACATATGTCGCCTAAAAAAATATTTTCATTTGTGTGTTGCACTTGCATAATAATAATAATAATAATAATAATAATAATAATAATAATAATAATAATAATAATAATAATATAATTTACAATAATTTATTATTTTTTTATTTCAATTTCATCATTTAAAATAATTAAATAATTATATTTTTATACTTGTCATATATTCAAATGAATCAAGCATTCTTTGATCGTGGACAATTATACATTTCTATTTATAAAATTGTGCCGTTTGAAATATTCCAATTCGGTCTTTCTAATATGAATTTTCATTTAGTTCCTAAAATTAATTAATTTTCTTTTTGTTTGTTGTAACTATACAAAATTGATCTTCTTATCTAATTAATTAACGTACGTGTATATCATTTTATTAATTTTTAAAAATTGAACGTAATATATAGAATTCAAAAATAATCATAATATTACAGATCTAAAAAATAATAATTATTTGTGTATCCCACGGGAGAAATATTAGTTTTAATATTATAACAAAATCACTAGTGGTTTACATGGAACAGAAGTTGTTGACCGATATTTCGATTTCATTGAAATAGAATAACGAATTATAGAAGCGCTTAGCCAAAAAAAAAAAAAAAGAAAAAGAAGAAGAAGAAGAAGAAGGAATGTTGCCCCAACTTGAAGTATAAAATCCTTTTAAAAACAAACTTTCATCAGCTACTCCAAAAAAAAAAATGCTTAGTGCACCTTTAAGATTCATGGAAGATGATGAGCAACATCTTGAGTGAGGTTTGGTTGAATCTGTTGGTTCTCTTGTTCATTCGGAACAATAATAAAATATGTAATAATAGTTTATTATACTAATAAGCTGAACAGAAATACAATATTACTATTACACAATGTAATATAAAATATTACACTGATAAAATTAACACTAACTATATAATAATACAGTAAAACTACAAATGATAAAGCTAAATAACAAGAACAATTTAAATAACTTAACAATTTAAATAACTAAAACAATTTATTTAACTAAGACAATTTAAATAATAAGACAAAGTTTAGAAGAAACTCGAGGCCTGTGGAGATCGCAGTTTTCTTAAACCAAATTCTCCCCGTATGAGCGTCTGATCCCAGGATACAATGGACCAACCGGAGCAACTTCCGGTGAACTGAGATATGCCCGAACTTGAACTAAAAAATATTTGAACTAAAATCGACTTAAAATTTGGACTCAAAAAGAGCAAAAACAAGAAGATTGAGAAATAGGGAAAATGCCTTTTTCTTGGTGTATTAATTCAAATGGGTTAAATGGCTATTTAAAGAAAAATTTGAAGGCTTTTCCAATACATAGCCAATGTGGGACAACCACATTTCTTCCAATTTCAAACTTTTCCCAACAATCCCCCACAAGAGTGCAATTGGCCATCAAGTTCAACAGTTGAACCCGGCATAGGATAGGTAGGTGTAACCCTTTGAACCTTCCCTCATAAAATATATCGACTTTACTGGCTCTCAGTATACGCGATGTCCTTGAACTGGTCTGCCGTTTACGTAAACGATGATATACTTTACACAAGATTCTCCCTAACATATCTCAGTTCTCATTGTTATGTTCATTCATGGCTCTGAACATCCGTCTAGTTCTGTAAGAGGGTCTAAGAATTGATCCTTACACAATTCTCTTCGAAGCGGCCATACTTCTCTCTTACATAGGCGATTCTTTTCAAATAGCCCGTACTATTTCGCTCGACTCATCGACATATAAGAATCATTAAAAGCCATATGCTTATCCTTCTTCATTCAGGTATCACTTTAACAAAGGGATAACGACTCTCACAGTGATCGTACGAGTCTTTTTACAATTAGATTGTCCCATTGAACCTAGATCTTGAGATCTCCAGTCAACTAGGTTGAGTTTCCATTGTATCAACTCTTTTCTAGAGGCTTTAGTCACATTCCTCTTGTCGATTTCACAACCAACTCTCTATTTAATCCCTTGGTTAACGGATCCGCTAAGTTATCTTTTGACTTCACGTAGTCAATTGAGATAACACCAGTTGTGAGTAGTTGTCTAATGGTATTGTGTCTTCGATGTATATGTCTAGACTTACCATTATACATATTACTCTGTGCCCTACCAATTGCAGATTGCTTATCATAATGTAGACAGATTGCAGGCACTGGCCTCGGCCAACTCAGAATGTCTTCTAAGAAATGAAGTAGCCAATCAGCTTCTTCACCACCCTTGTCCAACGCTATAAACTCAGACTCCATGGTGGATCTAGATATAACCGTCTGCTTAGAAAATTTCCATGATATGGTTGTACTTCCCAAAATGAATACATATCCACTTGTGTACTTAGAGTCCTTCATATCAGATATCCAGTTAGCATCACAATAGCCTTCAGCAACTGTTGGATATGTCCCGTAGTGCAGTCCATAATCACGTGAATATCTCAAGTATCTAAGTAGTCTCACTATACCTTTCCAGTGTGCATTTGCTGGATTACTAGTATATCTACTTAGCTTACTCACTACATAGGTGTAACAGCCCGGTCCCTTAGGCGGTCATTTTGATGGGGACGGGGTGTTAGGCGTAAAAGCCGAAGAAAATAGGTAGATTAATCGGAAATCCAGGGGGTGCTTTTAGAATTAAACTAAGTTAGTTCCTCACAAACTTAGGCAACTTAACTTCATGACTTGGAAGGACTATCATCTTTAACGAATCAAAGAGGTCAAAGGATTCAATCGAGTCAACAGGATGCCAAATCATAGGCCAACCGAAATTTAAACAGAATCCAAAAACAAACATATAGGAGTTTGACTTTATAACTAAACAAGACTTCCTCAAAAGCCACAATGGCTAAGACCCATAAAAAGGTCGGAGTCAAATAAATCATACTGTCCCATTCATAGGACCAAACAAGAAACTAACTCAAAACTTAACTTGAACGAACAGAATCATGCTTGAAAGGAAAAGCCTCTTCGTAGGTGAACAATAATAACAAGCATGAAAGACTTATTCACATAACTCGGAATCATTAAATGAACAACTGATATATCAAAGAACATGCTTCAAAGACTTTATTGATAACTAGGATTCATAGCATTTAAAACATGCTACTATCAAGAATCTAGTTACACATATCAAGACTAAATACTAACATCAGAGTACTTAGCAGAAACTTAGCGGAAGAAAACATGTAACCATACAGAGCAACAAACTTGAAACCTCAGACAACTCAGACAACCCCACCAGCAACACATCACCGGCCTCAACATCTCAACCTGAAAATATTTGAAAAAGAGGGGGTGAGCACTAATGTACTCAGTGGGGTTTTATGAGAAAACTCTTTAATAAACTTTGGAATATCCAATTAATAACTGGCGGCATATGGAGAGCAAAACGCAAAAGCCCTCTCCATACTCGCAAAACCTTTTACTTCCTTTTCTGGCGCCTTTCCTGGCTCAAACCTGCTGTCTACTGCACCCTTATGCCTTAGGATGAGAGAGGGATTACCTCAAATATCCTCTGAGTATGCGAGGGGGTTACTCAGCAGTGACTCCCTTTACTATCAAATGTTCAACATTAGTGACACGAAGGTCACGGCATGATAATGTAAATAAACTATTATTTGAGCTTGATAACCTGCTTACAACATAAGCTATATCCTTTCTTAACTTCCTTCCTTACTTAACCTCAACCTTTCTTACTTACTTAACTTAGCTAACAATACCAAGCCTAGAGCAATCATCTAAGGCTAATCCTTTAATTGAGCATGAACTCGGCCTATAAGGGACTTATAACTTACCCTAAAAGGAAATTCTTAAATATACGAGCTTTTAACAAAGCATAAACATTTAAATACGAGGAACTGAACGCGGATAAACATCGATTGCAAATAAAGCAATTCTAAACACCTCATGCTAGCATAAATTGTATATAAACAATTCTAGCATATCTAAACATACTTGAGAGCTCACTTAACTTATACTAACTTCCTTTACTTTATCTAACTCAAATAACAATTTAACATAATCATGCATATAACTTTCTTTATTAATTTCCTTTCCTTGTACAGAGACTAAACAGGTAGAGCATAAAATATTTTAATTGGATATTCATCTTGCCCTATCATGCTTCTAGAGCTTAATAGCTCAAACCTCATACTTGGTTTAGAACCACCCACCTCGCTGATGAGCATTTTGATAACAAGCGCGTAGACGAAGCAACGAGCCGAAAATCCTTTCTCGGGCCTCCTCGGGGTTCACCTCATCTTTACAAAAGTCGATCAACGAATTGAATCCTTATTCGAGCTCCTAATAAGACATCGAAACGATATCTAAACTCTTGACCCTTAACTATAACTTAAAACACGAGAATTTAAAAGATTAAGGCACCCGAAATTACCACAAAAGGGGACGGAAAAACTGATTCGACCGATCGAGATTCCGGATGATCGGCCACTACTACCTTGTAGATCATCGAAAGAGCTTCGATTTGAGTACTCATGGACCTCGTAACTCCAATCGAGACGAAAGTTATGGCCTCCGCATGAAAATGTGCCGGAACTACCGCAGCAGCCCCGCGCCAGCGAAATCCCCGCGCTCGCGCATCTCCGTGCGCCCGCGCACCGCCATTGCCGAGAGGGCACTCCCTCGACCGTGGAAGCCCCCGTGACCGCGGGATCCTCCACGACCGCGCCACTTGGGCGATTTCCGGCGGCGGAAACTCCTCCTCCGCTCCTCCACGCTCGACTCGCCGAACAAAAACTACTCGTCTCGGAGGTGCGCTCACGAAGAGCGCTCCTCGCTCGAATTTAGAAATGGAGGTGAAAGAAGTGAGAAATGAGCAAATGGGAATGAAGGGGGGGCTCCTCTATTTATAGGGGAAATCCAAGCTTCTCCGAGAAGCTTCTTCAGTGCAACAACACTGCTTTAAAAATATCGGGTTCGGTTAAAAGACGCTTTATTCGATGTCGAGGTCCAAATGACCTCAGACATGAAATCCAAAAATATCGGGAGGTTCGTTGGCTTGAGTACTATTGAACCAACTTGACTCGGGATAAAGAACGAGTCATCTTGAAGGAAAATGAGAAAAGATCCTCTTTTCAAAAATAAAGTTACTATTCCACTCAAGGGACAAATAAAATTCCCGAGCACTCGATTGACCTCAGAATGAAAATCCGGGAATGCCAACAGATTCCTTGAGAAATTTCCTATAAGATAGGCTTGAAAGAACAAAGCTCGGGTCAACACACAAGATTTCGCAAATTTCTAACGAACGCGCTCCTACGGAAAAATACTATTCATATCTTCTTTAAACGCGTTTTAAATCACCGGGAACTCAAACGACTTCCGATTCAAAATCCGAAAGCACCGGCATGCTCCTTGGGTCAACACCTTTCAAACATGACCAAAATCGGCTATAATTGAGCTCGGATCAAAATTCTCAAAAAGACGATTTTATGAAAAATAAATCCTAAAATCGCGGCTTAGAACCGAAACATCTTAATTATGCTCAAAATTCCTTTTAATATTTCCTAATTAAATTTAGGAATTACTTAATTATATTTTGAAAATTCGGGTTGTTACATCCTACACCTCTTAAAAAATTTCGTCCCGAAATTTACTTCATCTCAACAGAGATCTGGATTCCTTTTCAAGAACTTAAGACCTTACTGAAACAACGTAGGACCTTTACTATAGGGCTAAGAATAGCTTGAGGCCTTCCTTTATAAAATAGTCCTCACGCAGGACTAATACTTCTATAATCGTTCATCTTTTCTTCTTCAAAGCCTGAGCATCTTCTACCTTTTCTTCCTAATGAAATCTCTCTCGAAATACCGCTTCACACGAACTCCTTATGATCTTGCATTCGAGCGGACCTCTAGAAACTATTCGAGCAACGAAATAAATAAAAGAAAAATTCACCAAACTTGCTCCTCGAGCACGGACAATCTCAACAAGTCCATCCTTCTTTTGTTTCACTTGGCTTTGCTTTTGCTTCTGACTTTACTTCACGCAACTTTGAGAAACTTTAACGAATTCGAACTAGATGATAAATTGAATTAATTGAGCACCTCCTTTGATTGTTGCTTGTCGCTCTATCACGTTTTAAAACTCACTTTATCTTCATCTTTAACTTCTTGAGGTTCGACTTCTTCATCTTCTTGGGGCGTACTTCGTGATGCGCTCCAAACTTAAATTCTTGACGCAACTTAAATCTAAATTTCCTCGTCGCAGTCATCTCTTTTTCTTGAACCAGTCGTCTGGCTTCATGGCTTCTTCCGGTGGTCACTATCACTTGCAGGCGTAACGATCGTATGTCTAAACTTTGAACTGCACGCTTGGAATTTATTTGTTGTCATTCCTTAGATCGCAACGAGCTGAGAAATCTTCTTGGACAAGCGCGTCCTAAACTTAGAGAATATTATCTGGCACTTACTCAGATTCCACTTCCTTCTAGGAAATACTATCTCTTATTCATCCAACCTTGACTAAAAGAATACTACTATAACTCTCTGCTTTATTCCAAGATCCACACTCGAGTTCTATAAGTGGGAGCAAAATAAACGAACGCTTCTGAGTGAGGACTTTATCTTAATCAATAATTTCTTGACAAAGTCAAAATCTAGAAAGAATATAACACTTGGTTGTATATGCCAAAAAAATATTGCCTTTTCAGAGGACTTATAAACTTGAAGGATTCTTGCACATAACAAAGATATGGAAGAAATCAACGGTTAGCAACTGAAAATCGTGCTTCAATATTCTCTCACTGGCATCAACATAGCCTATCAAGGAAATGCTATTACTGATTCTTGATGATCAAAGAAGTACCATCAAAAGGATTGTAAATTATCCAAGCGGATATAATCAAAGAATTTCAAATGGTATAAATGGAGAATTTCAATTGACACGAAGCTATTGAAGGACGATTTATTCAATTAACAAGAGAATAAATCGATTCCAAAAGAGAATGAACAAATCGATTCTATTGACACGAGAATGAATAAATAGACTCAACAAAAACTTCCATCAAACTGAAACTCTCAATCTATCGAACACTAAGTCTATTTTCTTAACGATCTTCTTTGGGTTCTTAACTTCTTTCTTGATCGACATACATCTTCTTCTTCGGGTCTTTTCTTTCTTGAGTATCACGTACCTTCTTTTTGGCGAGGTTGCTATAGAATAGCACAAGTCGGTTGGACTTCAAATGGCTTCGCTTGGCTAAAAAAAATGATATCCGGGGATCTCTTTCTATTTATCGAACAGGACATGATAAAGCGACTTGATCTATGGATCCTTCTGGACTCAATATAACTTGACTTCAACGTCTCTTGGAAGCTTGGTAGAACACCGATATATCTTCAAACTCTCTTGGCTATGGTCACGACGACAATCTTCATCTTCATTAATCGGCTTGAAACAAGTGATAACTTCTGGGCATCGAACGCGACATGACCTTGAATGTACTGTGGGTTATGGGCCCACCACGCTTCCGCTGCGCCATTATGATAATTCGCCTTTAAATTGATTGCTCATCTTCTTGCTTATTGCTCGAAACTGAACTTCATGACCTTCTTCTCGATTCTACTAAAATCATTTATACTTCTTATGAGCGCTCTATAAATATTCTTTCGAACCGCTTCTTCTTAACTCTAGCTCCTTGAGAAGGAACTTACTCAATCTAGGTTCATAAGAGAACCTAAAGGGAATTCTAGAATTCTCCTTAATTCAAGCTTGCTATAGTCTATGTTCTAACTATATTCTCCATGCCTCATTCATCCTTAACTCATCCTCAAATTCTTTTCTTATGGGCAGTAGACGAGCTTTTATCATAAAGAAGATTTTCAAATCGACTTTCAAACTTTATAACTCTACTCAAAAATTTTAACGGTCTAGAGTAACCGAAATAGTTTGAGTATTTGCAGAAAATAATATTCTGAAAAGATCTGCTGCTTACTCGAGTCCTTAATAACTCAAAACTCTTTAAAACATTAATCTGGAACTTAGTTCAATAAGTTCCACCTTAAACTTAGGTATAACCAAAAATTTTATTTCGAAAGAAATAATGCTCGATTTTCAAAATCGACTAACCTTGTCTTTGCTCAGAACTTTTCTCCTTTATCCTGTACTTTCAAAAGTTATACCAAATATAATCAAAATACTTTAACTCAATCATACCTTAATTTGTTGAAGATGCAAGGGTGATGATGAGCTGGGGGTTGCTGATTAATACCTTAGAACAATTCAATACTCACATAAGAGTTCAATCAATTACTTTAGGAAGAGACAGGTCTGCAGAGTTGCAAGCCTGCTCTGATACCATCTGTAACAGCCCGGTCCCTTAGGCGGTCATTTTGATGGGGACGGGGTGTTAGGCGTAAAAGCCGAAGAAAATAGGTAGATTAATCGGAAATCCCGGGGGTGCTTTTAGAATTAAACTAAGTTAGTTCCTCACAAACTTAGGCAACTTAACTTCATGACTTGGAAGGACTATGGTGTGTCGTTTTGCACCAAAAATAAATGTTCCGACAGCAGTCGGTTTGCCCACACTGCACAGTACAGTGGCGAGCGAGATCGTCTCCCAAAGGACCGGCGAGAATTATTCTATACTTCCAATCTGCAGAAACCAACTTTAAAAGGAGGGAAATTTATGGGTATAAACTGTAGTGCACGAAAATAATTAAATAACAAGGAATTAAAATACACACACGAGCAACGGGTTTAAACAAATAATTAGAAATATTCCGGATATCAACTACTCCACTCTGGCACAATTATACTGATCCTCGATTCAAGAATACAATTAATTATCACATGTAAATTAGTTGCGGATGCCGAAGACACTTACTGACACATCCCTATTTCTCCGTATTTTCTCGAATGGCAGGAAGACACTTCACCACACATTTTCTCTAATCAACTAACAACCCAAAAGAGACACTCTTATAGATTTAATTAGCCGATTGCTTTATGCTCGAGAGAAACCCGATTCTAATCTAGCGAACTCTGACACAGGATCACCGAACCAGATTATTATCCCCACAGTATTAGCTACTGATTTTACCACTAATTAATCCTAAACCACGATTACGTATGGCCGAATTAATTGGCTAGTGATTAATTCCTATACTCCGAATATTCGCGACTACTCGGTTTAATCAAAACAATCACGACTCGACATACGGAGGATAATAAATACACATGCATGAATTAATCGAGAAAAAAACATTTAGATCTCACAGATTTAATTAGCCAAAGCTTCGTGAGTTGATCCCGGAATGGAACGAACTTAGCTTGATTGCATAATCATAAAATCACGCCGATAATTAATGGAGCAGAACACCATGAAAAGTTAAGAAGATGAATAAAATCTGTAGCAGCGTCTCTCGCTGCTGTTGCTGCGTTTCTGAGATGGATTCAATCTATTCTAGTCAAAATAAATCCTAATATATCAAAAGCTATCCCTAAAATTAAGCATCCAACAAGGAAATAAATCTTCTATATCCAGACTAGGAAGTTTCCAAGGATAGGACTCCTTTTAGGCTATGAAGATCATAAATCCGCGTCTAGAACTTGGGCTGGATCAGATTTTCGCACAAAACAGGCCCAAGTCGCGCACAGCTTCAGTTCTGGAATTTTCTCGGCCCATGCCTCTGGCGGTATGCCCAAACCGACTGTATTACGAGCTGCTTGCTTGCATTCTTCAAAAGATGGAGCATTTCTTCACTTCATTCCTTCCACCTGCACATCTCCTAAAAACACATCAAATCTTTCCAAAACATGCAGTGAACGAGTGGTTAAGACATGAAATAGCATAAATGAGAACAAGTAGAATAAGCCCGATCAAACCCCCCCACACTTAGACTATGCTCGTCCTAGAGCACATATAAGCACAACACAGACTCAAAAACCAAAATAAACAAAAAGCTGAGGCTGCCTTAGACTGAACACACTCAAAGTTAGGATTACAACACAACCATCCACAATCCACTAACCTTTCTCTAATTTCATGAAATAAACACATGCTTTTCATTCAAGTAAAAAACGTGCAACTCAATCCTGCCTCACCAAGGTTCGCTCAATTTCTCTCAAAAGAAAGTAAGGACAGAATTTAATTCACACAAGTCACGACTTGATACCTTCAAACATAGATTTGCCCATATGTCAAAACCATTTCCAACAAGTGAAAGCTATGCACAAATCAAAAGGTCTTTGAAACAGGTTGTAATGGGGCTAGGGTGCACATAGGTAGGATAATTTGGGTAAATGGCTCAAATAAGTGAAAACATGTAAGCATATTATAACTCGATCACAGAGCTCTTCAGCTACTTCTTCAGATATTGCAATATTTCTCAAGTTGTGTGTTGGTCTTCAAAGCTATACAGGGCCACAAAATTTAACTTCAAACGGGTGCAGGCCTATTTCCTCCACGTCCAGTTTGGGCATACTGACCATTTTTTTTCTCTTTTTTTTTATAGAACAGAACATGACTTTACATTTTTTTTTCTTCAATCTTCCAGCACTAACTGTCTTCAAGTAAATTTCGAACTCATCTCAACACAATCCAATATAACTTACATGCTTTCAAGGGACAAAAGCAGGCCAAAACAAGCTAAGGCTGAAATATTTAGTGGCTATCAAGAAAGAGAGGAGTCAGGCACAAACGAGCTCACTAAGGGATAGTGTCGGGTACGGATAATTTATTCAGGCCAAAGCAAGGGGTAATCCTACATGCCTTTATCATTTTCATGCAAAAGAAAACTCACAAGCAGTATGACCATGGCAACAAGACAAATCAGAAATTCAGCATTCAAATCCGACATACTCATCAAAAGAATGAAATTGAGCTTTCAATATATATAACATGCTCAAAAGGCTCAAATCTCACGTTTACGAAGCTCATCAAAAGTTGATCAAGTTGCACATTTCATCATTCAAGAATACATACAAGCATTAGCAAAATTCAATCACAAGAGAATCAATCAAACAAACCAAGACAATCCATGCTATAACCCGTCCTCCTTGTATAATTCAATCTCAGGCAGCCAATACTCAACAAAAACAAGCAAAACAATTTTTTTTTTTTCGAAAAGAACCAGACACAAAATAGCAACTTCTTCCCCCCCACACTTAGACAACATAGTGTCCTCACTGTGCAGGGAAGAGAGTCAACAAAATGAACTCAACATGAATGAAAGAAAATAAAAACAAAGGGAGAGAGAAGGAGAGCAAACTGGCAATCAATGGGGGAGACGGTCAGTAAGGGCATACAGACGACGCTCCAGTGCAGTGGTCCAGCTTGATGTGTAATGGTCAAACAACTCCATGAGCTCGGCAAGGGTAGGGGCAGCGCTAGAAGAGGTACCTGCACTAGAAGGTTGGACTAGAACGTTTTTTTTTTGGAACAATAAACATAAAATAAAAACAAAAAGAAAATAAATGCTCGGGTTACCTCCCGAGAAGCGCCATTATTTAATGTCTGAGGCTCGACACAAGTATAACTCGATCACAAGGCAATTTTACGGGTAGCAGATCTACCCCTATCAAAAGGAATCGTTTCCATCCCCACTCTTTTTAGTTTCTTCAAAAGCTCGACCAACCTTGCTTCTTGCCCCTTCAGCTCCAGTACGGGGGCCTTCACATGAGATGGTAAAAACGGCTTCGAGTTGGTCAGTTTGGGCATACAGCCTGTCAGGTTCTGAGTTGGAAATTCATTGGTGGTATACAGCTGCATGATGACATCTCGAATCTCCTCGTCTTCATATGTTATTGCAGCGGTTTCAGTCAACCCACCAAAAGGTACCTTCTTGAATAGCTCGAGGATCTCCTTCTCATCATCCTCTTTCTTGTTTCGAATCAACCTGGATGGAAAAGGTGCTGCAACCCGAGAGTTAGAAATTTTGGATTCAGATTTCACTTCAGTAAGGGCAGACTCGGCAGCTGGTTGTTCTTCTTCTGCACTGGATTTGTTTTCAGTCTGTGCAGTATGCCCATACTGCAGGTTCTTTTCCTTCTTAGCCTCCAACTCAACTAACTCCTCTGCACTTCTCAAAGTGATAGCGCAAACATGCTCTCTTGGATTCATTTCAGTTTGGAAGGGGAGTTTGCCTTGATTCGCCTGCATCTTGTTCAATTGAGTGGCAAGCTGAGTGATCTGTGTGCCTATACTGCCTAGGGCGGCTTGTGTTTCTTGCTGGAAAGCCTTCTGACTTTGTGCCAAATTGTTCACCAGGGCACTGCTTTTCTCCAGACACTTCATGATATCTGTCATGCTCGGTGCAGATCGGTCAGTTTGGGCATACTGACTGCCCTGCGGCTGCCTCTAGCCGAAGTTCAAATGGTCCCTCTCACCTAGATCATATGTGTTATGTGTCTGCACCATAGCTAGACCTCGGACAATAGAAGTCAGAGCATCAATCTTCTCATTAACTCCGGAATTTTCTACTCTCTCAACTCCCTTCACAGATCAGTATCTGTCATCATCATCATCCTCATATTGCTGGCCACCGGAGACCATATCGATGATGAGCTATTTCGCCTCTGCTAGAGTCTTGTTAGTGAGAGACCCTCCGCTAGCAGCATCCACGATCTTTCTATCAAAAATTGACATACCACGGTAAAAATAGTTAGTGAATAACTGATAATCAGAGAACCCGTGGTCTGGGCATCTTCGGCACAACTGCTGAAATCGCGCCCAATAATTAGCTAGACTTTCATTAGATTTTTGCTTGATGCTGCTGATGGCCATTCTAAGATTCGCAGCTCGTGACTCTGGGAAAAATTTGCATAGGAACTGCTCCTCCATCTCATCCCATTTAGTAATCAAAGCTGGTGGGAGATCAAAAAGCCATTCCTTTGCTCGGCCTTGCAATGTGTGTGAGAAAGTTAACAAGTGCAGGTTGTCGTCCGTAAAGCCTTGAGGATGCAGGGTAGAGCAAATCCAGTCGAACTCTGCTAAATGCGTGTGCGCACTCTCTCCAGGTGCGTCACTGAATTTGGGTAGCACTTGTATGAACCCCGGCCGAATCTCTGCATTGTGGGCGATGGTAAGTAGAACGATGCAAATAGGCCTATTGTTTCGATGACGGCCCAACTCTCGGATCAAGGGAGCAGGTTCAGCCATGTTTCCTGCGAATAAAGAAAAACCAAGAAAAGAAAAAATTGCAAACTGAAAATATTAGAATAATAACTGCTTAAAACCGATCCCCGGCAACGGTGCCAAAATTTGGTGTGTCGTTTTGCACCAAAAATAAATGTTCGGACAGCAGTCGGTTTGCCCACACTGCACAGTACAGTGGCGAGTGAGATCATCTCCCAAAGGACCGGCGAGAATTATTCTATACTTCCAATCTGCAGAAACCAACTTTAAAAGGAGGGAAATTTATGGGTATAAACTGTAGTGCACGAAAATAATTAAATAACAAGGAATTAAAATACACACACGAGCAACGGGTTTAAACAAATAATTAGAAATATTCCGGATATCAACTACTCCACTCTGGCACAATTATGCTGATCCTCGATTCAAGAATACAATTAATTATCACATGTAAATCAGTTGCGGATGCCGAAGACACTTACTGACACATCCCTATTTCTCCGTATTTTCTCGAATGGCAGGAAGACACTTCACCACACATTTTCTCTAATCAACTAACAACCCAAAAGAGACACTCTTATAGATTTAATTAGCCGATTGCTTTATGCTCGAGAGAAACCCGATTCTAATCTAGCGAACTCTGACACAGGATCACCGAACCAGATTATTATCCCCACAGTATTAGCTACTGATTTTACCACTAATTAATCCTAAACCACGATTACGTATGGCCGAATTAATTGGCTAGTGATTAATTCCTATACTCCGAATATTCGTGACTACTCGGTTTAATCGAAACAATCACGACTCGACTTACGGAGGATAATAAATACACATGCATGAATTAATCGAGAAAAAAACATTTAGATCTCACAGATTTAATTGGCCAGAGCTTCCTGAGTTGATCCCGGAATGGAACGAACTTAGCTTGATTGCATAATCATAAAATCACGCCGATAATTAATGGAGCAGAACACCAAGAAAAGTGAAGAAGATGAATAAAATCTGCAGCAGCGTCTCTCGCTGCTGTTGCTGCGTTTCTGAGATGGATTCAATCTATTCTAGTCAAAATAAATCCTAATATATCAAAAGCTATCCCTAAAATTAAGCATCCAACAAGGAAATAAATCTTCTATATCCAGACTAGGAAGTTTCCAAGGATAGGACTCCTTTTAGGCTATGAAGATCATAAATCCGCGTCTAGAACTTGGGCTGGATCAGATTTTCGCACAAAACAGGCCCAAGTCGCGCACAGCTTCAGTTCTGGAATTTTCTCGGACCATGCCTCTGGCGGTATGCCCAAACCGACTGTATTACGAGCTGCTTGCTTGCATTCTTCAAAAGATGGAGCATTTCTTCACTTCATTCCTTCCACCTGCACATCTCCTAAAAACACATCAAATCTTTCCAAAACATGCAGTGAACGAGTGGTTAAGACATGAAATAGCATAAATGAGAACAAGTAGAATAAGCCCGATCAGACTATCATCTTTAACGAATCAAAGGGGTCAAAGGATTCAATCGAGTCAACGGGATGCCAAATCATAGGCCAACCGAAATTTAAACAGAATCCAAAGACAAACATATAGGAATTTGACTTTATAACTAAACAAGACTTCCTCAAAAGCCACAATGGCTAAGACTCATAAAAAGGTCAGAGTCAAATAAATCATACTGTCCCATTAATAGGACCAAACAAGAAACTAACTCAAAACTTAACTTGAACGAACAGAATCATGCTTGAAAGAAAAAGCCTCTTCGTAGGTGAACAATAATAACAAGCATGAAAGACTTATTCACATAACTCGGAATCATTAAATGAATAACTGATATATAAAAGAACATGCTTCAAAGACTTTATTGATAACTAGGATTCATAGCATTTAAAACATGCTACTATCAAGAATCTAGTTACACATATCAAGACTAAATACTAACATCAGAGTACTTATCAGAAACTTAGTGGAAGAAAACATGTAACCATACAGAGCAATAAACTAGAAACCTCAGACAACTCAGACAACCCCACCAGCAACACATCACTGGCCTCAGCATCTCAACCTGAAAACATTTGAAAAACAGGGGGTGAGCACTAATGTACTCAGTGGGGTTTTATGAGAAAACTCTTTAATAAATTTTGGAATATCCAATTAATAACTGGCGGCATATGGAGAGCAAAACGCAAAAGCCCTCTCCATACTCGCAAAACCTTTTACTTCCTTTTCTGGCGCCTTTCCTGGCTCAAACCTGCTGTCTATTGCACCCTTATGCTTTAGGATGAGAGAGGGATTACCTCAAATATCCTCTGAGTATGCAAGGGGGTTACTCAGCAGTGACTCCCTTTACTATCAAATGTTCAACATTAGTGACACGAAGGTCACGGCATGATAATGTAAATAAACTATTCTTTGAGCTCGATAACCTGCTTACAACATAAGCTATATCCTTTCTTAACTTTCTTCCTTACTTAACCTCAACCTTTCTTACTTACTTAACTTAGCTAACAATACCAAGCCTAGAGCAATCATCTAAGGCTAATCCTTTAATTGAGCATGAACTCGCCTATAAGGGACTTATAACTTACCCTAAAAGGAAATCCTTAAATATACGAGCTTTTAACAAAGCATAAACATTTAAATACGAGGAACTGAACGCGGATAAACATCGATTGCAAATAAAGCAATTCTAAACACCTCATGCTAGCATAAATTGTATATAAACAATTCTAGCATATCTAAACATACTTGAGAGCTCACTTAACTTATACTAACTTCCTTTACTTTATCTAACTCAAATAACAATTTAACATAATCATGCATATAACTTTCTTTATTAATTTCCTTTCCTTGTACAGAGACTAAACAGGTAGAGCATAAAATATTTTAATTGGATATTCATCTTGCCCTATCATGCTTCTAGAGCTTAATAGCTCAAACCTCATACTTGGTTTAGAACCACCCACCTCGCTGATGAGCATTTTGATAACAAGCGCGTAGACGAAGCAACGAGCCGAAAATCCTTTCTCGGGCCTCCTCGGGGTTCACCGCATCTTTACAAGAGTCGATCAATGAATTTAATCCTTATTCGAGCTCCTAATAAGACATCGAAACGATATCTAAACTCTTGACCCTTAACTATAACTTAAAACACGAGAATTTAAAAGATTAAGGCACCCGAAATTACCACAAAAGGGGACGGAAAAACTGATTCTACCGATCGAGATTCCGGATGATCAGCCACTACTACCTTGTAGATCATCGAAAGAGCTTCGATTTGAGTACTCATGGGCCTCGTAACTCTAACCGAGACGAAAGTTATGGCCTCCGCACGAAAATGTGCCGGAACTACCGCAGCAGCCCCGCGCCAGCGAAATCCCTACGCTCGCGCATCTCCGTGCGCCCGCGCACCGCCCTGGCCGAGAGGGCACTCCCGCGACCGCGGAAGCCCCCGCGACCGCGCCACTTGGGCAATTTCCGGCGGCGGAAACTCCTCTTCCGCTCCTCCACGCTCGACTCGCCGAACAAAAACTACTCGTCTCGGAGGTGCGCTCACGAAGAGCGCTTCTCGCTCGACTTTAGAAATGGAGGTGAAAGAGGTGAGAAATGAGAAAATGGGAATGAAGGGGGGGCTCCTCTATTTATAGGGGAAATCCAAGCTTCTCCGAGAAGCTTCTTCAGTGCAACAACACTGCTTTAAAAATATCAGGTTCGGTTAAAAGACACCTTATTCGATGTCGAGGTCCAAATGACCTCAGACACGAAATCCAAAAATACCGGGAGGTTCGTTGGCTTGAGTACTATTGAACCAACTTGACCCGGGATAAAGAACGAGTCATCTTGAAGGAAAATGAGAAAAGATCCTCTTTTCAAAAATAAAGTTACTATTCCACACAAGGGACAAATAAAATTACCGAGTGCTCGATTGACCTCAGAATGAAAATCCGGGAATGCCAACAGATTCTTTGAGAAATTTTCTATAAGATAGGCTTGAAAGAACAAAGCTCGGGTCAACACACAATATTTCGCAAATTTCTAACGAATGCGCTCCTACGGAAAAATACTATTCATATCTTCTTTAAACGCGTTTTAAATCACCGGGAACTCAAACGACTTTCGATTCAAAATCCGAAAGCACCGGCATGCTCCTTGGGTCAACACCTTTCGAACATGACCAAAATTGGCTATAATTGAGCTCGGATCAAAATTCTCAAAAAGACGATTTTATGAAAAATAAATCCTAAAATCGCGGCTTAGAACCGAAACATCTTAATTATGCTCAAAATTCCTTTTAATATTTCCTAATTAAATTTAGGAATTACTTAATCATATTCTGAAAATTCGGGTTGTTACAATAGGCAATGTCTGGTCGCATACAACTCATTAACTACATCAGACTTCCTATGATTCTCGAGTATTCCACTTGAGAAACACTTCCGCCTTTATTTTTCGATAGATGTTGACTTGTGTCTATCGGGATTCTAGCAACACTAGAGCCATTCTTGCTAAATCTCTGAAGAATTTTCTCAACATAATGTGACTGACTCAACACAATCCCTTGTGATGTACGAAGAATTTTAATTCCAAGTATCACATCAGCTAGACCCATGTCTTTCATATCAAATCTCGAATCCAACATCTCTTTTGTATAATTAATCATCTTATAATTGCTCCCAACAATAAGCATGTCATCTACGTAAAGACATAAGATTACAAATCCACTTTCCGTTTCTTTAACGTAGACACATTTATCACACTGATTAATTTTGAATCCACACCCCATCATGGCATTATCAAATTGCTCACGCCATTACTTTGGTGCTTGTTTCAAGCCATACAAAGACTTCACCAATTTGCAAACCTTATTCTCTTGCCCAGGAGCAGAGAATCCTTCAGGTTGCTCCATATAGATGTTTTCTTCTAAATCACTATTTAGAAATGCAGTCTTTACATCCATTCATCTGATGTATTTCAAGACTTCTCAAAGCTGCAAAAGCAATAACCATCCTAATAAATGTTATTCTTGTCACCGGGGAATAAGTATCAAAGTAGTCAAGACCTTCTTTCTGTCTGTAACCTTTAATTACAAGTCTGGCCTTATACTTATCAACTGTCCCATCAGTTTTTTTTTTCCTTTTGAAAATCCACTTATACCCAAATGGCTTACTTCCATCAAGAAGATCCACTAGCTCCTAAGTGTGATTTTGCAAAATAGATTTAATTTCACATTGAATTGCCTCTTTCCATTGAGGACCATCCGAAGACTTCACTGCTTCGGAAAAGCTTTGAGGCTCACTTTCAACCATGTAAGTTAAAAAGTCTGAACCATAGGATTTTTCAATCTTACCTCTCTTGCTTTTTCGTGGTTCCACCACTAAATCTTCATGTTGTTCTTCTTTCACTATTTCTAGAGTTCGTTTAATGGAAGAATATTCCATTTCTGATTTTCGTGGAAACACGTGTTCAAAGAATGAAACATTCCTCGATTCAATTATCGTGTTTTTGTGTGTGTCTTCAATATTAGATTCATGCACAAGAAACCGATAAGCACTATTATTTTGTGCATAACCAATAAATATGCAATCAACAGTTTTTTATCCAATTTTCACCTTCTTTAGTGTAGGTACCGCTACCTTGGCAAGACACTCCTCATACTCGTAAGTATTTATAGGACGGTGGTCTTCTATGCCATAATTCATATGGACTTTTGTCTAACTTCTTGTGGGGTACCTTATTTAAAAGGTAGTTTGCTATCAAAATAGCTTCCTCCCACATTCCAAGAGATAGTCTAGAACTTAATAGCAACGCATTCATCATTTCTTTCAACGTTCTATTTTTCCATTCTGTAGTGTCGTTCTGTTGTGGCGAATAAGGTGCAGTGGTCTCGTGCCTTATTTTGTTTTTAGCACAGAAATTAACAAAAGGTGACTCATACTCACCTGAGTCACCTCCTCTATCACTTCTCAACACCTTAATTTTTCTACTGAGTTGATTCTCAACTTCAGTTTTATAGAGAACAAATTTCTCTATCGCTTCATCTTTACTTTTAAGAAGATACACATAACAGAACTTAGTGCTATCATCTATAAAAGGAATGAAGTACTTATTGCCACCTCATGTGGGCTCAGCCTTTAAATCACACACATCGGTATGAATAAGGTCAAGTGGTTCACTATCTCTCTCAATAGCTTGGAAGGACAATCGAGCTAACTTGGCTTCGACACAAGTTTCACACTTAAGTGTTGAGTCAACATAGAGCATAGGAATACTTTTCAAACTTATTAACCTGCGCAGGGTTTTAAAGTTAACATGTCCTAGTTGACCATGCCATATAATGAAAGACTCAAGCATATAAATGGAAGAGTTCACTTTCTAATTGATAATTGACTTAACAGTCATTACATTAAGTTTAAAGAGTCCATTGCACTCATAACCCTTTCCAACAAATACTCCATTCTTAGTCAACATGACTTTATTTGACTCAAAGACAATGCGAAAGCCAAACTTGCTTAATAATGAACCAGACACAAGATTCTTTCGAATCTCTGACACATACAACACATTGTTGAGAGTCAGCTCCTTCTCTGAAGTCATCTTCAGAACCACCTTCCCAAGGCCTTTCACGTCGGATGTAGCACAGTTCCCCATAAAGAGTTTCTCTCCATCCACTTGTTCATCAAGGACACTAAACAGTTTCTTATTTGAACACACATGACGGGTACCACCCGTATCAACCCACCACTTACGTGGGTTTGAACCAACAAGGTTTACCTTAGAGATCACAGCAGCAAAGTGCATCTTATCAACATCCATGGTGAGGTTTTCCACCATGTGTGCCTCTTGGCTCTGATTAGTGCAATCAAAGGCTTTGTGACCAGTTTTGTCACATTTGAAGCATTTTCCATTGAACTTCTTCTTGAAGTTCTCCTTCTGCAGTCCTAATGCCTTCTTCCCTGCATAATTAGACTTCTTGTTTGAGTTCTGTCTTGAGCTCTCACCATGCTCAACCACATTTACTTTAGCTGGTGGAAGGTTGAACTGCCTTTTGTCATAGCCCTTGTTGTCTTCTTTGATTCGAAGTCTAACAACGAGCTCTTCAACAGTTATCTCCTTCTTCTTGTGAGTCAAGTAGTTCTTGAAATCTTTCCAGCTCGGTGGTAGCTTCACAATGATAGCAGCCACTTGGAAAGTTTCATTCACAATCATTCCTTCTGAATGAATATCATGCAAAATGATTTGGAGCTCTTCCACTTGACTGATTATAGCTCTTGAATCAACCATCTTGTAGTCGAGGAAATGACCTACAAGAAACTTGTTGGCTCCAGCATCTTCAGTTTTGTATTTTTTCTCTAAGGTCCCCCACAGTTCCTTAGCACTCTTGATTGAAGAATACACGTTATACAGTGTATCCACCAAGCAGTTCATCACATAATTCCTGCACAGGAAATCAGAGTAATTCCAAGCATCAAGTGCATTGACATCTTGAGCATCAGTATTTGCCCCCCAACGTTAGAGCATCTTTTCCCAGAAACCTCGCAAGGTTCAACGTTGTCAAATAAAATAGCATCTTTTGTTGCCACCGTTTGAAATTCAGACCATTGAATTTCCCCGGCTTATCAGCATGATTTACAGGAATATTAAAAGCACTGATCATCACGGTGGTAGTAGCAGCAACATTGTTTGTCTGCTCAGTAGACATATTTGAAAATAAAAGTTTTTCGAGTATAACTTGGTTTAAGATTGTTGGTTCTCTTGTTTACTCGGAACAATAATAAAAGATGCAACAATAGCTTATTATACTAATAAGCTGAACAGAAATACAATGCTACTATTACACAATGCAATACAAAATATTACACTAATAAAATTAACACTAACTATATAATAATACAATAAAATTACAAATAATAAAGCTAAATAATAAGAACAATTTAAATAACTTAACAATTTAAATAACTAAGATAATTTAATGTAGCGACTCGAACCCGAAGGCCCAGATGCTACTGAAAAATACACAACCAAAAGAAATGATGATAAAATTTTTGCAATTCAAAATAAATAATTTTCTCGGGTCATAAAAATTTGAGCAACATTTTGTTTAAATATTCAAATATCCACGCTCACAAGCGTTTACCATTCAAACCTGTAAGACCAAGTCTAGTCAAAATTCAGTATTCAACATTTTAAATGTGCTGAAAGACCACAACATTCACAAATGTCCATAAAATAGTTAAATATTTTATGATCATAAAGCGAAAGCATAAAAATTCATGCGTATTGACCACAAAAATACACATAATCAATAAATAGAAATTATAAAAGTGGTCAATGACATAGAAAGTCTCAATTGGTCCACGTCAGCCGCCAGCCGTCATCAGGTACCTGAAAATATTTAGAGAAATAGATGGGCTGAGTGCCAGAAAACACTCTGTGGGATTTTAAATTTCTGAAATATACTTGATCATTCAATAAATAGTTTGTATATTAAACATTTTGATTATAATGTCCATAAAAAGTATCTGATCATTAACATACGGAAGATTAACTCAATATGGTTCCCTATCATAATAATTTCACCGAAGGGACATATTTGTACCATAGTACCATAATTGCACCATTGTGTCATACCGCACCGAAGTGCTATATCATACCGCACCAGAGTGCTCATACCGTACCGTAGTGCTCATACCACACCGAAGTGCTATATCATACCGCACCGGAGTGCTCATACCGCACCGTAGTGCTCATATCATACCGCACCAAAGTGCTACATACTGCACCAAGTGCTCATACCGGGAACCATAGAGTTTAGCAACTTCCGATAAGTCGTAAAAAGAATATTTTGAACTTTGAAGCATGCTTTTATACAAACATATTTTCCTCGTAAACATAACGCAATTTTGAAACATAAAACCACGTGTTAATTTGAAATCATTGAGCCATAAGAGTAATCTGAAGCATGCTTAAACTTAAACATATGTAATCATAAATAGATCACGCTTTTGAAACATAAGTCACTGTCTATTAGAAATCATAGAGCCATAAAAGTACTTTGAAGCGTGCTTTATCATAAATATATATTATCATAAATAGAATACGTTTTTGAAACATAAGCCACGTGTTGAAGAGATATCACCCGCCTTATAGCTATAATAGCTAAAACTTTGATCATATCATGCTCGTTCTAAGCCTATCGTCATGGATAGGATTTATTATAAGGTCATATCTTAATAGAGCACTAGAGTGCTGATCATATGTCATAGCATAAGGAAGGTCAAGCGCCCGGGTTTCTAAATTGACAACCGAAATGACGATACTAGAGGGTTGAGCAATAATCTTAGCTTATAATCTATTAAAATATATCACAACCTAGAGTGCATCATCTAGGTCTCATTTCTCCATCAATTAGTACCATAACATCATTGCTTATAAGAGTTACTATATCTATCTCGTACGGTACCATATATCGAGACAATGATTTCATATTGCAACATCAATTTCAATAATAATCTATAAGCATGATTATCTAAATCTCATAGCAATTCATAACCAAAAATCATTCCATAGATGATTCCATAGATCAACATTCTATTTACACATAGACGAGTATAGAATTACCCACCTCATTTACAATCCTGGAGTAGAGCCTCGACTTAGGGTTTATTCCTCTAATTCTTCCAGCTCAACTCGTCCTACACAAAGTCAATTAATAACTCATTAACCCTATCGATATTCTAGAGCCCAAAATATAAAGGGATCTATCCCTTTTCTTGGCTACGATATCAACACGGAAAACTTGACTTTAGAGACTTCTACTCGATTCGATACATAAAGGGAATTTAACGATGCAATTTATTTTTGGATCCAATAATCGGATTAAAGCCGATTCATAACAACCCCATTTTCAAATTATTTGGGAAAAATAAAAATCTTATCTTAAATTTTTGCAATTTCGTTCAAACTTATATAAATTCTAAAAAGAAACACGTCTATTTTATTTAAATTCTAAAACAGTCCAAACACATTTCAAAATATTAAAACACCATTAATGATCCACCATTTTAAAAAAATATATATAACACCAAGGCTTCGGTAATTCATTCATAAATTATAATCAAAAATTTCTTTATAAACCCATGAATCATCTTAATCATATAAACATGTAATCCACCAATATCACCAAGGTACATCTTGAAAATAAAAACTAACTAGAGACTTCAAACAAAATGTGATTTGAAACACACATATTCACGGTTAAACACAAATCATTTTCAAAATTCTTCCAAAATCAAACTTGAGCCCTCTTACATATCAATATCACCTCAACATTGATGAGAAATATATGAAGTCTACTGACAAATCTCAAATTCACATTTAAAGAGTCCATTTCAAAAATTTTAAATCACTTTGAATTCAAAACATTCATGCTTAGTCAATCACACACACTTTGATTAAACACCAATTTATTAAAATTTAGGACTTGACATAACATTAATTCAAGATCATACAAATTGTAATTATACAATGTCAATATTCTTAAAATCGACTAAAAATCGACATAGATATTTCAAAACCCCAACTCACACACTTAAAAATATTTCCCATGTTTTTTCCTCTTGTACTAGTTTTAGTACATTGACCATATCTCCTCAACCAAAACTCCGAATCAAGTAATTCCAAGTTCTATAGAACCCTAAGACATATATCTAAAAAATGTTCATCAAATAGACATTCCCAGATTTTGACAATAAAAGGGCTAAAAAGTCGAATTAAATGGGAGCATGAAAACTGTTCGGACAACCACGAAGGTGGCAGACGAGGGTGAGCTTCATGCTGCTGCTGCGGCTGCGCTCCGGCGTCCGACTGCTACTCCGGCGACCTGCTGTTGCTGCTCCGGCGCCGGTGGGAGGTCCGGCAACCTCTTGCCAGCTGCTTGCCACTCCTCTCTCAACCCTAGACTCTCTTTCACTTTTGGATCTCTCCCTCTTGGCTCTCTAATCTATCTCTCTCTCACCTTTCTTTATTTCCTTCTTAATTCTCTCTCTCTCCTCCTTTCTTTTTCTCCTTCTTCTCGATTTGCTTCACCTTCTCTCTCTCTCTCTTCTTTTCTTTTCCTCTTTTTACTCTCTCTCTCTCTCTCTCATATGAATATATATATAATGGGGATGGGGAAAAATCATATATATATATATACACACACACACACACACACATATAAATTATACCTATTGGATTTTTATTTTTGGGCCTCTTATATAAAATAAATTGGGCTAACAATAAATAGATTCTTATTAGAATAAAATGAGATTAACATAAATTTTGAAATGGGCCGAGTAATTGGGCCGAACTCGGATTTCGACAAAAATTATCGTATAATGTTAGTTCAATCTCGTTCAATAATAAATGGGCCGAAAATAAATATATTTGTAGATGGGTTCAAAGTCCCATACGTGCTTAGTTTTAAAATAAAATAACTTGCTATAAAAATTGGGCCCTAAATAAAAAGATTGGGCTCAAATTTGGTTTCGGGGCGTTACATTTAAATAATAAGACAAAGTTTAGAAGAAACTCGAGGCCTGTGGAGATCACAGTTTCCTTAAATCAAATTCGCCCCATATGAGCGTCTGATTCTCAGGATATAATGGACCAACCGGAGCAACTTCCGGTAAACTCAGATATGCCCAAACTTGAACTTAAAAATATTTGAACTAAAATCGACTCAAAATTTGGACTCAAAAAGAGCAAAATCAAGAAGATTAAGAAATAGGAAAAATGTCTTTCTCTTGGTGTGTTAATTCAAATGGGTTAAATGGTTATTTATAGAAAAATTGGAAGACTTTTCCAATACATAGCCGATGTGGGACAACCACATTTCTTCCAATTTCAAACTTTTCCCAACAAAATCTTAGATAAATTAAGTCAAAATGTGAAATGTGACCAACCAACTTTGGTTATCTACAAATTTTTTTAAGGAGAAGTTATATATATGCAATTGTTGATTCTTATGAAATAGAAAATTGAGGAAGAACCAATTCATTATCAAATTATTCTTCTAAAGGATTTTCTTTAGAAGAAAAATGATAATTATTTATGATGAGATCATGTGCTCGATCGGCAAGTTGTTTGGGAAGTCTCTTTAGAAGGCTAGAACTTTAAAGGTAAAGTTGCTTAGAAACGAAGAGCACATCCAACATTTATAGTCTTATAAGACATACTAAAGTTTTCTCTTGATCACTCCATTTTGTTGATGAACCTATTGAATTGTGTTTCCACTTAAGAAATAAATAGTTGCAATATTCCTTTTTCTAGATTTAAACTCGTAAAATGTATCCAAATATATCAAGAATGATCATTATTATATAGTTGTCAAGGAATAATGGACAAGTTATTTTCGTTGTGGTACCCAAATTTCACAACATGTCAAATAAAATGATGCTCGAGAATAAATTGAATTTTATGAAAAAGGTAAATGAGTATATTTTGTGAAAGGAAAATAGGAAATATTACAAGTATGTGCCTGGAATCAAATTCATATACACAATACATGAACTTGAAAGAAGTAAGAAACATCATTGTGCATCTATGTGCAGTGGTGGGATTTACATATTGTCAAATATGATGGATCTCCTATCTAATTACTAATGTAAACACATTACATGCATGTGTAAAATTATATATATATATATATATATATATATATATATATAATTTTTAGCCTTATATATATACATAGCAAATATTAAGAAAAAATTGATTGTTATCAAAATTTGTCCCCTGCGCGATGCACGAACACAATATTTAAGACTCTAATTAAATTCAAATATCGAATAGTAATTATAAATATAAAATATTTTTAATGTCTATCCATGTAATAGTGTAATAAATATAAATTATCAAATATCTAATGCTAATAATTAATAAACATAAACTAATTTTAATTTCTACCCATATAATAATGAAATAAATACATATATTTTTTCCTTTAAAAAGGTAAAAGTATTACATCAGCAAATAAAAAATATTTGTAAAATTACAATATCGTTTCATATATGACATTCTTCATTACGCATTTTGAAGTTTAAATCAATAAATGAAAATAATTCTAATGTTTATGAGTATGATTAAAAAATTCAAATTGTAATTAGATTTTGAATTTGATTATTCATTACGCTTAATTAATTGATGGTTGATTAAAATTTTAACATACTTCTGGCATATATATTTGAGCGTACAATTTATTTGAATAATTAATTAATTTATTAAAATAGTTTTTGTAGAAAAATGGTGTTTATAGTTTCTATTTATTTAGTACTTATTTAAAATGGTATTTATTCATTACACCTGTACGGCCATATCGGTGACATTCCGTGTTATATTGTGTCAAATCTTCCCTTGCGGATATACTTTTAATTTAATAATATTATTATTTTCTTTAAAAAAAAGGAATGTGAGTGGTTTATAGGTTTTATTCTTTTGCAAAAATAAATTGCAATAATTAATGTCGATAATTTTATCATTATGAAATTACATATTCTAGTAGTAAAATTCTAATAAAATGGAAATAAGGTAAATTATGTCGTCACTATCTTCTCAATGTACGACATGCATCTATTTAACCAATTTCAGTAAATAATAATTTAATGATTCTTATTTTTATTAACCACAAATAATGAAAAATGGAAGTATCTAGTTGTTTTCATGAACAAATAATAATTTTTAATAAAATGCACATAATATGTTTACAATTTTCTATAAAATAAATATTATGATTATATTACCATTAGATAATATTAAATAGTAGTAAAAAATTATTATCAAACTAAATGTGCAATTCTGAATGAAATATGTGTGGTAAAACATTTCACATCAATTTTTCTGAATAATTAATTTCTGCATAATTTCTTATATATTTAAATATTAAGATGTATGATTCCATTAATCCATTTGGATATGTCAAATTGTGTTACATTTTCTATGCCCAAATAGATTTAAAAAGAATTAATTTTTTAATACACCCTAATTAGGGAATGATGAACTCTAAATAGAAATTTAAATTTAAATTGAAAAAAAATAAAGTTTTGATTATTTTTTAAAATTTGGCACATAAAATGTAACGGAGAGTGTGACAAGAGATTTAAAATCGATTTCATGTATCTAAAATCGATATACTCCATATGTAAGAATTATTATATGTCTAACCTTATTTTATTAATTTCTTTCATTTTCTATGATGATGTAAATATGTAAAATAATAGTATTAAAAACAGTAAACTATCAATTATGTGCATTTATATTTTTCAATTAAATATAAATTTCTACCTATTATATTCATTATGGAAACAACTGTTTAGAACATTATAACATATATGATTTGTGAACATATTCTAGGGTGTTGCATTGGTCTTGGTCGTCTCTCACTATTGCATGTCGGACCATTATTTCTTTCGTTTTTCATCGATGAAGTTTCACTCTCTAACGAAAAATTAAAACTGCAAAAAAGTTTGTACTTGAACACGAAGATGAAGCAAATAAAATAAAACTCCACCGCCGATTTTGACATCGATCTGAATTTGATGATCTATTTATACAGTGAGTTTTTTCATCATTCATTATATGTCTTCCATTGGTTCCGAATGCCGATTTATAGCAAGTGATGAGTCCTTGATTTTTATGGATTTCATACATTTTGAGGTCTAGTTGGATTGTAGTTCTTGTGCATTGCATGCATACATTGAGAAGTTGTGCATAGTTTTTCATAATTTGTGCAGTGTCACATTTTCGCTCATTTTGAAGGGATTTAATGCCAATTATTTTATGAGATGAAATTGAGCTTGAAAAGTACCTAAGAAGATTGAGGATCGAGTGAGGAGCGCGTTACAACTTAAATCGGGTCAATCAGATGAGAAACGAGCGAGAACGGAGCAAAACAGTCTGTGCTCCTGTCTCGGTAAAGAACTCCAGTTTTTAAGCAATTAAGAGCATGGACCGTGCTCCCTTGAGCACGACCCATGCTCATATCAGCGCTTTCCGGCGGATTTACTTTTGGACCGGGCTCTCCTTCCTTCCGTGGGTTTCAACTTTCTCTGCTATTTAAGGCCATTCATGGACGAAATTGAGAACATTCTCTTTCATTATTTTTCAATTTTAATTTAGATTCCATAGTGGCATGACGAATGTTTCTTCTACAAATTTGAAGATTGAAATTTTATGCATTGAATTTCTCTACGGTTTTTCTACCCTTTGTTATTTAATTATGCTTCTTTATTCTTTATTTCTTTTTAGTTTTAGTATTTGTAGCTAAGTTTGTAATTAATTCTAGGGTTTGCGAGCATGTAGAGATTATGTGTTGATTTAATTCCAATTTGACTTTCCTTTTAATTTTTGTGTTCATAAATCTAGGTTTTAATTTCTCATGCATAATTATTGGCCATAGTTATTGTGTGCAAGTTAACTAATTTGAGTCCTGGCAAAGATAATTAATTAATGGGATTAACTAGATTATATGATACGTATGTTTGCGTCTGTAGGAGGTTTTAAATCTGAGTTTCTATTGGGAGTTAATATTTTATCTTGAGACCTGGCGGAGATAGATAATTTATTAATCTACAGTTACCTTGAAACCTAGCGGAGATAGGTAACTAGATTTGTGATCCTTCACCTTTAATTGGATTAAACTGAAAATTGAATGAATTGGATTAAATACATAATTGATACATGTGTACGCACTCTCTGGGATTAATTCATTTCATTATTTGATAATTTGATAATTTTATTCTTATTTAATTTTATTTTTAATTGCATCCTTGATTTATTTAGTTGATTTTAATTTATTTACCTAGGATTAGTAATTTCTCATTTAGTTAGCCTGAATAATAAAGACGCGTTAGCTTAGTATTCCGTGTTGATCTTTATTTCAGTCCTTGTGCATACGATATCTGTTGTACTACATATATTGCAGTGACATGTGTTAGTTGTAGTTAATTGCATAATAAATAGTGCATCGGCAAGTAAGAGATTTCAATATGTATATTTTTCATCTTTGACGAAAAATAATATTTAAAGTGAAATTAATTTTTACAATAGAACAATTTGACAATTTACAGTGGTATCATGCCATCATGGATTGCATGCAATTTATATTTCTGAATTTTGAATTATGTTTAATGCTGATTGTTGTCATGTTTAATTGGTAGTTTTCAATGCAATCATTAAATAATTATTTGTTAAATAATCAAAATTATACATTTATTGAATTATCCTTATTAATTAGGCGGGAATTTTTTTTGTTTTAACTAAAAGTGTGTTATAATATATATATATATATATATATATAGGGAAAAAGATCAAATGAGAACCCTTCCCCCAGGTGGGAACTAGGAACCAATCCTAGCCCTTGTTTGACTCAATCTGAACGGTCCAGATTAAATCAGATTTAAGTGGATGGGCGATGGCATTCTTGTAATTTCAGCAACTTTGTGGACGGAGGGGTAATATAGTAATTTAATAATTCTTTCCTTTTGTTCTGAGGCTAAAATGAGAATCGCATGAGGCTAAAATGAGAATCGCATGATGTTAAAATGATCGAAGTAGGAGGCTAAAATTGATGTGACATTTTCCACTAGGGTTCACCGTTCCCAATTAGGGTTTATTACGTTCCGATTAGGACTCTGATCCCAACTAGTAATTATGAGATTCCCATTAGGGTTCACTGTCCCCAAATAGGGTGTATTGCATTTCATTCGAATAAAATCATCGTTCCATTTTTGTTTATCAAGACATGCTAAAATGAGAAATGCATGAGGCTAAAATGAGCAAAGTCGGAGGCTAAAATTGAATCTGGGCAATTTCTGAGTTCAGTTCCGATTTTGCCCTTAATGAGACGCGCGAATTGAAGACTTTCGTTTTAATTACACAATTGCTACCGAAAAATCTAGATTGATCTGGATTGTCCAGATTGTGGAATGGAGGGATGGGATTGGTTCCTAGTTCCCACCTGGTGACTGGTTCTCACCAGATCCCATCCCTATATATGAATATATATATATATAGGTATTGGTTCAAATGTGAACCCCCTCCCCCTGTATAAACTATGAACCAATCTAAGCCATTCATTTAATTGATTTTGATGGTCAAGATTGATCTTAAATGGATGGGGTAAAAAATACAATTTATTAAAAGTTATATAAATTAAGGGTATAGAAGTAAAATTTATTTCATATGGATATCAAATCCCACCGTTTATGTTATATCTATCTCCACCAATATATATTGATTATTTCCTTTATTATAAAACATCAATAACTGAATACATCTATCCAAAAAAAACGTTGTGTTCAACGTTGAAGAGAAAAAATGCAGACATCTATTTTGAAGAACAATAAGTGACGACTGGAAAAGAATAATAGCAAATTCATCTATGATATGGAAGATTCAGGTGATTATTGAAAATTAATTTATTTTTTCGTAAACAACACATAATATGTTGAAGAGCTAATTATTCTCGTAATAGATGCTTATATATATTTCAGTTGTTAGGGCTTGTGGCATGCATTTGGTGAGTATTCTTATAGACGATGCTTATATATATTTTAGTTGGTAAGGTTTTTCGAAAGCATTTGAGTTGCATCAGGTATTATTTAATGATAATAACATGGTTGTCTAAGATGTGTCGAATTTGATTTCCTCTGCATATGAGCAAACCATGTTATATATCTCTCTAAATATTGTTAGCATTTTAGGCCGGCAATATTAGCATGACAATCTATTATTTTTAGCAATTTAAAATTTATTTTATGTTTTATGCAATTTTTGATTTAATATTAGCGATCGTATATGTTACAAGAATGGTAATTCTACAATGAATGGCATATGTAAGTCTACAATCTTATTTAATATTTCTAATTTTTGTTTATATGTATCTTATTTGGCAGGAACAAATGTGTTAAATGATGGGATTGTCGTGCAAATGGATACATCTCCCAATGCGCTTCAACGTCACGTACCAAATTGTGATTCATCTTTGAAGCCATTTTTGGGATAAAAGTTCAAAAATATTGAAGATGGTATTGATTTTTACAGGAATTATGGTAAAGCAAGTGGTTTTGATATCCGGATTGGGACGAAGAAGATGGGATCTGGTGGTGTTATTACCCGAAGATACATAGTATGCAATCGTGAGGGAGAAAAAAATTATGTAGCTAATGATTTGTCCAGTTATGAAAAAGAGAAGAGACGTAGGGTATCTATGAGGGTAGGGTGCATGGCTCGTGTTGTGTTTAAATTTTGTGGTGTGGATGGGTATGTAGTAGATATTTTTTTGGAGGGTCATTCTCATCAATTAGTTTCTGATGAATTCAAAAAATACTTGAAGGTGAATAAAAAATTGGGTTATGTGCACCAAAATTTTCTTATGAGTTGTGCTAGAGCAAACACATGCCCTTCAGCGTTTCATAAACTTTTAAAGGCATTTGTCGGTGAGTACTCAAATGTCGGCAGTACTGTAGATGAGTCTAAAAATTTCGCTCGTGACTTGAGGGCTTATATTGTTGGTTGTGATGCCCAAATAATGTTGAACAAGATGCGGTTACGGAAGGAATCATGTTCGTCATTTTACTACGACTTCTCGATTGACAAGGATGATAATTTGACTGCTGTTTTTTGGGCCGATCCTATTGCAAGACACAATTATGCTGTGTTTGGTGATATTGTTTCATTCGATTACACTTACAGGACCAACAAGTATGTTTGTATTTTATGTAAATTTTATTTAATAACTATGTATTTAACTTAATCTTATTTGCTGTTTACGTATCCTACAAGAAATGTTAGCTTATAATGTTTGAAAATTAGCGATATTATCAATCAATAATAGCAACAAATCTTTGGATGAAAAATTGTTCACGTGTGATCTGTTTATGGTAATTTTACACCATACACACAACATATTATTATTAGCAATTCTATATATTAATGTTAGTATTCCACTGCATATACATTAGCAAAAAATGTATGCGTTTGACAAAGTTATATTTTGTTAACATTTTTTTTTCCGGTTTTGATCTAAATTAGGTATGAGATGATCTTTGCTCCATTCACCGGTAAAGACAACCATGGAAAATGTGTGACGTTTGGGGTTGCATTGATGTCGGGTGAAAATCAAGATTGCTATATTTAGGCATTTGAGAGGTTCGTAGATTGTATGGGACGTCATCCTGGAATGATTATCACTGATCAGGACCCTGCAATGAGAATTGCCATAAAACAAATTTTCTCAAATACCAGACACCGTCTTTGCATGTGGCATATTATGATGAAAGTGCCGGAAAAGGTCCCTGCACATTTGAAGAAGGATGATGCTTTCATGGAGAGATTAAATGGAGTTGTTTGGTCTGAAATGATTGAACCCTCAATGTTTGAAGAACAATGGAATGCTCTTATGGTTGATTTTGAGCTCACGGATGCAAGCTAGTTTAAATCTTTATATGAGATTAGACAATATTGGATTCATGCATTTTTTAGAGACCGTCCAATGAACAGACTTTGTAGGACAACTTCAATTTCTGAGAGCATGAACCACTTCTTCAACCATTACTTGAACTATGGTTCTAATCTGGTAGAATTTATGATGCATTTTGAAACTGCTATGGACACGCAGAGAAACGCACATGATCTTCAGAATAGTATAGATTATTCATCTATCCCTCAGTTGGAGACACCAATGTTGTTTGAGAAGCATGCTTCTACTGTTTACACGACTAAACAGTTTACTAAGGTTCAAGAAGAGATTAAGGCATCTTGTTACAACTGCAGTGTTGTGAGCATTAAAGAGGTTCATAATGGTACTAAAACATCTTCAACAATTTTGATTTCTGGTAATACTCAAGCTTCATCCAATTCTATGAGAAAGTGCAAGTTGTTTGAGTTGTTTTATGGTTCTTCCAAGTCTGTTGAAATAGTTGTCAATCCACCTCTTCCGGTCAAGACTAAAGGTAGTGATAGTCGCATTAAGACAAGGACGGAGAGAATTAATGAACGTGCCACAAGCCTTTAAGGATGTGCAGCAACGACAAAGAGTTATCTCATCATGATGCTAGGACATGTCCTCTCAAGAAGATTAAATAAATTTTTTTTATTGCTCTAATAATTCATTAATTAGTATTATAAATGTAACCAGGTACCAGCAAATATTTTGATTCATTTTTTAAATACTATCATATTTCTTTATATGTTTTTTTATGATGGACATAAATTAATTTAATACATATTTTAGTGTTTTTAATAACATATCGAACCCAATAAAATAATAAACTGAAATTTGATACATTATAATGAGCAAACAACTCATTATATATTAGCAAAAATGTATGTGATTATTAGCAAAATATGTAAATAAATATTGGAAATTTTATAAAGTGATATATTCATATATTTTATTACTGTGAATAGTACATTAGAAAATAACATATTACATAGTAGCAAATATATCTATCCATATTAGCAAAAATATACGTGAGCATTAGCAACATAGTAGACTAAATATTATAAATTTTATAATGAACATCTCAATACTCAATCAATTACATTATGTAATAAGCAAAGTATTCGGTTGCATTATTTTTTTATTTTTTTTTAAATTTATGTGTAATATTGGTAATGTAAGTTAAAATTGTAAATTAAAAAACATGTAATATGTATAACAAAATAATAGCAAATATATATAACAATATTAGCAAAAATAGAGGTGAACATTAGCAGGATATTTTTAACTAAATAATATGTTGATCTCTTTTAACAAAATTAAAAGATACGAATTACTCTAATACATTGCCTCATTTTTTCAAACAAAATAATATGTTTATATTTTTTACCGATGTGAATAGAACATTAGGGAATAACATATTACATAGTAACATATATATATATATACATCAATATTAGCAAAAATATAGGTGAGCATTAGTCAAAAAAGTGACGAAAACATATAAGAGTAATGCAAAAATATTCATATTCATTGTTAAAAAATTCAACTAGTCAAAGACATTGGTTATCGAATTCGTTTTTTTGGAATGTATAAAAAACATATATAGCATGATTAACTTATGAATTTCCACATAATTTCGCATTGCATTTGTTCATAATGATTGGTCCGATTTTTATCAGACCATCTTCACAAGACATCCTGTAGTGAATATTTGCATCCTTAGCTATTCGTCATTTGTATATGTTAGTGTCTGCACCGAGAATTGCAACACAATATTGAGCTCTAAACATTTTCATCTGCTTTGCATTATGTGAGTGAAGTTTTGGATTCCAATTTTTTAATCCACCACCCTTGTATTTCTCCATGTGCCTCATTACGTATATCCCACAATCAAATTTGTTTGTTTCATTCCTCCATGGCATTTTCATTCTTTCTATTGGCCTCAATTTTGTCGCCATGTTTGATGATCTTTTAGTATGACCGTTGGTCTTCATGAATTCCATAAAAAACTCTACCTGTAAGTGTAAATTTGTTAGTTCAGTTATAGGATTGTGGTGCTAACATATTAGTCATTATTCGCTATAATACATTCATTGATATATGCTAAATTAAACAAAACAACAACACATTTTTGTTCCAAACTGATTGTGTCAATAATATGCATAGTATTTATTTCATCACATATAAATATACCGATTATTATCCATAATTATTACTAAAATAATAATATTTACTTACCATTAAATCTGGGATACCTCCGTACTTTATTTTTGGATCTATGCTATCTTCCTCTAATGTAGATGAGTTGTCGATGATGTCACTTCTACATTTAATTGAATCAAAGCACACCAGATAAAAGTGTGATGCATGACAAATTGGGAAGAAGAACTGCACATTCAAATAAACATATTGTTAGCAAAATATAACACATGATGTAGTATATATATATATATAATAATTTATAATGACACCTTACCAAATCAATTTCATCTAATTTTAAGCCTTCAACATTACCAATCTCATCGATCAGCCTGCTCGAAAAGTATGACTTCGAGTGGCTTTATCCCAAATAGCTGGTGCATCATAAACTGTATATTTCCGTGGAAAAAATAATCAGCACCATATTTTATGATTGTGCCATATTTAAAAATTTCCAACTCACTCGTTTCAATGACACTTACACATGGATACGTGGTTGTAAAAAATCTTTGTGGGGATGTTTTTGCTTTGAATTTTTCATTATGATTCAATATCGTGCTCCATACATCTATAACTGCAGCATTGATGTATGTATCTGCAGCCAACGTCTCCATTTCTCTCCATCTAAAATTGACACGCCCATCAGAGTAGACAATTTCCTCACTGCAAAAAGAAGATGTCCACCTGGGTCAATTCATTACATATCTATTTTTTAACATGTAACATTTATTTGTACAATACAAATAACATACATTTTTGCTGACTCGTTATGCATAATCCAAAAGTATAAGTATGTTTCTTTGTTGTTTAGCTTCACACTTGGTTTGATTGGTCTTAAATAATATGGAGATATCAATTTTGAAGATTTCCTTAACAAATTCTTCTCTCTGGTGACCATTTTTCCAATTTTCTGCACAATTAAATAAGTATCAAAAATAAAATTAAACATATACTATTAATAATATAATTACAATATATTAGCAAACAATAACCATCACATTAGCAAATATATAATTACAATATTTTAATCAAACAATAACCATCATATTACACCAACAACAACTATTAATTCATAATCACGACATCAACATATCCAAACAATTTCTAGCTAAATTAAAATCAAAATATCCAAATAATTTCCTGCCATTAGCAAATGTATAATGCTAAAAAATATGATTTATATATTGCCGGTTGTAATAATATACCATATTTTCCTCCAAGTTCGATTCATTTTCTTTATATCCACCCTAATTATGGTTTCATTAAATTTTTTCCCCTGTAATTTCAATAACCTTAATTGAAATAAATTTTAAATCCGATATGGTAAAATACACAAACCTTATCATTTTTACCAACAAAATCATTATCATCTTCCACAATTTTTTCCTTTCCTTTCCCACCGTCGATAGGTGTTTTGATGCTCTGTAAAAAAAATACAATTTTAATACGTATTATGTTAATATAATACTTAAATTTTATTGAAGAGCAAACACTTAATTTCACCTCAATGCTTAAATTAATTTCAAACAAATAACTATGATATTCATATGAAACATAAGTTCATACCTCATCATTTACTCCCACAAAAACATGTGCTTCTGAATTCTATTAGACAAATTTAACTATTTCATTAGGAATCTAATTTTTAGCAACAACCAATATCACACCAACTTCCTTACCTCAATATGCCCTTCTACGTGCTCTTCATTTTGTTTTGTTATATCCTGTAAATTTTCAAACATTACAAACAGCAATGAACGAAGCAGAAAAAATTATTTTTAAATTTTTTTACGAGTTTTACCTCTATATCGACTTTCTGTTTGTCGGTTGCAGCCATTTCACACATCTCTATATCACGAGCAACATCAATTACACTATCCCAATCTTGAGTAAAACCTAAACTAAAACTGGGCACATTATCGATCTCCCATTTTAATTCATATCTCTTCAAAGCAGCTTCCTTCATCTCTACAATCGCAGCAAGGTGCTCTAGACAAGCCTAGAAATCAATATCATTTTGCGTTACACTAGGTTGTGATGCAGATATTGATGTTTCCCCAAAAGTTGCTGGTGTTGGGTCCCCAACCAAAAGAGTGGTTTCTACCATTTTTCTCAATACTACGGCGGCTAACATGTTATGTGAGAGACCTTTAACAATTTCCATAACCTCTGTCAACGTGTCATGGATTAATTTGCCTTTTTGTGCAAGTATATTAGCAACTTCATGCGCATCATCCACTTTTCCATCTTTTTCTGCACATATTTCTTGAACATTTTCATTTATTTCAACTCCTCCTTCACTAAGAGCATCGTCTCCTTCATCCATATGCTCGACTTCTTGAATTTTAGGCTCGACTTCATTAATTAATATCTCTGGAGGATTAAGTGGCCCTTGTACATTCAACAATGTGCATGGCTTATCAGAGTAGCCTTTCCCAAATCCCCCTCGTCCAATCTCCATGTTCTGTCTTTGAAGCATCATCTTCCCCTTTCACTCAACAATTGTCGGGATACTTCTCGGCACGGTCCTGTATCCTACCACCACCCGGTCGATGTATAACAGCTGTGTTCGTACATTAAAAATGTTATTTCATTAATAATGACACAATAATAAAGGCAAAAAAATCACAAAATATTTGATGCTTTAAATGATAAAATGTTTCAAACAGCTTTGTTGAGATTGCATTATTCTATATTTAACAATTTTTAAAATATTACATTGTTAAATTGCTAAAAATATTAGAGTGTCACGCTAATATTGCCTGCCTAAAATGCTAACAATGTTTAGAGAAAGATATCTAACATTATTTTCTCATCTGCTAATATTGGCTGCCTAAAATGTTAACAATTAATTGGGCAATAAGAAACAATCACACGTCCTATTATATTAAAGAATCCATGAGCAATTGCATTTACAATTTTATACAATTGCTAATATGAAATTTCACATATTTTTCCACTTTTCCCACAAATATACATATAAAAATAATTATTGAAAATACTATATTTTTACATTGATGAATAGCGTCGGTCCAGTGTAAAATTTGTGCTTATTATCCTTCCACGCCATGGTGTGGTCGATTAAGCATTTGATCACATATCCACACCAATTTAAATCTCCAACTCTATCAATGTCTGCAAAGTAATCCAGTATTTGCGGAGACACATAACTGTTTCCCAGGCTCTCAATTAGGTAGCAAGTTAAAAGCACCAGAAACTGCCTCTTGAACCACAATCCCCCCATCAGGTTCTTTTTTTATGTCATCTTTGACATCACTAGGAAGTATCCTATCAGAACTTTTCTTAAATCTCAACCTCCATTCATCTACCAACAGATGTTCAATATTTTTAACACGTCTTTTAATTGGGGTTTGGCATCCGGGGAATCCAAAAATCAGCCTAACATCATCTTCTCCAACATGAACCCGTCTTCCATCTTCTAGCACAATTTCACATCGATTAGTGTCGAAATTATCTAAAACCCAATAAGCTAACCTTGGCAGAACATCTTTAATGTCCAAGTTTAATATAGCTCCGAATCCCATATCCCTCACATGTTGTCTCTGCATTTTAGTCAGTTCTTGAATTGTATTCCGCAGAATCAGCGGACTTGTACGATTCCTCAGATTTTGGTAATCACCCCTTGGATGTTTTGTCACTTGCTTTACAGCTAGAGACTGCGCTGCAGCATGCATCACAATCTGAGCCGTTGACTGCGAATTGTCAACATGTTCCAACATTAATATGGAGTTAGTTGCATTGCCATCATGTAGCCTCTTAGATTTACTTTCTCGCCTCACAACATCACTGTCTGAGTCGCTTATAGAGTTCTTCTCTTGCCTTCTTTTATTATTCTTACCTTTAAGTAGTTCTTTACCTGCATCCACATGATAGTTAGCATGCTAAACACCAAATATGCTAACAAACTCTACATATATTGCTTAAATGGATAACATCTTGCGTTGAATGTGATAATAACAAACACATTTGTTTGCAAATACTATGTTTATGCTATTATCCAAATCCTAATATGCTATCAAATACAGAAAATATTGCTAAACTGTATACTGTGTTGATTAAAACAGGTAGATGCATCACTTTCATGTAAAATCCAATAATGCATAAAAAAAAAGCACAAACTACTCCACATGCTAATATGAACACAAATAATTGCTAACATCAACATCATTAATTACTACCATTACAAACGTTAATCCACCAATTGCATATGCTAATATTGACAAAAGAACCAATTACGTTTACTAGTATTAACGTGCATAAACGCCATTAACAAAAAATATAGATTATGGTTCTTAGAAATACAAAGAATACAGATTACGCTTCTTAGAAATATAAAAGATACAGATTATGGTTCTTAGAAAGCCATTAACAAAATATATCCACGTCAAATCAACGCACACCATTTAATGTGCTTAAGACCACTTCATTAAGTTACCTTTGATGCGTTTGGAAGAATTCTTGTCAGTCATCTCTTAATACTTGCTCTTTAGTTCCTATATGCAACGCACGCTTGATATTTGTCTGCGAATCTCATCTCGTTTTTTGCCTCTCAGATGAACTAACTTATTTGCTATTAGCCTTCTCTAGATTTTTCAAAATTGCGGAATTCGTTTTGTAGCAGGATATATGAATGTGGCGTGTACTGATTTCATTATAGAGAAGTTTCCATATTTTTAAGGATTCCATGCCATGATTATCACCTAGATATCAGGGAACGTGAATAAATCTTGATTTAAGATTATACTGTTTTACCCTTTTTTAATCATAATAAATATTGATTCACATATTTTTTGCTATTAAACCCCTAAATCTATGATTCAATCTCGTCCATCCATACTAATGAAATGTATGGTTATAAATGGTTCTTAGTTTATACATAGATAGGGGTTTTTATTTTAACCATACCCTATATATATATATATATATATATATATATATATATAGGGAATGGATCAAATGTAAACCATTCCCTGTTGTGTAAACTGTAAACCAATATATCACCACACATTCAATAAAAATATGCGCTCCAGATTTAATCAAACATGCGGTGGCATTTTTGTTATTTTCACTACTTTTTTCAGCCTATGGGGGTATTTTCGTCTGTTTGTTGAAAAAAAGCTGATGTCATGCTGACTCAGCATCTAAAAAAATTCTTAAAAACTTCGAACGATCATAACTTGCTCGATTTTCATCGGATTAAACTCAAATAATATATCAAATTAAAGGTCTTTTAATCCTCTTTCATTTAAGATGAGTGAAGCATATGTTTATTTGAAAAAATATGGACAAAAATACAAAAATTTCATTTTTCACGCGTATTCAAGCTCAGAATACTTCGTTAGCATATGACATATGTTTCATTAGCAATGACAATTTAAGTTCAGAATACTTCGTTAGCATATGACAATTTAAGCTCAGAATACTTCTTTAGCATACGACATATGTTTCGTTAGCATATGGCAAATGTTTCGTCAGCATCAGTTATATTGCGATAAAGATTTATTCAATCGTAATTAGGTATGCTTCGTTAGCATATAAAAAATGTTTCATTAGCATCTGACAAATTCTTCATTAGCATATGCCAAATATTTCATTACCATCGACTATATTACTGTAAATATTTATTACATTTCAATTAATATATGCTTCACTGACATCAATTATATTGTTATAAATGTTTATTTAATCTCAATTAGGATGTGTTTCATTAGCATATAACAAATATTTCATTAGTATCAATTATATTCACAATGAACAATACATTAATGCATTAAGAGATTTTTTATATGAGAATGTTAATGCACTGCTAACGTTAGCATTGACATATGCAAACTGAAATATTATAATAATGCTAATGTAGTATAATTATATTTGATAATAGAATCATAGGTGTTTAATGTTGCATGTGTATTATTAATGTATAACATCCATCTCAATTAAGCATGATTCGTTAGCATATGACAGATGATTCGCTAGCATCATGATTACTTATATTGCTATCACATCAATTTTAGAGTTTAACAATTTAATTTTATTGAATTTAACCATTTGTTGTTGTTAGCACTGTCGTATGCTAACAGAAGTATTATGTAATGCTAAAGAAAAAATATACGCAATGCTAACAAAAGCAATAATGTTGTGGATTGAAGCCAAATAATGCAACTAACAACCTTCAATCAAACAACTATAACTTTGTCCACGATTCATATTTTTTTGAAATTATTTTTTGTTGAAAATTAGGCTTGGCTAGCTTTCCAACCATATAAAAGTCGCCATTTAATAATTTCCTAACAAAATCAGTTTTGTGTTTAAAGTTAGGTGTTGTGCATGAAATAATTCTACTTCGTTAGCATATGATTATGTATTCATCAGCATATGATTGTGTCTCTGTCAGCCCGCGTCCTGGAAGTCCGATTTTTTTTTTATTTTAACCCAAATGCAAAAATTATCAAAATGCCACCGCGATTTTTGAAGTTCCCTTTATTTACACGAATGACACCGCCCCTTTGACCAAATCTTGACCATTGGTTTGTGTTCAATAAAACTTTTCCATATTGAATGTTGTAAAGATTGAACATAATTTATAACTTGATTAGTGATATTTTTCTTTATAATCAGTACAAACCACTAATCACACATAAAAGTATGGCATGTACCAACATCAACATATCTAAGAGAGATAAAACAACACCAAAAATGAGGCTTATGTAACCTTGAAGAAATTTCAGTTCTTGAAACACCGAACATATATAAGAGGAAAAAACACAGACCTAAGAGATGCACAAGATGAGTAAAAATGACCAAAAAAATCAAATAATAACTAGTGAATTACATAAGTTGTTTCATAACCTTAAAGAAATTCTGATTCTTGAGACGCTCCAATGGCCTACATTATATTCGGAACTCAATCCCCTTGCAAGTCAACAAACCTTTGGGCTTCGGAACTGAATTTGACAATTCTGAAAAGATTGAAAATGGAATTCAATCCAATGTATTCCATTCGGGCTCGTGTGTCGTTGCATCTGCGAATGGAAGAGATCCGTACTCCCGATATATAATGAAATATTTGCGTACCCACGAACCATAAGAGCGTGTCACGTTAGAATTTTTTTGAAAGTTAACAAGGACCCAAAAAGAAAAGGAAAAGGAAAGAGTCAAGGAACAAAATATTACACAAGTAGTTGCACAATGAGTAAACTCGACTTATGCAGAGTTGTGGTCATCTAATCTACCTTTTATATGTCTTACTGTTGTGTCTCTCACTTATCACTAAGAATTAAATTTTTTCAAAAATGATATGCCTCAATTATAAAATAATCAACCTTAGCAAATTAATTATTAACTAACAATTAAATACTAAATAATAATTATAAACTCTAGTTTGATGGAATAAATCATATTTAATAATTGTAAAACTAAACAACGCTAGATTAAAATTGATGGAAAAAAAAAATGAAAACACTAATAAAATGAGCAGTGGACTAAGAAATCTCATTTGCCATAGTGGGTCATCCCAGGAAATGGGATCACCTGTTGCAAATTCTGTTGCAGCTCTTCAATATGTTT